>VDFB02000007.1:3945432-4674906 GCA_007258455.2 Sequoia sempervirens
CCTAATTGGAGGGAAAAGGATTTGAAAATTGAAGTGAAGCTATAAATAAGAGTGTTAGACTTCATTTGAGACTATCCACGAATATTGTAACGAAGTGCTACTGAAATTGTTTCAGACCTCTTGCTTCGAGGAAAGCATACCTCCTAGCAACCTTGGTTTCATGCTTGCAAGATAACATCTAGCTAAGTATTGTGGTTGTTCTTTACATTGAAGAGCAGATCAAGCATAATGGAGATGTTTACTTTTGATGTTTTCTGAAGTTTTGGTGTGTTTCTCAATTTTTTGTGTTGCTGGTTTGGTGCTTGTAGAAGCACGTTTTTGCTTGCAGCTCCTAGCTCGATTTTTTAGTGGTTGTGGGTTTTGATCCAATCTCTTCCTCTATGCTGGGCGCCCCTTTCCACTAGTTTTGGTAATTTTTGGTGAAGAATGTGATTTTTAAGGCTGGTCGCCCTTCTCAAGGAGGCCGCCCCTCTCCTACTCTTGCATTGGAATGCATGCATTAATTATTGAGGACATTTTTCTACTGTTTGTGAGCTTGAACATGGATGCCTAACTCTTGGGCTTGCTTTGCTTTTGATTTCACGTCATTCAGAGGAGTCTTCATTGAGTTATGAGCATTTTAGTGTGATTTGAGCTTGCTGGTCTGAGTTTTCTATATGCTCCACTTCCATATCAGATTGGTAAAAGTTCAGTTTTTAGCTTGTTTTCCTTAGTAGAATAGTTGGCTTATGTTTGGAGATCATCTACTTTCATTTTGGAGCTTATTGGACAACTAATACTCATTGTAATTTGCAGATTTTATCATATTGTAAGGTTGTTATCAATAGTACTGATTCAGTCATTTTATTTTTGTAATTTATTTTTTGCAATTCCCAATTTTAGTGGAAGGGACAGGCCTCGCCATCCATTACTTTCAGTATTTTACTTTTTTGTATTGC
The DNA here is from genome assembly GCA_007258455.2 of Sequoia sempervirens. NCBI lineage: Eukaryota > Viridiplantae > Streptophyta > Pinopsida > Cupressales > Cupressaceae > Sequoia > Sequoia sempervirens. The sequence goes on from VDFB02000007.1 coordinate 3,946,371, forward strand.
CCGCTGAAAAGCAGAAGGGGTTGGCTAGCCTCCCAGACATTTACTTTCATGTTTGTAATAACACTCCCACTGAATAAGTGGTTGAGTATGCATTTCATATCATGCTGATCGGTTGAGCCGTCAATTACACTCCCACTGAATCATTGGTCAAGTTTGCATCTGCATTACTTTCTGATCGGCTGAGCCATCACTCATTGTACTTTCCAGTAGTTTTCAATTTTACAAGATAACGATCCCCTTTCTACCATATGCTCTCACCTTGCCTACACTGGGATCTGGATGATCAGAAAGTGAAAGGGTTCCTTCAGCTGGCTTATTTGGATTTGCTAACACTAACGGGTGAAGTGTTTGTGGAAAAAATTGAAAAAATTGTAAAGAGATTTTATAGTGGTATCAGAGCTAGTTTTCCTGCCAGACTATGAAAAATTCAGAGATTCAGTGACAGATGAGTGACAGAGATATCAGATACTACAACAAAGAGAAAAAAAGACAACAGTATCAAAATCCTTCAGTACCAGAAGGGGACACTTTTTCAGAGGTTCTAAGGAACCATGAGCCTGCAATTGAGACAATGGCAAAAAGAGATAAGGGAATAGCCCATGCGGAAGACAAGATGCTAGAACTGAGAGAAAGTTTGACTTAATGTTAGACATGATGACTCGGTTGCTTGCTAAAGTGGACCAGCAAGTAACTCCGACACAGCAGCACTTTGATGGTGAAAACAGTGATTCTAACACCAACCCAAGAGGGAGAACTATTGGGAAACTTGCTGCAAATACTAGAGGATCAGCCTCTAGACCACTTCTTCCTACCTTTACTCAGAGGGAGGAGACTCAAGTTGAGGCCAAAGTTCTTATGGCAGATGAAGTGAGGCAAAGTTATATGGAATATGCTTCTCTACCTGCTGAAATCAGAAAGCATTTGACCTTTGATCAATACATGAACCAAAGGAAGAGAAGAGGAGGCAAAAGAACTGACAATCGTGCTCCTATGGGTCCTAGAACAGATTTTCAACAAGCTCTTGGAAAAGTGACCTTGGCCCATTTTGATGGGAGTGATAAGTGTTCGGCAAGGTCGTGGGTTCAGAAGCTTGACAATTACCTTTCACTAAGACCAATGCCTAAAGAAGATGCCACCAAGTTTGCTACCTTGCACTTGGAGGGAGCCGCCCATGAGTGGTGGTATCAAGGTTTGGTCACTCTTCGCCATAACCTCATTCAAACATATGAAGAGTTCACCAACAAGTTGATTGAAAGGTTTGACACTAAGGATCCTGAAGTGAAGTTTCGTGAGTTTGCATAGTTGAAATAGCTTGGTTTATTGGATGCATACATCGCTGAATTTCAAAGGCTTTTCGTGATGGTGCCCAACATCACAGAAAGAAGGCTAGTTTTGTTGTTTTCCGAAGGTTTAATGGAGCCCTTGGAGGGGTGGGTTAAAGCATTTGATCCACCAAGTCTTGATGAGGCTATCAAGAAATCAAGAAGTATGGAATTGGCTGCTCCTAGGCCTAAATTTCAGTCCAAGCCCTTTGCACACAAGAAAGATAAAAAGCACTTTTCAAGTCAGCATAAAATGTTTCCTTCTAAGTTGGATGATGAGCTTCATGAGAAGCTTAGAAAGAATGGAAAATGTTATACATGTAGAGAACTATGGACTAAAGGGCATAGATGTTATGGAAAAGGTCATTCTAACCACATAGAGGCCTATTCTGATTTTGGATCAGAATCTGATTATTCAAAACAGCAGTCTGATTTTGCGGAAAGTGAAGAAGAAAAAGCCCCAGAAGAGTCCGATAAAGAGCAAGGAAGTGGGGACACATTTGTCCAACTCTCTAGTTTTCAAAAGAACGAATCTTTCAAGGTTTGTGGTGTGCTTAGAGGGCAGCGAATTGTTGCTTTGATTGATATTGGAGCAACACATAATTTCATTGCCTAAGGCGTGGTTGCAAAGAGAGGGCTCAAAACTGAAGAATTTGAAGGGTTTAAAGTCATCGTAGCCGATGGGTTTCATATCTCTTGCAATTGAAAGATTTCTAACTTGTCTATGCAACTGGGTAACTATGAAGTCAAAGATGACTTCTATGTTGTTAGCATTGGAGATACGGATGCAATACTCGATATTCAATGGCTGCAATCTCTTGGAGAGATCACTCTAAATCTGCAAACAATGGAGTTAAAGTTTCACTCAGATGGAAAAAAGGTGGTGCTAAGAGGAATGTCAAATGGAGGCCCACAAATTGTGTCTTTCAAAAGAATGGAAAGGCTGATTCGTCATGATCAAGTTGAATGGGGAGCGGAGTGTATGATCCTACCAGCTGATCCAGTTGAAGAAAAAAGGTACTATCCACCTGTTATTCAATCATTGATCACGAAGAAGAGTAAGGTCTTTGGTAGCTTACCTCCTAACAGACATCCTGAAAGAGGAATTGAGCATGTCATAGAACTCGAAGAAGGGGCCAAGCCAGTTATACAACTTACCAGTATCCTAAGAAGCAAAAAGATGAGATTGAAAAAGCCATTAAGGAACTCTTGGAGATGGGTTTCATTCGCCCAAGTAGGAGTCCTTTTGCTTCAACAGTTGTGCTTGTGAAGAAAAAAGATGGCACCATTCGCATGTGTGTGGACTACCGTGCATTGAATCAAAAGACAATTAAAAACTGGTACCCTATTCCCAGGATAGATAAGCTCATTGATGAGCTACATGGAGCCAAGTTCTTTTCGAAGATTGATCTTAGATCAGGCTACCATCAGATTTGCATCAGAAAATCAAACATAGAGAAGACAGCATTTCGGTGTCACTATGGACACTTTGAATTCTTAGTCATGCCTTTTGGGTTGATTAATGCTCCTGCTACATTCCAATCTTGCATGAACCAAATCTTTCAGAAGCAGTTGAGGAAGTTTGTGTTGATTTTCTTTGATGATATTCTCATTTTCAGCAAGACTTGGGAAGAGCACCTTAAGCATTTGGAGAAAGTGCTTAGCATCCTAGAATCAGAATAATTGTTTGACAAAGAGTCCAAATGTGAATTTGGAATGACGGAGCTGCTCTATCTTGGTCACATAATTAGCTCTAAGGGAGTGAGAGTTGATACTGCGAAGATCAAGGCAATCTTGGATTGGCCACCTCCAAAGAACTTGACACATTTGAAGGGGTTCTTGGGTCTTTGTGGCTTCTACAGAAGGTTTGTGAAAGGCTACTCTCAAATGGCTGCCCCTCTTACTGATCTCACCAAGAAGAGAGCAGAGGGCATTTGTATGGTCAGAAAAAGCACAAGTTGTTTTTATAAGTTCAAGAAGCTCATGAGTCCATGCCCAATTTTGGCTTTACCTGATTTTACCAAGCCATTTGAGTTGCAATGTGATGCATCAAGAGGAGTTGGGGTTGTTTTGATGCAAGAAAAAATCCTATTGTGTTTGAGAGCAGAAAACTAAGAGGTGTTGAGAGGACTTATTCTATCTATGACAAGGAAATGCTTGCGATCATGCATGCATTGGCCAAGTTCAGACAATACTTGGTGGGGAGCAAATTTGTTGTCAAGACTGATCACAATAGTCTCAAACACTTCATGCATCAAAAGGATTTGAACGAAAGGCAGCAAAAATGGGTAAGCTTCAAGCTTATGACTTCGATATTGAGTATGTTGAAGGAAAAAACAACATAGTGGCTGATACTCTCTCTAGAAGGCCTCATTTGAATTCATTATGTGAGCTTACCGCTGATTGGAAGGAGTTGGTACTCGCTGCTTATGCCAAAATCAGCTTGCAACCAGCATTATTTAAGGTACTTTCCATGAGGAAAGGTACAAAGTGGTTGATGGTTTGATACACTACAAGGGTAGAATCTTCTTAGTACCAGAATCTAAGCTCAAAAAGAAGATTTTGCAAACATTTCATGACATTCCACTTGCTGGTCATCAAGGTTATTTCAAGACTTATAGGCAGATCTGTGAAAGATTTTCATGGAAAGGGCTGAAAGATGATGTCTTTCCCTACATTAAGGAGTGTCACATTTGCCAAATGAACAAGAATGAGTATACATTCCAGCTGGTTTGTTGCAACCACTACCTATTCCCAACCAAAAATGGGAAAGTATATCAATAGACTTCATCACTGGTTTGCCAAAAGCTCAAGGCAAAGATTGTATTTATGTTGTGGTTGACAGATTAACCAAGTTTGCTCATTTCTTTGCTATTACTAGTTCATTTTCAGCAGCTCAATGTTAGTTTATGATCAGAAATGAAATAAGCAGAAAAATGCAACACAACGAACAATGAACACAATATTTTTACCCTGGGAAAACCCTCCTATTCGAGGGAGAAAAACCCAACAAGAAATAATCTCTCTTATATATAAACAAATGAATAAGAGTAGAGTTCTATATTCAAAATAATCAGGCCCTAAGCATTGCCGATTCTCATACAAAAAATATTAACACCTCTCCTTGATGCGAATCACAAATGAATACACTTCTTCAGTAATTTGGTCTGCTGCTAAAAGATGATCTGTTGCTTGAAGAAATGGTGAACTGCTGAAAGTGCGAACTTGAGTGAATTATTGTGGTAGTCCTTGAGATCGAACTACTGCTACAAATATCTACTGCTACAAGTGCGAACTCCTTCTTGAAGGAATGCAAAATGAGAAAATGACTTGATGTTAAAATGAATGATCACCACCTTGTATATATACAAAACTAGGTGACTTCTCATCTAGGTCGGCTCCCTTAGAAGAAAAAAATATAAATTATTAATTGCAACATGAAGGCCAACCAGCCTTGAACTAAGGGAAAATAGCTCCCGAAGCTATAAAACACTAACACTCAAGTTGTAGATTTGTTTTTCCATGAGGTGTTCAGACTGCATGGGTTGCCGAAAAACATTGTAAGTGATAGGGACAGGAAGTTCCTAAGCACTTTTTGGCAAGAAGTTTTCAGATTGAGCAGTACAGTGCTCACTCCAAACACTAGTTATCACCCACAGACTGATGGACAAACTAAGAATGTAAACAAGTGGTTGGAGGGCTATCTCACAAACTATGTTTCGGAGCAGCACAAAGCTTGGGTGAGATGGCTACATTTAGGAGAGAATTGCTACAATTCATCCTTCCACGTCTATCAGAATGTCTCCATCCATGACTCTCTATGGATATGAGGCCCCTAGCTTTGTTGATTTGTTGTTTGGTGATAACAAAGCCCCTCAAGCGAGGGATTTGTTGCAGCAGAGCCAAGATATTTTGAAGTCTTTGAAAAACAATCTCCATCTTGCACAGAATCAGCAGAAGTTGTATGTTGATCAGCAGTGTGTTGAGCGCACATTTGAGGTTGGTGACATGGTCTATCTTAGACTCCAGCCTTACAGACAATCTACTCTCAAGAAGAGTGGAGCAGAGAAACTCAAGCCACGTTTCTATGAGTCATTCAGAGTCATCAGGAGAGTTGGTGAAGTGGCTTATGAATTGGAGCTAACAGCGAGTAGCAAAGTGCACAATGTCTTCCATGTGTCACGCCTCAAGAAGGCACTTGGACACAATGTTGTTGCTTCTTCTAATTTGCCTCCATTGGATGAGGAAAAACAATTGGTTTTGGTTCCAAAGGAGATTATTAATTCCAGAGAATGCTCTTTGAGGAGGACAATCAAAGAGTATTTGATGAAGTGGAAAAATTTTCCTATTGAGGATGCTACTTGGGAGAATGAGGAGATTTTGCAACATCCAGACTTGCAATTGCTTGAGGGCAAGCAATCTTGGGGAGGGTGGACTATGATGTCCCCTTCTCAGTAGTGATCAATGCAGTTGGCCGTTAGCCTATCCCGGAGGCCCGTAGGCTAGTCGGAAGCAAAAATTAGGGTTTCCTATTTTATAGGAGGATACTTTGGCAGTTTTGGAGGCATGCATGTTGGAGTTTTGTAGTTTGGATTCTAGATTCTTTTTGGGTTATCAGAGAATTTCACAGTGGTATGACATGCAACTAAAACAAATAACTTTTCCAGACTTACTATTTTTAGTAAGTTACGACGACTGCTCAAAATGTGGTTAAAATGCATTTGGAGTCACTTACTATTTTTAGTAGTATGTTATTTATAGTAAATACTATTTTTAGCAGTGCTATTTCTGGCAGTGTTTTAGCAGCTTGGTATTATGGCTATTTCTGGCAGGGCAGTATATTCAGTTTGGTCTCCAACATTGAGGTGCTTATTTTGGCAAGTTTAATATTTCATGAAATAATGTTTTGAGTGAAAAATATTTCCTATGCTAAAGTGGACGAGTTCTTGAAGAGGTAATATCTAAGTCATTTATAATGTATTTTTCACTTGATAAGGTGGTACGCCAAACTTATGATATCTTTGCAATTTTAATAAAGTCATCTCTCCTCATGTTTGGACGCCAAGTCAAGGAGGCAAATGAAATTTGAATGAAACTCAAATGCAGATTGATAAAAGTGAATTTGAATGTCATGTTTGGGCGCCCTAATTAGAGGGAAAAGGATTTGAAAATTGAAGTGAAGTTATAAATAAGAGTGTCAGGCTTCATTTGAGACTATCCATGAATATTGTAACGAAGTGCTGCTGAAATTGTTTCAAACCTCTCACTTCAAGGAAAGCATACCTCCTAACAACCTTGGTTTCGTGCTTGCAAGATAGCACCTAGCTGAGTATTGTGGCTGTTTTTTACACTGAAGAGCAGATTGAGCATAATGGAGATGTTTACTTTTGATGTTTTCTGAAGTTTTGGTGTGTTTCTCAGATTTTTGTGTTGCTTGTTTGGTGCTTGCAGAAGCATGTTTTTGTTTGCAGCTCTTTGCTCAATTTTTCCATGGTTATGGGTATTAATCCAATCTCTTCCTCTATGCTAGGTGCCCCTTTCCACTAGTTTTGGTAATTTTTGGTGAAGAATGTGATTTTTAAGGCTGGTCGCCCTTCTCAAGGAGGCCGCCCCTCTCCTATTCTTGCATTGGAATGCATGCATTAATTATTGAAGACATTTTTCCGCTGTTTGTGAGCTGGAACATGGACGCCTAACTCCAAGGCTTGCTTTTCTTTTGATTTCACGTCATTCGGAGGAGTCTTCATCGAGTTATGAGCATTTTAGTGTGATTTGAGCTTGCCGGTCTGAGCTTTTTGTACGCTGCACTTTCATATCAGATTGGTAAAAGTTCAGTTTTTGGCCTGTTTTCCTTAGTAGAATAGTTGGCTTATGTTTGGAGATCATCTACTTTCATTTTGGAGCTTATTGGACAACTAATACTCATTGTAATTTGCAGATTTTATCATATTGTAAGGCTATTATTAGTAGTACTGATTCAGTCATTTTATTTTTGCAATTTACTTTTCGTAATTCCCAGTTTTAGTGGAAGGGACAGGCCTCGCCGTCCATTACTTTCAGTATTTTACTTTCTTGTACTACCCGCTGAAGAGCGGAAGGGGTCGACTAGCCGCCCAAACATTTACTTTGATGTTTGTAATAACACTCCTGCTGAATAAGTGGTTGAGTATGCATTTCATATCATGTTGATCAGCTAAGCCGTCAATTACACTCCTAAATAAGTGGTCGAGTTTGCATCTGCACTACTTTCTGATCGACTGAACCGTCACTCATTGTACTTTCTAGCAGTTTTCAGTTTTACAAGCTCATGATCCCCTTTCTACCGTATGCTCTCACCTTGCCCACACTGTGATTTGGGTGATCAGAAAGTGAAAGGTTTCCTTTCAGCTAGCTTATTTGTATTTTCTAACGCTAACGAGTGATGTGTTTGTGGAAAAAATTGTAAGGGGATTTTACACGTATCAACTATCCACCAACAACATTTGCAATCAATCATTAGCTACAATAATCACATGCATCAAGTGAAATATAAATGTCTCAACATCACTAATGCAAATCAATGTGGGTGATCGGGTACGCCATTTGTCCACCAACAAAATATCTAAGCACCGTTGCAAGGTGTAACAAGGCATCCATAAGGTAACTCTAGAATGCACAAACTCCACAAGCTCAACCAAGGAATAAACAAGACATCTACAATAATCAGCAATCTCTATACCAGCAACAATTGTATTAATCTAATAATCTCTAGCAAATCAACAATATATGTGACATCATCATCAAGTGCAACTCAAGCACTCACAGCATCAAAATCTACAATAGGTGAAACACAGCCAATTTGCATCTTTGAAAGAGAACAAGTACTCAACAACATCATTGCTTTCAGGTCTCCACTTGAATCTAGCATACACACATTATTCACCCTAGTAGATGAGAGAGGAGTTTGGAAATAATATCACCTAATGTAGAAAAGAGACGACAATACCATATGGACCCCCCTATGAATGGAAAGTACCAAAACACACATTGCTAAACTAAAGTGTTCGCAAGTGCATTGTCTTAGTAATGCCCTTTTGGGTTTTCATCACGAGACTCCTCTAAGCCACCCTTTTGGGTTTTCATCATGAGTTTCCTTTAAGCCGCTCTTTTGCTTTGAACTACCTTTTGAGTTTTCAACTTAACAAAACAAGTGCACACAAAAAGGATCACATAATTGATCATCAAGTTGCCTTGCACAAATCCCTAACCTCAATACACCAATATCTAAAATCCAATCACACACATCTACATGAAGTGTTACATCCTACATACTAGCAATGCCAAATTGGATCACAATCAAGTACAAGGGGATCTGGCACAAAAGATTTCCCCATACAACACCAAATCCAAGCTCAAAATGCATACATAGACTCATCAATATGATCACTAGGCTCATGAACATCTAGATTGAAATGTATAATAGGAAATGTTAGGAATATGGTACGAAAAAATCCCTGACACAGTATTGAAAAGATCATCCTAAATAAAAGCATCCACATCACAATCAAGAGCACCAACCACAACATCTAGCCCAATCTTTATCATAGGTGTCCCATTGGAAGTATCCATTGTAGCATCCCCAACAACATGCATAAATAGGGGATTGTTGATATACAACACAAGTGTTGACACATTCTTATGAAAACAATGGGAAGATGCATGTGTATGTTGACCATAGAATGAACATGGCTTCAAACTAAATAGGGAATTGACTCACATCCATGGTGACCAGAATATTGGGATATTAATATAATAATATAATAAAGTGTACATTTAAACCCATAGGTAATAAGTTAGTTGTCAGTGGTAGCTAGTAGTCTTTAATAAAATTGTCATAACAATCCTTTGTAACTACCATCTATTTTTAGATTCTATTTTTAGCATATGTTCAATAATATAATATTATAATGTGATGCTCTAAACCTAAGAAGACAAGACAATTCCTCTCAATCTTGTTTCTTTGTTTTTACCCACATTAGTAACAATGCCAAATCATGTTGAGGAAGTCCAATAAATCATGTACAACACCAATCATACAGAGTTCGAATAAGATCAAGAAGAGAGATCAAAAAGCGCAAAGAAGAGAAGTCAACAAAATCATAAGTTGTAAAACTAGTAGAAGAAGAAATCATGCCCAGAATATCTACAGTAGTAGTAAGCATGATTTGCGAAAATAAACTTGTGTGGAAGAACCAAAAATAGCATTTCACATCAATCCTATCACATTATTAGCAATCACAAATGGAAAATGAGTTAAAGGGTGCAAAAAACCTACTCACAAGTCACAAGCAAAATTGCAAGCAACAAAAGAAAACAAAAAAAGAGGTCGTGAAGGTCCACACAACAAATGAGTTTACAAAGCAAAATTAAAAAAATTCAGATCTGGAAAGAGTCATTAATTTTGATAGCAATATCATTTACCATTTAGGTGTGGAATGCAAATTGAATTCATTAAATTTACCAACAGAAAATTATTAGTTATTAGCTAACTCTTTACACTATAATATCCCAGTGCAACCATAATAGTATTTATCAAACTGTTGGATCAAATAGTTTATCCTACATAGGGGTATTCTAAGCCTCCAAATCAAGGAAGATGCAATCTATGGCGTGCCTAGCTAATGCCTTCGATTGGTTCTAATAAAGAAAATCTACATGTGGGACTGACGAAATCTAGATGAGGGTTCAAGGCGTAAAACTCTCAAACTTTGGCTGCCTATTGTTGTGAATTGCTCAATGAAAAATTGCAGGTCCACAATGGATTTTTTGAGCTAGATCAGACCCCACCTAGTGTTTTGATGTGTGCCACCCAAACCTACTGTTTGTAGGTTGATATTATGCTACCACCTCGAATCATCTCTTGGTCTATGACGTGCTACTTTGAAATGGCTCTATGGTGGTTCACCAAGCTTTCGAAAGATGATACCAACTCTGCCCTTGGAATCTCTGATGTACACTATGCTTCTGAATGTTTTTTCTCATTGAACCCTGGAAGATGATGATTGATCTACCAACAACTCAAATCCAACCGCCAATGAAGGCTAGTGGATGCATGCTCCTGATGAGTCTAGATCCTTCCTTCCAGACAATTGCACCCACCTGAAAAATAGGATAAATATCTAAAGATGTAAGTCTAGCCACAAACCCTGATATGGATTTTCTTAGAAAAGAGAGACAAGGTTTCATCCAGATTCACTTATGCAATTAGGGTTTTCATCCTTTCTACACTAAAAACTAAATTTACAAGAATTCGCTCTAGAATTTCCCCAAAATTAGATGATGCAAAAATAGAATAGCAAATCCCTTTATACCTTCTAAGATAGGTCCTAACGGCCCAAATATTGGAACCCAAATTCAAATTATACCTTACCTTATTTTATTATTTTATTATATGATAATTAATATTATTAAAATAGTGTTTAAAAACACTTTTATTATATGAATAATAAGAACATTATTCCCCCTAAGTGGAGGGGACATGACAATCCTCTTGCCCCAAATATTGTTTGTCCTCAAGCAATTTCAAATTTGGATGATCAAAGATTTATGCTCCTTCCCACGTAGCATCCTCAAGAGGCAAGTTTTTCCACTTCACCAAATACTTTGGAATGTCCTTATTTCAAAGCCTCTTCTCCCTCATATCAATGATAGCCTCAGGCTCCAAAATCAATCTCTCTTGAAGATCAAGTAGTGGTAGCTCTAATGAGGGTGTGACTTGCTATCCAAGGGCCTTCTTCAAACATGACATATAAAAAACATTGTGACTCCTATTTTCTAGAAGTTCTAGCTCATATGCAACCTCACCTATCTTCTTTACAATCTTATAAGGTCTATAAAACCATGGCTTAAGCTTTTTTGCACCGCTTCCCTTGAGGGAAGATTGTCTACAGGGCTACAACCTCAAGAAAACCATGTCTCCCACTTCAAAAGCTCTTTATAACTAGTGGCGATCAGCATACATATTTTTCTACTTTACAATATCTAAGTTTTGTTGAACCAAATCTCCAACCCCAAGAGCTCTACTATCCAAAAGAATCAAAATCCAAGAATGAAATTGCATCATAGCCATAGAGTGTTTTGAAAAAAGGCATATCTATAGACATGTGATGAGTGGAACTATACAAATACTCCCCAAAGTGGAGCCACTTAACCCAAGTTGGTTACTGCCTTGTAACATAGTTCCTCAAATAACCTTTTATCCATTTGTTCACAATTTTTGTTTGCCCATTGTTGATGTGATTTTTGTGACCACACCAATCAGCAGAACAAAGTTGTCCGAAGGCTACTCCATTCTCTCTTGATCAAAGTATTCCATGCGCTAAGATTGCAAGAAAGTTCGCACGTTCAACTCCAAGGTTCTGAAATACTTAGAATACCCTCAGTTGGTTTGATGTGAATTGTTGTTTTCACGAGGGGACTTACACAATTGTTCAGAATACTTGCAATTAACAGTAAATGGATGGTTGGAAGGGATTTGTATAATGCGGATGATTTAGCAATAAGTACGTTTTCCTAAAACTAACCAAAGATGAACGAAAAGTAAATGAGTGTAAGGGTAAGAGGATTCTAGATTCTACTCTAAGACGAGACGTGGGATCAATCTCAACAGCTTCAACCAAACTCTGTTTCGCCTCACGCTGGACAGCTTACACAAAGTAGGTGCAATCTTCAAAGGGATAGCGAGTAATTTTCAAGTTACAACCCAGCATCAAGATACCGTCAAAACGACGCATACCAAGGCATGAGCTACAACTGAAGTTAAGTTTATGAAATGCTCCAGTAGACCACGCAAGGCAAACTTGCCGTCAGCAAGCCGCTAGTGGTATGGAATGAAACAAAGTTGTCTTGATCAATGCCACACATCCACAGCTACTATCTACTTGCATGAAATGAAAATTGTACTACTTTAAGCTACTCTACGCTACTTGGAGTCGAAGGAATGAAGAAACCTTGCTAGCTGTCCATAACAAAGACAAATTTCACCATCAATGAAAAGATCTTCTATTATGAAAGTGTTACACAACAATCTCTTACAAAAGTTTTCAAAGGAAAACTTTCCTCCTTCTCCACACTATGCTAAGCTATCAAACTATCTCTCTAACAAAATGTCTACTCTCTGATGTCTCCTCTAATCTGATCTCTATTCTAATGAATTACAAATGAGGGGGGCTCCCCCTTCTATAGATGGCTCAGTCCAAAGGACAGCTCAGATTACAATCAAAAGAATGGCTAAGATTAAGCCACCTCAGCCCTAACCCTAAAAACTGCCAGAATGGGGAGTGGTACATTAAATGAATCAAAGATTCCCACTCACTCCCAAAATAGTAAAGGCAATTAATGCCCACAATCAGTCTTCTAGAAGATCATCGTCCAGTAGTGCATTCCCGTTCTCCTTCTCTTTGGCTGCAAACTCAATGAATCTAGCAAGTACAGCCTAAACCTCCTGAACTGAAATAGGTGGAATGCAAACACCGTGACTGACTGCTCGTGCCGTGTGCAAGACTTTCTCCAAGCAACTAAGGCATCCTGTGTACTCTGAATCAAACTGGAGAAGGTAGAAGTGTTCTCAAAGTCATCTTGTACGAAGGTCTTCACCTCTGAAAAGAAAGGCACCAGCCTACCCCTCAAATTATCAGCAGTCACCTCATCGGGATTCAACCGCCTAGCAAAAATATCCTCAAAGGTATTCTGGACTCCATCAATAATATTGGCCATAGCCTTCCTAATTCTGGCTGAATCCACCTGTGCTGCGTCAAAGAAGCCACGTCCTATGATCACCGAAGAATACCATCTAGAAAAGTCATATCTATCATTCTCCTAAATGACTCCTCCATCAATCAGCATCCGCAAAGGAACATGCCTCAATGCCTCTAGACGTTGAATAACTTTGCTCTGATAAATGGAAGCATCACCCCAGGCCTGATCAACTGCCTCCATACGTGCTGAAATATTGGAAGCCTGCTGGAAAGCATGAGAAGGGTCTTCCATGAACTTTTCTGTCTCAGCACGAACTCCTGTAACCCATTTATCTGCCTCCTATGCCATCTTCCCCAACTCCAACAAGCCACTAATTGACTCTCTAGGTATTTCAGCTGGAAGTTCTATTGCTAGAATCTCCTGCCCAAAAGGACAAGACAACTGTTGCATATATCCTATCAAAGCCTTATGCTCCCTTTTCAACTTCTTATACTTTCCTTCCTTTTTAAATAATCTGTCCTTGAGGGCGTGGTAGGAGTTATCACATTCCTCTACAATTTGTGCACCTGTGGGGCGTCCTAACTCCAAAGTTGTTACCACATAGTTCTCTAGTACTACTTCATCTCGATCACAATCAACTTGTGGCACTACCATGTGAAGGGTGCGAGAGCCATCCTCATCAGTCGAAATCTTTGAAAATTTTCGTGCTCTCTTCTTTTGTGGAGGCGCATTGATCCTGTTTAACAATTCTTCCATCTCAATTGCTGGATCGATCTCTTCACTGGGGCTTCTTCTCATCCTATCTTTGAGCCAATCAGGTACTGTATATTGTATATCAAACGGCTGCTATTCTTGTGCCTCTACTTCACGGACTTGTTCAACTTCCATATCATTCTAGTGAGGCTCATCGGCCTCAAGTGGCTGAGTATCTCCTGAAACTATATCATCATCGTCTAAAGCCGCCTCCAACTCCTGCTGAAACTGAGGGTCAGTAGCAGTCCCCTCATCAGTCTGCTGATCATCTCTAGTAGGTGCGTTGACACTCTGGCCAACTGACTCTCTCCGTGGTGGTTGATTATCTTCTTGTACTACTTGTACTTGATTCAATGCATTTCTTTGATCAGCAAATAAAGAAACCTCCTGTATGCTTGGAGAACGTGTCTCCAATGGCGTGGGTGATTCAACTACAACTCTTGGAGGCTCCGGCTGAACAGGCTCTTGCCGAACTGGCTCCTTCCTTCGAGACTCTGGACCTCTAGTAATTTGTTTCTTCCTGCTGGTAGTGGGTGTCCTGTGATCTCCCATCAAATTGTAAGTCAATGCAATCGACCTACTCTTCAACCTGCTCACACGTCTGTCAACCCACGCTCTAGTAAATGTCAAGACTGGAATAGAAAGCGTGTCCAAGTCAGCAATCTCTGGTTTTGACCAATCCGGGAGTGGAAGTGGAGTGTCCCTTACTGCCTCATAATCTGGATGGACAACGTTCATGTCCTCATCCACCTGGGACTTCACACTCCCTAATCATGCCTATTGGCAACCTAGAGAACACTCTCTTCCTGACTTCAGCCTCGTCTGATGCACTAGCCCAATAATCCTCAATGTTTGCCTTATGTTTAAATTCTTCTGACAGTACCCATCTGATATTGTTATGTGGATCATAGTGCTGTCTGCTGGTGTGATAGGAAAAGTGATAAAACTGAAGCTCGTTCTCGGCTTCTCTAGCTGCCTATAATGAAGGACACACTTCATCTGAATTGCCCATGACAATTGGGAAGTCAACTCCTCCCTTCTTCTTTTTCTTCTGAATCTTATCGTAGGTAACCAATTGCCTAGATATCTCTAACATTAAAATTCTGTTGGTTGGGTACTTAGGCAGTCTATATGGATATGAAGAAAATCCTTGCAGCCTTATGTAAGAAAACTTCGGAAATTGTATAAACCAGCACCCATACCTCTCAATCAATTCTTGAGCTTCCCTCGAGATCCTGTGATGCATCCGCTCCTGAAGTGTTCTCGTGATGTGCATGGTGAAGGCGTCATTGACACGCTTGTAATGAGTAGTGTTCGTCAAATGCAACTGCAGACAAGCCTCATGGATTTTGAATTGATGAGAGCCACAACCAACAGGCTCCTTGTATGAAATTCCTCTATATTTTGTCATACAGGCCAGCATGTAAATGATGTAAGATCCCATATAGAATGTCTTCGTTCTTCTCAAACTCAGGAGCTGCTCATGCAAATTGTCATTGATCATTTCAGCCCAGTTGACGTAATCCTTTCCTTCTAGCACGAGGTTGATGTAATAGAACATCCATGGCTCAAAAATAAAAGCCTGAGGGCAGCCTCCAACTCGACTCAGCATCATGATAAGATCACAATACTCCTACTTCAAGTCATCTGCTATAATTTTCCTTGGCAGCTTCATACGAGAGGGCCTGGGGTTGCTCATCCAGCGAGTATTAATCGTCTCCGTACATCTCTCGAATGCAGAAGCATACATTCGCTCAGCACGTTCTCTTGATTTGTAAATCATATTCCTGTGTGCTGGAATTCCAAAAGCTTCGCCAATAGCTGCAGGAGTGAGGTTGGCGAGCACTTGACCATCTGGTGACATAATTGATCTGTGATCCTTCTCATAGCAGTTGGCGCACTCCATCATCAGCTCCGAACACTGAATAGCTGGTGGGAAACCAGCAGCTGCATATAATCCACTTCGAATGATGTTGTGTGAAGTGGCTGAAGGTTGATGATTACCAATCCCCAGCATTCTATTCTTTAAAGTCTCCAAGTTAACAGAGCCCAAGTTCGTGTCAGCAAGCTTGGCCAACTTTGAAGTAAACTTTGACTTTGGCATGAAGGACTTGCTCAGCTTCTTGATCACAGCTTGCCTGGATGCACCATTGTTATCCTTGCCAGTTGTTCTAACCTCAGCCATCTGCAAAACAAAAAACATCCATTAGCAAATTAACTTAGAAAAATAAATAAAATGTTTTGCAGGGCTGCCAGTCGACTTCAAGAAGTTGCAATATTATTTCTCATTTGCAAACCTCAACTTCTCCTTCAACAGATTTCGAATTATCAACCACTTAGAAAGTCTCAGCAACTTTGATACTTTCAGCAACTTCAATGAAACTTATCAAATTTCTTAGCTTGGCTGTAGCAACTTCAATACTTTCAGAAAATCGCCTAACTTCAATCAGCAATTTGAACTCTTTCAAATTCGTACTTCTTCAATCTTCAAATCAGATTGGCAAGTTCGCACTTTCAGCAAATTAATTTTCTTTCTCTCTAAATCGAATTTCTCACTTGTACTGGCAGACTTCAGTAACTCATTCCAGCTTCAAGTCGCACTTCTTTAGCAATATTCAGCTTCAGCAATGTGGTCTTTTCAAGCTTCAGTAATCTCAGAGCACAAATCGAACTTCTTTGAACTGCAGCTTCAGCAACTTCCCTTCTTCAAATTTCGAACTTCTTCAATAACTTTCAGCTACAAACTTTCTTCAAGCAAATTCGAACTTCTTCAACAGTTGCAGCCACAGCAATTCTCAATCCTCATACTCAACTCAGCAAATCGAATCTTCCACTTGCACATTCACACTTCAGCTTCAGCAACTTCCTTCAACAAATTTCGAACTTCAGCCCCAGCAACTCACTGCAACACTGGACTCAGAGAAAATTCGATTTGCTTCAGCTGTGAAAAAGAAGTGAATAACCTTCAGCTCATATAGGGAATTCGAATTCTAGAAGAAGGCTAAGTTTAGCCAGTACATTAAATCTCCACTACTCCATTTGAATTTCCCTCCTCTAGCATTTTTGACACTTGTCTTTCGACGTCAGGAATCTTAATCTTCTAGAATTTCAACTTTGACTGGCATGTTTTAATTCACTTTCGAAAATATTTAATTTAAATTCATCCTTTAATCAATTTTAATTCACCAGCCGAAGTTCTGTCTTGCAAATTTTAAATTTTAGTCACCTCTGACGCTCTGGAAAATTCATCTGTGAAGAACTCAATCAAAATCATCTAGGCAATTCCCTTCGAATTCATCGTCTGGAAAATTCTATCTCGAAAACACATTTTATTCACTTTGCCTTAGAAAATTTTAAAATTTCCCTTAGGAAAATTCATAACTCGAAGCACCGATTAAATTCTTCATCCGAAAAGCATTGGCAAAGTGCAGAAGACATGGAAATCCGTTTCTCATTGAAGATCTGCAATACCCAAAAGAAAATTTTCTCCAGAACTTGTAGAATCCATGGGTATACAACGAACGGATTCATTTAAAATTTTAAATTTTGAACCTTAGAAAAATAATTTTTTTAATCAATTTAATCCCGTTCTTCTCATCTGTGAACATTTTGTGTTGTTCTAACTTGAAAATTTTTAAAATCCATCCTGCAATGCAAGCACTCTCCGGCTTCATCTCTGGCAACTCATTCGGGCTTCAGGAAAATTTTATCATCCTACACACTTTAGGCGTATTTTCTTAAGGAAGAAAATATTTTGCCTCAGAAAATTTTTGAATTACTTAGCATTTTTGAAAATTTCACCTTAGGAAATTTTAATTCAACTTCATTCATTTTCCTGTGGTGAGAAAATTCTATCAACTTCACTTAGAAAATCTTCCTTTTTAAAGCACATATCACGCCAAGCATGTTTTATTTTTTATCCTCCATAGGCTTAATAATTCCAACGCCCAACATGTTATTTACCACCTCACACACCTTAGGCGCATATCACACTTCATGAGGAATATTCAACACGCCTAGCATATTTCATTTTCCACTCACCACCTTACACACACTTGAGCGCATTTATCTTATTTCCACGCCTTAGCAACACTTACACCACATTTACACTTTACTTTCTAACTCAATATTCACCCTTTACTTGGCGCCCTTAGTATGTGTGGGAGAAATAACTTTTACTACGCTCAACATGTGACCTTTCGTCTCCCTCGTTTTTGTCTTCACATGCCCTGTCTTGGGCGCATTTGAGCATGCATGGAGGATGAACTTTTCAAATGCCACCTAGTTTTGTTGACTCTTGACCTTCCTTGTTTGGGCGCATATCCTATGGTGAGGTGGATGAAACTTTGGCTTCTCTATAATGGGCACATTTTGGCATATGTGAAGGACGAGTTTCATACTTAGAGAATTTTTTAGCATTTTGCTTGCATGTGAGGGCGCATTTTGCTATGTGTGAAGGATGAATCCTTTGACCCTTTGACTTCTTTCTTGGGCGCATTTCCTACTTGATGAAGGATGGGCATAAATGGAGGGTGGTGGAGGATGAGTCCATGCCTTAGAATTTTCTTTCATCAAACTCTTAAAAGTGGGCGCATTTGGCTATGTGTGAGGGATAAACTCAATACTTAGAAATTTTTTCAAACATGAGACCTTGCATGAGGGCGCATTTTGCCACAGTTGATGGATGAAACTTTTTACTCAAAAAATTTTATGTCTCTTCATCCTTGAGGGCGCATTTAGACAAGGCAGGAGGATGAAACCAACACTTAGGAATTTTCCTGACTCCAGCTGAAGATGGGCGCATTTGGAAGGTGGTGCAGGATGAAGTCTCTGACTTAGCCATTTTTTTTCGTCTTCGCCAGCTTCTCTGTGCCTTACTATAAATAGTAAGTCCCTTGATTTTCATACTTCAGAAGCTCAGATTGCTTTGAAATTTTGAACACTAGATCCTCACGACCTCATCAACCTGTTGACACTGCTATTTCGGGTTGGCTTGCTATTTTAGCCCATTTCTGAGGTGGTTTGCTATTTATAGTAACTGCCTGCTTCTGATACCTCCACAACTCCGTTTGATTTGAAATTCGAATGACGAGCTCCTCACCACGTGACCTGCCTGTTGACACGAGCCCCTGATGTTGACTTTCTATTTTTAGCCTGTTTCTGAAATGACTTACTATAAATAGTAAGTGCTCCATTTGCCCTCAAATTTTATCAGTTGATAGCTTGGGAGACGCTGATCGCAGTGGTTTACACCGGTTTTCGAAAATTCTGACTTTTTACCCCTCCTTTTGGGTCCCGAAGCTGGAAACCCTAATTTGTCCTACATGCGTATCAAATGGTCTCCGTTTGTTCTCGTTTCTGTTGCATTGCGATCAGTTCGTGATTCTGAAGTGCTGGGAAGCAGCTTTCGGGATGCATCTGCTAAAAATAGTAAGTTCCTAAATGAGTGATTATCTCCGTTTGCATGTCACATCATCGCGAAGCTCTTGAAAAACCCACAAGGAATATGCGGACATGCAAAGAAAACCCTGACATGCAAACCCTAAAAATAGCCTGCGAAGGATGAACTCTGAAAGTCGTTATCTCACTTTGCATGTTACACCATCGCGAAGGTCTCTGAAAACCCAGAAGGAATCTCCAGACATGCGTTGAAAAACTCTGCATCTAAGCCCTGAAATTTGCTCTGGAAGCTGAACTGCTAAAAATAGTAAGTTGTTTGTTTCAGCTCAAATTTTGCTAGTGAGCAATCCGATGTGTTCTGGATGTAGTGTGACTGTCGAAACTTCAAGAATGCTGAAGGAATGCCCTGAATTACACACTTACTAAAAATAGTAAGTCACCAGAATCTGATGAAATTTCAGTGGAAGCTTGCTGGAAGCACACTGACCTCAATGTTAATCCCTGTTTTCAATATATTCACTTTGTTCAACCTCGGACTGACCAAAAGGATGGAAACCCTAATTTTCAGACTTGGCCAAATTTTACGTTTAAGCTCACAGACGGGAACGTCCCCAGAAAGGCAGACACCAAAAAAGAGACAGACAGAGAGAGAGACAAAAACCAAAGCCAAAAAGACCAGAATGGAGCAAAAATTAGGGGTCCCCATTTTGAATGGGGCGATGTGTGAAAAGGTCACAACACCCATCGGTTTGAGGATGATAGCTAGTGCTTGGAGTCAATTATGAACCTATTAATCGAAAGAGTTCTTGCCAAAATAAGTTGATAAATCTATTGTCCCTGTCACAATATTTCTTGGCAGCCCATGTAGTCTAAATATCTCTCTAAAGAACAAATCAGACACCCATGGAGCCTTGTAGTCTAAAGATATAGCATTAAAATGAGCATGCTTAGTGAGTCTAACTACAACCACAAAGATGCAATCCTTACCTTTCACTTTTGGGAGTCCTGTGATGAATCCATGGAGATGTTGTCCTGTTTCTAATTTGAAATGTATAAGGGCTGCAACAAACTAACTAGGAATACATGCTCTATTTTGTTTAGTTGGCACACCAAACACTCCTTAACATGCCTCAAAACATCACTCTTGAGTCCCTTCCATGAAAAACAATCTCTTACCTGCTTGTATGTCTTGTAGTACCCTAAATGACCTACAAGTGGTGTGTCATGACATGCCCTCAAAATTTTCTTCCTCATCTTTGATTCTAGGACAAGATACACCCAATCAATGTTCCACGGGGACGCGTCCCCCCCAAAAATCCTCGCGTTTCCTAGAGGGGGACGTCTCGGAGACTTGGGGACTTGGGGGGGACGTCCCCCCATCAGCCCACTACCAGCGCCACCATCCCACCACCAATGTCGTTGTCTCCAAGATGCTGCTAGGACTTTGAGGATGCTAGGGTGTCCTCAAGACATCTAGGGGACTCCTAGTTGTCTCCAAGATGTATAATTCTTATACTTATACATCTTTTTATAACTATTTTTTCAAGTACTATATGTATTTCAGCACCCTACCGCCCTCCCACCGCCGTCCCCCCGCCGTCCCCTTGCCGCCCCCAAACTTAGACCCCGCGTCCCCGCGTCCCCGAAAAGCGTCCCCTACTGTCCCCCCATCCCCGTCCCCGAAACCCGAACACTGCACCCAATCCTTATAAAGAATGAGCTCATCAACCACCTTGTACCTATCATCTTGTAGCTTGCCATCCAAAATGTCAATAGCAAATGTGCTTTTGACATATTTAGCTATTATAAAAACCTTCCAATCAATAGATATATCAGTCATAGAACACAAATAAGGCTTCTTACAGAGTGCATCAGCCACGACATTATTATTTTCCTTAACATACTTGATGTCAAAATCATAAGCTTTTAGTTTACTTACCCATTTTTGTTGCCTGTCATACAAATTCTTCTAATTGAGGAAGAACTTCAAGTTATGATCCATTTTCACCACAAACTTCCCACAAACCAAATATTTTTTGAACTTAGCTAGTGCATGCATGATGGCTTGCATCCCCTTATCATATATAGAGAAGATCCTCTTAGAATCCTTGAGCTTCCTACTCTCAAATGCTATGGGATGTCTATTTTGCATCAAAATTGCTCCAATCCCCTCTCTTGAAGCATCACACTCTAAAACAAAAGGAAGTGAAAAATCTAGAATAGCCAAAACGAGACATGAACTCATTACCTCCTTGAGCTTGTCAAAAGCTCTCTATGTTGAAATGCTCCAAGAGAAGGCCCTTCTTCATCAAATTTGTCAATGGGGCTACAAGTTATGAAAATCCTTTCACAAACTTCATGTAATAGCTGCAAAGTCCCACAAAAACTCTTAAATGAGACAGTCTTGGGTCAAGACCAATCCCTAAATTCCTTGATCTTCTCCTCATCCACGCTGACCCCTTGGGCACTAATCTTGTACCCCAAATACAATATTTCGATCAAGCCAAACTCACATGGATTCTTTGGCGTAGAACAAATGCTACCCTAGTAAGCCAAGCATCTCACCTATGTCCCTCAAGTGGCCATCCCATGTCTTACTATAAATCATGATGTCATCAAAGAGAACTAGCACAAATTTTCTCAATTGTAAAATAAATACTTGATTCATGCATGACTAGAATGTGGCGAGTGCATTAGTCAAACCAAATGGTCTGACCAAAAACTCATAATGCCCATAATGGCACTTGAAAGTTGTTTTGTGCACATTCTCATTTCAAACTCTTATTTGATGATATCTTAACCATAGATCAATCTTGGAGAAGTGCATGCACCATGAAGCTTATCTATCAACTCATTGATCCTAGGTATGGTGTAGTTGTTCTTGATGGTCTTCTTGTTGTAGGCCCTATAATCAATGCACATCCTCATAGTACCATCCCTTTTCTTGGCCAATACCATGGAAGAAGCAAATGGGCTAGAGCTAGGTCATATGTGTCCCTTGTCCAACTACTTCATTTTCTTCTAATCTCCTCCTTGTGTTTCCTAGGATGACGATAAAGTGTAGTGATGACCGATTTTGCTCCTTCCTCTAACTCAATCACATCTTGAAAACCCCTATCCAATGGTAAACCTAGAGGAATTTCGCTAAACACCTTGTTCTATTTATCCTAGATGGATTGGATGTCAATATAATAAGACCTCACATCCTTGGATGGACCTGTATCTATAATCAAACACTCTACTACCCAAGCTACTTGTCCTCTATGAAAAGCCCTCTCCATCCTCTTAGCTGAAACAATCATGGGATTGGATAGGCCTCAAATAACTACCTCCTTCCCATCAGATTTGAGTTTCAACTCCAAAATCTGAAAATTTTGTGTGTACTCACCAAGTGAGTGCAACCATTACACTCCCAATATCAAACATGTCTCACCAATGCCAACCATATAGAAAATATCTCACATATTATGCCCTCCTAGGGTCAACTCAAGCTACTAAATCCTTTGGTTGCATGTAATAGTAAACCCATCATCCACCATAACATTAAATACCTCAAAATCCTTTGTCCTCAAACCCATCTTAGCCACCAAACCCTCATCAATGAAATTGTGGGTGGCCCCATTGTTAATCAAAACTGTCACCCTACGTCCTTATGAGATTCTTCACACTCAAAGAGAGTGATACCTACATACTCCTAAAATTGCTACAAGTGTGCCACCTGAATGCTCTATTCCCTGATCCTCATGTTCAACCTCATTTGTAACAACCTTCGTTTCAAACAATCCTACCTCAAAATCCTTATCGAAAGCTACCTCTATATAGTATACCTTCCCTTTTCCCAAGCACCTATGACCTGGTTCCCATGGCTCTCTACAAGTGAAGCATAGTTTTTTCCTTTAAAGCTCATTTTTAGATTCTTCCACCCCACTAGGTTTGGAGGTAATGCCTTAGGTTGTGGAAATCTCTTGTAGAATGTTCTCTATTGTCCTAATGGTGCACTCTTGGGGCAGGATTTGCTCTTGACCACGAAATCCTCCAAATTCAATACCCTTCAATAGCATCCTCCAAAGATGTTGGCTCAAAAGCTCTCATCAATCCTTGAAGTGACTTTGATAATCCCTCAATAGATAAGAACATAAGCCTCTTATCCATCACATTTGACACCATGACTGAAACCCACTGAAATTTTGCTACATAATCCTCCACTAAACCATGCTGCCTCAAACATGTCAACTCCTTGAAATATACCTTTGGATCTCTCCTATCAAACCTATCTATAGCTTCTACATAAAATCAGCATATGTCACAATATGGTGATGCCCTGGTGTGATCAATCCATCATGCCACCACTCATGAGCTATGCCCTCCAAATGAAAAATGGCAAACTTGATAGCTCCATCTTCCATCATAGGGCTAAGTTAAAGGTATGTATCCAATTTTTTAACCCAAGCTCGTGCAGTGACCTTTTTAAAACCATCAAAAGTAGGAAGTGTCAATTTACTTAGCCTTTGTTGTAGATCTCTATTAAACTACAGGATAGGTTGTTTTCTTTCTCCGCTTGGTCCACTCCTTGACCTGGTATTACTATATTGTTCAAATGGGATATGGTTTTTGACATCTAGATCAAGTCTCATATACTCATCTAGATAGGTGTTGAAGTCATTTGCAACCTGGTTTGGCTCCTCCTTGCCCTATGGTGACTCCGCTCTAGGCAAAAAAGTAGACCAGGAAGGTATGGGTGTTGATCCAATTGGGGTTCTACTATTATTAGTGTGATTTCTAGCCCCATTCTCATCTGAGTTACTACCTTCTCATGTATTGTTTGGTGCAAATTAGTGTGGTTAACTGTGTTAGTCAAGTTCTACATCATTTGCAGGAGCATTTGTCCCATTTTCTCATTTTCTTAAGTAAGCCTTCAAGTCATCCTCCTAATCAGCCATTTTCTTCTTACCTCTACCTCCATTTCCACTACTATCCTCTTGTGTGGCTACTTCTAATCTTTTGTTTTCTCTCTCTAAGGCCCTCCGGTCTCTTTGACTCAGCTGCATACACAAAATTAACCCAGCAATCTGACAGGACTACCTGCTCTAATACCAATAAGATGTCCCTAGGCTCTTTTTATTCTAGGGTTCCAGATTAGATAAAAATCAAATTCAAACTAGGGATAGAGCTTAAAATGCAACCAAAAATCATAAACTGCAATACCACCACTAGACCTTTGAGCAAAATTGCAAAATTTCAAATCTGGAAAGTCATTAATTTTGATAGCAATATCATTTACCAATTAAGTGCAAATTATAATTTGAATTCACAAAATTTACCAACAACAAATTACTGGTTGTTAACCAACTGTTTACAGTATAATATCCCAGTGCAGGCCCACTAGTAGTTATCAGACTACTGGATCACATAGTTTATCCTGCACAAAGGTATTCTAAGCCTCTAGATCAAGAAAGATGCAATCTATGATGCACCCAACTGACACTCTTGGTTGCTTCTGATAAAGCAAATCTACACCTAGGACTGCTAGAGTTTGAACGAGGGTTTAAGGTGTGAAACCCTCAAACTTTGGCTACCTATTCTTGTGAATCACTCAATGAAGTATTGCAGGTCTAGAGTGGATTTTCTAAGTTAGATTTGACCTTGTGCCGCCTTAGGTTTTGATGTGTGCCACCCAGATCTATTGTTTGTAGGCTGATATTATGCTACAACCTTGGATCTACTCTTGGTCTGTGACTTCCTACTTCGAAATGGCTCTATGGCGGTTCACCAAACTGTTGAAAAATAATACCCACCGCCCTTGAAATTTCTTATGTAGACTGTGCTTTTGAATGTACCTAATTTCACCCTAATGTGATAAAATTGTGAAAATGGTGTGTGTCATGAAGGTTTATGTGGTCTACACTCCTAGACCCCCACTAGTTATTAGGATCTCTTGTCATTTAAGAAAATTGATTACAATGAGGGGGTGATGAGGAAATGGGATCCAACTCTTAAGTGTGTTGACTTGGACGTTATTGTTGCACAACTTGCCAGAAATCTCTTTAGATGAGACATCTTGTACAAGACATGGCTAGTGGAAGTGGCATTGTAACTCAGTGTGGTTCAAGTGAAATTGAACCAAATGTTAACTCTGATGCTTTTGAGGAAGAGCAATATGAAGATTACTAAATATTGATTGTAATTTTCATTATGTATTTGACATTTGACAAATCACTGAATTATGAATTTATGAGTATTTTCATTTTTGCAAATTATGAGGTATTTAAAAAAATTGTTTATTGCCAATTATGAGTATCATTGTTTTATATTATACAATTTTAAATCTTTTAATACACACACACACACACACACATATATATATATATAGCCAAACCTGAACCCATACCCGCACTCGTACAAAGACTGATAACTTTACAGTGCTCACTGGACCCTGGAAGATGATGATTGATCTGCCAGCAACTCAAATCCCGCCACCAATGAAGGTTAGTGGATGTGCTGCCCTGATGACTCTAGATCCTTCTAGACAACTATGCCCACCTGGAAAATAGGATAAATATCTAGAGATGTAAGTCCACGTATAAACCCTGATGGATTCGCTCATAAAAGAGAGACAAGGGATTTGTCTTGACTCACTTGTGCAGTTAGGGTTTTCATCCTTTCTGCACTGAAAAGTGAATTTGCAAGAATTTGCTCCAGAATTTTCCCAAAATTAGATGATGCAAAAATGGAATAGCAACTCCCTTTATAACTGTTTGAAGATAGGTCCTAAGTGCCCAAATATTGGCGCCCAAATTCAAGTTATGCCTTCTTTATTTTATTATTTTATTATTTAATATTTAATATTATTAATATTGTGTTTTAAAACACTTTTATTATATTAATAATAAGAACATTATTCCCCTTGAGTAGAGGGGACATGACCTCGTTTTCCTCGCCCTCTTCCTCAGCTTCTTCCAGGAAGCACATGTTCAAACCTTGTTCAAAATTTGAAATCCCAATCCTGTTTAGCACAATCAATTGTTGTATTGTGTTCTCAAATCTATATTTATTATTTAAGTTTATACATTTTGTGTAAACTTAAATTATATATATATATATACACACACAATAATTTCAAAATTACACAAAATAATAAATAATAAATATTGGATTGAGAACACAAATACAACAATTGATTGTGCTGAACGGGAGCAGGATTTCAAATTTTGAACAAGGTTTGAGTGGATGCTTCTTGGAAGGAGACGAGGAAGAGGGTTTATATATACCCCATAATTTTAGCCATTCCCCCACTATCCCCAAAAAAATTTAAAATTCTTGCCATCCCTGGAAACCCATCCCCATGTCCCAACATTCCCCCTTCCCAAAAACTCAGACAAACACTAAATTTAATATTTATTGTTACTTCCATACAATAGATGTTATTTTATATGCAAAATATGGAAATAATGTTACAAAGGTAAGCTAGAACAGAGAAAATAAGAGTTTGATTTTGTTTGACTTGATGATATAATCCCCATTTAAATATTATTAAATTGGAAGAGTAGGTACAATAATGATGTTGGGGAATGTTTTTTGATGTCATAGATATCCTAATGATGAGTGAGTCAAGGCTTCTGTAGGCATTTTTAATATTTTTTTACTTTTTTATTTCAGTGAGACTTGACCCATGTGTTTTCAAGTTATCTCAAGATCAAATCCAAGAGTAACATTCTACTAATGAAATTTTTCTTACTTATGTTTGTAAAATTACAAAGCAAAGGAACCCACTTAACACCCAAGCACTTTATGTATTTGTTAGTAGGGGAGAGGAATGATGAATGCAAAATGCTCAAAAGAGTTTGTCTGCTAAGTGGATCCCTTTGCATTGTAATCATTACCAACATAAATGAGGAAAAATGCATTAGTGAAATAACTACTCAAAGAGAACATCATGAGATGACTTCAAAACACATGGTTTAAATCCAACAAAAAAATGAAAACCTAATATCTAAATGATATCACCTTTTCTTGACCTCCCTACAAAATGCTTTCTACAGAACTTTCAAGGCCAATGTCTTCCATCCCCTTCTAGATACAGTTAATGGAGGCGGTGCTTAGTGAATTTTTTTTGAGATATACCAGATCAAACAAGAGTACTTTCTAGAAAAATTCTACTCAGCATCTCATAAAAAAAAATCATCAAATATTGTTTCTTGAATTGAAGTATCATCCGCTAAACAAAATCACATGAGCTAAACGAACAAAAATGTTAGCTATGATTTTACTAAACCAGATTAGATAAATGTTTAAGCTTTAATTTTCTAAAAACTTCACACAGATAAAGATCTCTTTTTCAAGAAAATTTGTAATAACGAAGTCCTTCCAACTGATAAAATTGATGAACTGCAATTAAGATACTAAAAAATAATTCAAAAATATAAATAAGGCAAAAATATCTAACCTCATAAGCCCACAATTCAAGAGGCTTTTCAGGAACCCTTGAAGGAGTATATACAGATCCCTGTAGAACATAAATTCAAAGATCAAAATCAAACTTTTAAGATGAGTTGAAAAGGAGAAAAAGAGAAGAAAGGAATCATAATTATTGTATAATTAAATTCCTTTCCATGAAACAAAGCCTTCCTAAATTACCATTTAGGAGAACAATTGATCAAATTACTTCCTCTATGTTAACAGATTAATATTGAGCAATAAGACCATTTTGACTAAAATTGAAGAAGTTTACCTTAGTAATGTAAGAAATGGTTAAAAATTAAAAATAGGAAAAAAAAATCCATGCAAAATAAAACGGAAGTTTATGTGATTATATGATTAATATGATGAGCATGTCAAGAAAAAAAAAATTGTTGGAAGTAATTATAAAATGACTTACTACTAAGTCTTTGAATAATGATAAACTGACAAATAAATTGAACTATCACACTATTCAGCATATTAACCATCCATTCAGTTACCTGTATCTCTATGTAAGGTTTCATGTATCATTCTTGAAATTGAACACTCAAAAGTTAAGAACCTAGAACTAAGATAAAAACTCACACAACTGAAAAATTATCTCTATTCATGTTGACATTGAACAAGGCGACTCCTACCCAAATTCAATGAGTGGACAAACAGGTGAAACAAACAATGGATGCAAGTTAGTTGGTAAATACGATGCAATAGACTTGACACTGATAATTTAGCATAAGCAAGAGAGCATTGAAAAGATTTTGCAAGCTTATGTCCATGTATAAAAGTTGATACTCCCATGTTGACTGGTATCATTGACTAGATATACTTTAGAACAAATAGAATTGGCTCCATGAGAATACATTATTTTCCAACAGACGGTATCCCTTCACAAAGACATACTAGTGTTCACTATTACCAGTTAATATGCATAAGTTTGGATCTCCCCACCTGTAGGAATGGTTTCCATGTCCATATATAGTTTCATCTATTACTTTTTGAATAGTATGTGCACAATGAAGCATTCTCTATTTTCGTTTGGGATCTCCTAATACATATGAATGATCCTTTGCCTATTGTTGTGGACAATGTGTAGGAGTGAGAATGGTTGGAAACTGGTGATTATTGAGAATGAGCATCAACAAACAAATTCTCCCCTCGATCACTGACTAAAAAAATAAATAGATTAGCCATTCTAGACATTTATATATTCTCAATTTAGGATAAGCATTCAACCTCTATGGTAGCCTGTTTAAACTTTCATCTAACTACCTCTATTAGGCTATCTTGATTATTCATTCCTTAAATGATTACTTGAAAACCTCCCTTTATGTTTATTTGTTTAATTCCAAGCAGACTTTAATTTTGTAGCCATTATAAATGTCTTGTATACACAGTATTATTGATGGCCTTTGGAATACTAAATACAGACATGAGAATAATGCACTGCAATACTTTTCTATGAGACCGCCCCCTTGAACTAGTAATGCCATTGCAAGTTGACCTCACATTTGTTTCGTCATTTTCACATAGTGCTTGAGTTGGATTTCACTGCACCTAAGGATATGGCCAAAGTATCTTGCTTCTACAGGTATATGGAAGTATTGATCTTCACAGCACACAACAGTCTGACAGAAGTCACTAATTTCAGGTGGTGTAAGCAAGTATCCAGGAAGTGGCCCATAAAACAAAAACTTTGAATCTCATAAAGGTAGTCTAAAAAGACAGAAACCTCACAACAAAAGCAATCACAAAGAGCTTACTGAAGATTTTAAGATAATACAATGCCTAAGAGACTCTGAATAGACATGTATGGATCAAAACAAGTCCTGTCAAATGCATATTCATGGACAATTGAGAAAAATAATTCCTATTTCAGCAACTTGAAAATAATTCTTGAAGGTCGTTTAAATTGTTTTCACTCTCTGATCATATACTATGAGTTTGTTAAATAACTCCAAACTTATAGTGTTCCAATATCTAATTATTCTGTAAAGAGATTATACATTAATTAAGTGTGTCCTTCAGAAACCATGGGCATGGGATTTAGAATGATACGGAAAAACCCTAATTTCTCTTAATAAATGTCTCCTTACACCCATGTTCTTTTTCTTGTAAAGTATTATTCACAAAGAAAGCACATATAAAGAAGGAAAAAACAATAAGAGGAACATGTAGAATATAGAACATGGGAGCCTTCCTTTCCTGGACGACCAATCATTGCCAGACCTGCAGTTAATGTCTGCAATCCAACAAGAGTATATTAAAAGTCCATGACTAAATGATAAATGAAAGCATGAAGCAAATAATATGAGAGGACAAACAATTCCTTTTTTCAGTAAAACCAGTATCAACCTAACCAGATCAGTAGGTGAACTTACAGTGAAAAACCCAAGGGAGAGCATCAATGGGACCTTTCCATCTCCTAGACAACCAAAAACAGTTATCAGGAAATCATAATCCATGAATAAGAGACAAAAAACTGAAGAGAGAAAGCATGTACAAGTTAAAATATTAAAGTAAAAAGCTTGAAATATGTTCAACAATGATCCAAAAACCATATATGACCATATATAAACAGTCCCTCAATAAAAGAATGACTTTCTTTATTATACAAAAAACTGTTATGCTTGGCAACCATATATGACCATATATAAACAGTCCCTCAATAAAAGAATGACTTTCTTTATTATACAAAAACTGTTATGCTTGGCAACCGAAGCGAGAAAAATCTATTTATGATAGATTAAAAAGAGAATAGTTTCAAATTTTAGACAGAAATGCATCCCTTAATACTTAATAAACAATTGGATACTAAATAATTTTAATATATTAAGAAATTTAATTATATAGTGTTAAGTGGACTTGATTGTGGGAAAAACTACATGGTTTAAGTGTGTTTTATCAAGATTAGTTCTGAGATGGGTGATCTCCCAAGAAGTTCCAGTGCTTCACCCCTATGAGCATCACCTAAATACAATGTGTGCTAAGTGGACCATTCAGGGTCATGAGAGATAGGTTATTGCAAACCACTTCTCGTGAAATATGGGTTGATGAAGATTGACTCAAAACTATGCAGTTGAATCATCATGAATCATCAGATAAACCTAACTGTATGTTACAAAGTACATAGTACTATATCTAACATGTGTCAGTAATAGATTTTTGGTGCAACAAACAAGACTATAAATCAATAAAAAATCAAAGATCAAAAGTGAGATACAGATGTGATCCATAATCAACTAAGATGAGCCAATAAATAATTCAGCAAAATGGATAAACTACTTCCAATGTGTTATGATACTGAAAACAACAATCTAAGGCTGCCAAATGATGTTACTTCATCTCTATGGCTGCCATCTGCATGATAAATCCATTATAAAATTGTGTACATGCTCACATAAAGGCTTGCATTGCCTACATATCATATTTCATACTCTTTGTATACTACTACCCATATGTAATGTCCCTTCTTGGGATCTTCCCGATTTCTTCCCTAGAATAACAATTCCAACTTAAGTCTAAGGAGGTAATTCATTTTCAATCCTGATTTATTTCATGCAATGGTAACTTTAAAGGAAACATGGGGGGAAAATTTGTTGGATTATGTGCAATCAGTCGAAGCCACAACAGGAAAAGTGATTTGGAAAAGCATCTCAGATCCTTCTCTCTCTATACAACAATGCAATGGGGTTCAAGAAATATTAAATGAACGTGTGGTTTTTCTTTCTTCAAAGCCAGACAAACTGGTATGGACAGCATCAAAAGATGGAAATTACACAATTAAGCAAGGTTATGAAATATGCCCCTTAATTTTTTCTTTGAATTTACCATAGTTGTCGCGAGACTAGTACTGGTACTGGTACGGGAGACTGGTACCGGTACCGGTACAGCATTTTTTTTAAAATAGGAGATGGGGGTACTTGGAGACGCCATTTTTTTTTAATATAAAAATTAATAATATATAGAAAATCTGAAAATATAATGACATTGAACTTTCAAAACAATAGCAGTAGTAAACTTTAAGAATGAACATTAACTTTAAATACACAAAATTCAAATCCAAATGCCATTGTCACATTGTGTCAAAGAGTCAAAGAGTTCATACTTCAAATTTCATAATCATAGTTCCAACTTCTAAGTTCACATTTGACATTACATACTCGATTACATATTGAAATTCAAAAATATTGACAGTTCGATTGGCTGATATGCAAACAAAAAACAAAATTCAGAAATCTATCTGATATATCATATCATCTACACCACATCAATATCATCCATGTCAAGGTCCTCAGCTATGATGCTCTCCAAATACTCATCACTCTCTAACTCAGATTCCTCTGCTGGTAGTAGAACTGGGGGGGTAAATCAATAAGGCCATCTGGTTCAACCACTTCATCCACTATGGCTGCAATATCTTCATCAAGTGAAATTTGGTCCCATCTTGCTGAAGGACCCTCATTGTATGCAGGATCTACACAAGAGAGAAGGCGAAGTGAGCTATGAATGTACACCAAGTTCTCTGCTTTCTTTGACCCCAATCAGTTCCTCTTTAGTGAATGAATAAAACCAAAAGTATTCCAATTTCTCTCACAAGATGAAGAGCTAGCTACTTGTGAGAGTAATCTTATTGCAAATGATTGCAATTCAAGTGTTTCACCTCCATGGTTCCACCACCACTCTATAGGGTCTTTCTTTGCTCGCATGTCATATAAAGCTTCCACGGAAGAAAAGTCACCATGCCCACGTGAAAACTTATTCCATTGACTCCTTATAATTGATGCTTCCTCACCTCGGCCATATATCTTTTTTATTGCAGCCCAAAACCCCTTCATTAGCTCTCTATCCTCATATGGAGCCCTCTTATTGGTCTCTTGTATATTATGCCATTTAGGATTTAAGGCATAGGCAGCACAATGAAGAGGTGTGTTAAGTTTGTTCCATCTTCCATGTAACTTATCTTCTATCAAAAGATATAGTGAAGGATCTTTTGCATCTGTTATTTGCTTAATTCTTTCACACATGGAATCTATTTCTTCATAAATTTCCCCCAAACATGGCTTGTCTGAATCTGCAAATTTGATCACCTCACATATGGGCTGAATAAAGTCCACAACAAATTTAACATCAGCCCAAAAACGGTCATCAAGGATCATACCTCTCACCTCAACTGCATCATTTGATGTAGATTGCCTCCAAGCTGCCCATGCATCACTAACAACCGTGGAACACAAAGCACCTTTCACTTCACAAAGACGGTGAAGAAGAATAAAATAAGAAGCAAACCTTGTATCAGCTGGTTTGAGAAGCTCCACCTTGGCAAATTTTCGATAAATAGCTTGTGTTTGGTGATGGTTGCATATAAACATTTGAATTTTTCTGCCCTTTTCTATGAGAGCTGAAACCCACTCAAACTTGCCAATATCTTGGAGTGCATTATTCAACAAATGCACACAACATGGTGTCCAAAGTATATGCTTGTATTTCTTTTGCACCAACATGCCTACTACTTTACAAACAGGAGCAGCATCTGTAACAATTTGGACTACATGTGATGCCCCTACCTCCTCAATGCCATCACATAGCTGGTTATAAAGATACTCTGCATTTTTTTCATGCCCCAAACAATCCAATGCCTTCAAAAAATAAGGCCCTTTGCTACATGTTACCATGATATTAAGTAGTGGACGGTTTCTAGTATCCGTCCACCCATCCATCACAATGCTGCATCCTTCTGAAACCCACACTCTTTTCAATGGTGCAGTTTGTTGCTCTAATCGATTCTTTTCTTTATCAATTAGAGTAGTACGAAGCTTTTCATACATAGGTGGTCTATATCCAACTGGTGCATTGCTGATTGCTTGGACCATCTCTGTATAGAAAGGTGATCGAGCAACATTAAATGGTATTCCATTGGCATAAAAGAAGCGTGCAATTGTTGCATCAACCGCTTCTCGACCTTGCACATCAAATAATCTGCCAATGGGGTTTGAACTACCAATGTGTGGCCTCTTGTGAGAACTTTCTGCTACTACATCTCTTGAAGACACATCCACCTCTGCCTCTCTATTGATATTCTGATTTTGATTTGCAGCAGTGTTTGTTGAAGCGTGAGAGCTCATATTAGAAACTTTACCATTAGCCCTTTCTTCATCCCTCACAACCTCATATCGTTCCACCTCATTTATACAAGGATCAACACCTTTTCCAGGTATGTGAAGGAAATTAGCCCTCACCCTCATGTAAGTACCTTGCCATGACATTGGGCATAATTTGCATGAGATGGTGGATGTTCCACCTGAACCCTTTGTCCCCTTAACACAATCAACATACTTCCACAACGGATACAAGCCTTGTTTGTTTCCCCCACTCGACATTCTTGATTCAATGATTCAAATTCTATACAAAAAAAAACAAAAAGACATTATAATTAGAAATCAAATGACTATAGCTAAAGTTATGAAAAAGGAAACAGAAAAAAAATAAAAAAATTGAAATGGATGTAGCTAAAGTTATGAAAAATCAAAAAAGAAACAAAAAAAGACATGTCTTTGAGGAAATTATTTAAATGAATCATGATTCAGATTGCACAATGCACACAGCATGAGCAGTAGCACACTCAAAATGAATCAGGAAGGCCATAAAAATTTAAAAATTAAAATGGTACATACTTTTAGTTTTTGTGTAGGAGACAAATCACATCCACAGACAGGAAATCACGTAATCTCCAGGCAGCATACTCATGAGTCCATGTCTCAGTCATTATTATAGTGCAAGCCTATTTTAAAAATTTTAATTTTATTATTTTTCAGATTGTTTTATTAAATAAATTAAATTATTTAGCATCACCAGTAATCTCCACAAGTGCATTGCCCCTGTTTAAAATCGTGGCTGTATGCCACGATTTTAAACAATCTTGTGAAGATTACTGGTGATAAAAAAATTAAAAAAACATTATGAAAAATACAGTAAACCAATACCGAATGGCGGAAACTGAATACGCATACAGGAAGATTCAAAAATGAAAATAAAAAGAAAACTTATAAACGATGGTAGTTTTAACTTACTATTTAATCTTGGGACTTTGATTCTTCACTCTTCTCTGTCGTCGGCCTCTACAATCTCCTCAGTCACGTGCTAAATGACGGCTCCCACTTTTAAAATCTGTGTTTGATGTATTTTTAATATACTTTTACCTTTAAAATGCCTGGGACTTGGCGGGAGACGCGGGAGACTTGGTGGGAGACGCGATTTTTTGGATGCGGAGACGTGGGAGACGGCAGGGGACTTCGGAAAAGTTTCCAAACCCAATATGGCATCTCTGGGTACTAGTGCGGTGTCGGAGACGCGTCTTCGTCTCCGAGACGCATCTCAAAGGGGGGGGAGACGCGTCTCCCGACAACTAAGGAATTTACACAACACAAACCAGCACTACACCAATTGATTAGCGTTAGCTCCCAAATGAAAATCAAATCAAATGCACTCAATGCCAAGAATGTTCACCAAGATCCTTTAGAAGGCGAGATGATAGCATATGGCAGAGAAAACTAAACAACTACTAAAAAATGAATTACAATTGATTGCTAATAGGCAGTGAACCAGCCATGAGAAATTCCACACTACCACTAAATTAGTGGGGGGAAAGACAATACAATTTCAAACAATTCATCCGCTGCAGCTGGCATCCACTCAACAATGGGAATTCGCCACTTTTCAGTGGGTAACAAATGAAAGATTAATTTGTTTTTTTTCCACACTGGCGGTAAACCATCCAGGGGTTACAAATATGAGAGATTAATCACAAGAATTTGCAGCTAATTAAATGACTAGAACAATACTACTGTTTACAGTCTTACAATGATAAACAACTGCAATTTACAAGAGTTATTACAATATCTTCAAAGCACAATGAAATAGATGATCTCCCACTCTAGAATATCTCAATTATTGAAGAACAAGCCAAAATTTGAACTTAAAGCAATCTGATATAGAAACCCAGCTACAAAAATATACTGAACCAGCAACTACATTCAATCCAAAATGCATATATCTACCTCAAATCAACTTCAAAGCTGACCAAAACTCAGAGCAGCATTCAAGAAGGATAGGCGACCAGCAACCATGAGTTTGCAAGTGCCAAACAATCACCAAACAGCAAGTTTGAAACCCAATGCAAGCTGCTCATTAATGGTACGGCCCTAGGAAAGGTACAGCCTTCCTAGAAAAATCCATACTTCATCATAAATTTTGAGTTTCTGCAAATAGCATCACCCTTAGCATAGAAATGGTTAGCTCAAATACCCATAATGAAATAAAATTTACTCAAGGAGCTGTATACAAAAATCATCTTTAGCTATATGACAACCAACAACACAGAATATTGAAAACATCACCAAATTTCACCAATATTGAAGCTCAATCTGCTAGTCTATATGAGAAGCAGCCATAAACCAACTAGGTGTTATCTTTCAAACACAAAATTGGACAAATGGTAGGAGGTAAGCATTCCTCGAAGCCAAATTCATGAAGTCATTTCGACAACATAACTTTACTGTAAAACAATGGATGATAAATGCTGGAGCAAACTATCTCTTTTATAGAATTGAAAGTGACTTTTCAAATTCCATAACTCCTCCAAGAAAGGGACACCAAAAGCTCCTTTTTGAAATATTTTAAAATTCAAAATATTTAATTGTCTTCTAGAATGGTGTCCAACTTCAAGGTATAATAAAACTTCATTAAATATTAAATAACTCCTTCATGTGGCGTCCCCCTTCATGACCACCTTTTAAACACAACTTAAAGTCATCTCATTAGGCCAAGGGGTCAAATTAAAAGCATAACATTAATTGCCTTGAATTAAATAATTTCTCCAAATATTTTGCTCTTTTAAAGCCAAAACCAAAATAACTCAACTGCTACAACAAAAAGAGAACTCACTGAAGTGCTGCCAACTGGACCACTACCAAAATTAGAGGTTACTAAAAATAGTAAATTCAGAGAAATGCCACAAACCTCCAAACAACGAAACCCTGATTTGCACTTCGGATCAGCCTACGGATTTCCAGAAATAGGCTATCAGTCATAGAAGAGCATATGGCCAAAATGGGGACATTACAGGTTACAAGGCTCTAAGTCAGAGAACAGGTCAACTAGTCCCTCAAAGGGCCTACTCATTTTGTTGGAATAGCAAAATTTTACCTAACGCTTGGAGTTTTGCTTGGTTGGCACTAAGGAAGAGAATTCTAACTAGTGATCGGCTAACAAAGCTAAAAATAGCAGGCCCTTTTAAGTGCCCATTATGTGATGAGGAGCTAGAAGAGGTAGATCATATGTTTATTAAATGCAGTTTTGCGCAACAGTGTTGGGCCTTTGTCCTGAACAAGCTTAACTATTCTATTCCTTTGCCAAATTCTCTATGGGATTTGTTTCAAAGCTGGCCGCTTTTATTTAAATCTTCTTTTTTTGCGTCTATTTGGCAAGTGGTGCCAGCCTTAGTCATATGGAATTTATGGTGGGAGCGTAACCTATGCATATTCAGGAAAGTAGCCACATCAATTGTTTCAATAAATGCAAAAATTGAGAAGGCAGATCCTGAGTTTGTAAATTCAAGTGTTCAAAATCATAATGGTTTTAGCTCAGTTTTTACATGCTGGGATGGTTTGATTCCAGACAACTGGAAGAGTATAAAGTTTCCATTTCCAAGCAGTTTACTAAATTTAAATTTTGTGAAGAGTGACAGGAAGAATGTTAAATGGAAGGCACCCCATGACGGTTTCATAAAGATGAATTTTGATGGGGCTTCAAAAGGAAATCCAGGGGAGTCGGGGGCAGGTATTTGTTTAAGAAATTCAAAGGGAAAGGTAATAGCAATTTGTTCTAATCATCTCCCAAAAGGTTCCAACAATCTAGCAGAGTCAAAAGCACTTTTGATAGGATTGGAAATTGCATTGAAGATTGGCATTACAAAATTGCATATTGAAGGTGATTCTTTGCTGATTGTCAATGCTTGCAAAGTTAAAAACATTCAAAATTGGAGTTTACACTATATTCTTCAAAGAGCTTGGTCTTTGCTAGAAAACATTCAAAATTACCAAATCACTCACACATATCGAGAAGGTAACAAGTTAGCAGACTATTTAGCAAATATGGGATGTAATAACCAGGAAATTTTTCTATCCCAAGACACTAGTCGAATCAGAGAACATCCTCAGTTGGAGGAAATTGCACACCAAGATGCCTTAAATCTTGAATAGTCTAATGACATAAAAGGTGCATTTTGTTAAGTATAAGCATATATACATTATGTCATCAATAAGGGAAGTGTGGTATAGTTCAAGCAATCTTAATACACATGTAGTAGGCAAATAGTCAGCTTTTGATCAGTTTTCTAAAAGTTTATCAAAAAGCATGCTACAGTTCCCAGGCTGGAAAAGGAACGCCCCAGGCTCACATGAGTTCTCTTTTGGAACGCCCCTATTAGTTCCAAGCTTCCTTGACATTGCTGAGTTGATCCATGTCAACCCAGGCTTACATTGTCAAGCCGGATCCGTAGCTCGCCCAACCTTGCATCCCTCGCTTCACCTCATCTCCTGGATGAGTTCCAACATTGGGTTCCCTTGGCAGCTCGCCTTGGAACCAACTCATGTCGGCCCTGCAACATTGCGTCCACAGGGTTCGGGACGTTGGGTTCACCACCAAACCCCCTCACTCATGGCTAGGGGGGAATGAGATCCTTCCTCATTCCTAAAGACCATGAAGAACACCTGAGCCACGTCGGACTCGAAGGTGTTGGAGCTACTTCTATTTCGCCCCTAGAAGGAAGAGTCCCAGGAATACCCTTTCCATTTGGTATCCGGTTGGGCACTCTCAATGCAACCTGGTTGCATCCCTATAGAGCTCGCTTCTTTCAAGCATCTATACCTCCCTATATAAGCTATTAGTCTGAATCCCTGACATTAGTAGGATGACACTCATAGTTGGGTGGACACCCCCAAAACTGCCTTTATTCCTTACACCCCAAACAGCCCATAGGGACCTCACTTCTTTGCAGACTCCAAGTCTAACTCACTGCGACGAGTGTCCAACTCGCCCTGTAGAGTTGCACCTCCATGCAACCTACAACTCGCCATGACTTCCCGATGACTTGACACCCTTTCATGCTCCATGTTGCTCTACCCCAACGCTACTCCAAGTAACTCGGCCTCTTGGAACCAACACTGCCGCAACTCGCCTTAGCACCTCTGCAACACATCCACACCAAGTGCCTAACTTCCAATGCAACTCGGCCATTCCCAATGGACTACAGACTTGGCATGCACCTCATGGAATAGTAGGTACTCAATGGCTCCCCATGGCTACCTTGACTGGGTGTGCCCCTTGGACGAGTCCTAGACATCATGTCCAACAGACTCCTTGATCCAATTCGCACACCATTGCAACTCGCCTGGCTCACACATTGAAAGCACCGCACTGCATCCAACTTTGCAACACCAAGGATGCAACTCTGTTGCATCGTGCTCGGACTCGTCCAGCGCTCCTCGAGCTCACTGCGCACTTCAAGCTCCTTACAGTAAACATGTAAGGGTTGGTCTATGATCTGGGATCAGTTATGGGTTTTTGTTTTATCAAGATAGTTATCTACAGAGTCAGTCCGATTGCCAAGAATTTTGGATTTTGATAATAAATAGCTTTTGGTATAGACACTATGTAAATATTTATTTATATATTAATATATACTACACACATCAACCTCTTAGCAAGAAATGAGCAATGGATGTTGAAAGTTGAAACATCAACAAGGTTGATGGAAAACTCAATGACAAGGAGGCAATATAGCCACTGAAAGGACTAAAAGGGATGTAAATGGTGATCTGAGGATTCTTTGTCAACTCTCTAATGTGTGGGAACACTTCACTAGAGTTTGTCCCAAAATGAAAAGAAACCTAGTGGTGATGTTTCAATGATATCAAATGAGGTGTTCAATCCATCTTGTCTTTTCTCATTGAAATGTCCTTTGATAATTTGATTACCTTTCCTTATCACAGATTTGGAATATAGTGGCCACAAACTAACATATACAATAAACAAATTATTTTAATATCTCCATGACAATCACCATTAATCAGCTTTAATAAACTTCTTTACCCTTAGAGTCAATGTCAATGCAAAAAGGGAGATAACCTACATGTAGAGAACCATTCAAGAAAAAAAAATGGTACAAAAAAGAGCAAAGAAAGGCCGACAACTCATTAAATGAGCATACAACTAGCATGCACGAATCTAGGCTTGGTGCTCTAAAATACCATATGATAATATGGTATGAATTATTAGATTGGCCAATTTATCTGAGATGCTAAGTTCATATATAGAGTCTCCATTGATTATGAGAATATGAGATCCCCTAGCCACCACTAACAAATTATCTCTCTAATATTTATCATAGGTATTTCTGTCAGATTGTAATTGGAAATGTTGGAGAAGACCCTACATCAAACAATGAACTTATTGAAGTAACATACAAAAAAATAGTAATATGCTTGCAAATTCAGAAAAAGGGAGACATGAACCAAATAAAAAATATTTTAAGTAAACAAGGACAAAGTCAAGTTGAAAAATTGAATCTTTCCTTCTAGACAAGTTTACCAACTAGAGGAAAAATCATCTAAAAAGTAATTACAAAGGACCTAACGAACTTACAAAATGAAATGAGGATACAAGTGAAGAGCAAGCATAGACGTTAAAAAGGATATTTTTCTTTATGAAAGCTAACAAGAAACACAAACTAAATGTTTTTAAATTAGCCTATGAATCTTGAAGTTGTAAAGGACTTCAAATAAAAAGTCATGTGTTCCTTTAAATATTACACATGAAAATCATGTGTTCCTTTTAATATCACACATGCCTATAGCTGGAAGGTCGATAAGTTATTTTTTTTATCAAAATAATACCCCAAAAAAATGTATGTACACATGCTAATTTCTCAAGAAATTTGATAAAACCAAATTTGGCATGCAAAATTTATGAGTAAATTGCTAGGGAGTGTACATTGTCAACACTAAGAACTATGCTATTGAAAAGGAAAAGGGAAATGATAAGCAAGAGTATCGTATTTTTCAACTAAGTACTTTATAATATCATCAGATTCATACATTGATACACCCGTGTTTGGATCCACCTGCAAAGTAAAAAACGTTTGTTCTGTTATTTTTAACTATAAATATGATCAGTTGCCAAAACAAAATATCATAAAGAATACATCTCTGTCAACCGGGATTGATTATTGAGACCCCAAATAAAAATCATATTGAAATGCCTATGGTATTCACAGTTGGTAGGTAAGTAGAATTGTGCAAGAGAATGCTATACAATTACAAAAGTGAAACAAAGAACCATTGGTGTTACGATCCAGAGCTTGTGCATAGAATAAAATATTAGATGAATAATATCTGCATATACATTTGAATAATGGCATTGAAAGTGGGGTAAGAAGCCGACATTCATCAAGCATTAAAGATGAATAAGATGTTAAGAAGTCATTAAGGAGGCCCAACTGATTGCAAAACGAAATAAAAGTGGCTTGATTTTTGAAAAGTAATGGTTGAGATCCTTCCATACATATACAATATTCACATATTCAGAGACACAAAGAGAAAGCTGCAGGGAAAATCTCACAGCTGATCCATCGAGCCTTTTTGGTACCAAATGGGCCAACTTCGGCAAGAGATAATCATCTATTGGCAACTTGTATAAATAATAAATGTAACATTGTACCAGTCATTTTATCATATTGCAAGTTCATCAGTTTCCATACCCTTATTAATTTGCAATTTCCTGAGTTTTATTTGGAAGACAAATTCCAAAGGGTTTTAAGGAGAGTCACATTTCCAACCATCAAAGGCTATTATAGCTTAGTGAAATCCAAGCTCTGTTCTAACTTAAGATCAAGTCCGTAAGGCCATGCCACAGTCAAGAAAACAAAGTTCGTAGATGGATATAAAACATCAATTTCCCTTGTCAAAAATTTGAATTAAAAAATTTGAGAACCATTTTGCTAAACATAGGAAAACCAGGGAGATAACACAAAATTTGCATCCATTCACAATTTTCACTTGTGACAAAGTATTTTTTTATAGCTTTCTACAAGTTGATTAGGCCTCTTTCATTCTATTCCACCAGTAACTGGAAATTTAGAGCTGTCTTTGCATTCCTTGTCATCAAAAAAGTTGGCATCCTTCCAAAATTATGTATGCGTCTCTGCAAGAAAACTGTATCTGCTTCTTTACATCTTCATTAGATAGGAAGTTGACGTTGGACACTGTGGGTAAATCATCCTCCTGATCAGAATTCACATAAATTTTATTGAAGCTTGTAGAAGAGACCTAGTAACCACAAACCCTTCTTTGGATGGTATTCAAAGGAAAGTTTCATGTTTTTATGACAAGCAAAAGTTTCTTTCTACTTGGAGACATCATTTTAAGTAGTTTAGCAATGCTACATGATTAGATAGATGTATCTTCCATGTAAAATTTTGCACATACAGCCCCATTTAAATAGACAAAATTGGTCTTATTCGTTGTTTGTGAAAGAAATAATGAGACAAACACAAGGGAACAAGCACC
Organism: Sequoia sempervirens; assembly: GCA_007258455.2. Taxonomy (NCBI): domain Eukaryota; kingdom Viridiplantae; phylum Streptophyta; class Pinopsida; order Cupressales; family Cupressaceae; genus Sequoia; species Sequoia sempervirens. Next base: position 3,988,660 of record VDFB02000007.1, read on the forward strand.
ATGAGCGATACTGAATTTACAAAAGCAAAGAAGTCTGAGGAGCTTTACAAAAATGTAAATTAAAACAGAAAGAACCAATAGATTGTGTTTGCCTTTCTGCTTCACACTTTAGATCTTTATCATTTAGGAAAAAAGAAAAAGCAAAAAGCACAGTGATAGAGAGGCACCATGTATGGAAATTGCTGTTTTCCACCCATTTGAACAACTTTGGGACGAAAATTAGGTCCATTCTTAGGGCATGGATAGTACAGCACGTCCAAATCCAATATTGATACAATTTCTCTAACCTGTCCAATTCCACGAAAATAATGATTTAGCAATCTAAAATAAATGTATTAAAATCAATAACTCCATCAAGTGTGTTTAAAACTGAACCACTACTCCAGCATTTAGATTTTTAGGATTATTTCCTCGAATTTTCATTCTCAAACCTCTGTCTGGAAACAATTGTATTATATCAAGTTTTATCAACTCTAGTCTTTCTATATATCATTCAAGACTTTTCATTTGTATTGTTCTTAATTACATAGGGCACATTGCACAAGGCCCATTGCACAAGGCCCACTTCTATTGGTGATTCACCCAAGAAATTGGTCAAAGTGTGAAGCATTAACATTTTCACCCAAACTTATGTTGGTTCAAATCTCAATAGTATGATTCACATCCGACTATATCTACTAAGTCCATGGCCTACTTGATGAACCTTCTACCCCCATGCTGGAGGTGGCAATGAGATTGTTTAAGGAGCCAAGTTCAAGTATAGACCCACATACCAAAAGCCTTGGGGATAATACTCTTGATTGTGCTTTATGTTGTGTGTGGTTTAATGTCAACAAAAATTGAAGGAGAGAATTTTTGTATATTGTAATATTGAATATTGCAATAGTTTTATTTAGATGACAATCTATAGTATGTCAAATTGTAGTAGATCTTAAGTCAAATCATGTTTAATCCATCTTAGTTCTTTAATTTGCACCTTTATTGCAACACAAAATGGAACAGATGTGTAGTAGAACTACTCTTAAAATTTGAAAGGGAAGCTCCCTTAAGAATTTAAACTAACCTCAGCCCTAATTTGAGCAATATGTACATGCAATTTACAATTGTATAGGTGTGTTTTCAAAGGTTGTTCACACACTGCAAACAAAACTAAAGATATGTCTTTAGTAAAAGGTTGACCCACATTTCTACTATAGGCAAGAGGTTTTTGTGCTTTTTGACTAAAAGTAAACCCTAGAACAACTACCATGTGTATAATGTTTAAATAAAGGCAAATATTGAGCAATCTAAGTGCACATAAAGCTATGATTGGTTTAAACAACACAAAAGACTAGGTAAATGAGAAGAGAGGAATGGCATACAAAGGTAATCAATCTACTTCACTATGACATGCAATACGTCTACAATTAACAATAAAAACACTTCAATTCACCTCATCTACACCTACATTAGATATTATGAGCAAAACAGAATACTTGCATTCAAAGCTACAAAAACCAACTTAATACCTGCTACAATACAAAGCTTCCAATAAGTGTTGGGATATTCAACTCATAAAAGAAAAATAACACATAAGAACATAGAACATTTCAAAAACAATTTGAGCAGCAAATAGGTATACCAAATTCTCCTTAGAAAACTAAGTGCAAATAGCATTTATTTATAAGGCTTTACAAAAACTTTGCATGAAAAATAAATAAAAAGTTAACACTTCTATGCTAAGAATAGTTTGTTTGCACATAGAAAGCACATAAGTGAGTTCCACTTTTAGGCCAAAATGAAAAAACATAAAAAGCAATCACACCCACAATTGCATAGGTTCAATCGAAAATAGGTTTGATCAAACCTAGTTAGCACATGTGTGGCATCCAACTGCAAGAGTGGGTGATTTGATTGAACTCCCTTTGAGATTCCCCTTGCTAAAGATGGGGCTAGCTAATCGTTTTAGAACTTTTGCCCACAAACCAAATAAAATACCTCCTTGAGTGCTGATAGAATTTGGCACATACAACTTGGTAAGGCAAAAGTCAATCAAATCAAGACTAATAAACTAGTTGTTTGGGCCACTATTAGCCAGCTGGTATAAGTAACTAACTTGATCTATGAGCCTTCATTGATAACATTAGGGTGATTTTAATGAAATAGAATTTGATTTCCTAATCATGACAACTTAACTAAATGGGAGTTCTAACCCTAATCAATGTTGTAACGATTCTTCAAAATGTGAGTTAGTTCTTTCAAGGTTTGTCTGAACCAACATTTATAAAGTGTAGTAAATCTTGAAGTGAAAATGAGTTAGCCAAATAGGACCAACCATGACTTTCTAATTCCCGAGTCTTTTTTCCTTCTTCAAATGAACCAATCTATATATCTATTTATGAAGTTTTAAGTCCTTTCCAAATGCCCAATTGTCCACCCATTCTACGAAATTATTGCCATAGCTTCTAGTTGAAAGCTACAATACCCAAACAATTTGACCTAAAAATGTTGAATCTCTTGAACCTTTGAAATATAGCAAACCTTCTAGAGCCTCTCAATAATTATTGAAACCCTTATTTGAGAAACGTTAACTATTTGTTTTATATCAGTAAATTGTAAAACTATTGCCTAAGGCTTTTGAGAAAATAAAAAACTAGGAGTTGAAACCCTACCAACTCAAAAATTCAACACAAGGATCCAAAAAAAATCTTGGAACAAGGCCATGAAAACTATGACAAAAGTCCATAATGAAGGATGCTAGATGAAATTCCGATTTTCCTTTGAAAACTTTAGATTTAATCATTATCTCACACTCACCCTTATTGCAGCCACATGAGTCTTATTTGAGGTATGGGGAAAAAATCACATCAAAGTGTTCACCAAAATCACAAATCTTGTTTTAGGCTCAACGTTATACCTTTTTTTGGCATGGTAAGTCCAACACCAAAACAGATCCGTTTTTATTTGGAAACAATTATTGATTTTCATTTGAAAACAAATATTGGTTTTCATTTGAATATGGATTATTTGCTTTTATAAAATGCATATCCATTTTCATTTGAGAACAGATATTCATTTTCAAAAACGGATAGCATTTTGTAAAAAAACAATTATTTGTTTTCTATTAGAATCCCCCCCAAAAAAATTGTCTCAAGATTGTGTGAGAATTAGGTTTGGGAACCCCAATCCTACCTTTCCATGCAACTCATAGGATGGGAGGTCTTCATAGACTTTCCTTGACTTCACCCTGAATGCTAATGAACTTTTTTTAATCCAAGCTTGGTCAAACAAAAAGGGTATATTCAAAAAACTTTCAAAAAATTATTTATTAATATATACCTCATTATAATATTAATAGATAATTATTTATTATTTTTCTACAGACACTATGTTTGAATTCCTAACAGATATAGATATTGAAATGCATCTCTATAAATTTCAATCCATTTATCCTTTTTTCAAAAACGAAAGATGCATCACACTCTAGGCTACATTGGCTACAAATTCAAAAACTTGACTTTCATAGTTGTTAACTAGGCTATGTCAGCCAAAAAATTACTTATTAATTTTTTTAAAAGTTGCACTAAAAAAATTCATAAATAATTATTTATTTACAAAAAAATCACAAAAAATGTGTCACATCCACTCTGTCCTTTATTTATATCCAAATTCTGAAAAAAATATATTTTTTTTTGTTCATACTTAAGCTATCCAAAATGACACCCACTTCTTTTTTCAAAAAGTTTAGTAATGCCTCATTTATATATCTGATTATCATGAAATTAATTTAAAAATTTCAAATAAAAACATGGTAGTCCATAAACTGCATTCAATTTCCTACAAATTTTATTAGTACCTTTTTTCTCAAATTGTGTAGATAACACATTTAATTTTTCATGTGAGATTCTGTTAGTCTATTTTTTAGCATTTTCATTACCACTTAGAGGTATTGTTTGGCCCATAGTTTGAAAACTCAGACTCAGCAGCCCAAAATTTTGACTCGGACTTAGGACTCGGCAAAAAACTCAGCATGGACTTGACAAAAAAAAACCTCATAAACCTCATAATTACACAAAAAAATAAATAAATAAATGCATTTAGAGAACATAAAAATTTAATTTGACGAGCAATTTGTCATAATTCAAACATTACACATGTCATATGATCCTCAAACTCTCAAAATTTAAAATTTCGGCCACTATGTTTGTTATGTTCAGGTACCTGAAGAGTCTGAGCTCAAGACTCGGGAGTCTTGGAGCAGGACTCGACCGAGTACTCTCCAAGACTCGGCCAGACTCGGCTCGGGAGTCTAGTCAACTTGACTCGGCCAGCTTAGAGACTCAGGAGTTTGGAGAGTCTTGCAGAAAACTCGGAGAGTCTTCAAACTATGGTTTGGCCCATTGTGATCTCACTCTCACCCATAATAAGATCTGTCTTTGTTTCTGCTTGTTAAAACAGAAGGAACAGCTCTGCCAAGTTGTCATAAATATTACCCTTGATCTACCTTTCATCACAATGGCCACAAAGACCCTAAAGATACCATCAAACTTGCAAAAAGAGAAAAAATTTCCTTGTTTCTGCTATGAGCAGCAGAAGTAAATTTCCTTAAGTCTGGATCAAGATAGAGCAGAACTTAATAATGTCTTAACCATCTTTTTGACTGAATGAACAGAGTTTTCATGTGGCGAAGCCACTCTAAAAGTGCACTTGGAGGGGTTTTGTCATGGAAAAACCAGCCTAAAAGCACACCATTATCACTTAGATTTCCCTTACAAACATGGGTGGAAATTTTGAGTGGCAAAGCCACTTAAAAACTGTGTCTAAAACAACTCATAATGCTTTTGGAGCTGGGCACACATTACCATAACAATTTTCATCTTTTACCTCATGACTTGATGGAGAATTACTTGGTTCTAACCACACAAAAAAAATTATTCTATTAACTTATTATTTCTTCTCAATGCTGACTTGTCTTTTAGGCAAAGTGTCTGCTAGTCTTTGCCACCAAGAAGTGCACCTACTTTGGTCTTTTATTCTTATCATCCCTAGCGTACTTTCATAAGAGTTTTTCCATGATGTCGGATGGAATTTATAGTTGGCACTGCCACTAAATAAGTGTGCCTTAATTAGCTTGAGACCCCTTTCAGTATTGCAGGCTCTTTTCAATTATGAATCTGCCATGTTTCTAACAGCCAAGAAGTTTTAGATGGGTTAAACCCATGAATAACTGTCCTCCTTCTAACTGGAGCGCTTTACTGGCCTCTTTGCGACCTTTTTGAATGTTTGGAGAAACTTTGAGTTGGTCTTGCCCACACAAAAGTGCACCAAGCTCCGGTTGCTTTTGTGTGCAGAGTTTACATAACCTATTGCCGATATTCTTACATTATTGGCAGAATTCACTAAGTTCTTAGCTCTGTTTTCTGTTGCATGGTGGAATTTTGGGATGGAAAAACCACCTGAGAAGTGCACCTAGGGCTTTATAACTGATTTCTGCCTCTCAAAAGTACCTATCTCCTGATATTTACTTCCTCTTGAATAACAACTGAAATACTCTTTAGGCTTCTGCCCTGTTCTTTGTTCTTACATGCCATTGATCTGTTCCACATCATCATTGTTCAATATTTATCAAGATTGAAGCAATCATCTTAACCACACAAAAGTCATTTGTAGAAAAGATTGTGACAGGACAACCCTTTTTGCAGATTAACTGGAAGGACAACAATTGACTTGGTTCTAACACAAACAGAAGCAAGAAAATTGAGTTTCATTGGGGTACTAACATATTGTTGATGTTTATATTACAGCTTCAGTCGTATTCTTCCAGCCTATCGATTGTTCCCTACTTGATAAATTAAATAATAGCAAATGAGGCTATTTAATTTATAGACATCTAAAGGCACGATTTTATTAGTGAAGAGTTACCTGTTTTGAGGCCGACCTCTCTCTCCTCTAGGCGCGATTATTTATGAAGAAGACTTCACTTCATTGGTGGCCGACTTCTTAATTAATAAATATTACATTACTTGTGAAGGCCGACTTGGAGATAGTGAAGAGGTGCGTCCTCTTTCAAGCATGTATATATATCCATTCTTTCTTCCTTCTTGTTCTATCTCTGGTCTAAAAGGTGCGAATAAGAGGAAAGAGCAGAGCAGATCAGTCGATCTGTTATCTAAGTCTGAGATCATTCGTTAGCTTTCATTCAATACATGTCAAGTTCGAATTCTTCAAGTGCGAGTCTGTGAAAAGAGCAGATTGTGATCTGTGTAGAAGGCAGAGAATACTATTGGCAGTCTGTATTACTCAGTTCTGTACTTGCATCAGACTGTGATGATGTGTATTGGCCTTCTTATCGGCCTATTGTAAAGGAGACATTCTTATTGTGACTCAATAATATAAGAGATATTATTGGCTGGGTTTTTCTCCCTCAAGAGGAGGGTTTTCCCAGGGTATCTGCTGTGTCTTGTGTGAATTTTAAATTAATTTCTGTGCATTGCAAATCTGATCATTCAATTTAACACATATAACATAACATTTGGTGAGACCATCTTTACAAGACTCAGAATTAGCAAGTTGATTTTTTACCCTAACTCAGACTCAGCAAAGACTCAACAAATTGAAAAAAAAACATGAAAAATAGAGATTTTTAAGGATTTAAAACTTTTATCATGCACCCTTCAATAAATAAATTTTAAAGACACAATAAACTAATTAAATACAGGCTACTCTGATCACATACACAGTATACATCAATCACATGAGCATAAACACAGATTTTAGCTAAAGGAAACAAATGGTTCACATTAATGCATGGGGTGGTACCTCAACTCCAAATGTATCTTTTTAAGATATAATGCTTCATTATTTTGATTAAAAGAAGTGAAATTTTTGGTGCTGAAGTTAAAGATGTAATTGGCAGTTCTTATGTTCATTATCTTTATATGGTTGTATTCTTAAAGCCACTATGGTTTAAAATAAGTCGAATTAGAGTTTTAGCTCCAACATATTACTGCTCAATTGATATTTCGACATCAAGCTGATTAATTGCTGATTTTTTCCTACATATTTCTTGAATTAAAGGAACAAATGCATATGCTTTGGCTCTAGTGTGAATATGACCATATACAATGAAGCAATTTGTCATTTCAACAAATATAAAAGAAAAAATTTTAATATAAGCACTAATTACAAAGGAAAGAAATTAATTAGGAAGCAAGTGGAATAAAGAGAGAGGTTACTGAAGAATGACTGACCTTACGACAAAAGGGGCAACTGAGGGATCCCCATTACATAGTCATATGCAAATAAAAGATAAAAAGGTTAGCACTACTTTAGAATTGAAATAAGGCAATACACATACTATAAAGTTTTCCAATCTAGATAAGAGTGTAAAAAGTAGTTCAAAGATATTAGATAAGCAGGTATGACCTTTCAAACTCATATATCTCAATGGGTTTATCTGGACGAGGACCCAAGTTTGAAGTCTCTACAAGCTTGTGACCTACCAATACCATCAAGTAATTAAAAATTTTAAATAAAAAGCAGTTCTTAATATTCTGTCTAATATTCAGTTTGGACTAAGATATTACGATAACTCTTATTTTCCATTTCCAAAACATTTTTTCAATAGATATCACAAAAGTGGCTTTCAATAGTAAATTTAGTCTTCTAATTCTTAAAAAATGTTCACTACTCAAATATTACATCTGGAACATTTCCAACTTTGCATGCAACTGAAAATAAACTGGCTTGACAATATTTTCAATGCAAACAAGAAAAAAGCTTGCTATTCCAATTCTATGGAAAAACTATGGAATTATGAACACTTGTGCTTTACATTTTCAAAACATTTTCCAATATAAAAGTCTAAATGTTTAAATAAGATAGAACAACAATGACTTTCAACTACCAAAATTGGTCACTTCATTCACCATTTCAACAATTTGTTCAAGAATCAAACATAGCATATTCATTATTTCTAAATGCATTCAAATGATTATAGTTGATAACATTGCCAATGCAAACAACCAAAATAATCACCATTCTAATTCTATGCACAAACTAGAAAAATAAAAACGAGTTAAAGCAAACACACACACTCATTGTTCTCCATCACCCATACATGGTGATAATTGCTAAAAAACTAATTCCTATTTTATTAATATATAGTTGAAAAGTGTACTCATAGGCATAACTACAATAGAAAAAGGGTTTACTATGTTCCTACAAACCCAAAAAATAACTTTCTAAGCCTAGGAAAATATGATGTATACATAGATTACAAAATCTGCAAAATATGAAATTTTCATTTTGAAATTGTCTTCCTGAAGTTTAATTGTAATGTCCCCGTTTTTAGCACTTCACCTTTCAGTGATTGGTAGCCTATTCCCAATGTGCTGTCGGCAAGTCAATGGCAGAATTAGGGTTTCCAGCTGTTTGATGGGTTCTCTGGAAGATTCAGGGTGCTGCTTGTTGGAGTTTCGATGTTTGGATTCTGGATTCCTTCTGGGTTTTCAAAAATCTTCGTAGAGGTATGACTTGCAACGGCTTCGGGCAACCTTTCCGAACTTACTATTTTTAGTAAGTTATGACGGCTACACCTCGGAGTTTGGGATTTTGGATTGCGGACTCTTTCTAGGTTTTCAGAAAGCTTCGCAATGGTGTCGCTTGCATTACATTCTGAGCAACTTCCTGAATTTACTATTTTTAGTAAATTCTATTTTTAGCAGTGGTCCGGTCAACATCAGCTCAGCAGGCTCCCCCCTCAGTCAGTTCAGTTGGTTTGATAAATTTTGGCCTCGGGGTGCATTATGGAGAGATAAGTTCATTTATTTAAATAATGTTATATTAATGTTATATTTTAATGATATGATCCCTTGGCCTAGTGAAACAACTTTATGTTGTTTTAAAAAGAGGGACTTTGATGGGTGGCGCCTCATTTGGAAATGGATTTTAATATTCCAAAGGTTGAAGAATAAAGTGGTAAAAAGGGACGCCAACCTTTATGAAAGTCATATTTTAATTGTTTTAAATCAATCAAGTGAAAAGTACGCCATCTTGAAGGAAGGCTTGGTTAGATCAAACCCTAAAAGCATCTTGAGATTAGGGTGCACCTTCTGGAAGCTTCTGGAGGGACTTCTCAAAAGTTATAAAAGAAAGTCTTGGGTCTTCATTTTGGTATCTTTTATCTACAGGAATGTTATGCTGCCGGATTGGTTGTGGGATTGCTTCGAGGAATGTAAGCCTCCTAGCTAGGCGTTGCTTCTCACTTGAAAGATAGCGACTAGTGGTGAGATAGTATAGTCTGAGTGTTTTGTATCTAGATTTCTGCATTATTGTCATTGCGTGGCTTTGTAGTTCAGATTTGTGCATTTTAGTGAGATTCTAGAATGGCATTTTCTTCATAACAGATTGTTGTTTTTAATCACAAGTCAAAAATTACAAAAAGAGTTGTTCTGGGTATTGTCTCATTGGTTTTCTCTGTTGGAAGCGACCCTTCATGAATATTTGCAGATTTTAATATGAAGCTTATGATTTTATAAAGCAAATTCGTCATTCCTTGTAGGGCGCACTTTTCTGGAGTGCCTCAGGATCCGTGTCATTAATTAATAGCCACTTTTAGCTGCCTTTTCTTATAACTAAACTAGGCGCCATCATTTTATAGGTCCATTGCATCAAACTTGAAGTCTTTTGGGTCTGTTTAGGGTGTTATACAAGCAATTTAGTGGGTTACAGGCATGCTGGTTAGTAATTTAAAGTGCAGATCTGTGAAAATCAGAATCATCATTTTAGTCCTTGAGAGAAGTTATTGGTTTGGCATCCTTAATCAAGCAAAGGGGAGTTCTTTATATGATGTAATGCTAATCTTTTAAATTCATATGCTCTTGGCAGGCGAATGCTCTTCATTTTGTAAACTGACAGTAGTACTGGCAGTAGTTCTCAATCTTGTTCAATTCTGATTTGTAATGCTTATCTTACATTCTGAAGTTGCTTTGTAATATCTCACATCTCCACCCTATGGTAGCTCCTTTCCCACTTCGGGTTAGAAAGCACATTTTGGGTGTCGAGTTACTTTCAGCATTCTAGCTTATTTCTCTTCAAGCATTGTAATTCTTAGCACTCCGCCATATGGTTGTCTCAACTCCATACTGAATTGGGTAGCACATACTTGGTGTTGAGTTCCTTTCAGTACTTTGTAGTGGTAGAAGATCCTCTGACCATATGCTCGCCATCATCGGCGCCATTCTTGGTTAGAGTTCCTTCCAGTTCTGTTACCTCATTCAGATCCTCTGACCAATGCTCACACCTTGCCCTCATCGGGATCCTGGTGTACATTCTGGTTAGAGTTGTTTTCAGTATCGTTTTGGTTTAGCTGCTAACCCTAACGACTGTGTAATGCTCTACTTGTTGCAATTGAAATTTTGAAAAAAATTGGCTCGGAATATTTCATTAATCTTATGTAATAAAGAAAACATGAAACAATAGCAAAAAGAAAATTACAAAATAAAGTTAAAACAATTATTTAGATTAAAAAATATAATTGAAATGTGCCATATAGCTAAGCAAATAAGATAAAATGGATGAAATGAAGTAGGTAAGACAAATCTCAAGGCTACCTTGAATGGATGAAGAAAATCCAACTACCAGCCAGTGTTTTGAAAAGTAAAAAACGCATCTATCAAACAAAGAAATTTGTAGAGACTATGAGTATATGGTTATTACACACATTGGAATCAAGGAGGGTTGTCCTATGCAAAACTTACTCCACTTGATCTATGGTCTTTGCAACTAATCTATAATTAACTCCTAGTATGTCAATTTAAAGTTTATAACAAGTTTCCTCTCCTTTCAAACCCAAATTTCCCCTCAAAGTGTTGCTGATGACATAGGTTAAAAGCTTGCAAAAAACTAGCCTAACTCGTGAGTCCTTGTGAAGCAAAACTACTCCCAAGTCACTAACCCAAAACTTGGGACAATTTTTTGCAAAAAAACAAACAACGAATTAATTGCCAAAAATACAAGTAGACATGACAAAATTCATAAAAAACTCACCCAAAGCTATCAAGACATTGTAGGAATCGTGTCCTATGAAAACACCCTCAATCATACATGCCAAATGCCCAAAAAATGCAATCTCATGGGCACATTTTTGTTCAAAAATGAACTGGTTAAAATGTGATGTTTATTACTCAAGAAAAGAGTACATTATATAGTAGGAGTAAATTACTGTAGACATTAAATGTCTACCTACCAACTACTGTTGACCATTAAACAAATGTAGAATATAATATTCTAACAACCTCCCTTAATGGTCAATTGTATAACTAGCCTACAGAAAACAATCTGCGGGGCTTTTGGTCCCAAATTCTTCAAAACACTCTACTGCTGCTGAGACCCTCCCTGGATCTACAAAATGTTAATGACCAAGAGTACCAAAAAACGTCCAGAAAAAAAAGAGAAGGTTGCTCCCTTCTTCGTGTAACACTTCTACAACAAAAGACAAGAGCCTACCACTGACTCTGCCACTTGAGAGGAGTTTGCCACCAACCCTCTCAGAAATTGCAGAACTGCTAACCAGAAATTATCACAAAACGTCCAACCTGATGTTGGCTAACAGAGCTGTCCCTCCCTGAAACCAAAGACACACCGAGAACAGCTGCCACGATTTTGAGGATAAATCGGCAAACCATTGAAACCTTTGCAGATGCGCACGACGCCCGAGAACAGACTGCAAGAAGCCAGTTGTGCAGATGTTCGCCCCAACAACTCCAAGTGCGACCAAAACAGACTGCAACCAACCACGATTTTTGAAGTAAAAATCGCCAAACCCAAGATTACAAATCATCGTTTTTTCGGAAAAAACGGTAAAAACCAAATATCAAAAAGCCCTCCTGAACAACTGAAACCCTAACTAGGGTATACAGGAAAACCTCTTAATTTTTTTTTAGGAGAAAATTAGAAACCCTCCCAGAATTTTTTAAGGGAAAAAATTATGAAAACCCATAAAAAATTTTAAAAGGAAAATATTAAAACCCATAAATCTAGATTTTTTTTTTTATAAGGGAAAAATATTTAAAAAACCCAGATAATGTGCTGCTCAAAACTGGAAATGGCAAACTGTATCAAAGGATTTTTGAAAACCCTAGCCGCCAAAACAAATCTACACAAAAATTGAGGCACGGAAAATGAAGCACCCAAAAAAATCGGAGACCAACCCATTTGAGCTCTCGAAAAATCCAGAAGAAATCTACAGTCGAAAAAAAATTTTGCCTTGAAACAAAGAGTCAAAACCCTAGACGAACTAGCAGAATCCATAGGTCACTATTGATGAACCAAAAAAATGCACAAAAAATTCTAGAAATCACAAATCACTCCTGGTAAAACACAAGCAAAAGAGCCATCACGGGCTTGAAATTGCGGCTTCAGAAAATGGAGGTTTTTTTCTTCAAAAGACGCAATCAAACTGAATACGAAAACGTGTCTTAAAAAACACCATCAGAAGTCGCCAACAGAAGAGGAATTGCGTGAGTTTATAGGAGCAAATCGCGTCAAAATGCAGGCCCAAAAAAAAACGACCTTCGTCAGAAAAAATTGCGGCCAGAAATTCTCCAGAAAACGCATGCAAAATGTTTGCAAAAATCCGCATAGGCTAAACACTAGAGAGCACGCGCTAGAGAAGAAATAAAACACGGCCTAAAGGAGTCGAAGGGACTGTAAAATGCGACCACAAAAATGCGTCTCAAAGCCCAAAAACACACGCGGCCAGGCACTGAAGAAAAAACGCAAAAAACCCTTCAAAACAGTTGCGCCCAGGAAAAACGCGAAACCCACAAAACAAAATGCAGGCAGATCAAAGAGAACAAGTCGCACGCCAAAAATACAAATCGCGCTGAGAGAACACACACCCAGCAGAGATCACGCGGGCCAGAGAAGGAGGTCGCTTCAGGAGCAGAAAAATCGCACTAGAATAAGGGTCGAAATTTTCCATGAAACTCCCACGAATTTTTAATTTTCCTCAAAAACCCTGAGCCCTCCCTGAGGGAGTCAGACCCAGGCCGGCTCCCGCTCTGATACCATGTTGAGAAATGAACTGATTAAAATGTGATGTTTATTACTCAAGAAAAGAGTACATTATATAGTAGGAGTAAATTACTGTAAACATTAAATGTCTACCTACCAACTACTGTTGACCATTAATATAAAAATATAATATTCTAACAATTTTCCAATCATAGTCTGTTGAGAGCACATTTTCAAATCAAGGGCACAACACTAATTGTAAGTAGGTGATTAAAATCTATAGTTTGCCTATGCACAATGTTGGTGTAACAACTAGCACCTCTGGAGTAAGAGTTGGTACGGACAGTTATGCACACTACGCAATGAGTGCTCTTCAAATTAGGAGGGGAAGCTCCCTCGTTGTGCTTGACAAAAGTGCTTTGAAAAGGAAAGTAAACTAAACTATATCCTGTCTTTTTGTTTCAGCTGTAGAGGCACAAGGCTTTCTCGAAAACTATATACGTTGCAACTAAGTATTTTCTGGTTTCGCAGACTACTAACTACAACTAGGCTTAATTACTTAAAATCTATCCAGTTTCCTCACGAAAGCAGAGCATGAGGAAATGGAGCAAGGATGACTATCGGACGATAAACAAGTATAGATTCTCAACTTGAAGGCAAGGTGGCACATCTATCGAACTCAATCTAAACAAGTTTATTGGAAACAACAATACGATAAGCCCGAATCTGATTCTCAACTTGAAGGCAAGGTGGCACATCTATCATTCAATCTGGACAAGTTTATTGAACACAAAACAGATTTTATCTAACTAAGGAAAGAATTCACCATATAATGCATGAAACCCTATGTGGCATAACAATTCATCATAATAGTAAGCATGAGCAGGATCTGAGCGAGCAATATTGAGGGCAAGGTAGGCGATATATTTCTCTCTCGTGCAAAAGTTATGTACAAATGAGCAAAAGCTCTTATTTATAGACATCAAAGGTGTAGGGAACCCTAAAATCACCTTGAGTCAACTACAGTCTTGCAATGCATGCAAGATTTATTGTTAAGCCCTAATAAAGCAAACTATACAGTTAACTGGAAAACTACCATCAGTTAACCGAAACATCTAATCTAAAAATGGACAACTGTGCAAGCATGCACGTCCTTATTGAAAGCATGTTAACTAGAAGACTACCATCAGTTAACGGAAAACCCTAAATAAAACTCCAAATAAATAAAGCTGATCTCAGAATAGATGCATGTGATTAAATAGCGAGTCAACTTGAAAGGGTAACACCAAGTTAACTCTTGTGTATAAAGTCTATTCTGAGAGGTGGGAACTGAAGTCTACTAATCGTGATCTCGAGCAACCAATCCCTCAACGAGATTGTTAACTGCATCACTATCTGGAGCTCTGATACTCTGTCGAAGAATGCTATGCCTGCGCAGCATGTCCTCACCAGCTGTGATCTGGGACTGAAGTTCGCCCCTACTCCTTGTTGCTTCATCAAACAACGCTAACATAACTGTAAGCTGATTAATCTTATAGCCAACGGTCTCCCCACTGAAAATAGTATGAGCAAGTGCTTGGAGCTCTGACTGTACATCGGTAAGCTCAACATACGCACCACCCACAATCTGATATCGACACGGTAAGCGAGATACTAAGGTCCTCACAAACCAGAGTGCACTAGTAACGTGCTCTCTACTCTCAACCAACTCTGACGCCATAGTCTCCTCTATCTTTGTCTTGAAAACCAACTGTGTTTTCCAAGAGTAGATAGCTTCTCTATCTTCTACGTAGTGATTCGTATGCCATACTCGGTGAGCAATCATAATCTGCATCAGGGGGTTTTGTTAATTGCCATATCGGCTCCTCATCACGGAGGCGGTAGGCGGAGTTCTCGTGCATTGTACGAAACTGATATAACTGTGAGCATAGAATGGCCTCTAGCGGAGCTCTCCCCACTCATCAAGCGCTTGCCATATGCAGCTAAATGATTAAGTTGGCCTATTCTGTGGAGGCTCAAGCATCGGCGAAGTGTGCAATGACCACGACCAATGTACAAGGCTAGAAGCGTATTGCGAAGCTGTCGATTTCAGCCAGCTGCCTTATCCTCTTCGTCTTTCGGCATTCTATCCGGCACTGATGTAGCGCTTATAGGAGATCAACACGAGTCTAGCGTACTACGACCAAGATTGACTATGATAACTATCAAGAATCCGAGATTCCAACTCACCCGGGCTCTTCCCACCGTGGAGGTATAGCGTCGAAGCCTCCACGGTATTCCTCTCCCGTGGACCATATTTCTTGATCCTCTTGTCTGCACATCCTTGTAAACAGATCAAAATCTAAATGATTAAAGACATAGGATGGTAGCCTCCTCATACTTCGAGTTGATTTTCCAGTAAAGGTGGTCTAGAGCTAATGCTCTTTGGAAGAGTGCCGTACTGTAGCGGGAATTTTGTGATGAGAGTAGATATGTAAACCTTTACTTCACGAGATGGGGGAGTCTAAATCCAATTCAATATGAATTGGGGTGATGGCTTGCTCAGGCCCCAGTGTGGAAACGGTGAACCTTGTAGAGCAACTGGCAAACTCTGGGCCCGGCCTCACGAGGCTGGCTCGTGATAGGCTATCTGTGTGGGAGCTCGTATGTGTAT
This sequence comes from Sequoia sempervirens, assembly GCA_007258455.2. Taxonomy (NCBI): domain Eukaryota; kingdom Viridiplantae; phylum Streptophyta; class Pinopsida; order Cupressales; family Cupressaceae; genus Sequoia; species Sequoia sempervirens. The sequence continues at coordinate 4,004,309 of VDFB02000007.1, forward strand.
TAATAGCAAAGCGCCTTGCCTTTTTGGGTGTTTAGCTTGACCTTTCTTAGAGAGGGAGTTACTCCTCTTCGCCACAATTTAGGTTTTGGCCGAGGAAGGTAGTGAAAGGATTCACCACGACTGGCGGCTCTGCTCTAGGCACACTTACCCTCCTGGTCCTCTTGTTGTCGAGGTAAAGTATACTATTTTGAATAACTCTACTTGACCTCTCTTTTACTGTTGCATATTCCTTGGCGTACCAATCAACTGCTAGCAGCGGCTGTGTGTCAACCTGCTCTCTGAAAAACTGAGGAAGAACTTCTCCCTCATCATCGATAAACCTCCCACATCTTCTGACAAGAAAACAGAAATCTGTGAGAGAGAGAAACGGCCATAGCTACGTCTGCGAACCTCAAAGTCATCCGCGCAGTTTGCCCAATAATCCTCCATAGAAGGCTCATGATATGCGCGTCCAGCAAGGCGAGTTGTGTAATGACCTGAAAGATCATAGGCACGAGCCTCAACAAGATACTTGAGATGATATTTCTCGAGCTCCTGTCCTGCAACTTTGGCATCCACTACCGTCTTGCACCAATCCATTCCAAACTGAAAAGGAAAGTTGGCAGCTGGTCTATGCTTGCGGCGTAGAAGACGATGAACATCATGCAACTGCCTCAGGAACTCCATAAAGACTGTCTTATCCGAAGGATAACGTGGAAGCATAGCTGGATTTCCTATAAATTCATATACTCGGATGTAGGTGTATGTCGGGAACTGAATAAACCAATCCGCCCAACCATCCATCGCTGCTCTAGCAACTGCCGAGATACGAATGTGCAACTCCCGGTCCAAATTTCTCACTGTATAAGTCAGGAAAGCCTCATGAACAGGCTTGAAATGATGTTCAGCCTTAGTGAACTCAAGCTGATCGTAATACTGATAGACTTTCTAAACACTGAGAATGCCCACGGTGTTTAATCCTCGAAACTGAGCCTGATAAGCAATCAAGTACACGAGATAAGAACACATGTGAAACTCATGAGCAACTAAGAAACCGGTGATCTGCTTGTGGATAATATCGTTGATGAAGGATGCCCAGTCATAATGCTCCTGCCCACATATGATGCGACCAATAGTGTAATACATCCAAGGCTGCAAAACATTAGCATGTGATTGACTTGAGACATGATTCAAGAGTGTAACTAGAATCGAGTACTCATCCTTGTACTCACCACGACCCACATTATTTAGCAATCTGTTCTTCGCTTGTTTTAACCATCTTTCTGCCATTTTATTCTGGCACTTGTCCACATCAGCATTGAATGCATGCTCGCACTGCTCCATAGAAATAACTAGACTATTCGGGTGCTGAGGTATACCAAAACTTCTTTCAACGTCCAAAGGCTTGAGACTGCAAATAACTCGTCCATCTACTGACACTATCTCACGAGTAGTAGAATTGTAATGCTTAATACAAGACATTACGAACTCGATACAATGAACGGAGATAAGAATGGAAGCGGCCTCTAATAACCCGGACTGTTGAATGTTCTGAATAATCGAACCTTTGATCTTAACTGGATCTAGAACTGCTTCTAGCAGCACCTTGTGAAGATTCCTCTCAACTGTCCCGATGAAGTCGTAAGGACTGATTTGGTCCTATATTCGAGCTGAGTGTACTGCATTCTGAAAAACTCGCCTGTTGACTGTGAACTTGACTATTTTTTGACAAGATTTCTGGAAAGCTAAAAATAGCCTTTTGAAGAGTTATTTTCGGCGAAAAATCTAAGATATGGTTTTTGTCCCGAAAAAGATTCTAAGACAACCTAGGATGTCAGAAATGCGAAAATCTAACTTCTACTCGACCATGCAAAGAGTTTTCAGTTGAGAAAATTAGAAACTCGAGAACGAATGCTTTGGAGTTAAAAATTCCTGAAAAATCAAACGCACCAATTTAATTCGAGGAAGTTGTATAAAAATGATCCAGCTGTTTAAACTTATCGAATTCTGTCAACTTCAGGAACATGCGAATTGTATTTTGAGAGAAATTTGAGAATCAAGGAGGAGAAAGACGTTTTTTATAAGCTCTTTCTTCTATGAAAATCGCCCCTGTTCTTCAAACTTGCTGATAATTGTGAACTAAAACCTGCAAAAAGAATGAATTAATGAAATCGCCCTTGATTGCTGATGATGAATTCGCCTTTGCCTTGAAAATTCGCCTTTGTTTGTAAAATCGCCTTTGTTTGTAAAATCGCCTTTGCTCTTGAAGAAATACGAATTTTCTTGAAGCTGTGTGAATGAATAATGATGGCACCATGTTTAAATAAGGAAAATTCGCACCATCTTGTTTACTGCAAGATTTAAAACCTTAACTAAAATAGAAGGCTTCTGATTGGACCCCTTTCTGTTACACTAATACTAACACTGAGTCTGGAAATAAACAATAATAAAATAATATTTATCATGCAATTTGCAAAGGCGCCATCTTTAGAAAATCGCCATTAATGCTTTAAATATGCAAGAATAAATATTAAATATTATTTTAAATCAGTTAACAAACCAAGTGAAGCTTTAGGATTCACCGACGAACTTCACTGATTTCCAAAAGTGTTCATTTGACCTCATAGGCGTCCATTTGCTCAAGATATTGCATTTTTTATTAACTTCCTACTTTGTAGCTGAGTACAAAGTCACAACTGGCCATCTTCGACACTGATTTCCGGGTAACCAGCTGAGGCTGAGGCTGAGACTGAGCAAGTGTATTCATCGCAATGCCTGCAGAGCAAGGAAGAAATGTCTGCTGGGAGTCATCACTGCAAAATCCATCATTTAACACCTCAAAGAATTAGGTGCCCTTGATTAAATTGATTTTCAGGTACCAGACTTAACCATTTCTCCAAACTGCCATTTGATGCTTCAAACGGCTGCCGACGATGAACGGTGAACCTTGCTGACAGGCAACCACGCTCACTGCATGCCTGGAGATATTCCGCATCCAACGAATATACGCAAGGCATCTGAAAAGTGCATTAAGGGCCTCAAAAGTAAAAGCGCCCTTGGCCTGAGAAGGCACAAACACCATTTTGACAAAACTGCAACTCTCAACCAGATGCCCTACTTCAACTTTTGATAACTGGAGCTGGGATGACCTGATTCGAACACCATCTGTCTCGACGCGTAGCCAGAAGGACCTACGATAGACATCTCTAGAGGCGACAAAGCAAGAAAACTGCTTCTAAAACCTCAAATAGAAAGGCGCCTTTCCCAAGATGGAATCGACGACCAGACTTGGCCATTTTCTGAGCTATTTTCGTCTTTCAGTATTTCGCCAAAGACCCTACTAATTTATGAGCTGCTTGCCAAACCTCGGGCACACGCTAGCTCTTGAATAGTTTCAGCACCACGCCAAAGTCTCCCTAAGACCTTCGAACGCCAATAATCCCTATCTAACAAAGTGCCTAAAGGCTAGGGCGCTCGCTACAAAAATACAATGAAATTTACATTTTCCTCACCGCTAAATTACGGTTCGTAGAATCTTCACACAATTTAATGTCGCATTAACAGCAACTTGGTGCATCGCTTAAGGCTTAACTAGAAAGCAGCATACGATGACAAGAAGACCCGCTTGCAAATCTCTGCCATCTAAAGGGTGGGTCACGAAGGGCACCTCGAAAGCAAGCAATTCACCATCTAAAGAAGCTCTGTATTTCCAACCTCCCCATAAGCTCATCTTCCGGGACAGTTTTAACGCCGGAAGCTCCCAGACCGGATCATCTCACGCTTGATAGCCTTCGTCAACGTGCGTAAACTAGTCGTGCGGAAGAGATCGAATACATCAACCATAACAAGATCTAACCTCTTTAAAGAATGCCCTTTGAGCTGTGGGTGCAAAGCTGAAAGTGACAAGCTTCGCAGATCGCAACTTTGAATCTTCTAACTGCCGCCATTAACTGGAGTTACGAGTCTCAGATAGCCTCGCAGGATAGCTCATCGGATAGGCAGACTAATCATGAAGAGATTGACTATATTCGTGAGCATTTACCACAAAATTTAGGCCTTCAAAAAGAAGGGCGCCCCTGGGCTACAAGGGCTCAATTTTGCTTTTCCTTAAGAAATCTTCATAAATTAACCATTGAAATCTTCGTTTTAATCACTGAAATGACCATACAAAAGTATAATCGTCATCGTGAAATGCTCCTCCACCATGAATTTCCTCATTTTGAGTGTCTGATTCAGGTTCTGACCAATGAATACTGCCTTTGATTGACAAAACACTAACAAAACTCCATGCTTAATATTGCCCAAAACCAAGAAGTTAGCAAGACCGCCTAGACCCTGGCTGAGTCTTGGCGAAGCCCGAGATGCTTGGCGAGTCTTTGGGACTCGGATGCCGAGTACTCGCCAGACTCGCCGAGACTCGCGAGACTCGCCAGACTCGCCAGACTCGCCGAGTCCCGAGCCAAAGACTCGGCCGTCACTTTGTGGGCGTGTGAGTAAAAAAAAACACATTTTAAAGTTTCATTTTTTTTTTCTTTTTGTTTTTATACTTGCCTCTATTCCTCCAAAAGGCACTTCATTTCATTTTCAAGCAAGTAAGAGAGAAAAAAGAGAGAAGAGAGCCAAAACACATTTGCATTGAAGGAAAATCAGCAAAGAGATTGAGCACCAAATGCTTATTGAATCGCATTTGTGCAGGTTCGTAGGTGATTTTGCTGCATCTAGAGGAGTCTACAAGGGATTGGAAAGAGATTTCCATTGATTTCAAAGAAGATTGAAGAGGTATGTTTGAGTTTTGAAGGTTTTTTTGTTTTTTTTAACCAAAACTTCATTTTCTATTCTTTTTTTCTTCTTTGTTTTTTCTATTTTGTTTTAGTGAACAAAGAACAAGTTACAAATAAATACAAACCCTAGGTGTGTGTGTTTAAGACTTTAAGTTTTTTGTTGAACAAACCCTAGGCATTCTTGCAAAAAAAAAAATAGTTTTATAGTTGCAAACTTGCAAACCCTAGGTTTTTTAGTTTTATTATAAATTATACTTTGAATGCTAATTTTTTAAAATTTATGTGTTATTGCAGCATTGTTTATGATATATATCTATAAATTGTCTCCATCATATTCAATTTCACCATGTCTCAAGGTAAAAGAGATCCTTGTTGGAAACATGCCATTATTACCCCTGGGCAAAAAAAAGGAGAAATACAATGTTTTCATTGCGAAACTCTTTTTCTTGGGGTGGCATTAATAGATTGAAATACCACCTTGCATGTATACCGTGCCGAGATGCTAATCCTTGCACAAAGGTCCCTATTGAGGTAATGCGTGAAGTGCAAGTGCAATTGGAAACCTTTGAGCAACAAAAAGAGTTAAAAAAGAAGCAAAAAGATGAGATGGCAGCCATGCGTGGAGTTGGAGATTCGAGTTCTTCCATGCCTAAAATTCCTCCAGGGTCTTCACCTTCAGTTGTTGGTAGTGGTAGTGGCAGTGGCAGTGGTAGCGTTAGCAAACTTAGCATTGGGCCCAGAGTTCGTGGATCTAGGCTGGATTCATATATTTTGCCACGCACTACTCCGGGTTCCCAACCGTCTCTTGAGAGCATGGGTTGGAACAAGGATAAACATGATGCAGCCAAAGCTGCAATTGGAGACTTCTGGTTTTATTGCGACATTCCATTTCATGCAGCCAGGTAATTCTTCTTTTGTTTTGTTTTAAAATATATAGCTTGTTGCTTGATAGTTGATTCTTTATCTCTTGAATTTTATTTTTAGAGCTATGTTGAATTCAAATTGAAATTATACATTTTTCAATACTAATTAGTAATTACTAAATTTAATTTATTTGTGTTAGGTCTCCATATTGGCAAAATATGATTGATGCAGTTACTGTTTGTGGGGCGGGGTTCAAAGCCCCTAATGATGAAGAGATAAAAGGCCCCATTTTGTCCCAAAAAGTGGCTGATGTGAAAGTCAGAATAGAGGAGCAGCGAGAAATTTGGAGGACGAAGGGTTGCACCATCATGACTGATGGTTGGACCGATAGAAGAAATAGGACATTGCTCAACTTTCTTGTTTCTTCCTCGGGTAAATATTTTACTTCCTAAAATGCATTGCTTTAGTGATTAACAATCAAGATTTTAAATTTATATTTAATTGAATCATTTATTTTGTTTCTTTTTCAGGTGGTACCGTGTTCATTAAATCTATTGATGCATCCGGCAACTCCAAAAATGCTGAATTCCTTTGTGAGGCTTTGGAGGGTGTCTTGGCTGAGGTAGGGGAGGAGAATGTGGTGCAAATAGTGACGGATAATGCAGCAAATTATGTTGCTGCAGGTAGACTATTGATGGATAGGCACCCATCATTATTTTGGACACCTTGTGCCGCTCATTGCCTTGACCTCATATTGGAGGATCTTGGCAAGCTTGACTAGATCAAAGCATGTGTAGAGACCGCAAGGAATATTTGTAAGTACATATATAATCACACATGGGTCCTCAACCTTATGAGGCAATACACGGGGCAAAAGGAGTTGGCTCGCCCTGGGATAACACGCTTTGCTACCAACTTCATCACTCTACAATCCTTACTGCAGTCAAAGGGAGCTTTGAGGCGGATGTTTGTTAGTGAGGAGTGGGCTTCCTCAACATATTCTAAGACAAATGCAGGGATAAGTGCGTCAGGTTGGATTTTTGATGAGCAGGGCTTTTGGGTGCCTACTAAGGAGATTGTCAAGGTAAATGTAATAAGTTAATAACTAATAAGTAATTAGTTTAGTAATTCTACATTATATTTTATTATTTTCATTCTTGTTTTTATTTTATTTGCTTTTTTTTGTTAACTCTTACTTATGTCAATGTTTCATAATAATTGCAGGTCACAGAGCCCTTAGTGGTTCTATTACGAGTTGCTGATGGGGAAAAGCCCGCAATGGGCTACATATACGAGGGCATGGATAGGGCCAAAGAGGCCATTAGATCCATTTATGGGGGAATTGATAGTAAGTATCGCCCCATTTGGGAGATCATCGATAGACGATGGCACCTCCAGCTTCACAAGCCCCTACACGCAGCAGCATATTTTCTCAATCCGGCATTCCAATTCCGCAAAGAATTCAAGGCAGATGAGGAGGTTTTGAGTGGGCTCTACACAGTCATTGAGCGGATGTCTGATTCTCATGTTGGAGCCCAAATTGTTGCCGAGATAGAGATTTTCAGACTTGCACAAGGAGATCTCTTTGCAAGAGATATATGCAAAGATACTCGATCGACATTGCAGCCAGGTAAAAATTTATTAAGGGCATAATAGTAGTTTAAAAATTACCACTTTTCAATCTTTTATATTCAATGTTCATATTATAATTAAATATTCACATTTCACAATGAGATTTATTTTTTTTCTTTTTCTCATCTCAGATGCATGGTGGGAGAGATTTGGTGCTAAAGTACCAAATCTTCAGAGGATTGCGATTCGAGTGTTGAGCCAACCATGCAGTGCCTCGGGTTGTGAGCGCAATTGGAGTATGTTTGAGCACATACACTCCAAGAAGCGCAACAGGTTGTCAGTGCAGAGGTTGAATGATCTTGTTTATGTTCATTACAACCTGCGCCTTCGCCATAGACAGATATTGGGCACTGACTTGTCACCCATCACGTTGGAGGATGTTGATCCACAGTCAGATTGGATCACTGAGGTCGAGGATCCTGTTTTTACCGATGAGGACCTTGATTGGGTCGACCAGGCAGATCGAGAGGCAGAGGCAATAGCCATGGCAGAGGAGGAGGATAGAGCACGAGGAGACACCTTGGATGCTGGTTTGGGTGCCTCTGAGTCTGACACTGAGACACAGGCAGAGATGATGGCTGCAACATCATCTAGGACCTCTCTTAGACGTCTACGCAAGAGGACTAAAGTTTAGAGCCTTAGTGATGCAGGCTCCTCTGAGCCATAGACTTATAGCTTTTGTTTTACTTTTATTATATGTTTGGAACTTTTGATGCCATGGATTTCATATTCCATGAGTATTGTATACATTTCACAACATTTATATATCTAAGTTCTAACTGTTTAACTTTAAACTTTAAACTCTTACTACTGTTATTGTTATTAACTATTAAGTATTAAGTAATTACTTATTTCCTTCAGCTAAAATTTGCGTTTATACTTATGTGATCGATAGATGTTTGTGTATAGGATCATAGTAGTTTCTATTTCATGATGTTATTGTGTATTTAAGGTTTATTTACTAAAGGGTGCATGAAACAAGCTTTAAATCCTTAAAAATCTCTGAATTTCTTGGGTTTTTCTATTTGCCGAGTCTTTGGAGTCCGAGTCTTGGCGCCGAGTCCGAGTCCGAGTCAAAAATCAGCTTGCCGAGTCCGAGGCGAGTCCGAGTCTTGTAACTATGCAAAAACTATATTTATCATCATTTTAGCAAGGTTTAGACTATTTTAAGCAAAATGCCTTGATGAAGCAAAAAATTTGGTTTGGGTACAACACACAAGAGGGCATCAAGCATTTCTAATCACTCACCTCTCAAGAAAAAAATGCCTAGTGGTGGACTATGGTGTTGGTTTATGGGGTTGGATGTGGAATGGTTGGTGTGTTTGGGTTTTGTTGAGCAAATTATATATTTGATCTTCAATTTACTCCACTATTCAAGCTTCTTGAATTGGTAGATTTATCCTAATCTCCTTCAAAACTGCCTCAATCCAATCCTCCTTGATCCTTGCATCAAGCTTTGAAGTTTATTTTTAGTCGTTGTGATTGGAAACCTCACAGGATCCAACTTAATTGGTAGTTTCTTCTCCTCTTCTAGCTTTGCGGTACTCCACTTGATGGAAAGAGAAGATCTAGATTGGAAATAATTTGGAAGGAAGGAAAGCTCCAAAAGCTTCATGTATTGTGTAGGTGAGGCTAGAACTTATCTATGATGATTTAGTATTTGGGCTTTATAAAGAAGCTTACAACCTTCTAAAGGTTACCCTATTTCTAAAGGAAGGGATACAAAGCTTCTAGTAAAGATTTGCAAAGGGAATCTACGTCTAACTATCATATTCCTAATGCAAAGAATAGCTTCTTTGAAATTGCTCAAAGCTTCTATGCTCAATATTGTGATGATCAAGTATTGTCCCTAATGAATGAAGGATGACTTTAAAGGTTGGCTACCTTCTAAAACTAATATTCTCAATGTCGCTGGGAGCTTGGTCCTATTTTTATCCTCTGGCAAATCTGGCTTGAACAGAATTGTTGGATGTTCCAAGTTCACCAAGGTATCATCTCACAAATATGGTAGAAAGAAATAGATTCTCTTAAAGAAACCATCTGCCATTTGTTCTATTGATGAGACCTTGTCACCTGTTAATCTTCAACTTTCAAAAAATCCTTGAGCTACATTTTGTTGTTGCTCCCTTTTGTCATTCTCGCCCTACCCTACAAGCTTCTACAAAGGTCACTAGAGCTGGTAAATGGTCTTGCCCACCCACCACTCGCGCTCCAAGTTTCTTTAAAACAAATACCGATGGCTCTTCTCATGGGTGGCAATCCAAGTGTTGTCAAACTTGGATGGATTGACCATGCTAAAATGATTCTATTCACTTGTTCTTCTTTGCTACAATGGGGATCAACACCAACAATCAAATGGAAGCTCATGCCATTTTTTGACTCTTGAAAAAGCTTGCAAGTTGGACTAGAAAAAGATTATTTGTAAAACAGATTCCTTAATCATGGTTTCTCTTTTGAATAGAATGAGGACCCATTAGTTCCCTTAGCAACTAGCAACTTTAGGTAAGCAAATTCTTCATCTCACTCCTGAGTTTGAAGTTATATCCTTTGTTCATATCTCCAAGGAATACATCTCAATTGCAGATTGCCTTACCAAATGAGCTACTAAGGAGAATCACAACTAGAATGTCATTAAGTGAGGGTCCCTATCTCCTGCAAAAATCCTTTCGGATTCTCCAACTTCTTCACAATGATCAAACCTAACCCTACCCTTTCTACTTTGTTGCGGCCCAAGCTTGTTGATTGCCATTCTATGTAGAACTCTTCTTTAAAGGCCCTCTATTGGTACTATAGACTAGTTTGGCTTCTTTGGCATGCTTGGTATCTCTTCCTCGTCAATTTGGTGGATAAGGGGCTTTATATTTTCAAGGATTATGGTTGTAAGATGGGCTCTCTCGACTCTTTCAGGGGATGGGTTGTGGAAAACCTTTCTAGGCTTTTTTTCTTCTTGCTTTATTTATGGCTCTAGCCATTTGGAAATCTTTGTTGTAAAACGTACTAGGTTTCTTTTAATATAATTCTCCTTTTTTCCAAAAATGAAAAAGTTTAGCCAAATAAAAACATTCTTTTACAAAAATAAGAGATTCAATTCGCTATTCAGTTTATATGCCCCAACAATAGATTAAAAGATGACTCAATGATATGATGCCAACAAGGCTATGAATGCTACTAGTTGTCTAGCTAGAGCCACATCATCAAGCCTTATTTGTCACTAGTTGTCCAATTGCTTTGTTGTTGAAGCATGCAGGCAATGGCTAATGAAGTGCACAGGCAAAGTGGTTGATGAACTGTGTAAGGCAATGGCTAACAAAGTGTGCGGGGCAATAGCTAACAAAGTACGCAATCCAATGGTTGTAGAAGTGCACCACGATCTACCGAAAGATCCAAAACCCCTGCTAATATTCAATACACATTCATCTAAAACCTTTACAATCCCCTAAACATTTTTCTGCATCAAAATTGGTTGTTGAAGTGAAAAACAAAGCAAGGTGAATAACTTGGTTATATTTCATCCAATAATCTCTATTACTTATTTATTTGCCTTAAAAATAAATGTAATGTTAATCATTTTATTGCAAACAATACTAGGCCCGAAATAGAGATTTTAATTGGGAATATGAGGGGGAAAAAGTGGGAAATAAATAAGAGGAGTGTGCTAAAGCTGTATAATTTTGAGGCACATCAGATATAATGTCGTACTGCATAGTTGGCAACCTACATAAGAAGATAAAATAGTAAAAAGAGAAAAAATAAATGGATTTGATTTGGTAATAATTTTTATGCTCCAATTCTCTTGAAATGCATGGATTCAACCCTAAGTTACCTTGTACATTAGGTAGTGGCCTAAGTCCTTAAAGAGCTAAAGATTTGTGTACAACTAGGAAATAGTGCTAAATCTCTGCCTCTCCAACAGAACTCTGCATCCACTCACAAATTCACAACCAATTCCCACTTAACAGAGACCTTTGCTTCGGAGTATACTTGTAATCTCACATCTAAGACATGAATGTTTTACCATATTTGTAAAACTCAGACTCGACAATAACTTGGCAAGCCCAAAAAATTTAAAAACTCGTGACTCAGCAAAAACTCAAAGAAGAACTCGGCAATAACTCAACAAATTTATCGAACATTTGAAAATACATAACTTTTTAAAATATTCTTCAAAAGCACACACACCCACACACACATATATATATATTGAATTTGTAGAAAATATTACCGATTTCCATCATATATAAATCAAAATTTGAGTTTTATACATATCATAGACCAAAAAACAAGTTCAACTTCTTAATACATATAAACTTAAAGTTTTAGTCTTGATGAAAATTGTAAATCGTAAATTTTGTCTACGACTAAAACTGTCACATCTCATTTAATTAGCTTATCTTAATCACATAATTATTGTATTAATTGTTCAATAACAAGTGATTAGGAAAGATAATGTGGTTACATTGGTTATTACTTGAAGGGTAATTAAGAAAAGTGATTATAAATATGATGAGTAACTATGCATTCTTTAAATTTATAAGTGTGCATCATGAATTGTTAACATTCTCGTAGGTTGGAGAGAGAGTATCATTAAGGAAAAGGTTCTAGCCGTTGGAGGTAACTATCATGATGGAATCTATGAGCACATGCATTTAGAATCATGTAGTTAGGACTTATGAGTTCCTAGATTAAATAACTTCATTATTTTGGGAGAATAAAATTTTGATATATAAATTTAGGATAATTGAACAATTTGGAGAGCGTGTGTTGATGTTGGGTCATGAGAAAGAAAAATAATATTTTGTTTTTGTTTAATTATTATTATTAATAAATAGGATGGCGTTCACGGGAGGAGCAGGCACGGCGTGCTTTGCATGGGATGGGGTTTGCAAGCCCTAACCGTGCCTGCATGTTGCTTTTTCCGGCTTGGCAGGGAGGATATGGCTGTGTGGAGTGCAGTGTAGGGGGTGGGGTCTGTGTGCAAGGTGTGTGAAGGTTTTCGAAGGGCTGTTCTCTGTGCTTGCTACCCAATAATCTTTGGTGGTGGCCTTATGTTTGAACTCCTCCGACAGAACCCAATTGATGTTATGGTGCGGGTCATAATGCTGTCGGCTTGTATCTATGAGAAATGATAAAATTGAAGCTCATTCTCAGCTTCTCTAGCCGCCTGTATCGAAGTCCACACCTCATCCGAGTTGCCCATCACAATTGGAAACTCTATCCCTCCTTTCTTCTTCTTCTTTTGGATTTTGTCAAAAGCTAGCAACTGTCTTATCTCTAGCATTATTATCTTATCTGTTGGGTACTTAGGCAGCCTATAAGGATACGAGGAAAAACCTTGCAAATGTATGAAAATCAAAATTGTATAAACCAGCACCCATACCTCTCAATCAGCTCCTGTGCATTTCTAGAGATTCTGTGGTGTAACCGTCGTGATGTACATGGTGAATGAATCGTTGACACGCTTGTAGTAAGTTGTGACAGGTGCAACTGTGTACATGCCTCATGGATTTTGAATTGATGAGAGCACAACCGATGGGTTCTTTATAAGAAATCCCCCTGTACCTCGTCATTCGTGCCAACATATAAATAAGGTAGGAGCTCATGTAAAACGTTTTAGTCCTAAAGCTCAGGAGCTGCCATGTATACTATCGCTGATCATCTCAGCCCAATTGACATAATCCTTGAACACCAGGTTGATGTAATAAAACATCCAAGGCTCAAAATGTAGGACTGTGGGCAACCACCAACCCTGCTCATCCACAATATTCTTGTTTCAGGTCCTCTGCTATGATCTGTTGGCAACTTCGTTCGAGAAGGCAGTGCTCATCCAGTGAGTGTTAATTGTATCCATGCACCGTTCAAAAGCAGAAGCATACATCCGCTCCGCTCGCTCCCTGGATTTGTAAATCATATTTCTGTGCACCGGGATCCCGAAAGCTTCACCAATGGCTGCCGGAGTGAGATTGGCAAGCACTTGGCCATCTGGTGTCGTGATCGACCGATGTTCCTTCTCGTAGCAATTGGCGCATTCCATCATCAGCTCCGAACACTGAATAGCTGGCGGAAAACCAGCAGCTGCATATAATCCACTGCGGACGATGTTGTGCGAAGTGACCGAAGCCCGATGACTTCCAATTCCAAACAGCCTGTTCTTGAAGGTCTCCAGGTTGACAGAGCCCAAATTAGTGTCTGCCAACTTGCCCAGCTTTGAAATGAACTTTGACTCTGGCATGAACGTTTTGCTCAGCTTCTTGATCACAGCTTGTCTTGAGGCACCATTGTCCTTTCCGGTTGTCCTTGCTTCAGCCATCTCAGCTTCTTCTCTTGAATATATTCGAATTCTGACACTTAGAACGGATTTCTAAGTGAACTCTGATGATTTTACTTCACAATCAGCAAATTGAATGACCTTGTATCAGCAATCAGCAATTTTAATTTCTATGACTTTACACTTCAAACCCAGCAATCTCACACTAGCAAGTTCGTGCTTTTAAGTTCTCAGCTATTTCTTTGCTTCAAGGCGCCCCTCAAATGGCAACTTCAACTAAGCTCAATCAAATCAGATTTCAAACTTCAGCCTCAACACTAGCAAAGGCCGTACCTCTTCTATCTCAGCAATGGCGTACCTTCTCCAACCAGCAAGTACCTCTCAGCAACTTAAGGCGTACTTCTCTCAGCACAAATTTAATCAACTCCCAAGTGCGCCTCCTCAGCAAACTCAACTTCTCAGCAACAATTTCAAATTCTTTCAAGCCTCAGCAACTTAAGGCGTCCTTCCTCAACATTCAGATTTTAAATTCTCCAAGCAACAGTTCACTGCAATACTTCACTCTCAGAGCAAGTTCGACTTCTCCAGCTGTGAAAACAAGTGAAAAACCTCTCCATTTTATAGCTAAAACTCGAATTCTAGAAGAAGTTAATTTTAGCCAGTGCCATTAAACTCCACTACTCCACTTCAAGAATTCGAATTTTCCCTCCCTGGTGTTTCTGACACTTGTCTCCAGTCGTCGGGAATATTATTCTTCTAGAAACTTGACTTTGACTGGCGTTTTAGATTTTGCTTTCGAAAATTTGATTTAATTCATCTTCTTTTAACTCACCAGCCGGAGCTCTGTCACTTGAATTCGAACTTTTTAACTTCATCATCTGCTCTGGAAAATTCATCTTCGAAGAATTTAAACAAACTTATCTAGGCAACTCCCTTCAGATTCATCATTCGAAGAAAATTCATCTTGAAAACTCATTTTATTCAAATTTGCCTTAGAAAATTTAAAATTTTCCCTTAGGAAAATTCACCATTCGAGCACTGATCAAATTCTTCACTGAAAAAGTGTCGGCGAAGCTCAGAAGACTTGGAAATCCATTCATCATCACAAATATTCAATACCCAGAAGCAAATTTTCTTCAGAACGCCTCGAATCGATGGGTACTCAACGAACGGGTTCATTTAATTTTTCAATTTTGAACCTTAGAAAAATATATTTCCATCATTTAAATTCGTTCTTCGCCCGTGATCACTCTGTGTTGCTCTGACTTCTTGAAAAATTTGAAGAACTTGAAATATCATTGTCTCTGGATTTATCACTGAGAAGAGTTGCTCGTGTTCTGAGAAATTTCATCAACTTGGAGCTCTAGGCGTATTTTCCAAGGAAAATAAAATTTGCCTTAGAAAATATTTAAATCATCTCTTTGCATTTGGAAAACTTGCCTTAGAAAATTTTTTTAACACTTAGAAAATATTTTGTTTCTTCCCCTGAGGCGCCTAGCATACTTCAAAACATTTCAACGCCTATAAGATTTTTAAAATCACCATATAACTCCCTAGGTGCACACTTCATTTTAACTCTCAACACCTTGAAATATTTTCCACGCCTTATATCAACCTTACTCTTGGCGCACATCACACTTAACATTTTATTCTTAATGCCTTGGGATATTTCAACGCTTAGCATAAGCCTTAGAAAATATCCTTAACACCTTATGACTCCCCTACTTTTGGCGCATACTTCACTTAACTTACCTTGGGCGCATTCTAAGTGTGGAGGAGGATAACGTACAAGCTTTCACCATGCTAGGTAACATTTTTCACCTTATTTACCACTTGTATTTACCATTTACCATCTAAACATGGGTGCATTTCCTTGTAGGAGGAGGACGAACTTGCAAATGCCTTCATGTGACTTTTCAACTTCCATTTTTTTGTCTTCATGTGAGCTCATTTGGGCGCATTTAGGAGGGTGAGGAGGACAAGCTTGCAAGTTGGGCGCATTTCCATACTTGTGAAGGATGAAATCTCCAACATCTTTGGGTGACCCTTCACCTTCCAAAATTTTGTCTTCACATGTACAAGTTTGGGCGCATTTTGCCCCTTGAGGAGGACGAGTTTGCTTTGACTTGTTGACTTGCTTCAACTTGAGCCCATTTTCATGCTTGAGAAGGATGGGCGCATTTGGATGAGGGTGGCGGATTTTTTTATACTTAGAAATTTTTTCAACTTTTTCCTCTTTCATCTTGGGCGCATCTGGACCCCTGAGCAGGATGAAATTTTGTTGACTTCCTTTTGACTTTCCTACCCTGGGCGCATTTTGCCTCTGAGCAGGACGAACTCACATTTTCAAAAAATTTCTACGCCTCTAGCTGAGATGGGCGGATTTCTCCATGCCTGCCAGACGAAGTTCCAGACTTAGACAAATTTTTCATCATCCTCGCCAGCCTACGTGCCCTGCTATTTATAGTAAATTCTCTGAATTTGCGCCTCTGAAGCTTGGAATGGCCTGAAATTTTAAACATAGCTTCTTCATAACCTTATCAACCTGTCGGCATGCCATTTTAGTCACCCTGCTATTTATAGCCTGTTTTGAAGGTGGCTTACTAGAAATAGTAAGCTCTTGTTTCGATAGCTCCACTCCGATCGTCTTGAAATTTGGATGAGGCGATCCTCACCACGTGACTTGCGGCTGACACGACGCATGCATGATTTACTATTTTTAGCACGTTTCAATTTGACTTACTATAAATAGTAAGTGCTCCGTTGACCTGAAATCTCACCAGCAGATAGCTCAAGGACGATCGCAGTGGTTTACACCGGATTTTGAAGATTTTGACTTTTGATGCCTATTTTTAGGCTCCGAAGAAACCCTAATTTGCATTGCATGCGATCAAAAGATCTCCGCTTGCTCGCAGCGGATCGGCTCGTGAATCAATCCGAGGCTGGACACACCGCTAAAAATAGCAAGTTCCTTACAGTGAGAATCCTCGTTTGCATGTCACACCATCGCGAAGCTCTCGAAAAACCCATCAGGAATCACCGACATGCAAAGAAAAGCTCGACATGCAAACCCTAAAAATAGCCTTGGAAGGCTGAATCCTGAAAGTGATCATCTCGACTTGCATGTTATATCATCGCGAAGGTCTCGAAAAACCCAGAAGGAATATCCAGACATGCAAAGAGAAACTCTGCATCTGGACCCTGAAATTCGCGCCGGAAGCCGGACTGCTAAAAATAGTAAGTCATCTGTTTTTGCTCAAATTTGGCATGCAAGCAGTCTGATATACTCTGAATGCCGTGTGATGATCAGAATCTCAAAATAGCTGACAAATTGCCCTGAATTTCAGACTTACTAAAAATAGTAAGTACCTCAGAATTTGATGAAACTTGGCTGGAAACCTGCTGGATGTCTGCTGACAACAATATTAAGTTCAATTTTTAATTTTCTCACTTTACTTGACCTTGAATTGGCCAGAAACGATGAAACCCTAATAAGTCTTAGATCCTTTTTTTCAATACTCCTGCTTTGATGCAAAGTAGAATTGTCAATATTCTTCACTTCCAGATTGGTAATCTTCCTTTGGAGTATTTGGGAATTCCCCTCGTGCTAGTACCTTGAAGAAGCATGACTAGCAAAAGATCTTGGACAAATTTCGGTCTAAAGTTAATCACTAGACCTTTAGATGGCTTCCTTTTGCTAGCAAGGTGACTCTTGTGTCTTCTGTCCTCCAAGCTCTCCCTTTGTACAGGTTCATGGTGCTCTCTATGCCGAAGAGTGTGCTCAAGGAGCTCGATTTCCTCACCAAAAAAAATTTGTGGGCAAGGAATCTTGACACCCGTAAATGGAGTTTGGTTAATTGGGACCAAGTCTGCAGTCCAAAGGAGAATGGTGGCCTTGGGCTTAGACAATCTGAGCGGAATAGTCTTTCCTTGGCGGAAAAATTATATTGGAGGTGGTGTAAATTTCCTGAGCAGCCATGGGTCGGAGTTCTGAACCACAAATACTTGGATGGAGTGGCAAATGAGGATATCTCTCGCATGGAGTTGTCTGGTAAAGGCTCTATGATTTGGAACACTATTAAAAGAGGTTCGACTCTTATTAAGGACGGCCTTTTCTGGATCATTCAGAAAGGGGAACATGCTCTTTTCTGGTCTGACTCTTGGGATGGTCACCCTCCTATTCTGTCTTCTTTTCCTCATCTCAGACCTTCAAGTGAAATTTTTGTGGCTACTGGGTGGTCCAAGGTGAGTTCTTTCAAATGTGCTTCATTCTTGGGAAGCTCTTTAATCTATCAGTGGCGAAATCTAGAAAGTTGGCCTAAAGGCTGTTCTCAAGATCTGCGGGACGAGTTGGTGTCTATTCTTGATGACAGGCCTTGTTGTTCCTCCAAAGACAATGATATGCTTGCATGGGGGCATGAATCTAAGGGTATCTATTATGTGGGCCAAGGGTATGCCGCTCTGGTGGCTCGTTGCACTAAGGGGGGAATTTTTCCTTCATGGAAACGAATCTAGAGTAAGGTTGGGTGGCCCAAGTGTAAATTATTCTTATGGCTATTGAGCCATAACAAATGCTTAACCTGGGAGAATATCAGGAAAAGAGGTTTTTGTGGGTCGTCTCTCTATTTCCTATGTGGCAGCAATGAGGAGCACAAATCATCTATTTTTTCAGTGTACTTTTGCTTTGGAAATTTGGAGACTTTGGTGAAGCTATGGAAAAGACCATTAAGATATGCTATATCTTTGCGGGATTTCTGGGAGAACTTGGGTCCTCCCTCAACTGCTACTTCCTATTTGTGGCGGCTTGGGAGTTGGGGCCATCCATCATTATATGGCAAATTTTCCTGGAAAGAAATCGTCGCATTTTCAATGAGTGCAGGCAGGTAGATTTGCAGGTTTGGAACAAGGTGCTAAGTATTATTAAAGAAACTATTTCATCTAAGTTTGACTTGGGGGAGTCTATGTCATCTTTTGACATAAATACTGCCTCTTCCCTTGAGCTTTTTCCATCTCATGTGTTAATGTTTTAGCAGCAGCAGGAGGTATCTTCTTGTGTCAGAAGAATCTTCCTTAAATAAGTGTAACTGACATGCAGGAGAATCTGCATACTGACATGCATGAGAATCTCTGTTTGTATTCCTTAAAATAGGAAATTGTAATGCTTCCTAGTGCGTCTCCTTTTGCATGCACTTGTAACCTCTCCTTGCTCATAAATAGGAGAGACAATTCCTTATTTGGGTTTGATTCTTGCTTAAGTCAAGTCGTTCTTTCAAGGAGGAGTTCACCATCTACAACAGGTTATTATCTTTTGAAGAGAAGATTGATATTAAGGAGGAAAACAGAGTTCTTTTGTATGCATGTATCTATGAGAGGTACTATTCTTCTGTGGGTCAAGTTGTAAGTTGATTGCTGCTATTTCATCTTAATATAAGAGAGATACATTTGTGGCTGGGTTTTTCTCCCTCATGAGGAGGGTTTTCCCAGGATAAATACTGTGTTCATTTGTTCTTTGTGTTACATTTTCTATTTGCTCTCATTTCTGGTTCAAAATTTAACATGGTATCAAAGCGAGTCTAAAGAAAAGATCCAGAACCAGAACTCTTAAGCTTTGAAATATTCTTTGCTTGTCTTCTAGCCTATTTATTTCAGCTTCCTACAATGGTGAATGGACTCAAAGTTGAAGACAGGCTGGATGGTGCATCCAACTTTACTTCATGGAAATTCAAAGTCCTAATTGTAAATTTTAATGATCAAATTGTATGCACAGAAATTAATTCAAATCAGACACAATAACACAGCAGATACCCTGGGAAAACCCTCCTCTTGAGGGAGAAAAACCCAGCAACAATATATCACTTATATATTGAATTGTCACAAGAATGATCTTCTTACAAGAGGCCAAGATTCAGGCCCAAATACAAGCATCAATAGATGATGCAACACAGCAATAAGAGAATACAATTGGCTGAAGAAGAACTCAGACTTCTAAACAATATAAAACTGCCTTGTGAAGAACTCGCGCTTTGATGAAGGACGAACTATGCTTGATAATGAATGCTGAATGGAGAGAATTCATCGAACATATATACAAGAGGGGCTAAGAGACGTGACCCTTCATTAATCTCAAAGTCGGCCTCCAAGAGATATATCTTTTAATAAACAAAAAGTCGGCTTAACACAAAATCGCGCCTCCTCATTTAATCTCGATTTTCTTCATTAAATATATATTAAGTCTCATTTATCAAAAGACGTGTCTTCACATGAAATCGCCTCCAACAATTAAATAGACGAAGGCTATCATTTAATTGACATTTGATCTAGGCTGGAAGAAGACGTACGAAGCTGTTATCAACAACACTAATTGCTCTTGAAGAAAATGACCTTCTCAACTTCGTGAAGTCTAATGTAGATGAACCTACTGATGACACTGAGAAAGCTCATTGGCGGAAGAACCATATTATGGCAAAGAAGATATTGATTGATTTTGTTAAGGATCACTTGGTACCTGTCATTTCCAAGCTAAATTCAGCTAAAGAGATGTTTGAGAGCCTTCAAAGTCTGTATGAATTCAACAACACTAGTAGAGCTCTAGCGTTGAGGCGTAAACTCTTACATATTAAAATGGCTAGAGGAGAATCTGTTGTATCCTTCTTCATGAAAATTTCAGAATTGAAGGATCAGCTAAATGCCATTGGAAATTCTATTGAAGACAAAGACCTGGTTATGTTGGCCATGAATGGCCTTCCTCACTCTTGGGAATCCTTCATTCAAGGAATTAGTGGAAGAGATGAGTTACCCAAGTTTGATCGTTTGAGAGCTGATTGTATTCAAGAGGAATGCAGATTGGAGGCAAGAGGAAATGGCGAAGATCTCACCATGAAGAAGAGCATGTCCTTGCTGCTCATACTTCTAAAAGGAAAGGGAGGAAAGGAAACTTCAAGAGGTATGGAGATAGGAATTCTGGTTCAGCTCCTGAACCTAAGAAGAAGAAGGATCTATCTAAGATTCAGTGTTTCAGATGTGACAAGTATGGTCACCTTGCTAAAGATTGTCGAACAAGACCTAAGCATCAAGTTGCTGTTACAAATGTTGAAAATGATTCTACTCATAGAGAATCAAGTGAAGATTCAGAGGGTTTCTTATTTATATCAGCGCTTTCAAGTAATGTTCCTACTGATAGCGATACTTGGCTAATTGATAGTGGAGCTTCTCGTCATCTTACGGGATATCGAGAGCACCTTTCTGATCTAAGAGAAAAGGATACTCGCAAGTTATTATTGGTGATGATGCTTGTTATTCTGTGAAAGGTGCCGGAACTACATCCTTTCATTTAAATTCAGGAATTCCTCTTCATCTGAGTGATGTTTTGTTCGTTCCTGGAATCAAAAGGAATCTGATTTCTATTTCAGCATTGGAAGATAAAGGATACCAAGTTGCATTTGCTGAAGGCAAAGTTCTTGCATGGAAGAAGAACTCCAGCATTAAGACAACTCATGAAATTGGTGCTCGTTATGAGAGTCTATATAGACTTTCAGCTCGTCCTATTCAAGCTTTAGCACATGATTCCATGAGTTCTAGTGAGTTGTGGCATAAAAGATTCGCTCATCTAAATTTCAGAACTCTTTCTTCCATGGAGAAGGTGGTCATTGGTCTCCCAAAGCTCAATCAAGAACATGATGGTGTCTGCAAAGGTTGTGCTTTAGGTAAGAACATTAAAAGTCCTTTTCACAATAGTGAAAGTAGAGCAAAAGGACTTTTAGAGCTGATTCATTCTGACTTGTGTGGACCTATGTCTGCTGCATCATTAAGTGGTTTTTGGTACTATGTGACTTTTATTGATGATTTCTCTCGTAAGACTTGGATTTATTTTCTAAAAACTAAAGAATCTGATGAAGTCCTATCTAGATTTAAAGAGTTCAAAGCTCAAGTAGAGAATTTGACTGATAAGAAGATCTAAGTTTTAAGGTTTGACAATGGGGGTGAATATACTTCTGGTGTTTTTCAAAATTTATGTATTGATGCTGGGATTAAGAGGGAGTTTTGTGTCCCTTATAATCCACAACAAAATGGAGTTGCAGAAAGAAAGAACAGATCTATTGTTGAGGCAGCGAAAGCCATGATCCATGATCAAGGCCTTCAAACTTTTCTTTGGGAAAAAGCTTGCAGGACAGCCATTTATGTTCAGAATCGTAGCCCACATCAAATTTTAGACAATATGACTCCTAAAGAAGCTTTCACAAGTATCAAACCAGAAGTTGGTCATTTTAGAACTTTTGGATGTTCAGTTTACATTCATGTACCTAAAGATAAAATATCTAAGTTAGAACCTTCAGGCAAGAAGGGAATTTTTGTTGGTTACAGTGAAACTTCAAAAGCTTACAGGGTTTACATTCCGGGTCAAAAGCAAATTGAAATCAGCAGAGATGTTTCATTTGAAGAAGATGTAGCTTGCAAAAGATCTAAAGAAACTTCTATGGAAATTGATAGAGAAGATCATGAGACTTCTCAAGATATGGATATTGCTGCTCCTAATTCCCCTTAGATTCAGAGGGAGACTCCTGATTTAGAAGACCCTCTTGATCCTATTGATCCTATAGCCTCCTCTTCTGAACCAAGTAATGTTTCATCTGACAAGAAGAGACCCTTGTGGGCCAGGCATACTATGGAAGAGGCTGAAAATTTTGCAGCCCCTCGTGGTACTTTCAGAGAAAGTAAGAAACCTCATAAGTTTGCAAGTTATGTTGCTTCAATGAGTCATATTATTGAATCCGAGCCTTCAAGTTTTGAAGAGGCTTCAAATCAGCAAGTATGGAGAGATGCCATGACAGAAGAATATCAATCCATTATCAAGAATGACGTTTGGGATATTGTTCCTAGGCCTAAAGGTAAATCTGTTGTTTCTTCTAAGTGGCTGTTCAAAATTAAACATGCAGCTGATGGAAGTATTGAAAAGTATAAAGCCAGATTTGTAGCAAGAGGGTTTTCTCAAAAAGAAGGTATAGATTATGAGGAGACATTTGCTCCTGTAGCTCGGTATACTTCCATCAAAACCATTATTGCTATTGCAGCTGTTTAAGGATGGAAATTACATCAAATGGATGTAAAGACGGCATTCTTGAATGGTGTAATTGAAGAAGAGGTATTTATTGAGCAGCCAGAGGGTTTTGTGATTCATGAGAAGGAATCACATGTATGCAGATTGAAAAAGGCCTTGTATGGCCTTAAGCAAGCTCCACGTGCATGGTATCAAAGAATTGATCATTATTTAGTGAGGTTGCGCTTCCTCAAAAATGATGCAGATCCAAATCTCTATTTCAAGGTAATTGATGATAAAGCATTAATTTTAGTTCTTTATGTTGATGATCTTTTTATTACTGGAGGGGATGATCTTATTGCTAAATGTAAGAAGGAGTTAACCTCTGAATTCGAGATGAAAGATCTTGGTCTGTTGCATTATTTTCTTGGATTAGAAGTATGGCAAAGACCAAATGAGATTATCCTGAGTCAAGGGAAATATGCTATTGACATTTTGAAAAGATTTGGTATGTTAGATTGCAAGTCTATGTCAACTCCCATGGAAGCAAATCTGAAAAAGTTACATGAGGTTGCAGCCAGTTCAAATTTAGTTGATCCCACTATGTATAGGCAATTGATTGGATCATTGATGTATTTGATCAATACTAGGCCTGATATATGTTATGCTGTTAACACTCTTAGTCAGTTCATGTCTGAGCCTAGACAGATTCATTTTGTTGCAGCTAAGCATATATTGAGATATGTGCGTGGTACAGTGGGATATGGTCTGAAATATACTTCTTGTGAAGATCTGAAATTGCTAGGTTTTTCTTATTCAGATTGGGCAAGGTGTGTACCTGACAGGAAGAGCACTTCCGGTTGTTGTTTCAGCTTAGGCTCTGCTATGATTTCTTGGTGCAGCAGAAAATAGTCATGTGTGGCTCAAAGTACAACAGAAGCTGAATATGTGGCAGCTTGTGTGGCAGCTCGAGAAGCAGTGTGGCTTCGAAAGCTTTTTGTAGGACTGTTTGGGCAAGTTTTGGAACCTACTGTGATTCTTTGTGACAACCAAAGCTGTGTGAAGCTTTCTGTTAGTCCTCTTTTACATGATAGAACCAAGCATGTGGAGATCAAGTATCATTATTTAAGAGATATGGTTCAAAGGAAAGCAGTTGAACTCAAGTATACTTGCACGGATGAGCAGACAGCTGACATTCTCACCAAGCCACTTCCTAGAGTAAAGTTTTCTTATTTTCGAGATAAGCTTGGTATTGTGGAGAATGTTGCTCTTGTTGAGAGCGAGTCTCAGCCTCAGTGACTCTTGCTTCATGTGTTAATGCATTTCTCTCTGCGAGAGAGATTTGAGGTGCAAGCCCTTGTTATTGCATTTCTCTCTGCGAGAGAGATTTGAGGTGTAAGCCCTTGTTATTGCATTTCTCTCTGCGAGAGAGATTTGAGGTGTAAGCCCTTGTTAGTGCATCTTTCTCTGCGAGAGAAATTTGAGGTGAAAGCCCTTGTTCCATTCTCTTGGAGTAGCCATGGTGGACGTCATGATGAGATGACAACATCACGTTGAGTGATTCCGTGATGGATACTTGTGCACATATGCTTTGATGACATGGATATCTGAAAAGATACCTCCCTAGCTAAGAGGGAGTGTTAATGTTTTAGTAGCAGCAGGAGGTATCTTCTTGTGTCAGAAGAATCTTCCTTAAATAAGTGTAACTGACATGCAAGAGAATCTGCATACTAACATGCATGAGAATCTCTGTTTGTATTCCTTAAAATAGGAAATTGTAATGCTTCCTAGTGCGTCTCCTTTTGCATGCACTTGTAACCTCTCCTTGCTCATAAATAGGAGAGACAATTCCTTATTTGGGTTTGATTCTTGCTTAAGTCAAGTCGTTCTTTCAAGGAGGAGTTCACCATCTACAGTAGGTTATTATCTTTTGAAGAGCAGATTGTTATTAAAGAGGAAAACAGAGTTCTTTTGTATGCATGTATCTATGAGAGGTACTATTCTTCTGTGGGTCAAGTTGTAAGCTGATTGCTGCTATTTCATCTTAATATAAGAGAGATACATTTGTGGCTGGGTTTTTCTCCCTCATGAGGAGGGTTTTCCTAGGATAAATACTGTGTTCATTTGTTCTTTGTGTTACATTTTCTGTTTGCTCTCATTTCTGGTTCAAAATTTAACATCATGTTCCTCAAGTGTCTCGAGGAATTAGGCTTAATTCTTCTAAGAAGGTGAATAGATTGGGGAAGTGGTGCCCTCCTCCTGAAAGCATTCTCAAAATTAACACTAACGGATTTTCTCAGGGCAATCCTGGTGCTACTGGGATTGGAGGAGTTGCTCGGGATAGTAGAGGATCCCTTCAATTCTTCTTCTCTATTTATATGGGGGTGCAATCTAACAACCAGATGGAGGCTAGACCTATTCTTAAGGCTTTGGAGAGAGCCTGTGAGTTGGGCTAGAGGGATGTGATTTGTGAGATGGATTCCATGATTCTGATCTCTTTGCTTAATCAAAGAGATTTTCAGGATTCCTCTTGGAGACTAGTGTTAATTGTGAAGCAAATCCTCATTCTTGCTTCAAATTTTGACACCATCTCGTTTGTCCACATCCCCAGCGAATGGAATAGAGTTGTTGATTGTTTGGCTAAATGGGCCTCTCAAGGAAGGGAGGCTTGGAATGTGGCAGATTGGCGACAGCTGGATCAAGTTAAAAGTGACACTTTGTATGAATATCTTCATGAGGATCAGAAGGTGTAGCCTTATGTTGAGGCTGGACGACTTCTTTGGACTTGGTTTGGTTTCTGGTTTGTATTTGCATGGTTTTGTTATGGATCTTATGACTGATTAGTCTGATGACTTGGGTCATTTGGGCCCCGTGATGTACTCTATGGTTTCTTCTTGAAAAAAGTTTTTCACCCCTTATTAAAACAAAAATTATTATTAATAAATAGTATTACATTTAATAAAAATATTGTAAATTTTTTTTTATTATTTTATTTAAAGAGTATCTAGAAGGATAAAATAAATTAAATTAAATTATACATATGACGATGTTATTATTTTATTAAAGGAAGGTGCTGAATTTATTTAAAGCCTTCCTCCACGTGCCTTGTAAAGGCCTCTAAAAAAGTAATTACATACTTGGCTTAATGCATGCCTGCCAGTTTTGGGGGGTTGCTTAAAAATAAAAATCTTGGCAGACTTTCAAAAAAAAAACTATTATTTTGGGGGAGGAACATTAAAATGATTTCCTTACAGATCATAAGTGCAGCTACAGCCGTAAATTTTCATTACACACTATTGGAATCAAAGCAATGAAAGAGGAAACATTGCAAGAAATTGAGGCTATGAAATTATGGTCCAGGTAGCTGCATTCAAGAGAAATTTCCCTTCATGTGAGTCAATTTTAAGCCTCAAACGACAAAAGTTTTATCATAGCAGTTGTGGAAGTTGTTCTTGTTAACAAGGCAAACTCACAGGTATTTCTTTTGGAATATGGAGGTGCACATTATTATTATTATTTTCAGAGTATTCTTGTTTGGTATTGGCATCATATGCACTGTTTGTGGACATTTTATCTCACTGGTTTCTTTAAGCAAGCTTCCTCATTGCAGTTAAAATTGTCATACATTTTTGAGTTTATAGTATGAAAGGAACCCTATGGTATATAGCCATTCTCACTGGAAAATTCTCCATGGATGGTAAAGAAGAATACATTGAAAATGGGTCAGAAAATAAAAATGAATTAGCCACCAATAATGAATACAAATTCTGATTTGTTATAAAAGGTCTAAACAAATAGTAGCTGTGGTGCTCAGACAAATGGGATATCTGAAATATAATGTGAAAAGTATGGAGATCTTGCAAATAACTAAAGGGTCAATCATATAAATGTGGATAAAAGAGTCCCAAATGATAACTGCATAGTAGTAGTAAGAAATTTCTGTCCTAAGTTAAGGATTAGGATGGGTTGTCAATACATTTGCAATAGCAAAATATTATATAGTAATACAGCAATAAATTGAACAAGTTAAGAAGGATGCAGAAGATAATGGCATACCTTTATATAAATTAGAGGATTAATATCTTCTCTTCCTTTAATTTTGAAACAAAGAGTCAAGATTCATTATTCTACAATCACCTAGTATGTGACTTTATTTTAAAATAGATGTGGCAAGTATGAAACGTGCCTTTAGCAACTCTTCTAGAGCTGTTACACCCCGATTGTATAGCTACTATTTACATAGGGTAAATTGATTGTAATGACTGAATTCTGAAGATGAATAAAACATGCTGTTCCTTGTTATCAATATGAGTGTTCTTCCATTTAATGTTACTTCTATTGATGTTATCCTTGATGAATGTTGCATGCAAAGTTATTGAGTAATGATTATTCTGACTCTTGAGATGTTTATATATATATTGCTTATGTTGTGAACATATGACTTCCGAAAGCGTGTGTCAATGGATGCAGGTATATAAACCATTCCTCCAAGCGGAGGGGAAGTATCACTCGGGAGAGGAGCTTGGTCAGGTAATCGATAAAGTAAACCATCTGAGCATACACACACTTCACCTTAGATTGAGTGAACTGAGTCAGTTATGTTGGTTCTAGATAAGTCATTCGTAGCTCGTATTTTGGCATTAGGAGTCTTGTCTACTTTTTTACGCTTTTATGAATGATGTTTATCTGCATATTTGTCTTGTTGTATTAAGATCATTATGATGGTAACGTGAATGAATGTAAGTGAATAGGAAGTGGACATATATACATATATATAGTATATACACGTATCCATATGTATATACATATCGATACAAGCATATGATTGGCAAATGGATATGCTCATACAAATGTATCGATATGGTATACCTACATATACGTGTACATAGAGGTATATACAGGTATATACATGTATATATGCACACAACATATGTTATGTGGATATTAATAATATTATATTATTATTGCCTGACAATTTTACATATACATATCGGATATGTTGACTGGCTTACGATATGCTTATAGTGGAATACATATATACATATATATATATATGTAAATATATATATATATATATATATATATTGTAAAATAATACACACACACACACATATATATATATATATATTATTTGAGGCAATTTAAACACACACACACACACACACACACACACATATATATATATATAATTTGGTACATTAAATATATATATATATATATATATAATATATATATTTAATATTAAACTCTCGTAGTTGGAAATCGAATTATTTCTCATAATGATTTAATATTTATCTTTTAACTATGGGAATCGGGTTTTATCATACTCAATTGAATATTAATCACCAAACTTTGGAACGCAAATTAATTCCAAAAACAATTGCATGTCATTCTTCAATAAAAGGAAATCGAAATATTTCCTCCAAACTATTGAAATCAAAATATCTCTAAATCAAATTATTCACAGGAACATTTGAAAATAGTGCTAGAAGAAGCTGCGACTGGCTATTGTGCAGAAGATGGAAACGGCATGACCAAATCCAACACAACTGTAAACTGGCAATGTGTTTTCATTTCAGCAATGGACTTTTTCTCAATAATTATCTTAATCCGCCATTTCCTGTAGACTAGCGCCACAAACCTGTAGGTGTCGATTGACACCATTTTTACCATGTGCTTATGAATTAGTCTCCTATCTGCTGTCAAATGCTAGAAGTCGACTCACCTTTTGAAACTGAGTAAGGGAGAGGAAAGGTGACACATACTGGGTTGAATAATTCATGTTTCAGTGGTGGCAAAACCCATGCCTTTGGAAGTGGAATTTGTTGGGGCTGAGGGCTCTATATAAGCCGCCCAACTTTCATTATCTCATCTCATCTTTGGTTGAAGCATTCGATCATCTCTTTTGTTTACTGACTTGTCTTTTGAAAACAATCATTCAGCTTTCGATTAAGAACTCAATATACGTATCCTTCCATATATTCTAAAAAATGTATTTTCCTAAGAATTGAGTTAGTTCATAATTACCATCCTCCATTATTGAACTATCAGAGCTTCATTTATTTCATCAGCTGCAAACCATTACCAGTTTGATTATCCATTTCTGAGTGAGGAAAGTAGAGTTTTGAGAGGGAATTGTCTATTGTTTGGAAGTGCTAGAATTGTTGTGAGTGTAGGTTGAGTCATCAACATCTGAGGAAAAGCTAGTTACAGGCATGGGATATTCTTCTACTATCTTTTACTATGATTTTATGCTGTTGGAAAAGTATTTTTTGTTTTGCATAGAGAGGTTATTATGTTGTTTGTAGTGCATTTTTTGTATGTGCTTAGGAAGTGAAATGATGTTATTTGGAAAAGAGAAATTAAAGCAATTGGTAGCTGTTTGTTACATGTTTGTAATTATCTCCAAAATAGGAGAATGCTAGTTATTATTTGGTTAGGCTTGATTGAATGCAAGAGTCTCTTGAGGTACACTAGCTAGTTATCAAGATAACTAGGAAAGCTTGTGTTACTCCTAGGAGAGGTCATCCAGTATGGGAGGTGGTTTAGTATACTTGTTTGTAAGTAGATTGTTTGAAGGTAGGTTATCTGGGATGATGGACTATCCATTGAAGGATATACCTAGCTTGTGTAATTTATTAGTAGACTAGATTGTTGTAGGTTAGTCTGGGATGACAAATTATTCAGTGAAGGACCACACCTATGCGTAGTGTAAGATAGCCTTAAGTCAAATCGGCCCTTAGTAGTGTTTATGATAGATGACTTCATTCGAAGTACTGAATGAGAATACTTTGGCAAAGTAGTGCAATGTACAACATCCACTTAGACTGTGGGATGCTTGAGACTACACTATCAATTCACCGTGATCCTTTATGCATGCTAGTTCAGGATTGTGAAATAGCAAGTTCTAGTTATGTAGGACACAGCACTATGCTCAGTTGGGTTGTTATCGGATACTCTACCAATCTCTTCATCGAAGGGAGGGCCATCTATTGAATGATAGATGTGCGGGGAACCGCATTAAGAGTCCATTGTTGGCGGAAAAGCGCCCAAGTGATGTTTTTCCTCCACAGCAGGTGACAGAATACACCAAGATTTGAAAGGAAAGGAACCTGGACCGTCTTACTACTATTTGTTCAAAAGCTCTTCGAGCTATGTATGTATCTTTATGCTTTCTTACTCTGATGTTTTCTTGAAAAGAAAAGGAATAAAATGTTGAAATATGTTGTATCATGTTTATAAATGAAAAGATAATTTTTATTGCAATGGCATTTACTCATTATCTTTACTTGTTGTAAAATTAAGTAATTTTTACTTTACGTAAGGGCTAGGTCGTTACAAGAGCAGTAGTCCTCATAAAAAAAAGAGAATTTAGGAATACATAAAAATAATTATTCCTCTGAGTTACACAAGTAAAATACCATAATCCATGTTTGAAAGTCTAGATTGTTTAAATGTCTACATTTGAAGATCATCCCTCTGTGTAAAAAAAAGAAACAATCCAGCAATGACCTCAATGGTTAAGGAGTTAATATATTGTTTTTTCTGGAATGAAGAAGAACTTTGACAAGTATAGCTAGGTCTTCTTAGAGAGCCTCAATTTCTTTAACATGAGAGTGGAAATGCCTTTCTAAAATGTTCCTTATATTTGGTTCCACAAGAGGCTGATAATGGACTATCATATTTTATGCAAGTTTACAACCAAATGCACCTTTTGAATAGTGTCAATGGCCATATGTGGTTCCTCTTATTAAATAATCATGTGTCTCATAATCTAAGTTGTCAAACTTAGAGGGAACATTGTGACAATTGGCTAAAGATAAATGGAAAAAGCAATAATATATAATTTTGATGTGTTGATTGCAGTTTCCTGCAAACTCGAATTAATTTAGTTTGCAATAAAATAAATGAAAGTTTCCTTTAGATCAGTTATGTACTACTGATAGTGTCTTAAGGTCTATCTCCCAGGTTTGGAGAACAAATTTAATAAGTTCCTTATTAAGTCTAAAACTAAATCAAGGCTGCCTTATCAACAAATTGTTGATTTTGCATAAAATCTAGTGGGTCAAATTGCAGATAAAACTGCTCTTAAATGGATGGGATTCCCAGAAAAACATTTATGGGTTTTGATTGTCATTCTTCCACCTTTTCCAAACATATTAAGTTTTGAATTTGGCCAAAGAACATAAAAGTTATGATTTTTTTAAAACGCTGTCCTTTCTGCTGCAACATGCAGATTAAAAATTGTGAATTGATTTATATGACTTAAGTAATGCAAACTTAGCAATTAGGAAGTAAGAGCTTGGGTTCCTAAATTGCATAGTAATAGGTATATTTAGGGAATATGTGGTTTATGGAGTAGACGCATACTATTTAAATAAATGTCATTACTTTGAAAATTACATTATTGACTAATGCCAATATAAGCTTTGTCATTGGATTACTGTCTTAACCGCCTCATAGAATGTCAAGGCATCATTGTGAGATGAGTGGGACATTTGAGGTTCTATACATTGAATTTCATTGATTTCTGTTGTGACATTTTCACACATCACCCCATTCAAAATGGGGACCCCCTAATTTTTGCTCCATTCGGGTCTTTTGGCTTTGGTTTTGGGTCATTTTGCGGCTGTCTCTCTCGGTTCCTTCTGTCTTTCCGGGGATGTACCTATCTTTTGGCCTAATTTGGAGTGTTGGCTAAATCTGAAGTGCGTCTTGACAAATTAGGGTTTCTATCCTTCAGGCTAGTTTTGGGGTCAAATTGAGTTGGCAAACTAAAATCTGAGCTTGGCATTGCAATCAGGAAGCTTCAGGCAGGTTCCCATTAAAATTTCACTGAATTCTGACAACTTACTATTTTTAGTAATACTCAATTTGGGACCTTTTCCTTAGGACTTTTGAAATTCTAACTGCTTCACCATGTTTAGAGCCCTTTGAGTTGCTTGCATGCAAAATTTGAGCGAAATCGGACAACTTTCTATTCTTAGTCAGTCCCCTATTTGAGGCTTTTATGCTAGGATTTTTGAGAAACTGACTATTACATTGGATTTAGGACCCTTCAAAGTGCTTACCTGCAAATTTTGAGCCAATTCTGAGAAATTACTATTTTTAGCAAGTACCCCAGTTCGGGGCCTTTTTCTAGGATTTTGGAAATTTCGATCATATCACTGAGTTTAGACCCTTTCAGAGGACTTGCATGCAAAATTTGAGCAAATTCTAACAACTTTCTATTTTTAGCAATTCTATTTTTGGCAAGACCATCTTTGGCAGGCATGGTGTCACCGAGACAACTCCAGCACTTCAGCTTTCAAAACAAAGCAACATGCAACGAGAACGGCATCAAACGGAGGTCTACAGAAGCGCATGCAGTAAAATTAGGGTTTCCTACTTTCATGCCTAAAATGAAGGGAAAAACGCGAGAATCTTTGAAAAACCAATGTATACCATTGCGATTGGCATTCTTCAAGGAATCTACTGGTAAAATTTGAGCACATTTTGCACACTTACTATTTTTAGTAAGTCATATCCAGAACAGGGCCTAAAATAGCAGGTGCACGCAAAAGGCTAGTATGAGCAGGTCAGTCATGCCATGAGGGTCAGGGTGAGCGAAAATCAAGCCTTGAGAAAGTTGGAAATTCGTGAAAATCACAAAGACTTCAGAAGTTTCTAAAAATAGAAAGCAAGGGCGAGCAAGGCAAAATTGACTAAGTGTTTGAAACTTTCTAAGTGTCAAAACTTCTCCCTCATAGGTGGATATGCACCCTAGAGAAGACAGGTGAGCTGAAATTTGGCTAAGTTATGAAAATTTTGAGCTCCAGATGCAAATGTGCCTAAGGCATTCAAGTACCAACTTCAAAACGCCTAAGGCATGGAAAATAAAAGCACAAGTCTCCAAATGTGCCCAAGGAGACAAGAGGTTGGGTGAGAAATTGTCTAAGTCGTGAAAACTCTAAGTACACCCTCCTATATGCGCCCAAGGTAAATCAAGGCACAAAAACATGGAGCTCAACCCCTCAAGTGTGCCCACCATGGAGTAAGATATGGAAAATCCTCTAAGGCAAAGGAAAATGGAAGAGGGCCCCTCTAAATGCGCCCAAGCTCCAAGAAGATGTGAAAATTTCCTAAGGCAAAGGAAAATAAGATGACACCCCTCAATATGTGCCCAAAGGAGAAACTAGAGCAAGAAATTTTCTAAGGCATGGAGGATGAAAGCATAAGGTCTAAATGCGCCCAAAGTGGAATGGATGGAGGTGAAAAGCATTCTAAGGTGTGAACTCAAAGCAACACCCCCCATATGCGCCCAAGGTGAACAAGATGAGTAAGTTGAATGAAAATATGCCTAAGGCATAGAAAAATGAAAGAAGACCTCCATATGCGCCCTTGAAGAAGATGCAAGAATTGTCTAAGGCAATGAAAATGAAACTACAACCCCTCAAATGTGCCCAAAGGAGGAGATCTCAAATGCGCCCTCAAGATGAAGAAATTTTGTCTAAGGCAAAAATGAAAGCAGGACTCTTCAAATGCGCCCATGATATGATGAAGGAAATGCGCCCAAGGGAGAGTGAGATGAGATAAAAATTTCTAAGGAATGAAAATGAAGGCCCAAGTCTCCAAATGCGCCCTAGGAAGAAGAAGATGGGTAATTTTTTTCTAAGGCATTGAAACAATAGGCACTTGGGGTAAAATGCGCCCTAAGAAGAGGAGGTGGAAATTTGCCTAAGGCATGAAATGTGAAGTAAGACCTCCTAAATGCTCCCAAGGGGGAATACATGAAGGGTTTTTCTAAGGCACGAATTCCATAACACAGGGTGGTAAATGCGCTCTAGAGAAGATGAGGTGAAACACCAAACACACAAGGTGGAAAAACGCTTAGCACTCAGGGTCTCAAACGCACCTAAGGAACAAGGCACAAGATGAATGAAGTTACATGAAAGTCTCCAAGGCATCGAAGATGAAGCATAAAACACTAGGGGTCATATACGCCCAAGGTGAACAGGATGCTTAAATATTTCTAAGGCATTGGTGGAGATACTCCAAACGCAGACATCCAAATGCGCCCTAGCACACAGATGTTAAATGCGCCCATGATGAAAAGTTATGAAGGCAAAGTTTGCTGGAGAAAATGATGAATCAGACCTTGGAAATCAGAACATGGAGATTAGGTAAGTGAAGAAAACTTATATTATAAAGCGTTTTGATGCTCTTCTCTTTATTTATTTTGCAGGATAAACGCAAGGACCAAAGCATGATGACTTGAGGTGATGGAGCAAGTACTCCAAGACAACATTACAACCTTGGAAGGAGAAAAGTTACATGTTTGAAATTCCTCCATGATGTCTCATTCACCCCCAAACCATGAAGGGAGATGTTGGAAGAAACGGCTAAGTGTTGAAATTCCTCCACAAGAATCTAAATGCGCCCAACTCAGGTGAGGCAGGTGGCAAGGAAGAAATGGTCGAGTCCAAGACAGGAAAATCCTTCAAGATCAAGATGGAGAAATAATGAAAGCCTAGGCGTTAGAGATCATCCTCAAGCACTTCAAAGTTAAAGAATGACAGCAAGATGGATTGAAGGACAAAGTAGAGGAATTCTTCCCAAGTGTGAAGTCCTTCTCTGGCAGTGATTCAGAAAATGTTCTCCAGCATACTTCGCACAACCCAAGATGCAATGACAGCTAGGAGGAAAATCATCATCAAAAAGGAGAAAGAAATTGCAGTCTTGGAGTTTTAGATTGAGAACATGCCTACCATATCAGTTCAAGAAGTAGAAGTTGTGTTGGCCAGATTCATCGAGTTTGCAGTCAAGGAAAAGAACAGTGGGAACGTGTTTCTGGACAAGAATCTTCTGGAAGATGGTGGGCATTAATTGCTCATAGTGGTCAAAGGGAGAGAGTGGGCATTTTGTGCTCATTTATTACCCCACTCCTCCACTTTCTGGCAGTTTTTAGGGCAGAATCTTGACTAGGGCTTATGTGGCTCAATTTGAGCCCTTCATTGTAATTAAATCTGAGCCGTCTGTTGGAATTGGCCAACTATAAAAGGGGCATCCCCCCTCATTTGTACAATATAGGATCATAGAATTGAGAGAATAGCATAGAGAGTAGAGGAGAAATAGAGAGAGATAGCATAGATTGATAGATTGATAGGAAGAGGAAGGAAAGTTTTCAAATTGAATGCTTTGTAAAAGATTGTTGTGAACACTCCTATAATAAAAAGAGTTATCATTGCTTGTGTATTCATCTTTTGTTGTGGGTAGCTAGCAAGATTTCTTCGTCCTTCCGATTCATGTAGAAGCTTAAAATAAAGTAGATTTTAATTCATGCACATAGATAGTTGTGGAATGTGGTGGTTGAATTAAGCAAGCTTCATTAATCCATACCACTAGTGGGCTCATTGATGGTGAGTTCGTCTTGCGTGGTCAACTGGAACAGTTTGGACTTAACTTCGATTATGATTTATATGTTGGTATGCATCGTTGTGATGGTATCTTCATGTTAAGTTGTGATCTAAATACCTTTAGTTACTCCTTTGAAGATTGTACCAGTTCTGTGGAAGTTGTCCAAGGTGAGGCAAAGCAAAGCTTGGCTGAAGTTTGCAAGAGTTGATCTCCACGTCCCGCGCTTAGAGTAGACCATAGCATTTCTAATCCCTGCAGCCATTCAAATTCTGCACTTTCTGGTTAGTTTAGGAAATCTGAGCTTCATTGATAAATCCTTCGAAACTTGAAAATCCCTTTCTCCCGAGTGAACAATTGTGTAAGTCTCCTTGAAATACCAGCAAATCACATCAAGCCAACTGAGTCTACATCCACTGCATAACGTAACCTTGGAGTTGAATGCATGATCTTTCACAATCTTAGCATGCAGGAGATTTTGATCAAGAGAGGATAGAGTGACCATTGGAAACTTTATTCTGTGTTGGTGCGGTCATAAAACACCCGTCAACAATTTCCATGCATAAATGTGTTACCTTCAGGGATTTATCACCCTCCATGATATGTTTAATAATATACAAGGGTATTGGATATGTGATGCATGAGCATGTAGGTATGCTAATTGACAAGGGCTCACATAGTGAATTGGATTCCATCATTCATGTTGGCTACATACTGCTAGATCCTTTGTGATGGGTTGGGCTTCTCTAATGGGGAAGCTAACGCTTCATGGTAGGGTAGATATCACCTTGATGATGCTCTTTCTCTCTTTCTTCCACTTCAAGTTATAAAAGAAAATGGTATAGATGTTGTAATGTGAATGATGAGATATTGTTTAATTTGTGTCTTATTAATTTAGATTCTCACTTGAATTCTTGTATTTTCATTTTCAATAGGATATCTTAGAATTGTTTTGAAAGAGCATGGCTCTTGTAAGTAAATTGGTTGCATATGTTATCAACTTGATTTCAAAATGTGTGTACGAGCAGCTGCAACTTGTTATGATTCGAGTTTTATACTTATGCTAAGGTATTGCAAATGGGCTTGTGATAATGGTAATAGTTGTAAATCATTCTATATGTTAGAAAATAAAATGTCAATTGTTTCACTCCTTTAGATTGGATCTACATTAGCTTCATATATTTCATTGTTTTCCATACTTAAGGAGTGATTAATTAAGTGGTTATTCACTAATTTACATACTTTATTAGTGATTAGTTGGGTGCTTGTTACAAAAACTAAAAAAATTTGTTGTCGTTGTGTGGGTGTTGCTGAAGTAGATGGTATAGTTGCAATATCCTCAAATGAGCCTCAATAGGTGCCTCATCCATAGTGATAGGATCAAGCTATGTATGTGAGGAAACTACCTCTACTAGCTGACCAACCTAGCCTTTTGCCACCCCATATGCTACCACTTCCGCTTCCCATTCAGCTGCCTCCCTCTCTAAATCAACTAACTGTTCATTAGTTAACAATGGATCCCCATCAACATTATCAGGCTCGATAATCCAATCTGAATGTGGATCAATGCATCAAGGTCAAGTGCTTCATGTGAACCTTTCCCTTGTACCTTCTTTCATGCAACTGAACATTGTACTGCATGTATACAAGGTCATCCAAGCACTCTTGAGTAAACCTTTTGTGCTTCTTTGTGCGAATGGCCTCAAAGACACTCCAGTTGCGCTCACAACTAGAAGTACTATAAGGATGAGATAAAATGTGAATGGCAAGCTTTTGAAGATTAGGCATTGTGGCACCATAATCTTCCCACCACAAATCAGCAAGGATAACGATTGTGATTTATAACTTAGTAAGGATTTTAATAAACTTAAAAATTAAAATAAATGGTAAAATAAAATTAAATACATGAATATTTTACCTAGCTGCAAAGTGGCTCTCCTGCAAATGCAAAAATTTGAAGAAAACAATGCCCCTTCAGCCTTCTTATAACTCTATATCTCATCAAGTATGAGGTCTCGAAGGTCATCATCAACAACCAATCTCTCAATACATGTGTTGAGGCCAAGAAGAACCTTTGCATCTGCTTTGAAAGTAGGGGAAAAAAAAAAGTTGGGGTTCAAATAGTAGACAGCAGCACAAATATGTTGGTGGAGTTTTCGTTTCCATCTTCAATCAATTATGTCATATGGGTTCATATTTGGTCTTGTTTGACCCATACAAATGTTGAAACGTCTCTTTAGTCTTATCCATGGCCTCATATAGATACCCCATGGACTTTTGATCCCCACCCACCAATCGTAGAACACCAACCAATAGTTCTAACACCTAAATATCAAAAATTTAATAAAATCGGAAAATTGTAATATTAGAAAATAAAGAAATAAAAGAAAACTTATATTGATGGTCTCCTTCATTACTTTAGCAAATCTATCATAAAAAATGGTCTTCACAACCTTCTCTACTTCAGCCTTCCTACAATAGGGACTCTCCAACCATCTTTCACTCACAAACATGCATTTAAGGTTGGGCAATGTAGCTAATATACTCAACAAGGTGAGGAAATTAGTAGCAAACCATGTGACTCCTAATCGCACGATATCCTTACCATCAATGTGCTCTCTCATGAGATTGAGGACCCATGTGTGGTTGTAGATGCACTTTGTGATATTCCTTCCATATTCACCCAACTTAGTTTCCCTATGTCCTCAAGGAGCAAATCAAAATAGTGGGCAGCACAAGGGCTCCAAAATAATGTCAAGTGCCTCGCCTCTAGAAATTTACCAACTACCACATATGCAGCTACATTGTTGGTCACAATTTGAATGACATTTTGCACTCACTTCCATCACCACCTCATCCAACATGTTGCACAATGTCTTTGCATTTTTTATTTCATTGGAGGCATCAACTAATTTTAAAAATACCAGTTGTCCCCCTAAAGCCACTAAAAATTTGATGAGTGTCCTATTCCTGCCATCTATCCACCCATTAGATAAAATGGTGCAGCCTTTCTTTTTCCAAACTTTCCTTTGTTCTTCTACTAGTCAGCGTGTGTTTTGGACCTCATTCTGCAATAATGGCCACTCAACTCATGACGACTTGGGGCCTTGAACCCGTTACCTACAACAGTCAATGCATTAACCAATTATTCCCAATAAGGACTAGAAGCAACATTGAACGGAATATTATTGTAATACCAAAATCTCGCACATGCCAACTTTGTCTCATGTTGCAACTCTCTATTCCATGCAATACCTTCCAATGAAAATTGTGCACTAGGAGTATTACAAGGAACAAAAAAGCTAGAACTATGGCTTCCCACACTTCATGATCCTTGTATTCGTGGCCCAACAAAAGAAGAGCCCCCCATATCTCCCTATGACTTTGTAGAACTAGAATCTTGGATTGGGGCTGCCATTGCCTCTGTTGTTCTCTTTTTATCTAGTTTCCTTTGCACATATGCTGCAAGGAGTTCTTTCGCCTCCCTCTCAACTTTTGCACTAGCTTTTGTACATGGATCGAGAATAGAATGATATTATGGTATCAAAGCCAAGAGGATTGCTAAGCCTAGTTGATGTTGTGAGTAGAAAGAGAAGCAAAATTCGTGTTAGGCCATGTATAGAAGCTAGTGCAAAGGTTGAAAGGGAGGCAAAAGCACTACTTGCAGCATGCAAGCAAAGGAAACGAGATGAAAAGAGAACAATAGAGGCAATGGAAGCCCCAATACTAGATTTCAATTCTACAAGATCACAGGGAGATATGGGAGCTCTTCTATTGGACCACGAATATGAGGATCAGGAAATGTGGGAAACCATAGTTTTAGCGTTTTTGTTCCTCGTAATACTCCCAATGTGCAACCTTCATTGGAAGGTATTACATGGAATAAAGAGTTACAACATGAGGCAAAGTTGGCATATACAAGATTTTGGTACTACAATAATATTTTGTTCCTTATTGGGAACAATTGGTCAACACATTGACTGTAGCAAGTAAGGAGTTCAAGGCCCCAAGTCGTCATGAGTTGAGTGGGCCATTGTTATAAAATGCAGTCCAAAACACACGATAACTAGTAGAAGAACAAAGGAAAATTTGGGAAAAGAAAGGCTGCACCACTTTATCTAATGGGTGGATGGATGGCAAGAATAGGACACTCATCAACTTTTTAGTGGCTTAGGGGAGGTAGTTGGTATTTTTAAAATTAGTTGATGCCTCCAATGAAATAAAAAATGCAAAGATCTTGTGCAACTTGTTCAATGAGGTGGTGATGGAAATGGGAGTGCAAAATGTCATTCAAATTGTGACCAACAATGCAGTTGCATATTCGGCAGTTGGTAAACTTCTAGAGGCGAGGCACCCGATATTATTTTGGAGCCCTTGTGTTGCCCACTGTCTTGACTTGCTCCTTGAGGACATAGAGAAACTGAGTTGGGTGAAGAATGTGGTTGAAGATGGAAGGAATATCACAAAGTACATCTACAACCACACATGGGTCCTAAATCTCATGAGAGCACACTAATGGTAAGGATCTCGTGCGATCAAGAATCACACGGTTTGCTACTAATTTCTTCACCTTGCAAAGTATATTCGCTATATTGCCCAACCTTAAGCACATGTTTGTGAATGAAAGATGGTTGGAGAGTCCTTATTGTAGGAAGGCTGAAGAAGTGAAGGTTGTGAAGACCATTTTTTATGACAGATTTGCTAAAGTCATGGAAATCATCAATGTAAGTTTTCAAACTTCAATTGATGATTTATTTTTTTATTTTCTAATATTACAATTTGTTGATTTTGTTAATTTTTTTATATTTAGGTGTCAAAACCATTGGTTAGGGTTCTACGATTGGTGGATGGGGATCAAAAGCCCATGTGGTATCTATATGAGGCCATGGATAAGGCCAAAGAGGTGATTCAACATTTGTATGAGTCAAGCAAGACCAAATATGAACCCATATGGCACATAATTGATTGGAGGTGGAATAGACAACTCCACCAACATATTTGTGCTATTGTCTACTATTTGAACCCCAAGTTTTATTTCTCCCCTACTTTCAAAGTGGATGAAGAGGTTCTTCTTGGCCTCAACACATGTATTGAGAGATTGGTTGATGATGATAACCTTCAAGACCTCATACTTGATGAGATATAGAGTTATAAGAATGTCGAATGGGCATCATTTTCTTCAAGTTTTTGCATTCATAGGAGAGCCACTCTACAGCCAGGTGAAAAATTCATGTGTTGAATATTATTTTACCATTTTTTTAATTTTTGAGTTTATTAAAATCCTTACTAAGTTATAAACCACAATTGTTATCCTTATAGATTTGTGGTGGGAAGATTATGGTGCCACAATGCCTAATCTTCAAAAGTTTTCCATTCACATTTTATCTCAACCTTGTAGTGCTTCTGGTTGTGAGTGCAACTAGAGTGTCTTTGAGGTCATTCGCACAAAGAAGCACAATAGGTTTACTCAAGAACACTTGAACAACCTTGTCTACATCCAGTACAACCTTTGGTTGCATGAAAAGAAGGTACAAGGGCAAGGTTTCACATGAAGCAGTTGACCTTGATTTATTGATCCATATTCAAATTGGATTGTTGAGCCGGATGATGTTGATGTGGATCCATTGTTAACTGATGATGAGTTAGTTGATTTGGAGAGGAAGGCACTTGAATCGGAAATAGAAGTGGTAGCATATGAGGAGGCAGAAGGCGAGGTTGGTCAGCTAGCAGAGTCAGTTTCCTCACATACACAACTTGATCCTATCACTATGGATGAGGCACTTGCTAAGGCTCCTACTGAGGATATTGCAACTATGGCATCTACTTCAGCAACATCCGCATAGCAACAACAAACTTTTTTGAGTCTTAGTTGTAGATGAAATTTACGATTTACAATTTTCATTGATACCAAAACTTGAAGTTCATATGTACTAAGAAGTTGAACTTGTTTTTTGGTCTAAGATATGTATTAAACTCAATTTTTGATTTGTATATGATGGAAATCAGTAATATGTTCTACAAATTCAGTATATTTTCAAATGTTCGATGAATTTGCCAAGTTATTGTCGATTCCAAGCTTTAGAACTATGTTTGTTACTATTGTGCTATCATTAGCATATTGTTGTAATTATTTTTTATGTAGATTGTCGGTTGTTAGAATTTGTTCCTAAATAATAGGATAGATTATTTCATTATTTGGCTTATATAATAAGACATTCTACCATGTAATATTCATTGGCTCAGCCGCTCAAGAATAGAATGATTAGGCTTTATTAGGAGCAGGTCATCTTCCATGTTCACGCACAAGAAAAGATAAACATAAACATAGAAAAACTCTAAGAAGATATAGAAACTCTATTAGGTGGTATGGCAACCTCATCAATCATCAACAACCTACATCTTTTGAATAGAGTTTTTATAGGGAAGAGCATCAAAGCTACAGGCCAGTAGCAAGAGGGAATGGGAGTGATCAAGATACAGAAATCAGAGATGAATTTTCATGTAGCAAGATCTCTTTTCATTTTAAAGCAACAACAAGCTTCCTTTCTAGCTGAGCTTATAATCCTTTAGATTGCCTTGTCATAAGTCATAGTGCACTTCAAAACTCAAAGATACACACCGTGTCAATCAGATTATAATATGAGGATTTTTGGAATGAAGGATAGATCTAAAACTTTCAAACTGTCCTATTGATAACAATACTTCATGCCTTACTCATAGCAGGAAATTTTCTCAAGTAAAAAATCTACAAGAAACATCCATGTTTATTTGTAGGGTAGCTGTTAAAACCATAGTTGCTGCGAGACTAGTACTGGTACTGGTACGGGAGACTGGTACCAGTACCGGTACGGCATTTTTTTGAAAATAGGAGACGGGGGGTACTTGGAGATGCCATTTTTTTTTTTAATATAAAAATTAATAATATATAGAAAATC
Source organism: Sequoia sempervirens (assembly GCA_007258455.2). NCBI lineage: Eukaryota > Viridiplantae > Streptophyta > Pinopsida > Cupressales > Cupressaceae > Sequoia > Sequoia sempervirens. The sequence continues at coordinate 4,046,192 of VDFB02000007.1, forward strand.
TGAAAATATAATGACATTGAACTTTCAAAACAATAGCAGTAGTAAAGTTTCAGAATGAACATTAACTTTAAATACACAAAATTCAAATCCAAATATCATTGTCACATTGTGTCAAAGAGTCAAAGAGTTCATACTTCAAATTCCATAATCATAGTTTTAACTTCTAAGTTCACATTTGACATTACATATTCGATTACATATTGAAAATCAGAAATATTGATAGTTCAATTGGCTAATAATAGATATGCAAACAAAAAAAAAAATCAGAAATCTATCTGATATCTCACATCATCTACATCACATCAATATCATCCATGTCAAGGTCCTCAATTATGAGGCTCTCCAAATACTCATCACTCTCTAACTCAGGTTCCTCTGCTAGTAGTAGAACTAGGGGTAAATCAATAAGGCCATCTAGTTCAACCACTTCATCCACTATGGCTGCAACATCTTCATCAGGTGAAATTTGGTCCCATTTTGCTAAAGGACCCTCATTGTATACAAGATCTACACGAGAGAGAAGACAAACTGAGCTATGAATGTACACCAGGTTCTTTGCTTTCTTTGACCCCAATTGGTTCCTCTTTAGTGAATGAATAAAACCATAAGTACTCCAATTTCTCTCACAAGATGAAGAGCTAGCTACTTGTGAGAGTAATCTTATTGCAAATGTTTGCAATTCAGGTGTTTCACCTCCATGGTTCCACCACCACTCTATAGGGTCTTTCTTTGCTCGCATATCATATAAAGCTTCCACGGAAGAAAAGTCAACATGCCCACGTGAAAACTTATTCCATCGACTCCTTATAACTGATGCTTCCTCACCTCGGCCATATATCTTTTTTTATTGCAGCCCAAAACCCCTTCATTACCTCTCTATTCTCATATGGAGCCTTCTTATTGGTCTCTTGTATATTATGCCATTTAGGATTTAAGGCATAGGCAGCACAATGAAGAGATGTGTTAAGTTTGTTCCATCTTCCATGTAACTTTCCTTCTATCAAAGGATATAGTGAAGGATCTTTTGCATCTGTTATTTGCTTAATTCTTTCACACATGGAATCTATTTCTTCATAAATTTCCCCCAAAGATGGCTTGTCTGAATCTACAAATTTGATCACTGTTGTACCCCAAAATTAAAATTTTTGTTACACTTAGACATTTTGAAGAAATGAGTAAAAGTCTTGTCAAATCAGTCAAAAAGGTCAGAATTTGGGTGTGCGTGTCTTGCATGGAGGGTTGAAACACAAATTTCTCAATTTCTGACGATCTGGGTCTGCTAAGAGCAGCCTAACCTACAAAACCCAGATCTCAGTTTTCATCCCTAAATTTTAGAAAAATTGCTATTTTTAGAAATTTTCTCGAAATAGTAAAGTTTTCTGGGTTTTTCTGGGTTTCTTTCGAAACGGATACTGGCAAAATTTTCTAAAAATAGAAAATTTCTAAAAATAGAAAGTTGGTCCGACAGGGTCCGGACTGATTTTGATTGGCTCAAAATGTGTCCGTATCAGGCTGGTGCAGTCAGAATCTTAAAATAATCAGTTTTGCCCTACTGGGTCTATTCAACTTTTTCAGAAGCATATCTGGAGTTCCGAGGTCATCAATGGAGGTCATCCGACTGCCAGGCGTTAATTTCAGCATTCAAATTTCCGGCAGAAGGTGAAACAGCGAACATGCACGAAGAACGAGAAAGAAAATTGGAAAATCATGAAAATTTTCTAAGTCTGGTGAATTTGGGCGCCCCAGTTGAAGGAAGGCGCCCACCTTTTTAGGGCACTAGATGAAGGAATTAGGGTTTGAATCTCAAATGGAAGTTGCTCAGTTTTCAGTTAGCTTCGCGATGGATATCCCCGTCAGAGCATCCGACAATCCAGTCTCCAGCAAATTTAAGTCAAAGTGGAAGGTATAAAATGAAGATCTGAAACTTGAAGATGAATAAATTGAAAATTTTTCTAAGTCTGGTGAAACTGGGCGCCCTAAGAAGAGAAAGGCGCCCAACTTTTCAAGGGTGCAAACAGATGAATTTGCAGTCAAAGCTATAACGGGAGGTCTTCTGAATTCAACTGGCTTTCCAGCGAGACACTCGGCACGTCAATCGGAGTTCGCAGTCACCAGATACGAAGAGTTAAAAGTAGGGTCCGACAAAGGCTGAGAACCAAAGTTCAGAAGCAAACACAGAAAATCAAAAAATAAAACTAACACTGGTGAAAGTGGGCGCCCCCCTTGAAGAAAGGCGCCCAAACTTTTGGAAGCCTCAAAGATACTTTTTGGCAGAAGTGTCTCCAAAAGACCCCTCTTCATTCTCCGTCAGCTTCGCGATGAGCACAAACATTCAGCATTCCGACGTCCGAAGCTCAAGATTTAACAAGATCATCCGTGGAAGAGAAGTTAATGAAGGACTTGGAAATCAGAAAAAATGGCTAACACTGAAGAAGTTGGGCGCCCCTAGAAGGAAAAGCCTCCCGTGAATTCGGAGGTCGAAATCAAGTTTTTAGCCGGAGGTGCCTCCAGAACGTCTTTTTCAGAATCAGTCAGGCTTCGCTGTGAATCACCCAGCTCGTCTGTCGGGTTGATCTGTCAACGGGAAATCAGAGGCGAAGTGGCATGTTAAAATGGAGGAAAGTTGAAAAAAGTTGAAATTTTGACTAAGTCTGGTGAAGTTGAGCGCCCCTCTTGAAGAAAGGCGCCCAAATCTTCATGCCTTAGAAATTTTTGAAGATTTTCAAAATTTCAAATTTGTGAGAAGAGGAAGATGGCGTCCAAATCCAAGAAGCTAAGTTTTAGGGTTTTGAAATAAAAGCAGAAAAGAAAGCAAAACCTAAATCAGACCCTAAGTCTATTTAACACCTCTTTTCAATGTATTTTTCATTATTTTTGCAGGTAGCATCCAGAGGAGAAAGTTGGAGCAGCAAGTTTGAGAAATTTTTGTGATTAAAGAATTCATAGTTGCTGGTTTTACATCAGATTTTTCAGACCAGCAAGCATAAACCCTTGCTTTTTCAAGCTTTTTGTTCCAGAAGATCAAGTTTTTCAAGCAGAAGGCCAAGGCTTTCAATTTTTCAGTCATCTGGGTCTTTTTGCCTCCACCTTCTGAAGAATTTTTCAAGAAACTTCATCAAGTTGCAGCAAGTGCTTTTATCTTGCATGTCAGTGAAAACCTCAGAGCATTCATATTTCAACCATCTGGGTCCTTTCCAATCAGTCTTCTGAAGAAAACCCATATCGCAGCTTTTTTTTCGAAAACCTAGGGTTGGCTGCTTTTTCGATCAAGCGTCAGGGTTTTGCAAATCCAATCAACTGGGTCCATTTCTAATGATATTCTGAACAAAACCCAGATGCCAGCTTTTTTCAGGAAAAATTGAAGAAATTAGGGTTTGCTGCTTTTTCAGTCAAAATTTAAGATTTTCGAAAACGGACGATCTGGGTTATCTTGCATTGATATTCTGAACAAAACCCATATCTCAGAAAAATTCTCAAAAAATTCGTCCGTTGAAGCATAAAAATCAGCATTCTAAAAATAGAAATTGCACAAGACTTGTCTGAACCAAGGCGAGTTTACAGTTGTTCTTCAAGTTTTCTGAAATGGAGTACACTCCTAATGTTTTCAAGTCCGAATCAGCTCTCTTTCATAATTACATCAAAACAGCTGAGACAGACTTGCATCATGTTAAGCCGGTGTTCGATCTATATCCCTTGGAGAGAGCAGGCAACACTTCAATCAAGAACCTGGGTCATTCTGGACTCCTCGCAGCAGCGTCTATTCCTATATCAGTTCAGAGCCTTGAGTTCGTAATCGCTTGCATTAAGCATTACAACCCGGCTACTAGGGAGATCCAGTCAGCGGATGGCAGGTTGATTTGCAGTCTAAAGCCTGACATGGTCGAAAGGTGTTTTTCCATTCCCCCATGGCCTGAAAGTGTAACTCTTTCGAGGGATGAATGTGAAAAGATGTGGAACATGCATAAGGACAAATACAGCAAGAAGATTGCACAGAGATGGATGAAAGAAAAACATAAGACATTGCCCAAGAATGTCGGGCGAGGAGAGTTCAAGGACGAGGTTGCCATCATCATCACTTTGCTCAACAGGGTCACTGGTTCAGCAGATGCCACCAAGTTCCAACCTTGGATGTTTTATGCCATACCTCACATTATGAAAAAGACTGAGTTTTATGATTGGCCTACTTTGATAAGTGACTGCCTACATCAGCAAATAACAGAATATTTTCAGTTTCATGTATTCCACATGGTGTCATATCTAGTCTATTTGGTGGCCTATCAAGGTCAATTCAGAGGATTGAACACCGAGGGGTCATTGAGCGTTCAACACATATATAATTATTATCCCCAGTTGGAATTCACAAAGTCGTTGCACCACTACAAAAGGGTGAACGAGGCATTCTTGATGTACACGGTGCGTGACTTAGACAATGAATTGCACGTCCGCATCTCTTCAGTTGCCAGGGCAGCAATGGCAGAATGGGCAGATTGGTTTATACAGTTTCCTACCTTTACCTATCTCAGGGTTTATGGTTATTCAGGTGCCCCGCTCATGTTGCCAAGGTATCCGTCAGACGAGGTCATCTTCATGGAATTCTTGAGGCAAGCTCACGGTGTTCATATAGTCTTGAGAAATAGAAAGAAACCCTCTCTTCACTTTCCATTAGGGTTGGGTATTTATACATGCAGGACCGCTACAGATGCCAAGACAATTGGAGAAGAGCTAGATAAATTTGGTCTGAAATCCTACAGTGAGAGGCGGTCATTTGACCCTCATGGTGTCTACGCTGGCCGGTTGGAGAAGAACTACAATCACATACCCGCACTTGAAGATTTTTGGGCTAACTGTGCAGATGAGTTTGAAGTGCGAAGGCGTAGTTACAGCAGGTTGACTCTCCATCAGATGAAAGACTGTTTGAATGAAGACATTGAAGGACTCTCCGATGATGATGAAGATGTGCTTCTACCAATGTACACTCAGAAAAGAATCGAGGATCAGCCTCTTCCACAAGTTAATTGGGCAAACAAGGAATCTCTTTCAGTTGAAGACAGAACAAAACAAGTTGTGGAGTATAGTAAGGTTTTCCTAGTGCTTAAAAGGAAGAACTCTATTCCAGTAGCAGAGCCGCCAAGGATAATTCCCTCTTCTTCCACAGCACAGTCAAAAGGAAAGGGTAAAAGTCAGTCTCAAGATGGCATCAAAGGCAGTAGATCGAATAAAAATGTAAGAAGAAGGATGGATTTCTCAGGCATAGTCATACAGGAACAGCCTACAATTGATTCAGAAGTTCCTCTTGACGAGCCCATACCTCAGAATGAAGCAGAGGAGCCGCCTTCAACACATGTTCCTGTACCTTTGACGGGTTCGTCACCAATTCACATTGATCTTGATATCGAAGATGATGAAGAGATTGCAGCAGTACCTCCTAAGGAAGTTAGTAAAGATACTACGGGTGTCTTGGCTTGAGAACTCCTTAGGAAGGGTTAGGAGAAGGCCTTCATATCAAGTGAGTGTCGATGATCTCGATAACATCTATCAGGAACCTCCTAAGAAGAAGGCAAAGAAGCAAGTTCATTTTGATAGGAATCCCGATAACGAGATTGTCATAGAGACTGCAGTGCCCCCAGAAGATAAGAATAGGGATGAGGTGAACATGGATGATTTTGTCATGGTCAAGGCTAATCTCGGTAGAAATACCAGACATGCAGATTTGAGTCTCTTCAAAGTTGTATCTGAAAACCTTCATGAAAGAGTGCTAAAAAGACGGAGAAGACAAGGCAGCCCTCAAGGCTGAAAATCAGCAGCTTAAGCTTTTCATTTCTAACCTTGCTCGTGGTTCCTCACAGGCAACTCAGTTGCTGCCCCAGGTCTTAGAGACACCAGCTGATCACCATCAGTTAAGACAGCTGGTCATATGTGGGAAAGAGACTCAGGAGTGGATCGAGAGCTTCATTGTCAGAGGAAAGGAGATCTTGGCTCAGATGTTCCAGTTGAGAGAAAACGCTCACGAACTTCGTCAAGGCATCCAAGGATTTGAACAAACATTGGCTGAAGTAAAACCTAGGCATGAGATTATCATTGCTGATTTAGACACAGCCTACGGTTCAGCGGTTTCAAAGGAGCACAAAAGGCAAATCCTTGCTTGGAGAGAGCGTCATGTTTTCAAAATTAAAACTTATGAGAGATATCTGAAGAATTCATCACCTACAGACAAAGGGTGGTTGAAGCTCTCCTTTTCATCAGCGAATTTGTCATAGAGATCCCCTCTCAGTACAGTCTTGAGGATGGTTCTTACGTCGGGCTTGAGGAGGTGCAAAATCAGTTCCAGAATGTTGTTCATAGTTGCAGCCCAGTTGGTGGAAGGATAGGTCATGTTTCAATGATGTCAGCAAAGTTCAATAAAGCGGCCAATGAGATTGAAGATTTCCAGAGATCTATTGCAGATGCCGAAGATATTCTTGAAAAGCGGTGTTTTGCTGTTGATGGCATAGATGCACCAAATCGGGACACAATCTCAGACTTCCTAGCGGATGTGATCGAGCTTTAAAGCAGCTTTCTTCTAGAAGCTTTCTTTCCCGCTTTCTATTCTTGGAATAATCCTTATCCATTCTTTGAGGATAGAAAGAAGATAAGTGTAATAGTTGGCAGTTCCCGCTTTTTCTGCTTTTTAGGGTTTCTTCTTTCTAGATTTAGTAATAAAGCTTGCTTGCTGAGCAAGCCCTAGATTGTGAAAGCAAGGAGATTTTAGGGTTCCCTACTCCTCTGCTTCTCTATAAATAAGAGCCTTTGCTCATTTATTTTCTTTTTAACCGTGCTAGTGAGAAGAAAACGCTGAGCCTATTGTGCCTTCTATTTGTTGCTCAAGTATTGTTCATTTGTGTTGTGATAAGCAAATTGTTGAGCCTCTTTAGCCAACAAGGAGTTAGTAAGATTGTTGTTTTCTATTGTGTTAAGAATAAGTTTGCAAGCCTCCTTAGCTGCAATTTCTTGTTCAAGGCATATTAGAAGGGAGTTTTTGTTTCAGAGATTTGAGTAATGAAATCATGAGCCTCTTTTGCCTTGGTCTAAAATCTCAGATTTCCGTTATCTATGTTATGCTTTTATGATCTTTATTTCAGCTTACAGTGAAGTGTGTAGTTGTTTGTTGGGAGAGAGATTGTTAAAGTATTTTGTCAGAAAATCTGCCTTGTTAATTTCTAACTTCTCTTGCTCTGCTATTACTTGAGAGGTTAGGAACGTCTTTAGTTTAAGTTAGTCGTAGTTGAACTTCTTATCAGAAAATCTCAGCTACGGCGTTTGTGTTTAAAAAACCTTGTGCTCTAAGCTGATCCAAAAAGATAGGCAACTTAGTTTTAGTTTACTTTCTTTCAAACACCATCAGCAAGAGGGAGCTTCCCCTCCTAATTTGAAGAGTAGTTTATCTGTGCATAGCTGTCCGTTTTCAAATCCGCATTCCAGAGGTGCGAATTTAAACGCCAACAGGTAGCAGCAATCGCAGAACTGAAATTTTGGCACTTATCTCTCCAACCAACCTTCTTATTATGCATACTAATCTTCATAAAAATATACTTGGAATCCCAAAGACTAATTTTCAATTGGAGACATTTCCCAACACAAGAGCAAATAATCACAACTACATTCTGAATATAATGTCCCATTTAGAATTTTCAATATTACCTTCTTGCCAAGTAATGCCAGGATCCCAAACCAACAACAATGAAGAACCACTTCTTAGACGGAGAACTGCTCTCACATGAATCCTCTGATTTGCTCATTCCATCTGAATTGACGCTTCTTGAAACTCCAAGAAGTATTCAACCAACCTATGTTCGTTGAAAAAATTGAATCCAGAATCTTGTGTCATGATTTGCCGGAAGATTCCATGAATCCTTCATCAAATACAATTCTGAAATCAATTACTCTGAGAGAAGATGGTGACGTACTAAATCTGACAAGAACCTCACAAGCATCCTGATCAAATAATAAATAAAATCGTCATCAATACGCCAATCAACTCTTTGTTGTTGATCAAAAAGAATGTCTTCATTTCTTTGTGATCCATGAATTTCCATTCCTTGTTGAATGGACGTGCTAGAAGCAACAGAAGATTCATCTTTATGTAACTCATGTACCACCTCTCCACTGCCAGAGGACCAATTGAAATTTCCTCCTTCAGTAATTTCTGAAGAAATTCCCTCATCATTTTCAAAAAGAGGATTTTCATAAATCCTACTAGCACCTTCTTCATACAAGAGATTGTCAAAAGCCTGAAAGACTTGTTGATAAGAATTTGAATACTCTTGTCTCTTAGGATAGCGTTCCAAGTCAAATGTTTCTTGTATGAGATCAAGCTCATCAAGAATTTTCTGAATCTCTTCTGCTCTTCCTTTGTTTTCTTGCTCCCATGAACATTGAACTGCAAAAATCTGATTCTCTGCTTCAATAAAAGCCTCATGCACTTTCTGCAACTTGGTTCTAGTAAGCTGGTTCCACTCCAATGCCTTGTTAACAATTTTGGCCACTTTGTCTGTCACAAATGATGTGCAAAAGACTTGATTTAATTTCTTCCAAGGCAAATTTAATGGACTTCATATTAGCAATGGAAATGCAACATACATCTTCTCTTCTTGGTACATCATAAATGAAAATTTCAACATGTCGATGCATTTCATCAAGTTTTGATAGAACTTGAATTCCATTTTCAGCAGTTTGTGAACTTGAATTGCAATCTTCATATGCTAGCTGAGATGATGTAGTACAACTTTGATGGATAAAGATTTCAAAAATTGTTTGAGCTGTACTCTTCAACTTGTCACGCATGTGATGGACACTCTTCATCATCCCGTCCATAGTGTCTTCCAATTCCTTAGTTCTCTGCCTTAGCTTGACTTCAGGCAAAGAGAAATCTGCCTAATAACTACTAGAAGCTTCTCCTTCAATGTTGTCCTCAACACATGATTCAAGGGAGTTGGTCAAATCAGCTTTTAAGTGGAAAGAGACTTCTACTTCCTCTTTCTCTTTCTCCTCTTTAGCTCGTTTTTCAAACCAACATTCTCTAGAATTGTGAAGAAGCAACTCACTGGTTGAACAAGTATCTTCTTCTAACCGAACTTCTCCTTCATTTGGATCTGCACTTATGGTCTCTTCATGCAACTCCATGTCAACTCTTGTTTCCAAAAGTTCTTCCTTTGAATCTTCAACTTGAGACTCTTTAACACAAGTTGGCTCACTGTTCTCCTCTGTAGAAAACATGAGTACCTCACTAGTCTTCAAAGCTTCCACTGTCACATTACATTCTTCTACAAAATGCTTGGATGAGTGCAAATCCGTAGATACCCTCTGAACATTTGCTATGAATTCAAAGGGGTTCCAACTTTCATTCTCCTCTTCAGCATCAAAAAACTCCTCTTTGTTCTCAACAATCTTCATCAAAAGAGGTTTCAACTTTTCTTCACATTGACTGAAAATTTCATTGATTAACATATCAATAGTGGGAGAAATCTACTCTTCACATTCATAAGCATCTTTGAAAAGGGATTGGACACTTTTTGAAAGATTATCAGCTTCTTTGATGGTAAGAATTAGAATATTCATGACAGCTGCAAACACCCCCTCTTCTTGCTCACTCCAAGTTGAGGTGAAGAGATAATTGAACAAATGGTAAATCTGATTTTCCATCTCCAAATCTGTCAATAGGATGCCGGCTCTAACTTCTGAAAATGTCTTTAAAATAGCAGCCCTTCTTGAAAACAAATGACTTTCAGTTTCATCCAAATCTTGAAAGCTCTCCACTATCATATTTAAAATAATCTTCATGGTTTCTTCATCATAGGGCAACTGGGGTACCTCAATTCTTATCGCTTCCATGAAGCAAGAATAAATCAGCAGCTTGGTTTCTTCATCAGGATGCCTCAGCCAATAAGGCTGATTCAAAAAGGACACTGTAGGTGCTAATGCCAATTGCATTATCTCAGAAGGTGATTGCTTCACTTGTCTCAAACATTGTTCCAATAAATGAAGAATGTTCTCTTCATCTTCCCTCGATTGAAATTCCTTTTCAAGTCTTTTTCTTGCCATATAAAGTGTCTATGCCAGATCCATCTCTTCATCATTAGCCATGCCTAACTGCCAACTTCTGGATACCACAAGGAGTTGAACTAGAATTTGTTTCGACTTTGGGTGTAATATTGGAGATCACTGTCACTTATCTGCCTAAACATGAAGCACTAATCCACAGGATGGCAGGTTCTTCTACGCTGATACCATTGAAATATGCCCCTTAGTATTTTCCCTTGGATTTTTGAGCACAAACTAGCACAACACTGAAGATTAGCGTTAGATCCCAAAATATATCCAATTAGAGAGTAATCTTCACCAAGTAAGTTCACCAAGATCCTATTGAAGGCGAGGTGATAGCTTATGGTGATGGGATTGTTAACAGTAATCAAAACTGAAATACAAAGCTGGAAATGAAATGTGGGCGGTGATCCGACCATGAGCAATCCACGCTACCACTTGTTCAGTGGGGGGGAAGATAATTACAATGAAATACAATTCATCTATTATTAGCAGACATCCACATAGCAGTGGGGATTCTCCACTTAAACAGTGGGTGAAAAATGAGAGATACAAATGTTTATTCCTCCACACTGGCGGTAAACCATCCAGGGGTTACAATGTTTGAATTAAAACATAAAGTAAATGCAAAAATGAAAATGACTGGAACAATACTATTGTTTACAGCTTTACAATGCCAGATATCTCCAAATTACAAGTGTTATTACAATATTATCAAAGTAAAATGAAGGAAGATGATCTCTCACACTTATAATCTTCTCAATCACTGAAATACAAGCCAAAATCTGAACTAACGTCAATATGATATATGAACCCAGCAAATTGAATATTAGATCAGCAACTAAACCTTCATTAAATTGTTCATATCTTCACCCAAAATGTTCCTATCTCCTCCAAATTGAATGCACATGAAACTAGCAGTCATAGATGCTCAAGAAAGAATGCATAACATGGAATAACTAAGTCTGATATGAATCATCAGCAAATCAAAGTGCAGACCAGCAAACAACACAATCACCAATATGCTTATTCCTCCCACAAGACACCACCAAAGCACCCCAAAATTGTATTCAACACTTTCTAAATGCAAGGCACCCAATAAACATTAGTTATTCAATGCAAAACTACCTCCAAAGAAAGCATGAGTTCCAATGCTGAGCTAGGGTGAAAGGTACGACCTTGAAAGAGGGCAACCTCCTAGATTGAATCATACACTCCATAATAAAATCTGATATTGCAGCAAGAGGGGCGCCTACATCATTAAGATGGAAAGGTAAAATACCCACAATGAAATTAAAATCGCTCAAAGAGCTGTAATTGAAATTCTACTTCAGCCATGACTGAACCAACAACTCAAAACTGGAAATTATTACCAAGATTCTCCAATGTTGAAGCTCAATATGCACTTCTGAATGAAGCACACTCCCAATTGACCATCTAGGGAAACCATAGTTTCAGGTCCGAAGAATGGTGTAAAAGCTAAGGTCCCCCTTAGCCGGGTTCTAAAATCAATCCAACAACATTTTGATAAGATAAACAATAGATGCCAAATGCTGGAGCAAGAGCCTTCTTAAATAGAACTTGAGGTGACTTTACGAATTCCTTCTTTTCCCTCCAAAAGGGATGCCCAAAACAATATTTGAAACATTTTAATTTTAAAACACCTTAATTTCTCCATCGTAGGCGTCCAAGTCTCAAGGAGAATAATTTAACTTTGGAAATATTAAAAATACCCCATAATGAGGCGTCCACCCTCAAGAGTCACCTTTAAAACAACATTAAGTCATTAATACTAGGCCAAGGGGGCCAATATGGAAATAAAACATTAATGACTTAGAATAAATCATTTTACCAAAATGATCCTTATAATGCTAAAAGCCAACTATGCTCCAAATTGCACTACCCAAATTGGAAACTGAACTGACTGCAAATGCTACTCCCCAAGATGACACTGCCAGAAATAAAACTTACTAAAAATAGTAAATTTTGAAAAGTTTCCCAATGTGTTTGCATGTCATATCATTGCGAAGCTCTTTGAAAACCTAGAAAGAATCCGCAATCTAAATCTCAAAACTCGAGCGTACAGGCTAAAAATAGCAAATTCCGAGAAAGTTTGTTTGGTGGAGATGCATGTTATATCATTCCAAAGCACTCCCAAAACCCAAAAAACTCTACTAGACATGCATCAGAAACTCTTATAGGCAAACCTTCAAAAATGCTTCAAAACCCCTATAAAATAGAAAACCCTAATTTTACCTCTAACGAGCCTACGGGCTTCCGGAAATAAGCTATTAGTCATAGAAGAGCGTATGGCTAAAAATGGGGACATTACATTACACTCATGTTTGCTTGGAGGTGTTTCTATGCCATTGCTTTTGTGCTTCACTTTCTACTTATACATCTCAATTGGACAAAGTGCTGGAAGAATTTCATTTGATACTCACTTGTAGCCTTTTAAAGCTTTGTGGGGACAAGTGTTCACTTGTAGCAGAGGTCACAAGCGTTCAAACTATTGTAGAAGTCACACCTAGTAGTAGTAAGAGTGATAGGCTTCACTCTAGAGTATTCTTTGCTTTCAATTACCAAGAAACACATATAGCAGCTTGATAGTATTGTTGTAGCAATGCTATAGGCATGGCCCAAGGATTTACTGAATCTTGTGGCTGTTTACTCTTTCATCTGATAAAATTAATACTTGAATTAATAACATAAATATTAATGCATACTAGACAGAGGAATAAATGTATATCTTTATTATCTTTATTTGCACATAAAGTTATTATAGAAGTAGACCAGAGATAGCTAGCCAAGGATCAGATTGCTTTCGCTAACTATGCAAAGGTTATTTAAAAAACTTGATGGTTGCCACGAGAACAAAACCATTTATTAACCGACTCCTATAACTATCTGAAAATTGACAAACAACTTATATAAAGCTGGATACAACCATATTAATAAAATATAATAAGGGCATTCTTCCATTTATACAAGCTGTCTTCCAAACAACAAAGAAAACAAGTAACATAAAATAACATTAGGTAAGACTTTCCAAACTTGTGATGATGTTATAGACAAAGGAGAACTTGGCTGCTGATGCATCCTAGTAGTAAGCATAATAGCCTCATCATAACCTGATCTATCCACAACCAGTGAATGTTCCACAATGAAAGATGAATGAAGATTTGTAATGCTTGTTTTAGGTGGGAGTAGAAAGGAAAACTGATGGAGAAAACCTAGAAGTACACAAGGAGTATAAGTAGAACCAACATATCTAGAACATGTGCTAGTGTAAGGAGAATGCTTTTGCCAATGGCCATACAATTTAATGAACTAGGGTTAAGGACGAAAGAAATAAGGAACCCCATTTGATGGTATATTGGAGTTTGAAAATGCTTTACCCAATTGATTTGAACTTAGATGGTATTTCATGCACTATAGAAATCTTTTTATTAGAAGAACTTTGCTCAATATCCCCATATTCCATGAATGTACTTTCTCCCAATTCACCAGCCTATAGAAATGATTCCTTATTTCTATGAAATTTAAAGTTTGAGGAATGACCAATTGCATAAGGATGGACAAATGGATGGACAAACAATTACCATACAACATATTATGGAACAATCCATATGATTGTAGCATCAATAAACCATTCATATTGTATGCATAAATGGGGTTGCTAGTGTATTGTAGGTTGGACAAAAATGATCATATGAGTGGAGGGAAATGTGCTGCTAGGAATATGATAGAAGCAACATGAAGTTGCCCAATTAAATGGTTAGGCTGTACAATAGGAATAGTATAATGTCATATGCTAGAAACACAACCAAGACAATGTGATATGGTTAGTTTATAGAGAGGTCGTATGACGAGATTCTATAGGCATACAATGAGATTTTGTAGATGTATGATAAATAGGAAGTTTGGGTGTATGGTGGTAGATCATATGGTAATGACAAACCATACATTGAGGGTGGATTGGGTGGCAGACTGTACGGTTGCAATGGATTGTATGTCGATGGTGGATTGGGCAACAATGAATTGTACAATGATAGTGGATTGTATGATGATGGTGGATTGTATGATAGCAGATTGTATGATGATGGTGGACCACAATGACATATAGCATAGAAATAGGTCATATAGTAGGTGATGGAATTTCAAGCCGTATGGTGGGCAAATTTTTTTGAAGCCTTACAATGGGCAATTTTTTTTAGGTTGTATGGTTGAGATATATAAGTTTTCTATTTTATCTTTTGATTTATTTATTTTCCTTTTCTATTCCATATAATAATTTTCTTTTCACATTATTTTGTGGGGTCCACTTTTTGTTTTCTTCTTCTAGCTATTCTTTGGTATTTTCCAATTTTTCCTTAGTCTGCTCTAACCTCACGTCATTGTGTCAGAATATGCAACATGCATAGGGTCCTTACAACATTCGTTAGGACAAGTATTTGTAGGCTCCAAATCAAATAATTTTTTATTATTACTTTGAGGCATACCTTTATTAATTTGGGAATTTTTTAGTGAAGTGGAGTGCCTTTGTTGGAACATCAAAGTTGACCATATACAAAACTTTCAACTTTTGCAAACCTTGTATTACATCAGATGCACATGAATAATCCAAATTTTCAAAATTATTCCTCAATTGTTGTTCTTTGTTGATCTATGTAGCTTCAATAAAATTGCATCGGCCATGAAGGGAATTTGTTTCCTCTTTTGAACACAAATGCAATTCCAGAATCCCATTGCCATTAAGCTTCATTTGGTTCTTGCTTTTTTGTCGATTCTTTTTTAGAGTCTAAATTAGATGAATTTGAGGAATTTGAGGAAACTTCTTCCTCACTTATTGCTTGGTTCTTCAAATCGATTGTATACTTCCAACCCTTGTTTTCAATTGAGAGTGTGTTCTTTCTTCAGTTGTTGTCTGCTTTTGTTGTTAGTAGCCAACCTTGACCCAACAATGTATTGTATGCTTTCTTTTGTAATGAGATGACTACAAAGCTTAATAAAAAGATTTGAATTCCAATGATTACTTTTTGGTCCATTAAGACTCCAAGCACCTTGATTACTTGTTGATTTGCCCCAACTACTTGAAAGGTTAGGTACTAGATGGTTAGCTTACCCAAACTTCTCCAAGTGTCTTCCGAAAGTACATTCACATTAGATCTGCCATCAACAATTGTATTAGTGAGATTCTTTCTAAGGATCTCTATGTGCATCACTGTTGGTTTCTTTGCCATGTTAACTATTAGTAACATAGGATTGATTAGCTGGTCTTCTAACAATGGAGGTTCTATTATTGGGTCTTCATTTTCTCCAAATTCTAAATGGACCATAGCATGCATTGTCTCATTTGTCCTAGATATAGTATTTTAATTGGTATGGTAGTTTGAAGTACTTGCCTTGCAATATTTTTATCAGATTGTAATTGATTTGTTATCGTACTTGCATTTGCATTTGAGTGGCGGCATTTGTTAGCCGTAACACGCTTCATTTCAGCTCTTACTTTACAAAGTCATTCTTTTTATGTACATGGGTATGAGTACACAACCTTCCTTGTTTGGGCTCGAGTAATGACCAATACTTTGTTATGCCTTTATACATCAATCATGTTGATATTGACCTTTTGCTTTGGACATCTTGAGTCTTTATGGTCTCTAGGTCCACACCATTTGCATTCTAACCTTGTGCTTTGGTTTCTACAACAGACTTTGCAAAATGCCCCCATTCATTGTATTGTCAACATTGTATATTTGGACGACCTTTAGAGTTGTCTTGTATTTGACTCGGACCTCCCTTCTTTGATTTCAGAAGTCACCTAGACATGCATTATTATTTTGCGGCTTCGATGGAGTGCTAGGTGGAGTGGACTACTCACACTGTGTGAAGAGCACTTGAGTGCGCCTACTCAAATTGTATTGATTGAATGAACCATAACCTAACAAATATCACAAAACATGTTTCTAAAAAATACTTTTTAATGTGACATACAAATTTTAAGTTCCTTGGTTTCTTTACTCATTTCCCTTTCTACCTTTAATTCCTTCATCATCCACATGATATCCCTTCTCAAGGCTTGTATGGTTCCAAATTCATTGTCATTGCTATCATCCAAATTTTCATCTTCCTTTGTTTTTCTTTTACCACGTGAGGACATTTTGTCTTCACCTCTATGTTCATTGCTCAATTGTAGGCTTTTGCATAGGATGAGGCTAGTACTACCTTCATCGTTTTTCTTAATGAAGGAATAACACCTTCAGTAAACCATCTTTTCTTGAGATTGTTGGCCAATTCCTTTTCTAATTTTATTAGGAGTTCCTTGAGCCTATGATTATAAGCTCTTACGTTTTCATGCTTACCTTGTATAGTATTGTAAATTTTTGCTATATTTCATTCTCATGTCAAAGCAATTTGAACTCTTTTGAAGGCCTTCTTTAATCGCTTCCATGTGTTTTTGGAGGCTGGCTCAATCTTTGTTTACCAGTCAATGGCTACACCTTGTAAGGTGGTTGAAAAAGACCATAGCCAATATGTCATCTTGGTCATTCGTTGCCTAGATTGTTGCATAGGTCTTACAATGCCTCATTGGATCCTCTAACCCATTGTGATTTGGGCAATTTTTGCCTCTCAATGCCATGGCTTGATGGTGGTCACCATATTTTTATTTTGATGCAACCCTAACACTTGGAATCTGCTTGCTAGATAGACTTGACTCAAATGTTGTGGTGCTTCTCTCGCACTCTTAGCCACATGAGAATCTTCAACTCGTTTTGTTTTAGTGTTTCACACTCATATTGCCTTTAGGTTCTCTTTTATACACCCTTGGCCCAAGAGTTTTTAGCTTGGTTCTTTCAATCATTAATTCTTCTTCAATGAATAACTCTTAAATTAGTTGAAGGTTACTTTCATATGCTTCTGTTAATGAATCTTTAGCTTGTATCTCCCATTCTTCCTCGCCTAATGGTGGTTATAGTAGTTTTAATGCTTGGTCCAAAAGATCGGCCCATGCTTTGTTAGGTGTGGTGAGTTCCTTGCTATCTCCTCCCGCTTTGTCCTTGTATGCTTCTTTGTTGTGGAAATGATTTTGTTTTCTTGACTATTGCTTTGACTTTGATTCACACTTCGACTATGGTTGGGGTTTCTTCGATTTCTTCCTATTGTCTCCTCCGTTCTCTTTGTTTTACAATACTTAAGGATCATCTAGTCTCTTGATCTTGATCACGTTGTGGTCTCTTCTTGCCTTTATTAAGGTATAAAGGCATGAATATTTTAAATCAAACCCAACTTCTTTTAAGGCAACAATGCCAAATGTTTTATCTTCTCTTTGATAATATTAGTACTTGAATTAATAATAAAGATAACAATGCCTACCAGACAAAGAAGTTAAAGTATATTTTTATTGACACATAACGTTATTACAAAATTAGACTAAAGAGTTAGCCAAGGATCAGGCTGCTTTCCTTGACTTTGCAAATGTTATTTGAAAAAAGTGACAGTTATCACAAGAACACAATCATCTATCAGCTGACTCCTATAACTACATGAAAGCCAATAAACAATTTATACATATTTAGATACTATTATTGTCACTTGGATTTGCACCCTTTGTTGAACCTACTATTCGATAATCTAGTGATACAATGGGAATGATCTCAAGGTGTGGGACCCTGCAGATGAGATCAAACCTCCAAAGAAGGTTGGTTCCTTTTCTATATCTAGTTGCATGTGTTGATCCAACCCGACACAGATTAAACCTATGAACTAATCCTATTCTACTTATTTGCCAAGGAAAAGGGAGAGAAGAATGCAAAAAAGGAAAATCCTTTTAGAACTAATAGTTCATTGCACAACTTCCATTAGCACTATTAAGAGGTAAAGCTGTAAAGAGAATATAGCAGCCAAAGGGGTGCTATTCTACAATTAACTTGAAATAGATTGACAGTAACTAAACCCACAATATGCAGCTCAAACTCACAAATGCACAATACAACAATCATGGAGAAGGCAAAATATCAGTCTTTATTGATTCCAAGGCTTATACATTATACAATTTAGACTTCTAAGAATAGGAAAATATTACAAAGAAGTCTATTCTGTTTGTATCTTTCAAAAAAATGTGAACTGCTTTTTGAAATGACAATGAATTTGTATACATCATTATAGAGGTCGCCCAACACAGGAAACGTGTTGACTTGCATGAAGACCCTAGTAAATAGCACTCATTTGTAACTATAAGGGTGGCCATGTTTGCTTGCATCACCTTTACATGGCCACACTAAATAGCACTCATTTGCAACTGTAGGGGTGGCCATGTTTGATTGCATTACCTTTACATGGCCACACACTTGAAGCCATGCCCCTTACAATAGCAACCACATTCTTTGGTACACCATTCATGTCTTAGAGTGACCCAAAGGTGCCAGGAGGCATTTGAGAGTCCTCATCTGTTGAATCACATTCATTTCAAGGCCATTAATGGCATCCTAGATTGTGCAAGAAGGTAGGTAGGGCTGTTCGAATGTCAAAGTTTTGAAACCTTATGTGCCAAAGGGGGAAGAGGGGAAAAACTGCTCCGAAGGTTTGACAAGCATGATGGTATGAGATACTCTGAAATCCTAAAAATTGAACTTGGAGGGAAAGGCATGCTAGGGATGACAAGTCCAAAAGGGATGAAGAAGTTTGAAAGTCTGAAAGATAATGGGCTTTTGGGGAATTGAGGAAGGAAGGAACGATAGGAAGGAATAGAAAACCCGAAAGCCCGAATGGCCGACAAGTAACACTTAATCAATGTTATGTTCGTATTTCGGGGATTGGGGGTGCTTCATGAATGGTATGCATGGAAAGGAAATCCCAACAGTTCGAAAAGCATACAAACTGATCACTTAGGCAAAACTAACATTTGATATTTGAGGATCAGTGATACTAAATGAGTACGAGTGCAATGGAAACCTCAACAACTCGAAAGGCCGGCAAATAACACTTGGCCAAGAATACACTTTGGACTTCGGGGATCAAGGATGCTTCAAGGAGGCATGAGGGTAAGGGAGACCCCGACAGTCTGAAAGGTCAACAATCTTGACACAACCATTTTCACAATGTTTCTAGGAGGGTTTTGGGAGCAATAGGAAAGGTATTGTAATGTCCCGTTCAATTCCTAAACATCTGCAGCCTATGCTTCAAAAGAAATCAATAAAGATAATTAATATTACACCAAATTGGCATTAAATAAAGATTAAGTTGTTAAGAATGCTCAACCAGCATACGAAAGGTTGTGTCCCTTGAGAAAGATAAGGTATATGAGGAAGGTAGATCTAGAAAGAAAGGGAAGGGGGAAGAATGATTATGACTAATTACAAGTATGTCATATCCCCGAAATAGAACATTAAAACAACAAAGTGTTGAGATGCAAGTAAATAAAATAAATGACAAATTATGTATTTACAAATATTAACAACTTAATATTACTATAATTATAATCATAATATAATATTATAAATATTAACCAAATAAATACTAACAATTTAAATATTATTATAACAATAATCATCATAATATAATATTATAAATATTAAAATGTATATAAGAATAATAATAATAAATATATTTTAAGAAGAAACATATAATATAAAATATTGGTATAAAATATACACAGCAGCAATAAAGACAAGCCATCGATAATTCTCACAAAAGGCAGCAACTACCAATAACTTAAAGATAAGATTTCCTAAGATATGGACAATGATAATTATGTTGTGTTAGACCAGCGATTAAATAAGATACACAAATCTTCTAAATTATTATTAATTAAATTAGCAAAGGGAGCGATCATCATTAATCATGGAATGATTTCAATAAAGAGAAAGTCGCAACCTTCCAAAACACACAATCCTCCATGTCAATCGAGTCTCTTCTCCAAGGTGAGGGAGATATAAAAGGGATAATATATGAGAAGAGGAAAGCATTGACGGATGAGTGGAATTAAAGAAAGAATATAAGAATATATTCTGAACTAAACGAAAGACCGGATCAGTCTGCTCTATTATAGTGATTGAATGTAATTCTATATTTTAGCTATTGGTGAATATTATTCTATCATAGCTATTATATTTTGTTACTCATAATTATTATTTCTGTGGTAGGCTTTATTAGTACTATGATCTGCAATTATATATACATATATTCATGCAATGGAATTATTGTAAATCAAGTAGGAATAATAATATACATATAGATCTTTATATAGAATATATACATATTGGTATATAAATATCTATTAGAAATAGTGATATAAATTGAAGTCAATTAGAGATGAGGGTATACACATATTTATATAGAACATATATATATTATTTACGATTATCCAATAATGATGCTTGCAGCAATTATTGTACCTTATAAGCAATTATGATTCTTTAATATAAGAATGAATTTTTGAGCATACTCACTTTCGCTAATACCTAGTTGAGGATAGGGATTTTGTGGAGGGAGAGGTGGGTAATTCGGTCACTTGATGGATGGTCCCAAGATGGGTAGGAAACCTTGAGGGAGTCCACTTGGAGACTGTTCACGCACCCTTGGCACAGCAATTCTACCATCCTTCGTTGGGGTTAGGAAGGCGGGAAGGATGAAAGTCTATTCAATACATAGTAATAGGTTATATAAGAATAAGATGTTTTCATTTAAATGCACTAGGATTGTAATGCATTGCCTTATTCTTAATATGTACAACCTGAATTATCTAATCTAACTATGATCAAGGATCTATGTGGTATTTGTTCATTATACATGATGTGTGCAGGTCCTAAAGGCAAGTTTCATTTACAAGTCAATTGATTGGTAAATACAAAATCTCTTATCCTAACTTGTGCATTTTATGTTTCGGGGTCAAGCTAGCCTAAATTTAATAAGGGGACATTACAATTGGTATCAGAGCAGTCATCCTGCCATCTTGTGTATACTACGTGTGCCTTACATGTATTCAAGTGTATACTTTGAGATAATGTATGTGTATTCAAAGGTTTACTTTGTGACTTATGTGTATGCTTTGTAACATATGTTCATGTGAATACTTTGTCTATTATGTGTATTTGTGTGTATGCTTCATACTCGTGTATACTTGATGACCTTGGGATGGTGGACAGGTCCACGGTGTAGTATGGGATGCACCGAATCCCCTTCCCAATTGTCTGACGGTATACTTCATTCGATTGTATTCGTATTTGAGTGTATACTCTATAACTTGTGATTGTATTCGAGTGTATACTCTATGACCTTGCAATTGTATTCAAGTGTATACTCTATGATTGTATTTGTATTTGAGTGTATACCCTATGACCTTGAATTCATATTTGAGTGCATACTCTATAACTTGTATTTGTATTCAAGTGTATACTCTATGACTTGTATATGTATTTGAGTGTATATTCTATGACTTTGTATTTGTATACTTTGTGACTTCGTATTCAAGTGTATACCTTGTATTCAAGTGTATTCAAATGTATACTTTGTGGCTCATGTGTATTCAAGTGTATACTTTGTGGCTTATGTGTATTCCAGTAGATTCAAGTGTATACTCTGTGACTTACATGTATTCAAGTGTATGCTTTGCAAAATACATGCTTTGTGACTTGGTGTATACGTGTATTCATGCGACTTATGTATTTAAGTGTATACTTTACATGTATTCATATAAATGCTTTGTGACTTCATGTAATCGTGTGTATACTTCATGTATTATTCGCATATATGCTTTATGCTTCTTGTGTATACTCTATTACATGTATTCGTGCCTCATATTTATACTTTATGTATGACATGTATCTATGTGTTACTTCATGTATCTTCAACAAGATGTGTTCTTATAATTTCTTTATGCTTAAAAGCTCTAAAAATGTTAAAAATGTTGCCTATCAAGTTGCTCAAGTTGGTTGGTTGAGCCGGTTGAGCCGGTTGCCTACTTGCTTGAGCTAGTTGCTTGCATGCTTGAACTACTTGTTTGCCTGCTTGAGCTACTTGCTTGTGTGCTTGAGCTAGTTGCTTGCATGCTTGAGCTACTT
The DNA here is from genome assembly GCA_007258455.2 of Sequoia sempervirens. Lineage (NCBI taxonomy): Eukaryota > Viridiplantae > Streptophyta > Pinopsida > Cupressales > Cupressaceae > Sequoia > Sequoia sempervirens. The sequence goes on from VDFB02000007.1 coordinate 4,068,328, forward strand.
GTTTGTCTACTTGAGCTAGTTGCTGGCATGTTTGAGCTACCTGCTTGTCTACTTGAGCTGATTGCCTACTTGCTTGAACTGGTTGCTTGCATGCTTGAGCTACCTGCTTGTCTATTTGAGCTGGTTGCTTGTGTGCTTGAGCTACTTGCCTATGTGCTTGAGCTACTTGTTTGCATGTTTGAGCTACTTGCTTGTGTGCTTGAGCTACTTGCTTGTGTGCTACTTACCTATGTGCTTGAGCTACTTGTTTGTATACTTGAGCTGGTTGCTTGCTTGCTTGAGCTACTTGTTTGTCTGGTTGAGCTACTTGCCCGCTTGGTTGAGCTACTTGGTTGTCTGCTTTAAATTCCGATTCATGTGGTTTTAAGTTATATTGATTCACAAACTCCAACTCATTGGTTTTGAAGGTTATGGAGAAATAGTAGAACTTAAGAACATTAGTTAATACATTGTCCTCATAACCAGAATGACCATCACTTGGGTTAGAACTTCCAAAGCTAATATCATCACCACAAAGAGCAACACCTTAAAATTACACTTCTTAGATTATGATTTCTTGAGGGCAAGCAATCTTGGGTGGGGTGGACTGTCATATCCCCGAAAGAGAACATTAAAACAACTAAGTGTTGAGATGCAAGTAAATAAAATAAATGAAAAATTATGTATTTACAAATATTAACAACTTAATATTACTCTAATTATAATCATAATATAATATTATAAATATTAAAATGTATATAGGAATAATAATAATAATAAATATATTTTAGTAAGAAACATATAATATAAAATATTGGTATAAAATAAACACAGCAGCAATAAAGACAAGCCATCGATAATTCTCACAAAGGCAGCAACAACCAATAACATAAAGATAAGATTTTTTAAGATATGGACAATGATAATTATGTTGTGTTAGACCAGCGATTAAATAAGATACATAAATCTTCTAAATTATTGTTAATTAAATTAGCGAAGGCAGTGATCATCATTAATCATGGAATGGTTTCAATAAAGAGAAAGTCACAACCTTCCAAAACACACAATCCTCCATGTCAATCGAGTCTCTTCTCCAAGGTGAGGGAGATATAAAAGGGAGAATATATGAGAAGAGGAAAGCATCGGCGGATGAGTGGAATTAAAGAAAGAATATAAGAATATATTCTGAACTAAAGGAAACACCGGATCAGTAATAGGAGGCATATTCAGATTTATCCAGATTGTGGTATGCTCTATTATAGTGATTGAATGTAATTCTATATTTTAGCTATTGGTGAATATTATTCTATCATAGATATTATATTTTGTCACTTATAATTATTATTTCTTTGGTAGGCTTTATTATCACTATGATCTGCAATTATATATACATATATTCATGCAACGGAATTATTGTAAATCAAGTAGGAATAATAATATACATATAGATCTTTATATAGAATATATACATATTGGTATATAAATATTTATTAGAAATAGTGATATAAATTGAAGTCAATTAGAGATGAGGGTATACACATATTTATATAGAACATATTTATTATTTATGATTATCCAATAATGATGCTTGCAGCAATTATTGTACCTTATAAGTAATTATGATTCTTTAATATAAGAATGAATTTTTGAGCATACTCACTTTCGCTAATACCTAGTTGAGGATAGGCAGTTTGTGGAGGGAGAGGTGGGTAATTCAGTCACTTGATGGATGGTCCCAAGATGGGTAGGAAACCTTGAGGGAGTCCACTTGGAGATTGTTCATGCGCCCTTGGCATAGTAATTCTACCATCCTTCGCTGGGGTTAGGAAGGGGGGAAGGACAAAATCTATTCAATACATAGTAATAGGTTATATAAGAATGAAATATTTTCATTTAAATGCACTAGGATAGTAATGCATTTGCCTTATTCTTAATATGTACAACCTGAATTATCTAATCTAACTATGATTAAGGATCTATGTGGTATTTGTTCATTATACATGATGTGTGCAGGTCCTAAAGGCAAGTTTCATTTCCAAGTCAATCGATTGGTAAATACAAAATCCCTTATCCTAACTTGTGCATTTTATGTTTTTGGGTCAAGCTAGCCTAAATTTAATAAGGGGACATTACAAAGTAATAGACAACAGCACTAGCAAATTAACTTATTTAAAATTAAATAATTATTCTCCAAATGCAGTGATGAAGAGTTGTAACTATTGAGGTGAAGAGGTGTGACTCCCTCAAACTTGAGATATAAAAGGGAGAGCATTTCATTTGAGAAAGACATCCATAACATCATTCAATAATTCAATTGAGAATAGAATCTTATATGACTTTGCAAGTAAATTAAATCATGTTCTCAAGAGTAGTGATGATGTGATAAAGGATGTGACTTCTAATGTGAAAGGTTGTGACTCTTTTAAATGTGAAAGGTTGTGACCCCCTGAATAATAAGATATAAAAGGGAGATCATTTCTTTGTGGAGAAATCATCTACGGGAAATGAATCAATCAATCAGTTTGGAAATAAAATATCATTCTAAAAGGCAGCAATGAAGGGTGGTGACTCCTTCAAGAAATTGATATAAAGGGTAAATTAGTTCATTGACATTCAATAAACAATCATCACTCATCTGTCCATCAAGAAACCAAACAATCTTCACTCATCTATCCATCAAGGAATCAAGCAATTGAAATATCAAAAAGATCAATCAAGCAAACAACAATAAGTCTATCAATACAGTCAATCATCAAATCATTCAATCATCAATCTTTCAATCATCAATTCATCCATGTAACACACTCAAATATCAATTGAGGATATCAATCAAGTTGGAAAAAGGAAAAATAAGAATAAGAAATATAAGGCATCTCTTTAAAATAGAGATTGAGAACAACCATTGGTAATATTTTGAAATATAATTGGTGGCAGCCATATAAGAGTAAATCTATCATTTCACTAAGAGGTATTTATTTAGAAATATCCTAGCAAATTCTTTTAGCAACCTATTTTGAATTTATAGAAGTGTCTTGCAAATAGGGAAGCCAATCAACCTTTTGAGTCACGAGATGCTGAAGGGCTAGGAATTCTTAATATCAAGCATGCCACTCCGAAAATGGATGAATTGGAGGTTTTGTCATGTTCATGGGCTGGGAGGCCAAATGGACCTAAAATCCATTTTGTACTCTTGGGCTTGGTTGAAGAGAACAACTTTCATGCATCTTATCAAGCACGCCACCCTGAGATGGATGAATTTGAGGTTTTGCCATTCTCATGGGTCGAGAGGCCAAAATGGTGCTCTTGGGCTTGATTGAAGAGGACAGCCAGCCTCCAAGGCGGATTGAGGGATGGAATGGATTAGAATCATTCATGCTCTCACAATACAAGTGCCACCACCCTTGAGATTGCGGTTTGCGAGTATTTCTAGTGAATTCCTAATATGGTTGACTATAGGAATATGCCTTGGAATAATCAGTAATGATATTAAGGTATTTTGAATTAAAATATTAATGATGCTATGAACTATAGATCTAAATATTATGATGTTTTAGCTGTGGCTCTCAGTATTATAATATTTTATGTATTAATTTGAATATTATTGTAAAGTTGATGAAGAGCACAAAGATATACTGAGAGAGGGGGGCGGGGGGGGGGTTGAATCAGTATATCAACAAACTTTTACCCTCTCGACTTTTATCAACTTTAAACTCCACACAATATCAACCATGCAAGAATATAACAATATGAACAAGTTGACACTAAGATTTTACGTGGAAACCCTTACAGGAGAAAACCACAGTACAAATAATGTACTTTACGAATTATATAAGTATTACAATGGATGTAGGCACCAACCTACTTGAATCACCAACTTTCACAATTTAGTAGGCACCAACCCACAAGGAGCATCAACTCCTATCTCTAATTTAGTAGGCACCAACCTACAAGGAGCACCAACTCCTACTCACCAAGCACCTAACTCAGCAAAGATAATAACTTTAATTCTCCACCTTCAATATTGCTTCCTCAACGGATGATGGACATTGCTGCTCAAATATTCTTCTTACAAATCTGTTATAATCTTCTCTATGGATTTGTCATATATTCCTCTTCTCTTTGAGCAAAAATTTATGTGAAGAGAATGTCATGACAAACACACCACTTAGCTGATTTTGAAATGATTAGAGCAGGGAGTCAGGATTGGTGAGGAAGCCATGCAGATATGGACAACCCTAAAACTCCAAGATCCCAAAAAACTCAACACTTAAGCCAAATTTTGATTTTTTAACTTGGATATTTGGCAAAGACATGAAAAGGGGGGATTAATGCAACAATCAGAGGCACAATTTTGAGCATGACTAGCCCATTTAATATTTTCTCAGGTTGGTTATAATCAGTGGGCAATAAGGGAGGCATGAAATGTCAATAGATACAACCATATTAACAAAATAAAATAAGGGCATTGTATGCTCACTATAGTGGCAAGTGCTACAAATAAGGAAAAAATGTAAGGGCACATTTGATTGAGTAGTTTTTTGTATTGTCTAGTGGTTGTAAGAGGACAAAATGTCATGTGTGTGTGTGGTTGGTGTTGGTTCCTCAACTTGTATTCTTGTAACTCCTAAAAATTTACCTAATCTTATGCTCAAAGCTGCTGGAAGCTAGGCTAACAAACACGAAACACATTCAATAGTGTTTTCCTCTGCACTTTAGGATCTGCAAAACCTAGGTGGGTTTTCCATTATGACATTGAGTGTAAAAATGCTATAGATCTATGACTTAGCACCTAGCAGATTAAATCTTGTATACTTATGACAAGGATTTGTGAATCTAGTTTCAGATATAGTGATTTCAAACAAACACACAAATATAAAATGGTTGATTTAAGATTTATCTTTATAAGTTCAATTATGAGACTATGGGAGAAACTGGACTGATTGGTGCCTATTCAGGGTAATGGAGTCTATACAACGTACATGTTCATTCATAACAATCAATATACTCCAATGGTCAATCTAGAATTATCAACTTGTAATAATTCGACCTGCAAAGGGCAGATAGTGTGATGCTACTTAAAAATCCATTGTGATAGTAGTATTCTTTATTATCTTCAATGAAAGAAATTGCAATGTTGCTTGAACATGACTAACAATGAAAATAACACAGATGCAACAAATGTGCATTGAACATTACAATACTTGATTATTTTGCTCAAAAGAGTACTGGATCACAAACTAGAGACGACACATATTGAGACTATGTATTCATGTACTTTCTCAGATTAGAGTATGTATAGTTATTACAAAAAATTGCAGTCATTGACTGTGTACCTAGAAATATAAGACACAAAAGCAACCAAGTTGTTGCTCAAAGTCTTCTTAGATTCCTCAGATTTTTTTCCAAAACCTCTAAAAAATGGCGTTGAATCCCCTTTTAAAGACAAGAGAATCCAAATTAAATTCAATGTGACTAGAAAGTGTCTTCAAATTGAACAAATAGCATTAGGTATGCAGGCTAGGCATCCTCTATCATTACAACATGCTATAGTGAAACTTGGAGATCTTGTTGTTAATCCACTCATGTAGGTGCTAGTTACAAGTTATGGTATGAAATCATGTGTTGCATGCCTCAAATTGTAGTTTTGGAGTGTTATCAACACTTGTCAACAACAAAAAACACATCTTGTGAAGAAATTGCAGAAATCCGTGCGCTTTTGCACTATTGCGGAGATTTTTGGGGTATTTTCTCCACTACGCAAATTTTTAGTGTATTTTCTCCACTATGGAGATTTTGGAGGCATTTTCTCCACTATGGAGATTTTGGGGGCATTTTGTCTATTGTGGAAATTTTGCGGGTATTTTCTCCACTATGGAGATTTTGGGGGCATTTTCTCCACTGCAGAAATTTTAGGGGTATTTTCTCCACTATGGAGATTTTGGGGGCATTTTCTCCACTGCAAAATTTTTAGGGGTAGTTGGATATATCCCTATTGGGGTCAAATTTCCACAATTGAGGAATATCCCAGTGCAGAAGGAATTTTCACAATTGCATATCTCTTACAAATTTGTTCAAAACTTCTTCAAACTTGAAACATGACATCCTTGACACTAGGATAATCCTGCGATTGCATAACTTTCACAATTTTGGTTGGATTTTCCTCAAATTTGAAACACATCCTTGACACTAGAAAATACTACAATTGCATAACTTTCATAATTTTGGTTGGATTTTCCTCAAATTTGAAACACATCGCTGACACTAGGAAAATCCTACAATTGCATAACTTTCACAATTTTGGTGAAATTTTCCTCAAATTTGAAATGGAGATACCTAATTGGGTGTTTTAAAAGATGAAACTCTTGGCAATCCTCACACTTAGACAAATTTTTGACTTTTCAATTTGGGTGCTTGGGCCAAAATGGGGGTACAAGTATAATGCATAACACATCACCTAAACATCATAAACCCATGAAAATTTTCTTGCATTGGTTATGTTGCACCCCAAATTAAAATTTTTGCTACACCTAGGCATTTTGAAAAAATGGTCAAAAGTCTTGTTAAAAACTATCAAAAGGTCGGAAAATGAAAACTTGCATGTCATGCACGATGCTCAAAAACTCAAAATTTTCAAGATTTGAGGATCTGGGTCTGCTCAGAGCGACCTTGTCTACAAAACTTAGATCTTAATTTTTTGGCCCCAAATTTTAAGAAATTTTCTAAAAATAGAAAGTTTCTAAAAATAGACTCTTTCTTGGTTTCTTCTCAAACGGATTTTTGGCAAAATTTTCTAAAAATAGAATGTTTGACTCTAGGGGTTCAAACCTATGCTCCATGGGGTTTCGGGGACGGGGAGTACCCGGTACGGCGGGACGAGTTTCCGGTATGGGGGTACTTTTGGGTCATTTTTTAGGGGACGGCAAGGGACGGCTGATAAAAAAATAGAGAATTTTTAAAAATATATAGAAATTTCAAATGTTCATAGCATAACATTGATAAAGCATTCATTCTAGACATTAGACATTTGTATAAGCTTAATACATATCATTAGACTTGAATTGAGATTTCACATGAGAATCGACAAACAAATTAACAAAATTCAAATGCTTTTCATTATCAATGTGCACACATATCATATAAAAGTCTGATAATTATAACCAAAATGCCCAAAGGCTCCAAGTCTCAACTATGAAATGACATGCTAAACATAAAACTACGAAAATATATTGCTGTCCAAGGTCCCTAATCAGCATAAGGTAGGTCTAAATCAGCATCGCCCTCGCCATTAGAGCTCGAGTCTAAGTTAGTGTTAGTGTCCATGTCAATAGAAGGATCTGCCTCAACCAATGGAACCCCAACCAATCCCTCATGTGCATTCTCCTCAATCTGCATAGCATCTTTGGGATTAACATCCCAACGTAAGGCTGGAGTCTGACGATACTGACTAGTTTGGCGATCCTTCACTCAGCTGCTCTTCTTTTGCTCTCCTTCACTTCACAAGCCAAATGTAAAAATGAGTTGCTTTTTCTCATTTTAGGGCATATATAAGGCATAAATTAGGTTAAGTGGCATGGGGCGTCCCTTGTGGGCCCGCCCATGCCTTTTTTTCATTTTAAAAAACTTTAATTTTTTATAAAAATGTGTTTTTTTTGCTGCTGGGCCATAGGGTACTTCTAGAAGTACCCGGTACGGATGAGGGACGGCTGGGAAGTTCCGGGTACTTCTAGAAGTACCCTACGTCCCCTGCCTTTTGCCAAAAGTCCCCTAGAAGTACCGGGTACTTGGAGGGCAAAAGGGGACGGCCAGGGGACGTTTCCTAGCCATCCCCGCGTCCCCGTTTCGTACCCGGTACGGGAAACAACATAAAAACACAGGGGACGCGTCCCCGTGGAGCATAGGTTCAAACTGATTTTGATTGGCTTAAAATACTTCCTCATTAGGCTAGTCCAGCCAGAATCATCAAAAGGTCAGTTTTTCCCTGGTGGGTCTATTCCACTTTTTCAGAAGCCAAAACAAGAGCTTCGAGGTCATTAATGGAGGCTGCTCAGCTGCCAGGTGTCAAATTCGAGGTCTCAAGCACTGCATAGATCAAGAAATGGCAAAAGATGTTCAAGGAATGAGGAATGGAGGAAAGAAGTTGGAGAATCTTGAAAATGGCAAAATTTGGCTAAGTCTAGAGATGTTAGGTGCCCCTGCCCAGCCAAGGCGCCTAACCAGTCATGCCTTAGTATATTCTTCAACCCCGACAATCGAAAGATAGAATGAAGAGTGAGAATGAAGGAGAAAGTTAAAAATTGAAATAAAAACTAACACTAGTGAGTAAAGGCGCCCCTGCTAGCCAGGGGCGCCCAGCCTTTCAAGGTGCCAAATGATGGAGTTAGGGTTTGTGCCACCAAGATGTTTTGTTCTGAAGCCTTCTGGCTCTATAGTGAATCTAGGAGCAGGTCCATCAGATCAATCTATCAATTGGAATCTCATATCGAACAGAGGAGTTTCATCAAGGAGCAAACTAGAAATTATCAAGAAAAAAATCTATATCTTTGGGATCCTTGGGCGGGGGTGCCCAAGATTTTGAGGATCTTAAAGTGAAAATTAGGGTTTGTCACCTCTAGAACATTTCCTTCAAAATTGATCAGGTTTTTCATTGGATTCATTGGCCAGCTCATCAGATTTGTCAGGCATCAAATATCACAGATTAAATGGAGGGATAAAATTGTGCAAAGCTTAAAAGTCAGTTGAAAAATGAAAATCATTTAAAATAATCTAACTCTGGAGGAGTTGGGCGCCCCGGCTAGCTAGGGGCACCCAAGCTTTTGAGCCCCCCAAAATTACTTTTTCGGGCCAGTCACCTCCAAAAGATCTTTCACAGAATACTTCAAGCTATCCAACGAATCCAGTATCTAACTCTGGAGGAGTTGGGCGCCCCAGCTAGCTAGGGGCACCCAAGCTTTTGACCCCCCCAAAAATACTTTTTCGGGCCAGTCACCTCCAAAAGATCTTTCACAGAATACTTCAAGCTATCCAACGAATCCAGTATCCAGGTCATTGGGTCATTTAAGCATCCGGAAATACAGATTCAACAGAGAATTCATTAGAAGGTTAAAAATTGAAGAAAATAAATAAAATGGTTATCTCTGGTGATCATGGGCGCCCCAAGTAGCCAGGGGTGCCCAATATTTTGAGGCCCCATATTTAGTTTTTTTGAGGTTGCATTCTCCAAGACAATCTTTTCAGATTCAATTAGGCTCCGCAACGAGATCATCAGCCAAGTTCATAGGATTCACCGAGCGCTTGGAATTGAGGATCAAACTTAGGTCAAAATCAAGCAAAAAAGTTGGAAATTTCAAGAAAATGTCTAAGTCTGCCAAGTAAAGGCGCCCAAGAATCCATGCCTTAGTGAAATTTCCAATTTTCAATTTTTCATCATTCGAAGCAGTGTCCACGTTTGACGAACCTGGCTCAGGATTGGGTTCAAAGATGTAAAGCTAGAGAATAAAGTGTTTTCATCCTCAAAACCTATTTAAGAAGGCTTTTTGCATTCATTATTGACTTGTTGCAGGTTAACAATCTAGAGGAGGAAGCGTACAATTTTCTTTACATCAAGATTTGGAGGGAAAAATGTGTTGCTTTTTCAATGTTCTTCGTGGTTTTGAGATCAGGTTGCATAGAGGCTCGCTTTTTCATGCTTTAAATTTCTAGGGCATCACATTTCAAAAGAAGGGGGTCATCTTTTTCAATTTACAACAATCTGGGTCAGCTTGGTTTTTGATTCTCTGCAACTTTGGGAAATTTTAAAATTTTCAAGAACCTGCATTTTCCATGCTTTTTTCGAGAAAACCTCAGTTTTCTCAAAATCTAATAATTTGGGTCTATTCAGTATGAAATTGTTTACAAAACCTAGATCCTAGTTTTTCAGCTATTTTTCAAAGCTTTGCATTGAGGAAAGATCAACTTTTTCAATAAACTAACAATCTGGGTTGCTTCAAAATATAGTTATCTTCAAAACCCATATTTTAGTTTTTTTGCTTTTTTTGGCCAAAAATTGAACATCTTGAATGTTCTTGAAAAAAAAAAGTTTTTCTAGTTTTCATTGATCTAGGTCTCTTTGGAACAACATTCTCTACAAAACCCAGACCTCAGTTTTTTTTCGGGAATCTGCTTTTTCAAGAAAATTCAGCAACTTGTTTTCAACAATTTGAGCAAAACTTTTTCGGGCATAGTCTAGTTTACAGTCAAAATTCGAGTTTTTCAGCATGCAGTATTCTCCCATGGGATTCAGAACCAAGCAGCAGATGGGTGAATTGTTTGCAACCTTAGGCCGGACGATGTTAAGAAGTGTTTTTCAATACCACCATGGACATAAAACCTCATCATCTCAGTCGAAGAACATGAAAAGGTGTGGTATGAGCAAAAGGACAAGTATTGGAAAAGAGTTGTACAATACTCTTCCATTGAAAAATCAGAAGTGTTAGAAGTATAAAGGCTACAAAAGAAACAGAGGAAGGTTAGAAGATGGTCACACACGCAAGGAAAAATATATGTTGAAGCAAGATGATATATTTATAAAAGGTCATCACTCTAGTTGCAGAGTTGTTGTAAGTGGCAAGATTTGATAAAGCAGTTGAAGATATCAAAGATTTTCTAAGTTCAATTGTAGAAGGCGAGGAAATCTTGGAAAAGCGGAATATTGCTAAAGATAGTATCAATGCACTTGACGAAGAGGCAGTTACCATCTCTTTGGTGGATATACTCTCCAAAAATACCAATGGATGAGTTATCACAACAACAAAGATCTCCAGAGATAGATTTAAAGTAGCAGTTAACTCGATGCTTTTTCCGAGTTTTCTTGCTATTCTTGTCTCATGCTTATCTATTTTTTGTGAGAGAGAAAGAATCAAGTTGTAATAGTTTGCACTTTCCTTGTTTTTTGCTTTCATAGGTTGTTAGATAGTTATCTTGTTTTAGTTTTAGAAATAAAGCTTGCATGTTGGCAAGTCTTGTTGTAAAAGCAAGGAGATTTTAGGGTTCCCTACTCCTTCGCTTGTGTATAAATAAGGGCAGCCTTGCCCATTTTTCTTTAACCGTTATTGTGATAGCAAATTGCTGAGCCTATTTTGCCTGCAAGTTATTATTCAGTGTTTGTTCACTTAGTGTAAGAGCAAGCTTGCATGCCTACCTTTTGCTGCAAGATATTGTTCAGTTCATGTGTTATTTGTGTCAAGTGTATTATGGTTTGATCGCAAAATTGTAAGCCTATTATTGCTACAATCCTACTATCCTAGAAGTGTAATCTTTGTTATTTGAAATTTGAGAAAGGAAATCTTATGCTTGCTATGCTGCTCTGATCTACTGTCTCAGGTTTCCATTTTATATGTTTTGCTTACATAATCTCTATTTTAGCTTGAATTGAAAAATACAATTGTTAGTTTTAGGATTAGATTAGATAAGCAGATTTTAATTCAAATTTAGACACATAAACACAACATATACCCCAGGAAAACCCTCCACTTGAGGGAGAAAAACCCAACAACAATATATCACTTATATATTGAATGTAAAACAATGATCTCTTTTACAATAAGGCTGATTATGAGGCCAAGCAATATCACCACAATGGGATGCAAACACAAAAAGATATATAACTTCTCTCCGCTGATGATATCAATCTCCCCCAATAAGATCTTAGCTTTCTCCAAATATATGATCTGCACTTGAAGTATATCGCCCTTGAAAACTCACAAACTATACAATGAATGGAATGATGAATGTGAAATGACAAATGAACAACTTCAATATATACAAGTGAGAAGGAAACGAAGCATCTCCTCAAATCTTCATGTCGGCCTTCTACAAGAATCGCGTCTCTTTGAAACATGATGTCAGCCTTCAAAGTGAATCGATGAATCTTAAAGGGGTGGCGCAAGAGATAGTATCGGCCTCATTTAATTATTTGACAATAATTAAATATTAAATCATAGCTTAAGTGAAGTGCCCCTTCATACATATTGATCTCATATAAATTAAATAGTCGTTCAGGCTATATTAAATTTATAGTCTCAAGTCATGGCTGGAAGAAGTCGCCCAACGCTGTAATCATCAGCACTCCCTCTCAGCTAGGGAGGAATACTTCCAGTTGTACAAGACATAACACGCACACTGGCTGCACCCATATGTGGAAAAGGAACATATCACCTCATCATGATATCAACCATCATGGCTACTCCCATGAATGGTATATGTGCACAAGTGCCCATCATGGAATCACTCAATGTGAAGTTGTCATCTCATCATGACGTTCACCATGGCTACTCCTAGAGGGTGAAAAGCACAAGTACAAGAAAATCATTACGGACTCTCTCACGTGATGTTGTCATGGAGTCACTCAACATGACATCCACCATGGCTACTCCCAGAGGGTGGAAACAAGGGCTTTCACCTCAAATTTCTCTCACAAAGAAAGATGCATTAGGCAAGGGCTTACACCTCAAATCTCTCACAGAGAGAAATGCATTAGAGAAGATCACTGATGTTGAGACTCCCTATCAGCTAGGGCTTCATTCTCCACAATACCAAGCTTGTCTCGAAAGTACACACTTTATTTTGGAGAGAGGCTTGGTGAGAATATCTGCCGTCTGCTCATTAGTGCTGATGTACTTCAACTGGATCGCTTTCCTCAATACCATATCTCTAATATAGTGGTATTTGATCTCAACATGTTTAGTTTTGTCATGAAATATTGGATTGACAGAAAGCTTCACACAACTTTGATTATCACAATGAATGACAGTCGGCTCTAATGATTGTCCAAACAATCCTGCAAAGAGCTTCTGAAGCCACACTGCTTCTCGAGTTGCCACACAAGCTGCAATATACTTGGCCTCTACGGTGCTTAGTGCCACTGAAGACTACTTCCTGTTGCACTAGGATATCATCGCAAACCCCAAACTGAAGCAACATCTATAGGTGCTCTTCCGATCAACAACACAACCTGCCCAATCAGAATTAGAATATTCATGTAGCTTCAAGTCCACATCAAAAGAATATCTCAAGCCATACCCAACTGTGCCACGCAAGTATCTCAGGATATGCTTTGTTGCAACTAGATGTATTTGCCTTGGTTCACATATGAATTGACTAAGTGCTCTCACTGCATAGCAAATATCTGGTCTAGCATTGACTAGATACATCAATGATCCAATCAACTGCTTGTACATAGTGGGATCCACCAGATCTGAATTAGCTGTAGCCTCGTTTAGCTTCTGCAAGTTGGTCTCCATAGGTGTAGACATGGATTTGCAATCCATCATACCAAATCTCTTCAAGATGTCAATAGTATACTTCCCTTGACTCAGAATGATCTCATTTGGCTTCTGCCATACTTCTAAACCAAGGAAGCAGTGCATGAGACCAGGATCCTTCATTTCAAATTCAGAAGCTAACTCCTTGCATTTGATAATGAGGTGATCTTCTCCAGTAAGAATTAGATCATCAACATAGAGAACCAAGATCAATGTTTCGCCATCAATTACCTTGAAGTATAGGTTTGAATCAACATCATTCTTAGAGAAGCCCAAGCTCATCAGGTATCGATCAATTCTTTCATACCAAGCACGAGGAGCCTGCTTAAGGCCATACAAAGCCTTCTTTAGCCTGCAAACATGAGACTCCTTCCCATGAACCTCAAAGCCATCAGGTTGCTCAATATATACCTCTTCCTCAATTACGCCATTTAGAAATGTTTTCACGTCCATTTGGTGTATCTTCCATCCTCTAGATGCTGCAATAGCAATGATGGTCCTAACGGATGTATAACAAGCAACTGGAGCAAAGGTTTCCTCATAGTCTACTCCCTCTTTCTGAGAGAATCCTCTAGCCACAAACCTAGCCTTGTACTTCTCGATGCTCCCATTAGCCGCATGCTTGATCTTGAAGAGCCATTTAGAAGATGCTAGAGATTTTCCTTTTGGTCTAGGTATGATGTCCCAAACATCATTCTTGAGGATGGATTGATACTCTTCAGCCATAGCATCTCTCCATACTTGCTGACTAGTAGCTTCCTCAACACTGGAAGGCTCCAACTCAATGATTTGACTCATCAATGCAACATAGCTTGAAAACTTGTGAGGCCTTTTGCTTTCTTTGAATGTTCCTCTTGGGGCTGCAAACCTTTCTACCTCCTGCATTGTTTGCCTGGCCCAAAGAGGTCTCTTACGACCAATCACAACATCTCTCGGCCCATCAATAGGTTCCAAAGGCTCAACTGAATCATCATCTTCTTTAGGTTCAATAGCCTCCCTCTGAATCTCAGGAGTATGGTCAACTTCCATGTCCTGAGGAGACCCTTGATCTCCCTTGTCTATCTCCATGTCCTGAGGAGACCCTTGATCTCCCTTGTCTATCTCCATGTGAGTGCCCTTAGATCTCTTGAATGCAACATCCTCCTCAAATTTGACATCCCTGCTGATCTCTATGAGTTTCTGACCTAGAATGTAAACCTTGTAGGCTTTTGAAGACTCATTGTAGCCCACAAATATTCCCTTCTTGCCAGATGGTTCCAACTTTGTCCTTTTATCTTTAGGCACATGAACATATTCAGGACAACCAAAGATTCTTAAATGACTTACTTCTGGTTTCACACCTGTGAAAGCTTCTTCAAGAGTCATGTTCTCTTGAATGTGGTGAGGGCTTCTATTCTGAACATACACAGCTGTCCTAGATGCCTCAGCCCAAAGGAAGGTTTGCAGATTTTGATCATGAATCATGGCTTTAGCTGCTTCTACTATGGATCTGTTCTTCCTCTTTGCAACACCGTTCTGTTGAGGATTGTAAGGGACACAAAACTCCCTTTTAATCCCTACTTCAATGCAAAAGTTACAGAAGCTTCCAGAGATGTATTCTCCTCCATTGTTAGATCTCAAAACTTTGATCCTCTTCCCCGATAAGTTCTCTACCTGAGCTTTAAATTCCTTGAATCTCTCAAGTACTTCCTCAGATTCTTTAGACTTTAAGAAATAAATCCAAGTCTTTCTAGAGTAGTCATCAATAAAAATTATATAATACAAGAAACCACTCAAAGAAGCAACAGACATTGGACCACATAAATCAGAATGAACAAAGTCTAGAATACATTTAGATCTACTCTCACTACTATGAAATGGACCTTTAGTATTCTTATCCAAAGCGCAACCTCTACAAGTGCCTTCATGCTCTAGGCTGAGTTTAGGAAGGCCCGTGACCATCTTCTCCATGGTTGGTAGAGCTCTAAAGTGAAGGTGAGCAAGTCTTCTATGCCAAAGCTCACACGAACTTGATGAATCATGTAACAAACCCTGAAGTGGACAAGTGCAAAGTTTGCAGAGACTCTCATGTCATACTCCAATCACTCGGGCAGTCTTGATACTTGAGTTCTTTGGCCATGCAAGAACTTTTCCTTCAGAGAATGCAACTTGATATCCCTTGTCCTCCAAGGCTAAGATAGAGACAAGATTCCGCTTGATACCAGGAACAAATAGCACATCACTCAACTGTAAAGAGATGTCAGAATCTAAGTGAAGAGAGGAGGTCCCAACACCTTTCATAGAATAACTTGCGTCATCTCCTATAATGACTTGAACACTGGAATCTCTCTCCACCAAATCAAATAGATGCTCTCTAAATCTAGTGATGTGGCGAGAGGCACCACTATCAATCAACCATGTGTTCTTGTCTGTAGGCGCATTGCTTGATAAGGAAGAATAGAATAGAAAACCACTTGAATCCTTCTGAGGAGAGATCTCACCCACATTTGCAATTGAAGCCTGTTGCTTAGGTCTGGTTGGACAATCCTTTGCATAGTGATCAAACTTGTCACATCTAAAACATTGAATGCGAGAGAGGTCCTTCTTCTTAGATGCAAGGGCACCATCTGATCTTTTATCTCTATTCCTCTTGAAGTTGCCTTTCTTCCCTTCTTTTCCTTTCTTCTTCGAGGATTGAGCGGCAAGAACATGAATGTCTTTATTTGTAGAGCTTTGTCCAATTCCTCTTGCAGCCAATCTTGATTCTTCTTGGATGCAATCTGCTCTCACGCAATCAAACTTAGGAAGTTTTGATCTCCCACTGATACCTTGAATGAATGGCTCCCAAGATTGGGGAAGACCATTAAGAGCCAACAAATCCTTGTCATCAACAATATGCCCAATGGTAGAGAGCTGATCTCTCAATTCGGTGATCTTCATGAAGAATGTGATGAAGCTGTTGCTTTAATGCAAGAGCTTTGCTTGTATTGTTGATCTCATACATCTCCTCCAAAGTCTTGAACATTTCCCTTGCAGTCTTCAACTTGGAGATGATTGGCACAAGGTGGTCCTTCATGGAGTCTACCAAAATATTCTTTGCCTTAGTGCAATTCTTTCTCCATTGAGACTACTTCTCATTCTCATCGGATGGTCTGGGAACTTCGCTTTCCACGAACTCAGCTAACTCATTTTCTTCCAAAGTGAGCATTACTCTAAACTTCCAAGATGTGAAGTTGGCAGCACCCTCAAGTCTATCTTCGATCTTGAGCCCGTTCACCATCTTGACGATAAGATAGATACAAGAGAATGAGAATAAGCGTGTATGAAAGCACTGCTTATGAGAAATCTGATCACGATCTTGCTTATACCCGCTCTGATACCATGTTAGTTTTAGGATCAAATTAGATAAGCAGATTTTAATTCAAATTCAAACACATAAACACAGCATATACCCTGGGAAAACCCTCTACTTGAGGGAGAAAAACCCAACAACAATATATTGCTTATATATTGAATGTAAAACAATGATCTCTTTTACAATAACGCTGATTATGAGGCCAAGCAATATCACCACAATAGGATGCAAACACAGAAAGATATAATACTTCTCTCTGCTGATGATATCAATCTCCCTCAATAAGATCTCAGCTTTCTCCAAATATATGATCTGCACTTGAAGTATATTGCCCTTGAAAACTCACAAACTATACAATGAATGGAACTTGAATGAATGGAATGATGAATGTGAAATGACAAATGAACAACTTCGATATATACAAGTGAGAAGGAAAGGACGCATCTCCTCAAATCTTCATGTCAGCCTCCTACAAGAATCACGCCTACTTGAAACATGATGTCGACCTTCAAAGTGAATCGATGAATCTTAAAGGGGTGGTGGAAGAGATAGGATCAGCCTCATTTAATTATTTGACAATAATTAAATATTAAATCATATCTTAAGTGAAGCGCCCCTTCATACATATCGATCTCATATAAATTAAATAGCCGTTCAGGCTATATTAAATTTATAGTCTCAAGTCATGGCTAGAAGAAGTCACCTGATGCTGTAATCATCAACAATGAGTTTTCAGGTATGCGTTGAGAGAAAGTTTGTTTAAGTATCTGTGTCAAAGATCATTCCTTGTTTACTTTTAACTCTCAAGCTCTGAGTTTACTTGAGTTGTTAAAAACGTCATTAGAGTAGGCTTAGTCGTAGTTGAAGTTCAAAAGAGAAAATATCAGCTACAGCGTTAGACTTTTATAATCTTGTACTCTTAGCTGAAAACAAAAAAGATTGGCAAATAGTTTAGTTTACTTTCTTTAAGCATAATCAGCAAAGAGGGAGCTTCCCCTCCTAATTCGAAGAGCAATTTATCTATGCATAGCTGTCTGTTTCTAATCCACATTCCAGAGATGCGAATTGAAACGCCAACAGGTTATGCATGATGGGAAGTGAGATGGGGGTATGAAAACCTGCAATACCTAACAGTTGGCAACAAAGATTTGAGTTGGTTGAAGAAGAAAGGAGGTCAAAGAGCAGTTTAGAGTAGTGACTAAGTTCCATGTGGAGGTGACTTATCCTTGACAGCTGCAACATTTCCCTTTAGGCTCATGGCTGTCCATTTTCTGACAGGTGGTAGATCCCCTCCTTTATGATGAGCTCCATTGCAATGGCTCCATAAAAACCTTGGAAGATTCAGATTTACTACTTTGATGCCATGCTAGTTTTCAGACCATGGTAAGCAGAATCTGGACTTTGAAAAACTTATCCTAAAACTAGATAGCTTAAAACACAAAAACTCCAATCAAAACAATGATCTCTGACTATGCTAATCTAGAAACACATATTGCTGAAAAATGTGAATAGCAAATACACAGTATTGAACTCTCAAACTTGCATTTGTCTTCTCATTAAATCTGAAAATAAATACATTGCATCAGATTGAAATTTTAGAAAAGAGACTCTATATGCACCATAATTAAAATTAGAATACAGGCTCTTTAAATAGATAAGTGTGCTAAGAATCTAATTAAGAGAGACTAGAAGAGGTGTCAAGTAAAACTCCAAATTTACAACTTATTGGTGGACACTTAGATTGATTGATCAATCAACTAGTCTGATTAACCAATTGATCTAGTCTAACAACGAACAACACCCAATCAAAGTAGTTGAGACTAAGTTACATCCACAAATCAATCAAATCACAAATGGTTTACCAGGCACTTATCTCAAAGAAGACTCCCTACATAGCCGGCCCTTATTCTCCTATAGAACTCTGTCCTCTCCATGCTGATATCCCTTTTGCACACAGTTCTTGATTTGCTGCTGTCACTCTTGTGCCATCATTGTGAGAACAGTAACTGAGCAACACGAGGTAAAAACCCTAACAGCCTTTGGTCTTATGACAGTCCCAAAACTCAGAGAACTGAGCAACTCAAGGTTAAACTCTAACAGCTAACTGCTCTTATGAAAATCCCAAAACTCAGAGAATTGCAAACAAAATCTCTTACAACAGCTCTCAACTATGCATAAAGCACATCCGAGATGATCCATTTGATCTTTACAACATATATTTTTAGTTTTACAAGCTATAGAAATACTTTGGAAGTCAAAAAGACTCAGAAAATGAAGAGAAACTGAAAATTGGAACATCACGTGACACCCAAAAACTATCGTGATAAAATCTCCTCTTTTTCCAGGTGGAGATTTCATTATCTCCCTAACAATTGCATAATTACCTTGGTGATTGCATAATCTCACCAGTGACTGTATAATCTCCTTGGTGATTTTATAAGTAGAGCTTTTGAAATTGCTGCTTTGACAGCCTTTTTGAGATCCTTCTAGGAGTCATAACTTTTTTGTAAAGAGTCAACATGGGGCACTAATTTTTTGAAATTGCATAATTTTTTTTATTTCAATTCAAACATGCATTAACATTTCAAGTTTGATGCCCACTAAAATCCTGTTTTGAGGCCTACAATATAAGTCCTCTCTTTGCCATGAAATACAAAAACTGGATCCTTTATGGATCACTATATCATCCTTATTGGTATTTTTTGAAATGAGAATGTTTCTTTCAATCAATGTTGTGATCCATTTTCATTTCAATAAAGAACCTTTTTCTTTGTTTCAAATATTAGATCTTTTCAATGAAGCTATATCCACTCACATATTAGCAAAAATGAACTCACAAAAAAATTGAAAGCGCAAAGCATAAGAACACAAGATTCGTGGGTACAAAACTGTACTTTAAGTTGGCTCTCCCATGGTATGTAGAAACTGAAAGGAAGCAAGGAACACAAATGCCTCCTAAATTAATCTCAAGGGAGAGTACTCTCCAAATTTTTAGATTTTTACAATTATAGAAAGGAGAAACACATAAAACATGGACAAAATCTTACTACAACACAATTATATGCAGGGAAAACCCTTTTAGGAGAAAAACCTGTAATGTCTCCATTTTCATGAGCATCAATTTTCTAAGGGTTTAGCCTATTCCTAACTCTCGTAGGCTAACAAGCTTGGTTAGAGGGTCATTTGAGGCAATTACCTAGTTAGTGGTTGGCTTCTTCTCCTAGATTCAGTAGTTATAAGGGGGTTTCCTATGTTATGCTGAATGTTGGAAAACATAACGTGTCGGAAAACATATTGTTGGAAAACGTAACGTGTTGGAAAACATAATGTGTTATCCGGATGTTGGGAAACCAATTGTTTGCACTTTATGAAGTTATATTATAATAGTATAATAAAGTGCAAATATAAAATAATATTATTAATGATTTATTAGAAGTTTCTAGATAGGCCGACCTCAAGAGGAGAAAAGTATATTAAGAGGGGGTGGGCTTGGCTTCCAATCATACAAGACATTTGATACTTGACTTTGATATGCTTGTGGTGGAGAAGACTTGGGTTTCTGCAGACTACATTGGAGATTGTTGGGAACGGTAACTCCCATTGATCTGCATAATTGAGGTAGTGAGACTATCTACTGAAGGGTTGCAGCCATTTGAGTGAGTGATACTTCAGTCATTCACATTGTGCTTCAATTTTGTGGCCTTTGGCCAAATTGTGGAGATAGAGATTATTTGCAGTTTGTGATAGCATCAACTTCATCATTTTGGTACGATTTGGGAGGGACAACATTCTGGTTTCAAATTATAATCATATTGCAGCACTCTTGGAGCCCACAATTTTACTCATGGAGACCATGACCTGCAATGATTTTATTTGAGGAGTAAATTGCTGCCTTCTTGGAGTTAAAACACTGAATTCAGGTGCTTGTTTGAAGATTTTACAGGCTGCTACATCTTGGTTGGGACACAGCAATTCAAGAACAGGGGCGGCACTCTTGAGGAGTGTGATTTTGAGAAAGAAGACACAAAAAAATCAGTAAATAATTCTGAGAATTTGTTGGACAGCAAGGAGTCATAGCGCTGCAATTTTGGAGGTCAAGCAATGTTTTTCAAGGATAATTGATCAGTTTATGATTGGCAGCCTTCTCATATCAGGTTCTTCATGTTAGTGTTATTTTGCATTTAGATTCATATTTGCATTCCTTGCTGACTCGATCAGCACCCTTGGATTGAAATTATAGGTCATAATACTGTCTTGAGATTTGCATTTAAAAGTATTTGCATTGTTATATCAATTAGCATAAGTTGCTGTTGTGGGAGATCATTTACATCAGATTGGTATTGTATTTGAATACAATTGTAAAGCCAAGAGTCTTGGCTTATCATTCTATATCAGCTTTGTAATAAGATTGGCATATCAATAAGGAGTGATAAGTTGCATACTAAATGTTTGATGCAATGTTCATATCTATATGGCTCATAATCAGCATAGTAGTTTTCATGCCAAATGTTTGACGAAATGTCAATTGGCTGTAGGTGCACATTTATTTTGTAGAGTTCATATATATGCATTTGAAAATCCAAATAAAAGTTGCATTTGACAACTTAGGAGTTATTTGCAAGCATTTAAAACACTCTTGATATCATTCCAAGCAAGTATAATCAGACTCGAACTTTAGACCAGCAAGCAAAGAGGTTGTATGCAAAGTGTTTGACAATATTCTTTGAGTTCGAATTCAACAAGTTAAGGCCATATTCTTCAAGGGATATTACAAAACCCCACACTCCAAAGCAACCCAATGCATTATTTAGTAATCTAAAAATAATTACGATACACTTGTAGAGTAAGCCTTTATAGAAGAACCACCAACTAGAGATCTAGAGTAATTCGGACAGCATAGTAGCACCTACAAACTCATTATCAATATCTCCATCTCAAGCATCCTATAAATAGGAGTAGTACAAGAAACCATCAAGTGGTAATAAAAAGTCATAAGCTAAAACCACTCAAAAAAGTGGCATCCAAGTATACCTAATTAGAAAACCAAAACCAAATCCCAAGCTAAAAATAACATATTTGTTCCGCCTGTCATAAGCATGTCATAAACCACTCACCGAATTGGGTATTCCATTTTGGCTTCATTATTTCCATTCAAAGATTTCTTACGGTGTTTCGTAACATGCATCATAAGTTGGTCAACGAGTGTAATTTGCTCTTACAACTCTTTTCTGTGTTCAACATGTTTTTACATTTACAATGTAGGAGGCCAAATTTCCAGCGGCTATAACTTTTGATCTGGAAGGCCGTTGCTCCATCCTCATCCCCCAACTCCCCTTGTTTTCTAAATTGTAGAGATAAAAAATATCTACACAATAGGCATCCTTGGTATTGATGCCAAACAACCTAGAATTTTTTATTTTTTTCTAAAAACAATGTCTATAGCCTAGAAATTGAGTTTTTGTGTTTTATAGTCCAAAAACTGCATTCTTTACATAATTAACATTAGGAGCAAGGTTGAGACACCTTTCCTGACAGAAGCACAGCTCCCACATATGGGTTTTATTCCTCTATACTGAGAGGAAAATGATTCTAGGCATATAATTGATTTTGGAGAAAAGATTCCTTTAGTCATTTCATTGATTCACCACCACTATAAATTCACATTAGATCTGGTTCATTCATCTTCTATCTTGTATTTTATCCTAACTTAAACTGGCCTTTTGATGTAATTAATCATGGCTGTCCTCACTTGGTCAATCTAATAAATCAAATAATAAACATTATACATGCCAACACTCCCCGGAGGCTGGTATGACTTGCACATCTCTAATGTTGTTATCATTATGCAGGTGCAATTTGTTCCTCTGGAACTGTGGGAAAAGCAACAAATATTGTATGGCAAGACTGCCCAGTGAACAAAGAAAGTAGGCAAAAACTACTTGGGCAAAAGAGCTGCGTCATTTGGATTACTGGTCTTAGTGGCTCAGGTTTGCCCCTACAATAGGATTTTCATGGTTTTGTATAGATAACTCACTTTCTAAAACATGTTTTTTGTCCTATTTCATTTATCTGTTGATAGTGCAATGCTTTTTGTTTCTATATATGATTCAAAAAATAATTGAAATAATGCAGGAAAGAGTACCCTGGCCTGTGCGGTGAGTCAAATTCTGCATTCCAGAGGAAAGCTCAGCTACCTCCTTGATGGTGATAATGTAAGACATGGATTAAACAAGAATCTTGGGTTTAGTGCAGAAGACCGTGCAGAGAACATTCGTCGTATCGGTAAGACCATGTAAAGTTTAGTTAATTTTTTCCTTCCCTTTAAAGAAATCTGGGCACGATAAATATTTTTGAAGATAGCTTAAATCAAAATGCAGATTATGTCTCACAAATAAGCTTTCTTATGACTTGACATCTTTGGTTGTGCTTAGCTATCTGATGTGTCAACATGTCATATTACTAGTGATTTTTATCTATAGGTGAGGTGGCAAAGCTTTTTGTCGATGCTGGTATTATATGTATTGCCAGCTTTATATCTCCTTTCCGGAAGGATCGTGACACTTGCCGTGCACTTTTGCCTGCTGGAGAATTTATTGAGGTTATACTCATCTCTCTCTATTTAATACAGCAACATGTAGAAACTGTCTTAGAAATACAAACACTCATACATAGTTATATTCTCTTTTAAGTCTATGTTGTGCATTTTATATGCAAATTAATGTTATATTCAGAAACTATGTATGCATATCTCATTCTTTCCTTCCTTCGCAGATCTTTATGAACTTTCCTTTGCATATCTGTGAAGAGAGAGATGTGAAAGGTCTATACAAGCTTGCACGTGCAGGCAAGATCAAAGGTGATTTGATTAGCATCAGTGACGTTTACTATGTCTTGTTGTAGGAAGAGTTTATAGCGTCTCATAAAACAAGCCTTTAGTTAATACTGTTTTCTCATTGGTTCTAAATTCTAACAATTGTTATCAGAAGCTGAAAGTGTGTATTCACAATAAACAGAAGTTTGTATCTAGTTGGTGATATGAGTATCCTTAAGAAAAAGTCAAAAAGATCATAATCTAGCAGAACAGACCTTATACTTGTAATGTATGCTCTTGAAAGCAAACAATTTTCTTTAGCATATCTTAAACTTGATGCATTTCTATGAAGCATTATTTGAAGCTAAATAGCATTTTATTTATCAGAGTTATGTAAATTCTCCAGACTATTCAGGTTTGTCTCCCCCAAAAATGGGGAGTCAGTAAAAGACAATTCTCTTTTGGGTCCTTTTTATTGTTATAGGAGGATGATTTTTCTGTTTCAGGATGCATCTCGTGAAAAATGGAGCAATGCATATCACCATCCTGCTGATGTACTTTAGCATTTGACTTGTCTTCATCCAATCAATGAGCTGCATGAAAGTGATTATTTCATAGCCCACATTCTGAGCCATAGACCTTTGGCACTGGATTATGTTTGACATATCTTTTATGCTATCCTGCTGCAAACTGTTTGGTTTTCAGTTAAGTAGACAATCTCACTCCCATAGTGACTTAACCGTTTTTTCCCTATTTCCCTGTTAGTCTTAGCAATTTGTCCTATTTGCAGCGTTACAACCTTGAGAAATATTAACCTTCTAGTAATACTTTAACCATAAAGATGTTATTATCTTGGTGTTTGTTCTTCATAGGATTGCTCTGTAATCAAAGCTAGAGTTCAGGTGAAATCATTGTTTCATACTAAGAAATTATTGAGAGATTTTATATATATATATATTAAATCTATTTATCTTTTCAGTTGCATTCCTGGACAAACCTGAGTGGGTCTAAGCCTCCTCTGGGTATGACCAGGGTCTATCCCAAACCTGGCCATTTGGCTTCTGAACATCTCAGATGTACCTAGGCTGAATGGCCAGGCCCAAGCCACACCTTGGGCAAACTCAGAGGTTTCCAAAAAAGATTGCATTAAAAAAAAAACTAACCCTACCTAACCCTGAAATGCATTTTTTGAAGAATTTAGCACTTTGTTAAAAGTGGCAAAATATTGAAAAAATGGCATGTGCCATAAAAGGACACTATGGCCTCAAAGGCCTTAGTTTGGTCTCTGGTTTTATAAAACAAGAAATACAAATTGTTTTTGGCTGTGCTGGATGGAAAAGCAGCATTTTTTGCCAGAGCCTTTTTTGATTAAATTGTGAGTAATTGAATTCCATTTATACTTTTGGTTTGCCGAGTTAATCCCAATTCCGATATTGCTAATATGATATAAACCATTTTGATTCGTCTTCAACTCTGAATCATGAACTATCAGTTGTGTTCTTAATTTTGTACCTTTCATGCAAATTATAATTATATTATATAGTATGGCTGAACCTAGCTGTACCAAGCCTGGAGTTAAAAACGATGAACTACTGAACCCAAACCCAAACACAAACTGGCAACATAGGTTATGGCATAGCAGCCATCAGTGTTCTAGGGCAGTTGTCCTATGTGGAATCAATGGGTCTATAATCAATATCAAGCTTCTTTTGGACATGAGTTAGCAAGGCCTTGCATTGAGAATCTTGTATAAAAGTCAACTCATTTAGTTTGCATAGTGTTGTAGTCTTATTCACTAGTCTCCATTGTACTGCCTTGGGTGCTTTTAGAAATGAAACTGGTAGCTTGTATATCCAATGTAAATTAAAAGCCATAGAGGTTTTACAGCGATTCTTTCTTTCATAGCCATGCTTTTTTAACTTTTTCCATCTATTGAGCTCTCTTCCAACAAGGTGACGCAGACCACAATATTTAGATGTGTCAGCAGGATGAGAATTATTTTTGTATTAATTCTAGGAGTTGAATTTGAAAATGATGACATAATCGAAGCTCCATTTTGTGAATAATTGATGGATGATTTCCACACAAAATTTGGAGGTGCAATTACATCCATAAATTAGCGATCATGAAGGGAATTTTGTAGTGAAGATAACATTGTCTTATAGTGATAGTCAATGCCCGCCGTACTTTTTGGTGAAACAGATTCCACCCTTGTATATTGATAATATCTGCTTCAATCTATTGATCAAATGATTGTACAATCTCCAAAATGCTCATTTTATCTTTTATACCTGCACTCTTTCTTTTCCTTTTCATTTCTTTGCCTGAGCTTATTATTAGGAAATATCTGGTTATGGTTGCAGGCTTTACAGGCATCGATGATCCTTATGAGCCACCAGAAAATTGTGAGGTATAGATCCATTTTTGAGAAAATGTTGTCTTTTTTTCCCAGTTTCCTGCCTCTGTGAGCACTTATCGTTTCTGGTATGTCCAGCATGCCCGCATTGAAGGAAACTGTAGTAAAATTTTCAATGACACTAGTGTTTTCACCTAATGCACTGACATTTGCTTATATTGAAAGCTATAGCTATATATGATTAACAAGTTTCCTTTGGTGGGATAAGAACACAGTCATGCCCATGGTTTTTGTTTCAATACAGATGCAGAAAGATAAAATTTATGAATAATTATTCTAATATTAGTAAACTTCATCTTCAATCTTTAGGTTTATAATGTTTTGGAATTGTGCCTTGCAGATTGTGATGCAATCAATTAATGGAGTGTGTCCTGCCCCAAAAGATATGGCAGAAAAGGTTGTTGCATATTTGGAAGAAAAAGGTTTCCTACAAGCCTAATAACGAACCTTGTTATGCTTACACCTATTAGCTCTTGTGGCAATTATTTAATATGATAACGCAGGGAGGCTGGATGTTATGGTTATTCACTTACAGCCATAGGCCAAGATTTCTTCCCCAAGTAGAGATGAGACAGAGGCCAGGGAATAACTGTCTAATATATTTGATATTTTAAGTGTTAGAAAAGTGTGGTTTGTTCTGTTTGCTTGTGATTATGCAATGGTGTTAATTGCCAACGTCTCAAATGGCCCAGTGGTGTGTACGTCAGTATTTAATTCTTAGGCTTTCCAGCTTCTGTGTTTTCAATTATGACAGGTGGATGAAAGATTATTCTGTCATAAGGTTCATGTCTTAGAATTTCCAAAGCATTTCAGGCAGTTTTAAACTACAGCAAGCATGCCATTAGAACATGCTTCCTATTTCCTCATGGTAGTTATATGGGGATATTATAAGAGGCTTGGACATTAACAATGTCCATTGCACTGTTTACAGCTATCCTGAATGTCATGTATTGGATAAAATGACAACTTAGTTATATTTTACAGGTTGATTTTCTGTTTCTTATGTGACAGGAGATGATCTTATTGATGATATTAATTACCATATTTCTTGTAAGTGTGGGACATATTATGTTCGTTTGTTTGATAGCAAAACAACGATGACGATTCTTTGATCAGTCACAAGGTTACATGGAGGCTTAAGAAATGAGATCAAAATATTGCTATGCTACTGGATACAGAAGTTGGGCAGATGCACGGGTAAAATCTGCATTAAACATTGGTTCAAATAAGTTGGTTATGCCATTTTAAAGTAGAATATATGTTTTTCAGTTGCATTAAACAATGAACCAAGCAAACTTTAAAATGTTGTGGATAAAAAAGAAAACAAAAACAAAACCAATAGACTAATGAACCAGATACCTCTTCTTTTTATGTGCGTGTATTGTGAGATAGCAACCCTTAGGGTAAGAAAATTTCCTTGCAAGCACAAATGAGCATGGTGAAGGAGATTATTTTAGGTGTAATCTGCATAAGGTTGTCAGATCCCATTTGCCATGTAAGCATGTTAATAGGGCTAGGGATACAATTGGTACTATGAGTATAATATTTAAAGAGAGTAATAATAGGCCCCAAAGGAACTGTCATTCCTCTCGGGAGCAACAACAAAATTGATTGGCTATCTCAGAACAAAAATATTAAGGGCTTTTGAATATAGTCTTGAATGCATGTTATGTACTGCTCGCTTATGCATAATCACCCAGGGCTTTGCATTTTGAATTTCTCACCAATTAATTTAGCATTAATTGCACAAGCCTTAATGACATGTACTCAAGTCAGATTTATTGTCTTTATGTGATTGAGACACTCCAATCCAAAGCTAGGAGGGTTGCCATTGAATCTAGACGCGATGCCTAAGAAAGCACAAAAGTTTATTTGGAAGATGCATCTCAGGATGAGACAGATGTTTCTTCTCCCTTTGATATTGTAATAAGAACTAACACCATTGATATTGGTTGTAAATGTTAAAAAATGTTCCTTAATTTGATATTTTGTTGACCAAATTTACTCAACCAAATCCAAGCATGGGTTGAACATGATAGATGAAATCATAGCAATACTTTGCATTGTGCTGTTACAAAAGCAAGGTTGATGTAGGTTGAGTAAGAAGGGTGCATCACCAAAAAGTAGGAATGAAGTAGAGCCAAATGAGAGGCAGAGGATGTGGAGTGGAAATATTAAGGAAGTTTATCAAAGGTTGTGCATCAACAATAAAAGTAGAGACCCTGGTTAGACAAGGTAGGCAAGATTTTGCACCTTGGAGGGGATGAGGTAGGCCAAGGAGGAGTTTCCAATTGGGGATAAGTGAAAGTGATGATTCTAGTGTAGTTGAGGAAATGAACCCAAGGTAGGTATGATGTTAATTCATTGGATAATGAAGAAGGGCTTAGTGGAGGCTAGATGAGGGAAGAATAAAACACCAATCCGTTGCACTTGTATTGTTGCTTCATGCATGCTTGTTTGAAGAGGAAGGAGCTTCTATTTTATAGGGGATTGGTAATTTGATGACATGGATTTTTGAGAGGAATAAGAGGCATCTTGATAGAATTGGGCAAACAAAGTAGTTGCAAGTAGTCCTATGAGAAAGGTAAGGCAAAGCCATGATTCATAATTGATCAGCACCACAACATTACCATTAATTCAACATGGTTATAGCAATCCATGAATTACAATAAGATCATGAACTAGTATGATACACATACAATATCAATGGCAACATGCTAGGTACATCTAAGTGTATATCCAACAATTTTCCACTTGTCCTAGGCTCCTATTATGTTGTGGAGGGTGTAATTTTAACTCGTCATCAATGGAAATTTTATCCACCCCAATCATCAACAAAGTTTGAAGTGGTCAAGTAAATAAACCATAGATTGTGTAACATCATCTAGGCTTTATTAAGGTTTCTTAATCGTGTTGTGATTACTTGTTTTAACCAATTATTAAGTATGCCACAAAATTCACACAAGATATCAAAATCAATATGATAGAGTAAACAAGACAAGTACAATGCAAAGAACACACAACAAAGGAAGACAACATAAGAAAAACAAGATAAAGCAATAGAAAGAACATAACATGACCTATACCTTAGAATGTCCAAGATTACGACACCATAAAGTTCACTTGAATTCCAAATGACACCATAGAATTCATTAATATATGTTGTCATTTGACACACTAACAACCATGTAATACCACTGCATATATTCTAGGCATCAACTGTCACAGTTGATTACTCCAACATGTATACCATTGATGATTGGCCATATAACAATCAAAAGATATCCATAAGAGTTCAAGGTTGCTCTTTCACTAACCTTGTTTTAGCACTCCATAGACTGCCCCTACAACTACAAATAGGCCAACCATGGAATTCCATAATAATTTGGCCACAAGATTTTATCATTTTTGGAGATCCCATGGGAAATAGTGGTAGACTTAAGATATATGTATAAAGCATGCCTATCTTCTATACTCTATCCACTAAGTTGTCATGTATATGCTTACAACAATTAGTTAACTTTGGACAATGAAATTCTATATTCACTTGCATTTTGAAATGCCTCTATTGTGGTTGTAGTATAAGGGTTTATCGTTCCACTCTAGGTTAACACACCAAAATCACAAAATCAATAACTACACAAATAAATGACAATTTCCAAATTTCAACATGATAGGAAGTTAGACAAGAATCTCAACTTATACTCTATCCACTAAGTTGTCATGTATATGCTTATAACTTTATCTTGATATAACTGCAATTTCATACCATTTTGAGCCAAAGCAGACATTGCCATCGCATTCAGAAGGCCAAAAACCTTAAGATTACCTGTCAATCGTTGAAATCCATGTTGGGAGCATTTGAGGCACAAAAAAAATTGCTAGAAAGGTCGTACGGCCTCCCTAGTGTAGGTACAAATTCATAGAAATTTTTAAAAAATAAATATTATTATATTATTATTAAGGTTTTTTTTTTAAATATATTATTGCAGTCCCAAAGGTACCACCCCTATGGGATGTGGTACCCTTGGGCTTGCCCCCATTAATAGGGGCGGTACCATAAGGTACCACCACTCTATCTATGAATAGTGTGGTGACCCATAAAGGTTGCACCGTTTATTAAGGGGGCTGGTGGTGGGGGATTTCCCCCACCCCACCTTATTATTTATTTTTTAGAACTTAAAAAAATATATCTTTTTAATTTTTTTATTTTTTTTTAACATCCTAGCGCCCAACCTTTTTTGCTCGCCCTTGGTCGCATGGGCAACCAACACCTAAGCCAGGGGGGCTAATTTTTTTTTGCTTTTTTTAGCAGAGGCTCTAAATTTGGCAGACCTCCACATTTTGAGGTGTTTTTTGCCAAATTTTGTGGAGGTGCCCTTTTGCCCAACCTTACCCTTTTCTATTAGGTTTTTCAATTTTGCACTCTATTTTCTAGAGGCGATATCTCGGCCATATGGTGGTATTTTTCAGTGCATTTTTTTGAAATAGGGTAGAATTTCGAGCTCTAGTGGTGCAAGTGGTTTTCAATTTTGGCTTTTGTTTTTGTTTTTCAAAAAATAGTTTTTTTAGTATTGTTGCTATGTAATCCTCATTTTGGAGACTTTGACGAGTCATATTTTCTACATCTAGATTCCTTGTTGAGTCTCATTTTTTGAAAGTGTATGATTTTTTCGTGTATTTTGTCATAGTGTTATCAAATTCCTCTTTTTTCTATCAAAGAATTGTATTTTCAGCATGTAGTCTTTTTTGGACATTGTGAGCTTCCATTGTAAGCACTTCTCATTATGTAAACACACTGAAATAAAGTGCCTCAACATTTTACATGTATTATTGGGATCTTGCACATCATGTTGTGTCATTATTGTACTCGCATTGATTCATAAAGTGCCATGGGGTGTTTGTTGTGTGCGCTTCTTATTTGCAATCACAACCTTTCCTACCTTCATGCAAGTGTGCCTTTTGTTTGCACGCCCTTTTTTCAAATTTGGTACTTCTTCATGCACTAGTTGATGTTGCTAGTTCTTTTTCTTGCACTACATTTTGACATTCAGTTTTAGTGGATCTGTCATATCTCTCACTTTTTTGGATTATGGGGGGGTATCATATTGTTGGTGCTAATGCTTTCTTAGTTTCACATTGGAGTGAGCTATGTACCTAGCATTTGTTCTTATATAATAGGTGGATGAAATGACTAGTTACCCATGCATTTTAGTGAGATGGAGCAATTACCATATGGATACTCTTGCATTCTTGTTTTTGGAGGCAACCTTCCATTTTCACTTGATCAATGTTCTTTAGAATTTTGGTACTTATGCCATCTATATCTTCAATTTCTAGATGTTTTGTGTTTGTTTGCCATTTGACTTGAGTAGTGTCGTTGGGGACACTCTTGCAAATTGTCTTCTTGATCCCGATCTTCATCATGATTTCAGAGGAAGTTCTTCTTTCAACATTATAGTAGTTATTCTTCAACAGTGTTTGTAGCATCTTCACGTTTCAATGGTGTTCATGTTCATCCTTTGTTCCTACTCTTTTTGGCATAATTTTGTTTGGAGGCTTCTTATACCTTGTATTTCTCTTTTTTGGAGAGGAGTTTTCTCCCACTAGGTTTTTCTTTTTTTCTTTGATTTTGAGAGATCTTTTGTTTGTACATGGGTACCTCACTAGGCCTTGTTTGTTAGGACTCATCATGCATTCATCTTTAGATTTTTGATCTTCTCCCTGAGTTTCACTTAAGGGGTGTTAGAGTAAAAGGTATTTTCCTAATTAATTATTTATTTAATTATAAGGTCTTTTTTTCCTCTAATTAGGTCATGTTCTTTTTATGTCTCATGTCATAAGATGACACATGTCATGATCTTGTTTTATCCTCACTTAGGGTTTCTAGGTTGATTATCTTTTTATAATGATTCTTTATTGTATAATCATTAAGATGCACGTTAATTATGATTCATGCTTTTTTGGATCAATAGTTCTTGGCCTCCATAACTTTGTTATTCTCTATTTTTGTGATAGGTGCTTGATTGCAAGTAATTTTTGGGAGTTGTGGAGTTGATTTTTCCCAAAAAAAAGTACTCACTATTTTATGACAAACTTAACAACAAAATTAGAAAATTATGTAGGACTTCAAATCATGCATTTTTTCAAACTATTTTGTAGAGATCACAATTTTTTACTACAAAGTGCAATAGAGACGTACACAAGGTGGTAGCAACCTCACAATGCACTATTCATGCATTCACCATGGTAGCGACCCATAAATCATAGTAGCACTACCTAAATCTAGTCATTAGGCTTTGTCAACCTAGTATTTAAACTTGACTTATACACATTAGAAGTAAGCACAAAATTGGATTAATCATAAATTTCAAGGTACAAAGTAGATATCTTGTCACAAATATTCCAACAAGCCATATGAAAAATAAAAAATATTCATTCAATATTGAATCAAGTTGAGTTATCCAAATTGACAAAAATCATCATTAAGTGACAAATTCAAGTACAAGGAAAGATTACACAATTCCCAAAATCACAAAGATAAAAATTAATCAATTTAATGTGTTGAATAACATATATAACACTTAGCAATAACATATATATCAGTAATGCTCTTGGTCATTTTTTATGGAAAGATGTTATGACAATAAGCTATGACTATACTACGTATGCTTGCATTCTTGTGGATGTTGACACCTCTAAGGATTTACCTAGGGATATTGTCCTACTTGTCAGGGATAGGCCATGGACTCAAACACTTGACTATACTTGCGTCTCCCCTTTTGTTGTAGGCGATGTTTTTTTGTTGAACACTTGGATTTGACTTTCCCTAGTTCTTGCCACAAGAAAGGTGAGCCAACTTGGTTGAAAAATGCCCATTGAGCATTTGACGGTTGGAAAAAGGTGAGGTATTGGAGGACTTGGACCCAAGGACCACAATTTCTTTTGACACCCCTAATGAGTTATCTTCCATGGGCCCTTTGGCTATTCCATCTTCAAACTCTTCGATGCCAAGGGTCGAATTTAGGGATCATATGCCTAAGGGTAATGCCAAAGCATCCCAAGAATTCAACTATTTGCATCATCAATTTAGTTTCAACGTAATTTTCTTTTTCTTTAGGTTTGTGATTGAATCTTGACTTTATATTTTGGTGGTGGTTGTAATAATCTTGTGCAATTTAAATGCCAATTTGGATTTAAATGTTTGCAAATAGTTGGGTAGAGTACTTAGGTTGAAGTAAATATCTAAGTATTCATAATAAATATATTCAAATCATGCCCAAGCGTGGTAGCAACCAAAAAGTTTAAATGCCAGGCAAAAATTAAATTATTTTTGGCATTAAGCGATTGGGAATCGGAGAAAGCATGGAAGATAAGGTAATGAAGAGACAAATGATCAGAAGCTAAAGAGAACGAACCAAAAGTCATCAATGGAAAAAGGAGAGAGGGAGGTGTTGGAAAAAGGAGTTACGGGTCAAAATAAAAAAAATTGCAGCAGGGAAAAGGCCACACAAGGCTGAGAAGAAAGGATGTGTTGGGATAAACATTGTTGAGTGAATTTCAAGCATAAGCAACATTAGCAAAAGGGAATATGAATGCATATATATAGAAATTACATAGGCTGCGTACCATAAGAAGAGGTAGAATGAGTGAATATATTGAGCTTGAGAGGATACACAGTTGTAGAGGAGGATATGAGGAAATACTATTATGCCATAGAGGAGCCAAGAAGGGGGTGCACAACAGAAAGAGGTTTCCTATAGCTTGGTCTGCTGATTAAAAAGACAAGCTTTGAAGAACAGTCTTTAGAGGGGTTGAACAAAGAGATTAATTTTTTTTTTTTTGAGATTTGCAGATTGTAACATTTAATTTGCCTATGGACAGTGTAAATAAATAAAGACCATATGATTTGCCTCTATATTTGGTGTTTATGCAAGCGAATTTAAAATAAATTGTTTGGGTGCAATTTTCAACAGTCTATTAAAACTCTTGAAAATTGAACTGCATTCAAAGCAGGTTCAATTGTGTTGGGAAGTGAACCTAAAATTCCCAAAGGTAAACAATATGGCATATGGAGGATGGGGTTGCAAAGTTAGAGGACCTAGAGGCGTGGAGCCTGAGATCACAAAAATAATAAGAAATTGTATAACGGAGGAAATGAGGGGTATCATTGCACGATTGGATGCAATGGAGATGGCTCAAAGACGAGGAGTCCATGTAGAGGATATCAGTGAGGATGAAGACGAAGAACGGATTGTTGAAGGACATGATGAAGTGAATTGACCATGACTTGATCCAAGAGAAGAGAGATTCATCAAAGCCATTACAAGGATAAATTCTAAATCTCGATTCAATCCACCAAATTACAAAGGACTAAATGCAGAGGAATTACTAGATTGGATCGTTGAGATGGAAAAGTTTTTTGAATGTGATAACATGGAAAAAGACCAGAAGGTTAATTATGCACGCACAAAGTTGAAGGGACATGCATCCTTATGGTGGGAACATTTGCAAATAGATAGACAACAAAGAGGAAAGGAGAAATTTAAGTCATGGGATCAAATGGTGACGAAAATCAAATCCAATTTTTGCCAAAAAATAATCAAATTAATTTGATAAAGAAACTTCAAAATTTGAAGGAAAATGAAAGTAGTGTTGAGGAGTATACCGAAGAGTTCTATCGATTAAGCATATGGGCCAATCATTTTAAGAGGACATTGAACAAGTTTCAAGATATTTAAATGGTATGCGTATCTCTATTCAAGATGGAATCAGTTTGATGAATATACATAGTGTAGAGAAGGCATATCAATATGCTTTGAAGGCAGAAGAATTTTTTTTTAAAAAAGCAGCATAATAGCTTCCTTGGCAGGGGAAAATTTTCATGTGAAAAAGAATAGCCCAATAGTGATAAGGGTTATTGGAATAAACGAGATGAAGCAAGCACATCTCATGTAAGTGCACATGGAGATAAAGAAAGAGGTGACTTCTCAAGAGGAAGAGGAGATTTCTCTTGTGGAAGAGGGTCATTTGGAAGAGGTAGAGGAAGGGGATTCAATGGTGTATGTTTTCAATGTGGAGAAATGGGACATTGGGCATTTGAATGTCCACAAATCCAACATGAAGGAGGAAGAGGAAAGGAGGCAAAAACTGTACATGTAGCGTAGACTGAAAATAAAGTTGAGACTTCGTCAAGGCATGGAGAGGATCCTGAATAAGAGGAGTCATTAGTGTTTCAAAGAATTTTGCTAAATCCAGATAAGGAAAAAGTGGAACCCATACAAAGGAGAAATTTGTTCCAAACAAGGTGCAAGGTAGATGTAAAGTGTTGCAAGGTCATTGTGGACAATGGTAGTACTGATAACATATGCTCTGAAGAGATGGTGGATAAGTTGAAGTTGAAGGGGACCAAACATCCCAACCCTTACCAAGTTTCATGGTTGCAAAAGGAGCGTTACTTGTTGGTGAATGTGAAATGTTTGGTAAGTTTTCAAATTGGTAATTATAAAGATGAAATATTGTGTGATGTGATGCCAAAGAATGCATGTCATGATCTTTTGGGAAGACCATGGCAATTCGATCAAGATGATGTTTATGATGGTAGATTGAATACATGTGCAATAAAGGATGGAAAAGAATACGTTTTAAATTCATTGTAGGATAAAGGAGAGGAAGTTGGGAGCAACACCATTGTTTGTTTTGTTCTTAGGCAACACTATTTGAAGGAATTAGGAGAAGAGGAAACATGTTTTGCAAACTTTCCAAAGATTGCATTAGTTGGGACAACGAATGGAGAGGGTTTGGAATTGAAACATGGCTTTTTGAAGGCATGAAAGAGTAAGTCAGAAGTTGTAGCTGAGAGTAAAGCGGGAAAAATTGCAATAGCCATAAAAGATGAGGTAAATGTTGATTTATCTCAGTTTTGTTATCATGAAGTGTATGATGTTTTACATCAAATTGAATTGAAAAGAGTAGAAGAACAAGGTATGAAGGTGTGGAGGGTTATGGAACACCCAGACAAAAATAATTATGTTGGAATGCAAGAAGGAGATCTCAAAGTAACAATGATAAATGTAGATGAGAAGATCATGGAAATACTAAATTTCCATAATATTGGTATGGATATGTGTGTAGGTATAATGGAGAGTGAAAAATTAGAAGAAGAAATTTGGTGGAGTAAAGAGGTGAATGTTTCAATGAAATGTTGGAAAATTCAGAAAAAGAAATCCATTTTGTGAGCCTAAGCTCACAAAATTTTTACCCAATGTGTTTGATGTCGGAGCATCTCGGGAATTCAACTATTTGCATCACCAATTTAGTTTTAGTGTAATTTTAATTTTCTTTGGGTTTGTGATTGAATCTTGACTTTATATTTTGGTGGTGGTTGTTGTAAGAATCTTATGTAATTTAAATGTTGATTTGTATTTAAATGTTTGCAAATAGTTGGGCAAAGTACTATGCTCAAGCATGGTAGCAACCAAAGAGTTTAAATACTAGGAAAAAATTAAATTCTTTTTGGCATAGAACAATTGGGAATTGGAAAAGGCGTAGAAGATAAGGTAATGAAGAGATGAATACTAGATGCTGAAAATAATAGACCAAAAATCATCGCTAGGAAAAAAAAGCGAGGGAGGCGCTGGTAAAAGGAGTTACAGGTCAAATTTTTTTTAAAAAATGCAGGAAGGGAAAGGCCACACAAGGCTGAGAAGAAACTAAGGCGCTTAAGGATAAGAAAGGATGTGTTGGGATAAAGGTTGTTGAGTAAGTTTCAAGCATAAGTTGTGCAACATTAGCAAAAGGAAATATACATACATACATACATACATACATACATACATACATACATACATACATACATACATACATACATACATATGTGTGTGTGTGTGTTTGTGTATCTCTAGAAATTTATGTTTGATTAGGTTAGAATTGCTAAATCTAAAAATCCAAAGAGATAATGGAGAGCAAAGGAGAAAACATGAAAATAAATAAAACAAAGTTACCCAAATCTTCAATCTCCATGGCTGACCTCCATTACACCTTCTAGCTTGCTGCAAGTTGAAGAGTGCCATCAGAGTCTTCGAGCAACTTAAAACTATGCCATGTCCTACACAAGTGTTGAAGGATTTTACTATGCAAAGATGACTCTAAGTGCCTAAGAGAAGTTCTAAGTATGCATGAAAATGTGTTGTGAAAGTGAAGATCAAAAGTTCGCCTGAATGCTTGAGAGAGAGAAGAGGAAGAAGCCAAATGAATTCAAAATTGTCATTTTATAAGAAAAGGCAATTATGAATGGACGAATGAGATTGAAGGTCGAATCGACGGTCCAAAATTAATGCACCAAGAATATGCCATGCATGGCAAAAACTATGACGCCGACGGCTATGACAAACATGTAAGACATGCAGGCTATGACAGACATTCAGTCTATGACATGAAATAATGACAAGGTATCTTTGACCAAGTGGGGGTGCATAAATAATTTATTTTAAACTATTTATTCAAAATGGAGGAAAATGACAAGTGGCAAATAAATAATTTATCCAAATAATTTATTTAGATAAAATGAAAAGAAGAGCATTTAATTAAATTTATCAATTTAATTAAATGGAGAGATTAAAATTAGACCTTAAATAATTAATTTAGATTAATTATTTAATAGGGAAGGTGGCATGGGATAGTTAAATGATTTTAATAATTATATAACTATGGAAGAATTAAAGGACCATGAACAGATAAATATTTGATGGTAATTATTTAACTATAGATGAAAGATGACAAAATAATTAAATAAATAATAATTCATTTAACTATTGAAGAAGAGAGAAATTAGTGATGCAATTAGTTTGTTTAATCGGTCAGGATAGAATAAAGATTAGAAAGTGAATTAATTAAATAATTATTAAAAATTATTTAATTAATAGAGGAATATAATCAAACATAATTGAATAGCTAAATTTATTCAATTATCGAAGGATGAGGATGAAGAAAAATGACGCTCGAAGGCTTAGGACATTTTTATGTGTCTACAATATATATATATATATATATGTGTGATAAACAAATATTACACATGCTACATACCATAAGAATGGGTAGAATGAGTGAATAAATTGAGTTTGAGAGGATACACAGTTGTAGAGGAGGATATGGGGAGATAATGTTATGCCATAGAGGATCCAAGAAGGGGGTGCGCAACAAAAAGAGATTGCTTGTAGCTCGGTGTGTTGATTAAAGAGCCAAGCTTTAAAGAACAAAGTCTTTAGAGGGGTTGAACAAAGAGATTAAAAAAAATTAAAATTTGATATTTGCATATGGATGGTGTACATAAATAAAGACCATTTTATTTGACTCTATAATTGGTGTTTATGCGAGTGAATTTAAAATAAATTGTTTGGTTGCAATTTTCAACAATCTATTAAGACTCTTGAGCATTGAACTGCATTATTGGGTGTCTTGATAAAGCTAACAACTCTCACTTTATTGCCTTTGGGAGAAAGGGGGGATAACCCTCCCCTCTCCCCCCAATTTGAGTCCTTGGAGGTTAATATTCCATGGAAGGTTTTCCATAGAAGGAAACATGGTTGTCTTAAACATGCTTGTGCCTCCTAGACCTAGGTTTTGTTGGCAACACAAGGGTAGACAATTGAGAGGGGGGGTGAATCAGTTGTCTCAAAAATTAAACTTATTAAACTTATTCTCAGATTTGATAAATAAACATGAAAGCATGAACCATCACCACATCAAAAACACACATAACACCAAGATTTTTTTATGTGGAAACCCTGTTAGGGGAAAAACCACGGTGGAGGTTAGTCCACAAGATTATACTCTATTAAAAGTATGAAAGAATTATAAATGGGGAATGCACATGCATTCAGACACATTGCCTAGAGCTCACTGCTCAAATACAAAAAGGCTTACTACCCAAAGGAAGACACACTATCTTACAGAAACATTCAGATTACATCCGCAAGATTTTGAATTGAGAAAATAACATCTGCTAATGCCTAATTACAGTTCCGTTAAGCTCATAAATATTTTCTCACACTTTACTTCTTCCTTCAAAAGATTAGAACATTATTCACACATAGGACTCACACATTTCGCACACACATGCCTTCAAATGGTATAAACAATCGCTCATATATATCCGCAACTAAGGATAACACCATCCACATGTTGGCTTCACCAAAATATAAAATGAGTACAAACTGTTGGCCCAAATCAATAAACAATTGTCAATGCAAATCAACCAATGTTGGCCACAACATAGTGAAGACCCAAAACAACATCCTCGAACACAAAACACCTCCAAAAATTATGCCTCGAAGATCCACAACACGCTACAATCACCCTGTCGGCCATGAAAATGAAAAACATGAACTCACAAAAGAAAATTGCCAATCACGAGCACACCGATCAATGTCTAGAAATATCCACAAGCATCATGAATCACTACAGAAGCATCCACAACAACTCAAATTACTAGAATCACATCATCTTCTTTTAGGAACACCAACTAAAGCAACAAAGCATCTGCCAAAAAACATAGACTCATAAATCAATCAAATCTTCATGCAGATCTCTAAAAATTTACGTGGATAAACTAGATATGCTCAAAAAAAAACCCTTTAATTCACAACCTTTAATCATCAATATATTGAGCTAGCCATTAGACTAAACTTCACTGCATCATTGACAACCTACAACTTATTTTATTACAATTTTCTCAATATCCTCAACATATACAACCTTAAATACATTAATGCCAATAGTGTTGACATCAATAATGACCACATATTAGCAACATCCAACAATCTCCCCCTTTGGCATTGATGGCAACACATGATGTGAAAAACACCATCAATGCAACTTTCTCTTAGCACTTTCTCCCCCTTAGATTTTGACTATTTTCTCCTTAACTCTTTCACATTTTTTCACATGACTCTTCTCCCCCTTTGACATCAATGAAAAAGATACACATTATCTTTCTCCACACAAGCTTTGAACCACATTTCTGAACATCTGACTACTCCCCCTGAGTAGCAACCATCACAACATCAATTTGAATCAAGATATGACTATGAAATGCACAAACTGATGCAAGTCAATGCATCTTAATTTTGATTAGGAGGGGTAATCACTCCTAGCTTCCCTCTGAGATACTCAAAAGTATCCTTAGGCAAGGGCTTGGTAAAAATATTTGCAATATGTTCCTTAGTGGGCGCATGCTCCAATCTAACTTTCTTTTCACTCACCTTCTCTCTCAAAAAGTGAAACTTGATAGATATATGCTTGGTTTTTGAATGCAACACTAGATTCATAGAAATGTTAATTGCACCGAATTATCACAAAATATAACAATAGGTTCATTTTACACAACTCTGACATCTTTCAACATCTGCTTCATCCACAATACTTGAGTACAATTGTTAGCAACAACAATGTATTTTGCCTCTACAATAGATAAAGAAATGGCATTTTGCTTCTTACTTAACCATGAAATCAGCTTCTTTCCCAAGAAAAATGCACCACCACTAGTACTCTTTCTGTCATTCACATCTCCTGCCCAATCAACATTAGTAAAATAACTCAAAGTAAGGTCATCTTCTTTAGGATACCATAGGCCAAAATCAACTGTCCCCTTCAAGTACCTAAAAATCCTCTTCACAGCTGTCACATGAGATTCCTTAGGATCAGCTTGAAATCTTGCAACAATGCATACGACACTCATGATATCAGGTCTAGTTTGAGTCAAATAAAGCAATCCACCAATCATGGATTTGTATCTAGTCTGATTTGTCTTAGGAGAATCATCATCTTGTGTTAGCTTACATCCGGTCACCATAGGTGTACCAACTGGCTTTGAATCTTCCATACCAAACTTCTTTAGCAATTATTTCACATACTCAGGACTGAGATATAAAGATCCCTTTATCTAGCTGAGTAATTTGCAACCCAAAAAGAATTTCATTTCTCCAATCATAGACATCTAAAACTCATTCTGCATCTCATCAACAAACTTCATGCACAAACTATCATCTCCTCCAAAAATGATATCATCAACAAAGACTTCAACAATCAAATCTTTATCATGATCAATCTTGAAATACAAATAACTATCAACAATACCTTTATTAAATCCAAGCTTCAAAAAATACTTGTCCAATCTAGCATACCATGCTCTTGGTGCTTGCTTAAGTCCATACAATGCTTTCTTCAACCGACAAACCATATCTCCCTAATCAGTTAATTGAAATCCATTAGGTTAATCAATATACACTTCTTCTTCCAGTTCACCATTTAGAAATGCTGACTTGACATCCATCTAATAAACCTTGAAGTTTTTGTAAGCAACATAAGCAAGAAATAGTCTCACAGCTTCAATCCTAGCAACGAGCAAAAGTTTCTTCAAAGTCAATTCCTTCTATTTGAGAATATCCTTTACACACCAGTCTTGCTTTGTTTCTAACAACTTCACCTTGCTCATTCAGTTTGTTCCAAAAGACTCATTTAGTTCCAATTACATTTTTGTCCTTAGGTCTAGGAACAAGAATCCATGTATCATTCTTCTCAATTTGCAGTAGTTCTTCTTTCATTGCTTCCACCCAATGTTCATCTTTGCATGCTTCATTGACACTATTAGGCCCAGTTTTCAAGATCAAACAATATTCTTCTGTAATTCTTCTCCTAGTTTGAACACCTTTGTTCTTATCACCTATAATTTGATCTTCTAAATGATTTAGTCTTACATACCTTGGAATCTTGGGATGTTCTTGAACTTCAGGCTCTTGTGATCTCACTTCTGCACTTTCACTAGTTCCTTCCTCTTGATTTTCTTGATTCACCAGAATGATTTGAACTTGATTTGAAGTCTAAAATTTCTTTCCTTTATTTGAACTGTCATTTTAATCATTTGAATCATATCCATAGGTTTTGGATGGTCTAACTGTGTCTTCATCAACCTTGACATTAGCACTCTCAATTACTTTCCTCAATCTCTTATTTTAGCACCAGTAGGCTTTACTTTTAGTAGAATAACCAAGAAAGATTCCTTCATCACTTCTAGCATCAAACTTTCCTATATCTTCATCTCTTTTGATATAATTTTTGCTCCCAAAGATTTTGAAGATCTAACAGTAGGCTTATGAACATACCATAGCTCATAAGCAGTCTTACTAGTATCACCTTTAATTTGTACCCAATTGAGAGTGTAAATGGCAGTACTAACAACTTCTCTTCAGTAGATATGCGAAACATTTCCTTCCAACATCATAGTCCTAGCAGCTTCTTGAATTGTCCTATTCTTCCTTTCCACAACTCCATTTTGTTGAGGGGTCTACGGTGCATATAATTGCCTCTTTATCCCATGCTCTTCACAAAAAGAATTAAACTCACCGAAAGTGATTTCACCACCTTTATCCGATCTCAGACATTTAATCTTCAAACATGTCTCTGTCTCAACCATAGCTTTAAAAATCTTGAATTTCTCTAGAGCTTTAGATTTTTCCCTTAAGAATTTAACCCACATCATTCTAGAGTAATCATCAATAAGTAACATGAAATACCTATATCCTTGTAAACTTTTGACTCTAGAAGGACCACACAAATCAACATGCATAAGCTCCAACACTTCCTTTGAACAATGTTGTTTGCCTCAGAATGAAACTCTAGTTTTCTTTCCTAATTGACATTCCTTGCATATAGTATTAGTAGGTTTTATCAACTTAGGAAGATCTCTCACTGCCTGAGTAGAAGTTATCTCTATAATATTGTCAAAGTTTATATGACACATTCTCCTATGCCACAACCAACTTTCATCAACTTGAGCAATCAGACAACTTTTACTAGCAACACTCAGGTGAAAGATATTACCTTTTGTTTTTGTACCTGATGCAATCACATTTCCAGAACTCCCCAATATTCTACACTTTCCATCCTTGAATTGAAGATTGTATCCCTTGTCAACCATCTGTCCAACACTTAAGATATTATGCTTCAAACCTTCCACATATAGGACATCATCAGTATTATGCTTACCATCAAGAGAAATGGATCCTTTGCCACAAATTATTCTAGCTTTATCATCACCAAATATTACAACACCACCATCATACTTTTCCAAGCTCACAAACTTACTTTTATCACCTGTCATGTGATGAAATCATCCACTATCAATCACCCATTCATCTTTTTCTTCAACTCAAACAGCTAGGGCTTTCTCCACATTTGTGCAACTAGTAGATTCAGTAGGTACAAGATCATTTTCCTTGATAGCAATAAATACCCATTCGTCCTCACTTACATTACCTTTATCAGATTCATCATTTTTCACACCTTTATCAGCAACAAAATAACACTTTCTTTGGAATCTAGGCTTGTTAGATCTTGGCTTAGGAACTCTTTCCAGACACCTTGAGGAAAAATGACCTATCTTATTACAAGAAAAACATTTAATAGGAAATTTCCCTTTATACTTACCTTCTCCTTTGGCTTCCCTCTTGACGATAAGTGCTTCAAGCTCGTCTAATTTTCTTTCTTCTTCTTCAATCTCTCTTATTTCCTCCTCATACTTGAACACCTTTTTAGAAGAACTCTCACCCGAATCATATATTTGCTTATCTTTTCTGGAGATAGTATCTTTGAATGCAGATTTTGTCTTAGGAAGAGAATCACCAAACTCACTTAACTCAAAAGAAGTAAGCTTACCAATCAACATGTCTCTGGTTACATTTGTCACAATCTGGATCTCCTCAATAGTTGTAGCTTTGGCTTTGTATGCAACAAGAAAGGATCTAAGCACTTTAGCAACAATCTTTGATTCTTCCAATGTTCCACCAGCACATCTGATACTACACACAAGTTCATTCAATCTCTGCATAAAAAAAGTAATGTTCTCATCATCACCGATTCTCCATATTTCATATTTCCCTTTCAGGCTTTGCAACTTAGCAATCTTCACATGGGCATCACCTTCATACAAGGTTTCCAACTTTTTCCAAATCTCATAAACAATCTTCAAATCCATTACATTTGTCATCTCATAATCAGTCAGAGTACTCAACAATGATTCCTTAGCCTTGATATTGTACTCAACTTCCTTAATCTTGTATGCGTAGAAGGACCATTCTATGGAATGATATACCTATTCTTTGTAATTTTCTAGTAAGGTTCATCAATGCATCTCATATGACACTCCATTCAATTCTTCCACAGAGAATAATTTGTTCGATCAAATCTCATACTATCCTTCTTATATGTTGCCATCCTATATCACCTCAAGCTATTAAACTTCTTCTGAGGAACCTGCTCTGATACCAATTGTTGGCAACACAAGGGAAGACAACTGAGATGGGGGGGTGAATTAGTTGTCTTAGAAATTAAACTTATTAAACTTATTCTTAGATATGATAAATAAACATGAAAGCATAAATCACCACCACATTAGAAACACACATAACAC
Source organism: Sequoia sempervirens (assembly GCA_007258455.2). Lineage (NCBI taxonomy): Eukaryota > Viridiplantae > Streptophyta > Pinopsida > Cupressales > Cupressaceae > Sequoia > Sequoia sempervirens. Next base: position 4,112,632 of record VDFB02000007.1, read on the forward strand.
CAAGATTTTTTATGTGGAAACCACAATGGAGGTTAGATCACAAGATTATACTTTGTTAAAAGTATAAAATAATTATAAATGGGGAATGTACATGCATTTAGGCACACTACCTAGAGCTCATTGCTCAAATACAAAAAGGCTTACTGCCCAAAGGAAGACACACTATCTTACAGAAACATTTGGATTACATCCACAAGATTTTGAACTGAGAAAATAACATTTTCTAATGCGTGATTATAGTTCTAGTTAAGCTCATAAACATCTACTCACTCTTCTTCACATTTTACTTCTTCCTTCGAAAGATTAGAACATTATTCACACACTAGACTCACACATTTCACACACACATGCCTTCAAATGATATAAAAATCGCTCATATATCTGCAACTAAGGATAACATCATCTACATGTCGGCTTCACCAAAATATAAAATGAGTATAAACTGTCGGCCCAAATCAATAAACAATTATCAATGTGAATCAACCAATGTCGGCCACAACATAGTGAAGACCCAAAACAACATCCTCAAACATGAAACACCTCCAAAAATTATGCCTCGAAGTTCCAAAACACGCTACAATCACCCTATCGGCCATGAACATGAAAAACATGAACTCACAAAAGAAAATCACCAATCACAAGCACACCGATCAATGCGGATGTACAACATAGATAGATCATGATCTAGAAACATCCACAAGCATCATGAATCACTACAAAAGCATCCACAACAACTCAAATTACTAGAATCACATTATCTTCTTTCAGGAACCCCAATTGAAGCAATAGAACAACTGTCAAAACACAGATACTCATAACTCGATCAAATCTTCATACAGATCTCTGAAAATTTACATGGATAAACTAGATATGTTAGACAAAAAACCATTTAATCCACAACCTCGAATCATCAATATACTGAGCTAGCCATTAGACTGAACTTCACTGTATCACTGACAACCTACAACTTATTTTATTACAATTTTCTCAATATCCTCAACATATACAGCCTTAAAGACATTAATTCCAATAGTGTTGTCATCAATGATAACCACATATCAACAACATCCAACAGGTTTTGGGTGATCGAAGTGTTAGGATGAGTCTAGGGGTGGCGTAGTTGGTCATCCTTGTTTGTTTTGTTGGTATCTTGGATTCAAATGTATATGTGTTGTTGGTTGTGTTTGATGTGAGACAACTTGGTTGTTACACAATAGCCTGTCTCTTTTGGATACTTTTTAGTTGGTCTCCAACTATGTTTTGGATGTCTCTTGTTGTGTAAAGGGTTTCATGAACCCTTTAAAACCTTTTTTTTCCCACTAATAAAAACACTTAGCAATCCAATTTCATCATAAACTTACTAACCCATTTATATTTTAATGCTTCAATATTTTCAAGTCTCTGGTTTCTAAATAACATATATAACACTTTGCAATCCAATTTCAGCATAAACTGACTAATCAATTTCTATTTTAAGGTTTCAATATTTTCAAGTCTTTAGTTTCTAAACTAGGTTTAGTGTTTCTCGCTCCAAGATCTATCCAATACTTGGATTAAATTTTAAGACCAATTTTAGAGATTGATCATTGAAATTGATATTAATTCCAACAACCCTCACAATACTCAAAAACCTAATTTAGTTGTTGATTCATGAAACTTGTTCAAAAAAAATTTAGCTTCTCTTTTCATGAATAAAAAAGACAAGACCTAACTTGTATGCACTTTTCAAATATTTATTGAACTTTGTTGATCTCTTGTATTCCTTAACCTTTAATCCTTGTTGAAGTTTTCTTTTCTCCAACATGTAAAATATGAATCCTCTTCATGAATATATGAATAATGAAAGTGATAATTTGTTAAGTTCATAAGTGATTTCAATAATCACTCACACCCTTCTTATTCTTGGTTAAATTATTTTTTCATCTAATTCTATGCTTTAATTCTTCTCCAAATTATCCAAGTAATTATAATTTTACTTGTAATTATTTTTATGTACTTATCCTCCTTAAATCTCATATTCTAATTTCTTAAAAGTATAGTTATTGTATTATCTCAAAAAATTCAATTAAAGATGAAATATAATTTAATTTTTTTTCTTGGCAAGGAGGAACTTTTAATCAGGCTTGCTCCAAGTGAGGCCACAAATGAGGGACCTCATCTCTAACATAAATAACAACATCAAAATAAATTGTCCAGACCCGTGAGCACAACCCAATAGGGGTAGAGAGGGTGAGGGCCTGCAAGCACACTAGCTCAGCAAGGGTCTGGAACACAATTTGGACCACTAAGTCACTTGGCATGAACTCCAACAACATCAATCCTAAGGTTCAAACCCACGAGCACATTGGATCAATGAGGGCACAAAGCTTGCAATCACAATAATTTGTGGGAGTTTGAACTTTGGTGGCCACAACTACAACACCACCACTTAAGCAACAAACTATGGAGATGAATCCTGATAGATAATTTAATTATTAACATTTAATAATGATCTATTTTTAAAAATAGATTACTCATCTATTATTTAATATTCTATCAAAAGATTCTTTAATTCTCTACAAACAAATTTGCTTTTACCTATTTATCTTATTGTATTATGAAAATGTTTGCCACTTCATATTCTAAGCCTAGTTCTAATCAGCCTTACTTAAGTGTGTCAAACACTCAAGTTATTGAAGGGTTGGTTGGAACTAGACTGGGAGTATGACGTGAAAAACACTTGGTTCTAGTTCATTAAATATTATCTTTAGATTAAATTTAAATTGTTGTACCCCAAATTAAAATTTCTGCTACACTTAGGCATTTTGAAGAAATGGTCAAAAGTCTTGTTAAAATTGTCAAAAAAGGTCAAAATTGGGAACTTGCATGTCTTGCATGAAGGTCAAAAACTCAAAATTTTCAAAATCTAAGGATCTAGGTCTGCTCAAAGTGACCCTGCCTTCAAAACCCATATCTCAATTTTTTGGCCCTATATTTTAGGAAAAATTTATTTTTAGAAACTTTCCAAAAATAGAACTTCTTTCTGGGTTTTTCTGGGTTTCTTCTCAAATGGATACTAACAAAATTTTCTAAAAATAGAAAGTTTGGCTTTCAGGGCTCAAATTGATTTTAATTGGCTTAAAATAATTCCTCGTCAGGCTGGTCTAGTTAGAATTGTCAAAAGATTAGTTTTTCTCTGGTGGGTCATTTCTGCTTTTTCAAAAGCTTTTTTTAGGAGCTCCAAGGTCATTAATGGAGGTTGCTCAACTGCCAGGTGTTAGATTTGAAGCCTCAAACACTGCATAGATCGAGAAGTTGCAAAAAATGATCGAAGAATGAAGAATGAAGGATGGATGCTTTGAATTCATGAAAATTGCAAATTTTTGACTGTCTGGAGAGTTCAAGCACCCTTGCCCAGTCAAGGTGCCTGGGATTCTCTTCCTTAGTCATTTTTTAGTCTTCGGCTACCAAGAACGAACCAAAAAGTGAAGGAGAAAGTGGAAAGTTGAAAAATGCAAAATAAAAACTATCTTTGGCTCATACAGGTGCCCTAGGTAGCCAAGGGCGCCCAAATTTTCAAGGCACTAGTTGATGGAGTTAGGGTTTCTACTTCCTAGAAAATCTTGCTTAGAATTCAATAGGATCCACAGTGAATCTAGTAGTATGTCCATCAGATTAGTCTATCAGTCAGACTCTCATATCAAATGAAGGAGTGTTGACAAAGTAGCAAACTGCAAATCATGAAAATATCAAAAAATAAAATATCTTTGGGATTCTTGGACACCCCAGCTAGCCAGGGGCACTTAGAGTTTTGGAGGCTCAAACTCAATAGTTAGGGTTTGCAAATATGCTCATATTCTTCAAAATTCTTCTAACTATCTGGTGTATATCTCAGCCTGATTGTTAGATTCATCAGTCATGGAAAATTCAAATCAAACAAAGGACAGAACTTGGAGGGTCAAAGTTGAGAAAATAAAAATCTCGTGAAAATGACTAAGTTTGGGATTCTTGGGCACCCTGGGAAGCTAGGTGTGCCCAAGGATTTGAGTGCCTAAAAGATGAAATTAGGGTTTGTAGTCTTCATAACATTTCTTCAGATTTCGACAAGCTCTTCAACAAAATCAATAGTGAATTCATCAAATTTTCCAGTCATTAGATATTATAGATCAAATAGATAGAGAAAAGTCAAAAGAAATATAAAAATCTCAGAAAAAATTCTAACTCTAGAGGAGTTGGGTGCCCCAGCTAGCTAGGGGCGCCCAAGCCTTTGACCCTTCAATTTTAGTTTTCAGGAGATGTCACCTCCAAAAGATCTTCCTCATAATTCTTCAAGCTATCCAATGAATCCATATGTTAGTTCATTAGGCCATTTAAGCATCCAGAAATGTGAAATCAATAGAGAATTCATTTGAAGGTTAAAAAACACAAAAATTGAAGAATATCAAAAAAATGGCTAACACTAGGAGCCATGGGCGCCCCAGGTAGCCAAGGGTGCCCATCGTTTTAAGGCCTCAGATTTAGTTTTTTTTATCAAATATTGCCTCTAGAACAATCATCCTAGATTCAGTCAAGCTACACATCAGAGCAATCAACAAGTTCACAGGATTCATCGGGCATCTGAAATCGAAGATCAAACTAAGATCAAAATTAAGCAAAAAGTTGAAAATGGTGAAAATTTGGCTAAGTTTTCCAAGTAAAAGCACCCTAGACCAAGAGAGGCGCCCAAGAATCCATGCCTTATTCAATTTTTTGAATTTTCATCCTTCAACATTCGAAGCAGTGTCCACATTCGACGAACCTGCTCAAGATTGACTTCAAAGATTTAAAATTGGAAACAAAGCATTTTTATCCTAAAAACCTATTTAAGAGAGCTTTGCCTTCCATTATTCACATATTTTTGTAGGTGACATCCAAGAGCGAGAGAGGAGAAACATAAAAAATTTCTTCACCAAATATTTGAAGGCCAAAACTTGTAGCTTTTTCAAAGTTCTTCATATTTTCCTAATTAGGTTGCTCAGAGGTTTAATTTTTCATGCTTCAAATTTCCAGGGCATCAATTTTCAGAAGAAGGGGGTCATATTTTTCAATTATCAGCAATCTGGGTCAGCTTGGTTCATGATTGTTGCAAAGCTAGAGGAATCACAACTCAACTTGACAAAATCTCAAACAATCTTTGACTGTCCTTTCAATTAGGACTTCACATTTCCTTCACAAGTTCTTGATTCCAAAGCACTCAAATTGAAAACAAGGCCCAAAACCATTTATATATTCCTCAAAATACTCTTAACAACATCAAAGGACTGTCTCAAAACCAAATCCCAACTTAGACATTTCAAACTCAAAACCCTTCTATGTAGATTGTTCAAAATCAACATATATGCCCATTTAGATCACATAAACTACCAACTTCAGATTCCCAAGTCACTTCCACTTATTAATGCTTCAACCATAAGAAACCATTCCCCTCATTTTATGCATTAGATTTTATCACTCATACTGAACCTTTATTTTCAAACTCCAAAACATGACTATGACAACACTATCCAAACAAGACAGTCAATAAATGGTCACCAAGAACTCCTGAAATCCCCAAAAAAAATCAAGAAATGGATTCAAAAAACACCTACACACCTTTTTAAAACAACCTCACTTAAGAAGGACTTAAAACACATTAAAAAAAACTCTTTAAACATCACTATACATTGGTTTTACCAATCTTTTTCAATTTTTCTAGACCTAGGGCATCATGAATTCGACCCAAGAATTTATTCACACACTCTATAACTTTTGGAACTTTTAGAAAACTTATCAAACGTGCTTCTCACCAAATTCTAGAAGGTTTCTATGGTGGAATTAAGAGAAACATGATTTTTATTATTCTTTGCATACCCTAAATCAAGGTTTTACCCGCTTTTAATAAAATGCTCATATCTTTCACATATCTTCATGATTTTAAACGAAAAAATAAATAAATTCAATTATAATCATAGGGATTAAATTACAAATGGAGGAGGAAAGGATATTTTTACAAAATGTGGCCGTTCAATGGCCTGAAACTCAAAATTTGTAGGAAAATTATAGTAAATATGAGAATTTCATTGAACTTCAAATTCATACATTGTCCTCCAGCCTTCCTCAAAGTAAATTAGGTTACAAAATGCTTTAAATAAACATACCCAAAGCCTAAAAATAACCTTTCAACTACTTTTCCCCTTCACCTTCCAACTTCTTACAATTAGTTGCATTTTAACAATTTTGCTATGACAACATTTAGCAATTTTTTGCAACTTCAACATTTAATGCCCAATGACCCTAAAATGATGAACTATGACCTATTGCAACCTCAAAATGGTCCATTTGAACTTGTTACAAAATTATATCAACATTTTTAAAAACAAAACTTGAAGTTGCCTTCTTGAGGCATTTTCTTGCTTGGGTGCACTTGCACCATTCTCTCCAGCCAAAAGAATTCCAAGTCCTCTTGGATTGTGTCATTATATTCTCCTCACTGTAGTCTTATTTTCCCTACAACCTTCATCTTCACTTTTGGTTTGAGTTGGTCAATTGCAACTTGCTTCCATTTCATCTTGACTTTGTGAATCTTCTCCTTCTTGCACTAAAGTGTTTCAATCTCTATCTATCCTTCTGCAAACCGCTACACTTTGATCTTCAAATGGTTTCATGTCCAAAGAATTAGCACAATAAAGAAATGATACATTAACTCTATCAAAATACCTCCATCTATCTTCAAATCTTTGCAAATATCCAAGACCAATTCATCCTTGATCATTTCTTCATCAAACCTTGACACTAACTCAATATCTTCACTCTCTGAAATCAAGTCCTTTTTCTCTATTTCTCCTTCATCTTCATGCTTGGAAATGGTTGCAATACATTTTTCTTCATCCTTTAATTCTTCTTTAGCATCCTCAAACTCTTCTTCCTCTATCCTCTTCATTTGTCTTCTTCTTCTTTTGACAATCTTCCTAATGGGCCATGTAACTTTATTTTTCATGGTCAAGTTCCAACTTGTTGCTTGCCTATACAACTGCTCCATCTTCATCATGGACTCTACATAAAAATCATTGAACTCTGCATCCAATCTTCTCATCTCTTGCTTCAATGTTGCTACCTCTCTGTCAATCTTCTCTTGACTCTTCCTTTCTTCCTCTACCTAGAAATTTCTTCTTAACACTTCCATCTTCACAAGCAAGTCTCTCATTGCTTCAACTTTCTCTTAACTCTCTCTACCTTCTCTTGGAAACAACCAAGTTATCTTCTCAACCCACACACAACCTCAACACAAAACCAACTCTTTCTCAGCCTAGACCTTTCTAAGCTCTGATACCAAACTGATGCAAAGCAAGAGGAGTCACAACTCAACTTGACAAAATCTCAAACAATCTTTGACTATCCTTTCAATTAGGACTTCACCTTGCCTTCACAAATTCTTGATTCCAAAGCACTCAAACTACAAAAAAGGCCCAAATTTTTTTATAGATTCCTCAAAATACTCTTAACAACATCAAAGGATTGTCTCAAAACCAAATCCCAACTTAGACATTTCAAACTCAAAACCCTTCTATGTAGATTGTTCAAAATCAACATATATGCCCATTTAGATCACATAAACTACCAACTTCAGATTCCCAAGCCAATTCCACTTATTAATGCTTCAAAAATGTGTAAATAAGTCTACATAACCATAAGAAACCATTCCCCTCTTTTTATCCATTATATTTTATCAAACACTCATACTCAACCTTTATTTTCAGACTCCAAAACATGACAGTGACAACACTGTCCAAATAGGACAGTCAATAAATGGTCACCAAGAACTCCTCAAATCCCCAAAAAAAATCAATAAATAGATTCAAAAAACACCTACACACCTTTTTAAAACAACCTCACTTAAGGACTCAAAACCCATTAAAAAAAAACTCTTTAAACATCATTGTATACTGGTTTTACCAGTCCTTTTCACTTTTTCCAGACCTAGGGCATCATGAATTCAACCCAAGAATTTATTCCCACACTCTATAACTTTGGGGACTTTTAGAATACTTATTAAACACTTCTCACCAAATTCTAGAAGGTTTCCACTGTGGAATTAAGAGAAACATGATTTTTATTATTCTCTGCATACCCTAAATTGGGGTTTTACCCACTTTTAATAAAATGCTCATATCTTTCATATATCTTGATGATTTTAAATGAAAAAAAAACAAAATTCAAGTAAAATCATAGGGCATCAATTACTAATGGAGGAGGAAAGGATATTTTCACAAAAAAATTCCATTCAATGGCCTGGAACTTAGAATTTGCAAGAAAATTACAATAAATCTGAGAATTTCAATGAACTTCAAATTCATACATTGTCCTCCAGCCTTTCTCGAAGTAAATTAGGTTAAAAAATGATTTAAATAAACATACCAAATTCCTAAAACTAACCTTTCAACTAATTTTCCCCTTCACCTTCCAACTTCTTACAATTAGTTACATTTTAGCAATTTTGCTATGACAACATTTAGTAATTTTTTGCAACTTCAACATTTAATGGCCAATGACCCTAAAATGATGAAATATGACCTATTAAAACCTCAAAATGGTCCATTTGACCTTGTTACAACATTAGGTCAACATTTTTTTTAAAACAAAACTTGAAGTTGCCTTCTTGAGGCATTTTCTTGCTTGGGTGCACCTGCACCATTCTCTCTAGCCAAAAGAATTCCAAGTCCTCTTGGATCATGTCATTATATTCTCCTCCATGTAGTCTTCTTTGCCCTGCAACCTTCATCTTCACTTTTGGTTTGAGTTGGTCAATGCCAACTTGCTTCCATTTCATCTTAACTCTATGAATATGCTCCTTGCACTGAAGCGTTTCAATCTCTATTTGTCCTTCTCCAAACTGCTACACTATGATCTTCAAATGGTTTCCTATCCAAAGAATTAGCACCATAAATAAATGATACATTAATTCTATCATAATACCTCCATCTGTCTTCAACTCTTTGCAAATCTCCAAGACCAATTCATCCTTGATCAGTTCTTCATCAAACCTTGACACCAACTCAATATCTTCACTCTCTGAAATTAGGTCCTTTGTCTCTATTTCTCTTTCATCTTCATGCTTGGAAATGGTTGCACTACATTTGTCTTCATCCTTGAATTCTTCTTCAGCATCCTCAAACTCCTCTTCCTCTATCCTCTTCATTTGTCTTCTTCTTCTTTTGACAATCTTCCTAATGGGCGATGTAACTTTCTTTTTCATGGTCAAGTTCCAACTTGTTGCTTTCCTATACAATTGCTACATCTTCATCATGGACTTTGCATAAAAATCATTAAACACTATATCCAATCTTCTCATCTCTTGCTTCAATGCTTCTACCTCTCTGTCAATCTTCTCTTGACTCTTCCTTTCTTCCTTTTCCTGCAAATGTCTTCTTAACACTTCCATCTTCACAAGCAAGTCTCTCCTTGTTTCAACTTTCTCCTCTCTTTGCCTTCTCTTGGCAGCAACTAGGTTATCTTCTCAACCTGTAGACAACCTCAACACAAAACCAACTCTTCTCTCAGCCCGAACCTTTCAGAGCTCTGATATGAAACTAATGCAAAGCTAGAGGAATCACAACTCAACTTGACAAAATCTCAAACAATCTTTGATTTTCCTTTCAATTAGGACTTCACATTGCCTTCACAAGTTCTTGATTCCAAAGCACTCAAACTACAAAAAAGGCCCAAAAATGATTATAGATTCCTCAAAATACTCTTAACAACATCAAAGGACTATCTCAAAACCAAATCCCAACTTAGACATTTCAAACTCAAAACCCTTCTATGTAGATTGTTCAAAATCAGCATATATGCCCATTTAGATCACATAAACTACCAACTTCAGATTCCCAAGCCACTTCCACTTATTAATGCTTCAAACATGTGTAAATTAGTATGCATAACCATAAGAAACCATTCCCCTCATTTTATGCATTAGATTTTATAACTCATACTGAACCTTTATTTTCAGACTCCAAAACATGATTGTGACAACACTATCCAAATAGGACAGTCAATAATTGGTCACCAAGAACTCCTCAAATCCCCAAAACAAATCAAGAAATGGATTCAAAAAACACCTACACACATTTTAAAATAACCTCACTTAAGAAGGACTCAAAACCCATTGAAAAAAAAACTCTTTAAACATCACTGTATACTAGTTTTACCAGTCTTTTTCACCTTTTCTAGACCTAGGGCATCATGAATTCAACCCAAGAATTTATTCCCACACTCTATAAATTTGGATACTTTTAGAATACTTATAAAAAATTCTTCTCACCAAATTATAAAAGGTTTCCACAATGGAATTAAGAGAAACATGATTTTTATTATTCTTTGCATACCCTAAATTAGGGTTTTACCCACTTTTAATAAAATGCTCATATATTTCACATATCTTGATGATTTTAAATGAAAAAAAAAACAAATTCAATTAGAATCACAGGGATTCAATTACCAATGGAGGAGGAAAGGATATTTTCACAAAATTTGGCCGTTCAATGGCCTAAAACTCAAAATTTGTAGGAAAATTACAGTAAATATGAGAATTTCATTGAACTTCAAATTCATACATTGTCCTCTAGCCTTCCTCGAAGTAAATTAGGTTAAAAAATGATTTAAATAAACATACCCAACATCTAAAACTAACCTTTCAACTAATTTTCTCCTTCACCTTCCAACTTCTTAGAATTAGTTACATTTTAGCAATTTTGCTATGACAACATTTAGCAATTTTTTGCAACTTCAACATTTAATGCCCAATGACCCTAAAATGATGAAGTGTGACCTATTAAAACCTAAAAATGGTCCATTTGACCTTTTTAAAACATTAGATCAACATTTTTAAAAGCAAAACTTGAAGTTGCCTTCTTGAGACATTTTCTTGCTTGGGTGCACCTGCACCATTCTCTCTAACCAAAAGAATTCCAAGTCCTCTTGGATTATGTCATTATATTACCCTCCCTGTAGTCTTCTTTTTTCTAAAACCTTCATCTTCACTTTTGGTTTGAGTTGGTCAATGCCAACTTGCTTCCATTTCATCTTGACTCTGTGAATTTTCTCCTTCTTGCCCTGAAGTGTTTCAATCTCTATTTGTCCTTCTCCAAAGTGTTGCACTCTGATCTTTAAATGGTTTCATGCCAAAGAATTAGAACAATAAAGAAATAATACATTAATTCTATCACAATACCTCCATCTGTCTTCAACTCTTTGCAAATCTCCAAGACCAATTCATCCTTTATCATTTCTTCATCAAACCTTGACACCAACTCAATATCTTCTCTCTGGAATCAGGTCCTTTGTCTCTATTTCTCCTTCATCTTCATGCTTGGAAATGGCTGCACTACATTTGTCTTCATCCTTGAATTCTTCTTCAACATCCTCAAACTCCTCTTCCTCTATCCTCTTCATTTGTCTTCTTCTTCTTTTGACAATCTTCCTAATGGGCCATGTAACTTTCTTTTTCATGGTCAAATGCCAACTTGTTGCTTGCCTATACAACTGCTCCATCTTCATCATAGAATTTGCATAAAAAACACTAAACTTTGTATCCAATCTTCTCATCTCTTGCTTCAATGCTACTACCTCTCTGTCAATCTTCTCTTGTCTCTTCCTTTCTTCCTCTGCCTGCAAATGTCTTCTTAACACTTCCATCTTCACAAGCAAGTCTCTCCTTGCTTCAACTTTATCTGAACTCTCTCTACCTTCTCTTGGAAACAACCAGGTTATCCTCTCAACCTACACACAAAACCAACTCTTTCTTAGCCCAAACCTTTCTAAGCTCTGATACAGAATTGATGCAAATCTAGAGGAATCACAACTCAACTTGACAAAATCTCAAACAATCTTTGACTGTCCTTTCAATTAGGACTTCATATTGCCTTCACAATTTCTTGATTCCAAAGCACTCAAATTGTAAACAAGGCCCAAAACCATTTATTATTCCTCAAAATATTCTTAACAACATCAAAGGACTGTCTCAAAACCAAATCCCAACTTAGACATTTCAAACTCAAAACCCTTCTATGTAGATTGTTCAATATCAACATATATTCCCATTTAGATCACATAAACTACCAACTTCAGATTCCCAAGTCACTTCCACTTATTAATGCTTCAACCATAAGAAACCATTCCCCTCATTTTATGCATTAGATTTTATCAAACACTCATACTCAACCTTTATTTTCATACTCCAAAACATGACTGTGACAACACTGTCCAACCATGACAGTCAATAAATTGTCACCAAGAACTCCTCAAATCCCCAAAAAAAAACAATATATGGATTCAAAAAACACCTACACACCTTTTTAAAACAACCTCACTTAAGAAGGACCCAAAACCCATTAAAAAAAACTCTTTAAACATCATTGTATACTAGTTTTACGAGTCTTTTTCACTTTTTCCAGACCTGGGGCATCATGAATTTGACCCAAGAATTTATTCCCACACTCTATAACTTTGTGGAATTTTATAATACTTATCAAACATGCTTCTCACCAAATTTGAGAAGGTTTCGATGGTGGAATTAAGAGAAACATGATTTTTATTATTCTATGCATACCCTAAATCAGGGTTTTACCCACTTTTAATAAAATGCTCATATCTTTCACATATCTTCATGATTTTAAATGAAAAAAAAACCAAATTAAATTATACTCACAAGGATTCAATTACTAATGGAGGAGGAAAGGATATTTTTACAAAATGTGGCCATTCAATGGCCTGAAACTCAGAATTTTCAGGAAAATTACAATAAATCTATGAATTTCATTGAACTTCAAATTCATACATTTGTCCTCCAGCCTTCCTCAAAGTAAATGAGGTTAAAAAATGCTTTAAATAAAAACACCCAATGCCCAAAAATAAACTTTCAATTACTTTTCCCCTTCACCTTCCAACTTTCAATTAGTTGCATTTTAGCAATTTTGCTATGACAACATTTAGTAATTTTTTGCAACTTCAACATTTGATGCCTAATGACCCTAAAATGATGAACTATGACCTATTAAAACCTCAAAATCATCCATTTGACCTTGTTACAACATTAGATCAACATTTTTAAAAACAAAACTTGAAGTTGCCTTCTTGAGGCATTTTCTTGCTTGGGTGCACCTACACCAATGATTCTCTACAACTTTGGAAAAAATTTCAACTTTCAAGAACCTACCTTTTTCTCACATGAACAAGAAATATTTATTGTTTTCAAAATCTAATCAATTGGTTTCATCCAAAATGTGATTTTGCACAAAACCCAACTCTCAGCTTTTTTTAGGAAAATCCTAAAATTTTAGGGTTTCTACTTTTTCAACTAGCCATCAACAATTTTCAAAATCAGATGATTTGGGTCCCTTTGCAACAAGATTCTACACAAAACCCATATATCATATTATTTTTGAAAAAAATTTCCCTTCAAAGAATAAAAATCAACAAGCTATTTTAAACTTTTGTGCAGAACTTGCTTGAGCATAGTCGAGTTTATAGTCAAAAGTTGAGTTTTTCAACATGCAATATTCTCGCATGGAATTCAGAACCAAGCTAGTGTTGTATCATGATTTATTGAAAAAATTTGATGAGTTGTTTGCAGCCTTAGGCTAGATGATGTTGAGAAGTACTTTTCAATACCACCATGAACATAAAACATCATCATCTCAGTTGGTATGAGCGAAAGGACAATTATTGGAAAAGAGTTATGCAATACTCTTCCGTTGAGAATTAGGAGAAGTGTCAGAAGTATAAAAGCTATAGAAGAAAAGGGGGAATGTCAGAAGATGGTCACACACTGGGTAAAAAAGATATGTTCAAGCAAGATGATATATTTATAAAAGGTCATCACTCCAGTTGCAGAGCTACCGAAATTAGCAAGATTTGATAAAGTAGTTGAAGATGTCAAATATTTTCTAAGTTCAATTGTAGAAGGCGAGGAAATCCTAGAAAATAAAAATATGGCTATAGATAGTATCAATGCTCTTGATAGAGAGGCAGTTTCCATCTTTTTGGCGGATGTGGTTGAGATTTAAAGCAGTAGTGAACTAGAAGCTTTCTCTGACTTTCTTTTTATTCTTGTCTCACTCTTATCCACTCTTTATGAAGGACAAATATCAAGTTGTAATAGTTGGCACTTTCCCTTTTTTTGCTTTCATAAGTTGTTAGATGCTTATCTTGTTTTAGTTTTAGAAATAAAGCTTGCATGTTGGAAAGTCTTGGTTGTAAAAGTAAGGAGATTTTAGGGTTCCCTACTTTTCTTGTGTATAAATAAGGGAAGCCTTGCCCATTTTTCTTTAACAGTTATTGTGATTGCAAATTGTTGAGCCTACTTTTCCTGCAAGTTGTTATTCAGTTTTAGTTCACTTAGTGTAAGAGCAAGCTTCTATACCTATCTTTGCTACAAGATATTGTTCAATTCATGTGTTACTTGTGTCAATGTATTTTGGTTGATCGCTAAGTTGTAAGCATGTTATTGCTACAATCTTGCAGTCCCAGAAGTTTAATCTTTGCTACTTGAAATTTGAGAAAATAAAATCTTATGCCCACTTCTCTACTTTGATCTACTATCTCAGATTTTCATTTTATGTGTTATGCTTATATGATCTCTATTTCAACTTGCATTGAAATTACAATAGATGTGCGTTGGAAGAAAGTTTGTTTAAGTATTTGTGTCAAAGAATCATTCCTTGTTCATTTCTAACTCTCAAGCTCTGAGTTTACTTGAGTGGTTAGAAATTTCATTAGAGTAGGCTTAGTCGTAGTTGAAGTTCAAAAGAGAAAAACTCAACTACAACACTAGAGTTTTATAACCTTGCGCTCTTAGTTGAAAAAAAAGATTGGCAAATTAGTATAGTTTACTTTCTTTAAGCAACATCAGCAAAGAGGGAGCTTCCCCTCCTAATTCAAAGAGCATTTTATTTGTGCATAGTTTTCCGTTTCTAATCTACATTCCAAAGGTACGAATTGACATGCCAACATAAATTGTAATATATATTTGTTTAAAACACATAGCATCCAATTTCATCATAAATTTACTAACACATTTCTATTTTAATGTTTCAATATTTTCAAGTCTTTGATTTCTAAATAACATATATAACACTTTGTAATCCAATTTCGTCATAAAATTATTAATCCATTTCTATTTTAATGTTTCAATATTTTCAAGTCTTTAGTTTCTAAACTAGGTTTAGGAAATTTCTCACTCTAAGATCTATCCAATACTTGGATTAACTTTTAAGACCAATTTTAGAGATTGATCACTAAAACTAATATTAATTCTAACCCTCACAATACTCAAAACCTAATTTTGTTGTTGATTCATGAAACTTGTTCACAAAATTTTTAGCTTCTCTTTTCTAAAAGTTATCTTTCTTCATAAGAAATCTCTATGTTTCATTACGAATAAATTTGAATTAATTAACTTATAATTACTTTCAATCCATTGATACATATACAATATTCCTATTCAATATTCTTTAAAAAGACAAGACCTAACTTGTATGCACTTTCCAAATCTTTATTGAACTTTGTTGAATTCTTGTTTTCCTTAACCTTTTATCTTTGTTGAAGTTTTCTTTTCTCCAACATGCAAAAAATGAATCCTCCTCATGAATATGTGAATAATGAAAGTGATAATTTGTTAACTTCATAAGTGAAAAGTACACAATGTTCTATTAAATATTTTAATAGATAAACTTTTAATTGTTTTTATTTAATGTTCTATTAATTCTTTTAATAGAACACTTTTATCTTTTTAATTAATATTCTTTAATTTTCTACAAATAAATTTTATTTTATCTATTTATCTTATTTTATTATGCAAATGTTTGTCACTCATATTCCAAGCCTAGTTCCAATCGGCCCTTACATAACTTAAGTGTGCCAAGCACTCAATTTATTGAAGGGTTGATTGGAAGTAGACTTGGAGTATGAAGTGACAAACACTTGGTTCCAGATCATTAAATATTATCTTTAGATCAGCCTAGTTCCAATCAGCCCTTACATAACTTAAGTGTGTCAAGCACTCAATTTATTGAAGGGTTTATTGGAAGTAGACTTGGAGTATGAAGTGACAAACACTTGGTTCCAGATCATTAAATATTATCTTTAGATCAGCCTAGTTCCAATCAGCCCTTGCATAACTTAAGTGTGTCAAGCACTCAATTTATTGAAGGGTTGATTGGAAGTAGACTTGGAGTATGAAGTGACAAACACTTTGTTCCAGTTCATTAAATATTATCTTTAGATCAAATTTAAATTGTTGTGTGTGTGTGTTTTTTTAAAACATTTAGCAATCCAATTTCATCATAAACTTACTAACCCATTTCTATTTTAATGTTTCAATATTTTCAAGCCTTTAGTTTCTAAACTAGGTTTAGTGTTTCTCTAGCCAAGATCTATACAATACTTTGATTAAATTTTAAGACCAATTTTTAGAAATTGGTCATTGAAATTAATATTAATTCCAACAACCCTCACAGTACTCATTTACCTAATTTAGTTGTTGATTCATGAAACTTGTTCACAAATTTTTTAATTTCTATTTTCTAGAAGTTATCTTTCTTCATAAGAAATCTCTATATGTTTCATTATAAATAAATTTGAATTAACTTATAATTATTCTTCAATCCATTGATACATACAATATTTCTATTCAATATTCTTTAAAAAGACAAGACCTAACTTGTATGCACTTTTCAAATCTTTATTGAACTTTGTTGAATTCTTGTATTCCTTAACCTTTAATCTTTGTTGAAGTTTTATTTTATGAAACATGTTAAAAATGAATCCCCCTCATTAATATGTTTGTGGGCATAGCAATCGAGTAAGGGCAAAGAGGGTAAGAGCTTGAGAGCTAGGGGTTTAGAACACAATTTGGAGCACTAAGTCACTTAGCACGAACACCAACAACATCAACACTAGGGTTCAAATCCACAAACACATTAGATAAGCAAGGGAACAAGGTCTACAATCACAATAGCCCAACTGGGGTTTGAACCTTGGTGACCACAGCAACAGCACCACCACTTAACAAACATACTATGAGATGAAACCTGATAGATAATAAATTATTTAATTATTAACCATTTAATAATACTTTTTTTTAAAAAATAGGTTGCACTCAACTTTTATTTAATATTCTATTAATTATTTTAATAGATACACTTTTATCTTTTTAATTAGTATTATTTAATTCTCTACAAATAAATTTGTTTTTACCTATTTATCTAGTATTATTTAATTCTCTACAAAACTTGGAGTATGAAGTGACAAACACTTGGTTCTAGTTCATTAAATATTATCTTTAAATCAAATTTAAATTGTAATATATATATGTTTAGAACACTTAGCAATCCAATTTCATCATAAACTTACTTATCCATTTCTATTTTAATATTTCAATATTTTTAAATCTTTGGTTTCTAAATAACATATATATAACACTTTGCAATCCAATTTCATCATAAACTTACTAACCTATTTCTATTTCAATGTTTCAATATTTTCAAGTCTTTTGTTTCTAAACTAGGCTTAGAGTTTCTCACTCCAAGATCTATCCAATACATAGATTAACTTTTAAGACTAATTTTTAGAGATTGATCATTGAAATTAATATTAATTCCAACAACCCTCGCAATACTCAAAACTTAATTTGGTTGTGGATTTATGAAACTTATTCATAATTTTTTAACTTCTCTTTTCTAGAAGTTATCTTAAAAGAGAAGTTATCTTTCTTCATAAGAAATCTCTATATGTTTCATTACCAATAAATTTGAATTAATTAACTTATAATTACCATTCAATCTTAATACATAAAATATTTTTATTCAATATTCTTCAAAAAGAAAGACCTAACTTGTATGCACTTTCCAAATCTTTATTGAACTTTGTTGAATTCTTATATGAAGTTTTATTTTCTCCAACATGTAAAAAATGAATCCTCCTCATGAATATGTGAGTAATGAAAGTGATAATTTGTTAACTTTATAAGTGATTTCAATAATCACTCACACCCTTCTTATTCTTGGTTGAATTATTTTCTCATCCAATTTTATGCTTTAATTCTTCTCCAAATTATTCATAGTAATTATAATTTTATTTTTAATTCTTTTTATGTACTTATCCTTCTTAAATATCTTCTTCTAATTTCTTAAAAGTATATTTATTGTATTATCTAAAAAAAATTAATTAAATATGAAATGTAATTTATTTATTTATTTCGTTTGGTGAGGAGGGACTTTTAACTTGGCTCGCTCTAGGTGAGGTAAAAAATGGGGGACCTAATCCTTGGCATAATACATAATATCAACATGAATCATCTAGATGCATGAGAACACCAACCCAACAGGGGCAAAGAGGATGAGATCTTACGAGCACACAAAATCAATAGGGGTCTAAAGCACAATCTGGAGCACAAAGTCACTTGACATGAATGACAACAACATCAACACTAAGGTTCAAACTTGCAATCACATTGAATGAGCGAGGGCACAAGGCCTACAATCACAATAGCCCAGAAGGGTTTGAACCTTGGTAGGCACAATAACAACACCACTTAATCAATACACTATGAGATAAACCTCGATAGATAATTTAATTATTAACCATTTAATAATGCTCCATTTTTAAATAGGTTGCACTCATATTTTTTTTTAACATTCTATTAATTCTTTTAATAGATACAATTTTATCTTCTTAATTATAATTCTTTAATTCTCTTCAAATAAATTTGATTTTACCTACTTTTCTTATTTTATTTAAATCAACCATTATTTTTTATTTCAATTTTTAATATTTTAAATATTTAAACACACACATATATATTACAATTTAGACTTGGTTTAAAGATAATATTTTATGAACTAGAACCAAGTGTTTGTCACTTCATACTTCAAGTCTAGCTCCAATCAACCTTCTATAAGTTGAGTGTTTGATACACTTAAGTTATGCAAGAGCTGATTGGAACTAGGCTTGGAATATGAAGTGGCAAACATTTATATAATAAAAAAATAAATAATAAGTTGTGTCACATGATAAAAGTTTCATAATAAAATAATAAATAATAAGTTGTGTCACATGATAAAAGTTTCACAACAAAATAATAAATAACTTAATTAAATATTCGCCATACATCAAACACACACATGTAATAATACAATCATATAAACAAACAATGAGCCAACACATCCATAATATAGCATAATAATCATTCAACAAGTAAAATATCTACATCCAAATTATAATAGGATAAGTGAAAGAATAATAAATCAAAGAGGCCAATAACGTGGGATATTCTAGATTATTTGGTGAATGAGAGGACTATTAACTACATTTCAAATATCAATAAAAGTTATTCTGAATTTGTTGCACCTTGCACACTAATAGTAATGTAAGTTTTATTGACATGACACATCCATTGATAATGGACACATATAGATTGTGTTCTTGAATGAGTTTTAATACCTTGAGATGAAGAAATAGTACATTATTGCATTAAAGGATATACAACAATGATCAATGAAGATGATGTGGTAGTATGACTTGAGGTTTTATGAAATCTTGAAAAGGAAACAATTTTATGTTAATGGAAATAATGGTGTATTGGTGGGTTGATTCTATCAAATCTATTCTACATAATGAGTGTTTTGCATTAAGAATTGCATATCTAAGTAAGGCAACAACTATTCTGCATACATAATTGTACTATGGTTATGTTTTATCATAAACTAATATACATGAGTCATTGAAATTATTTATTGTTTATTATTTTGTATGAAATAATATTTTTGATAAACTTAAAATGTTATTATTTCATACATATTTTTGAATATTATGTATAAAATAATATGGCTATTATGTTATTATGTATGAAATAATAGTCATATGTTGTGATATTATAGTATGTTATTATGTATGAAATAATAGCCATATGTATGTTATTATGTATCAAATAATATTTTTGTATGAAATTGATGGCCAATATTCAATATTCGATGGCCATGTGATAGCCATTCAACTCTGCAAGGAGTATGCATTAATGGTGTGTGTTCTACAGAAGTGATCAATTTGATCCTGATACGTGTGAGGAATTAATTTCCTATCATCATTGAGAATACTACACAGATTTTCATGTACTTGGCCAATGTTGATTAAGGGATCACTAGCTACTTCCTTCACCTTATCCTTGTGAGTTTTTGGTATTGTCAAGAACATTTGATTTAGCCTTGTTTGTATGGTAAGGGTTGTGTGTATGTGAGAGTTTGTTTTATTAGTCCCTTTGAGTTACCTTTTTAATATGACTACTTATTTTATGATTTAAAAAGTCCTTATGTGGTCTTTATTGTTCAAAAAGTTCCCTAGGTGATAGGTTTATGGGTTAGGGATCATTTTATCTCATAAAATCCCTTTAATAGATTTGGGAACCCACTCCAATTACCCATTTATCAAAAGTGGTGAAAATTGGAGTTAGGTGGTTGGGAAGTTATGGAGAGGTAGTTGCCTTTCCCCTTCTATTTATTATTTCTCCTTGAGTAGAGAAGGGGCTTCTCTCTGTTTTCTTTTGGCTTTACTCTTGTCTTTTGGGATGCTTTCTCATTTTGGGAGGAGAACTCTTGGTGAAGAATGGGAGAAAGGGCTTCCACATGATGGATAGTAATCTTTTGGTAATATCTTTCCTTTGTAGATCCTTGTTGATGAGTAAATGAATGTTTGTGTTATTTTTATTCTTTGTGAAAATATATGTTGAAGTTCCTTATACTTTTGGTTGTGATTTATGTGTTGGGACTTCTTGTTTTGTGAGTATAAATGGTTTTAAATGTGAAAATTATTGTAAATGTGCAAATGGTTGTAATTGTGAATGTTTTATAGAATGGAATTATGGAGTAGTCTATGTGAATAGTGGTTATGTGTGTGTACTTGGGAAGAGCTATGCGACCCTTAGAGCTCAGGGGTGGATTGATTATCAATCCTATGGTTGGGAGGAGAGCTATTTGGCCATATTGTATTTGTTGACTTCTCCTTTCAAGTACATGGGTTAAGCAATAAGGATTCTCTTGAAAATTTCAACTTATGATCCCCAAGGAAGATGCATGGAGTCTTGAGGGTTTTGTAAAAAATTAATTTCCATGAGATTTAAAGTTTCAACCTGTACTATAATGGCTATCCTTAAAAAATAATAAGGGGGTAAAAAAAAAGGAAAATGCATGACTAGTTGTAGTTATCCTTTAGGAGTAGGATCTCAATGTTAATAGGGACATGATGTACTTGGTTGAATTGGGAAAGTAAAAAAAATTGGTCATAGCTTCATTATAAGTTGTGTGGATGGTTTATTGATTATATGTTCTATTTTGAGATCAAATATGTCCATACTTGTTAGGTTTTGCTTAAAACTGCCCATCATAAGTAACTGGTGTAATCTAGTATGTATTCTTTGGTTCATCCATATTTGCTAGTTTTTAAGTATAGCTAGCCCCAAATGTAATCTCTATTAATATATAATATAATTTATAAGCTATGCATTTTGTTAAAAAAAAAAGATGTGTGAATGGTTTATTGTTTTATTTTCCAAATGCACAAGATCTATTGAATATTGATAACGTATGTATTAATTATTTTGATAATAGCATTAGATAGAAATAAATCATGTCAGTGTTAGTTCTTCATGATGGATGTATGACTTATAAATTGGTTATAGAAGCAAGAAAAAGGACAAAGAAATAAAGAAAATCATGTTTCTTAGAGTAAGATGTGAGAATTTTCTCATAAATTTTAGATTTATTTCATTAAAGTATATGCTTGGAAGGAATGAATAATCTATCTTAAGTGAATTTAAATAAAAACTCCTAAACATATAATTGTTTATGTATATATGAATACATATTATGAAAAAACAAAGTCATTAAATGAAATACTTGTCTACTTTACAATATTTTAAATAAATTATTCAATCTATTATAACAAGTGAAGTCAGTTCAAAGAGAATACATAAGTATGGATATGCTATTGAAATGCAAATTAAGTAGCATATATATAAAGAATTAAATTATATATTCATATGAAAAAAGGTGTTCGACCCCCTCCTAGGTTGAAGGGGGTTGGCCAACACAAGCCACCCCCATCACTTGAGAGAGGGCCGAAGGGGGGGCCACAACCTCATGGGGGTTGTGAGCCACCTTGGAGGCCCATCACTCCTCATTACCTTCACAAATAACAAATAAATAAATATGGATTTATGTTGGTATAACATCGAGATATTGGCTCTGTAAATTGTCTTTCCAGATTTATAAAACAAATCCATATATATATAATAAAGGCTTGAATCAAAGCCATGATCAATCATGGAAAAAATATATATAGCCTAATTTGCTACAGTGCCAACAATAAAACATCCAAATTCATTCAAAAATTCTAACTTGCAATATGGGAATAAATCAAAATATTTTGAAACTGAAAAAAGAACACTGAAATCTTGAAATATAAATTAACATGAAGGTGAAAGGAATTGTAATAGAGAAGAGGGTGCAGTATTTAAGTGTTTGTCATGCTGTTATAAGTTAGATTATAAGAAATTAATGATTATTTTAGTTGAACCATGAATTTAAATAGATCAAAATTAAAACTAATTTAGGGATTGGAAATGTTTGTGTTGTCGTTCAATAAAAGTACAACCTTAAACTATTTTAGTTTTAGATTTGATGTGGTAATTAAATCCAAGTTCTCTAAGTATGAATCATCATTGTATAATTCCTATTTCTATTATCTTTCACATTCCATGACTTGATGTTCTTTAGTGTTAAATAGGCAATGATGGATAGGTAACAACATCAAATTAATAGTATTTATTGGTTGTGAGTTTAGTAACGACTTGATATTTCTTAGTATGATAGTCATAAATTAGAATTTTCCCTTCTAGTAGTTTACTGTGCTATATCAATCGTCCATGCCATAAATTTGCAAGTTATCATTAATATGGTTGACATCAAAATAGTCTTGATTGTTTTCTCTAGATAGTATACCACCATTTGAAGGCATTCAATTATCATTCTTTCTCTTATTTATGTGAATTACACTAGACACCAATGTATCATACTAAATTTCTAGGAATACCTTGGAAAATTAGATAATAGTTGGCACTTGTCTATGCTTGTGAGGTTATTCACATGTGTTGTTTCAATTATGATATCATTTTTAAATAGATAACTTGGAAAAGTAAATTAAATATTGGATTTTATGATAGTGAATTGAAGTTAATTTACCCACCTTCAATGCATCTATAATATTTGATTTTCCTAGCAGACTATAAATGTATAATTCAACCTTTAATTTCATGGGAAGAAATTGAACCCAACCTTATATCTATTCAAATCTTGTAGTGACCTCCACTAATAACTTTAGGTTTATTGTTTTTTTCTAAATTCTAATATAATGGTATATCTACTTGAAATAATCAAGTAATAATAAAATCTATTCATATTAAGATTATTGAACTTGTTGTCATGTTTTCCTTTTTGAGAGTTTATTAGTTATCCATAAGTAATAGTTACAATTGGGTATGGTATTATTCTACTTGCTTTATTTCCTAGAGTAGTGATTAACTTGTATAGAATTATGATTGCTTAAATAGAATGAATTTAGTACTATTTTCATTAATTAAGGAAGTGTAAAAATAAAGAGTAATAAATACTAGATCTACTAACAATATTATTGTTGTGATTAGCAATCACAATAATATCATCATTGGTTAAGATTATAGACAATGCAAATAATATTAATATTAATATTGTGAGTAATGTCAACTTTGAGTTGTCAAGAAAAAGTTAGTAGTTGAGTAATTTTGTTTTCAAGAATAATATGATAAATATATTAGCAATAATAGTAAATATATATACCCTATGAATAATAATGTTAATTAGAAGTAAATTTAGAATCGGTGACATTAGTAAATGTATAACTAACGATAATATTAAGAGTGAAATTGGTAATATGATCTTTAGTGATATAGGTAATATAAATATTAGAAGTGACATTAACATTAAAATTTGGTACTTAATGAGGAAAGTTTTAAGAAATAAAATATTAATATTGAGTATTAAGACTAATATTATTATAACTATTATTTATCAAGAAATGATGGTGTCAATATGAATAATGTTAATACGTGTAAATATTAAAAAGGAATGGTAAGGATAAAGGTAGTTATAATACTAATATAAATGTTATTAAATCATTGTTATTAGGGATATTGATGTAGTTCAACAATTGAGAAACCAAAAAGGTTTTTCAATTGTTGCAGCCTTCCTTCACAAAATCAACAATTAAAACTAATATTAAAATAAATCTCCAGCACAAGATTATTTTATATTTATTTAAATAAATAAATACTAGAGCTTTACAATTATGAAAAATCAACCTACTAATCCATTATGAAAGCTTCAATTGCAACTACAACCATCTACAGGCAAGATTCAAAACCCATATGCAAACTCCTATAGGAAAAGTTCTACAAAGCAACAAAAATCAGCTTCAGCTCAACACAAATGCATGCTACAGGAAGCAAATAAATCTTCTCAAACTTCCATACATGGAGGTTGGGGTGTCAATCAACACTTTCTCCACTCTCCTCTAGGCATTGGATTCATGCATTCATCCTCTTGTAAACAATGATTTTAAAAGCCCTATTGGACACTTACCCTTTTAGGATCTTTCACCTAAAAGGGAAGGAATAGGGTTAAAAATCTATGTAAACACTCAAATATTAATGTAAAGAGGGATGCAATTATGTCTAATTAAGATGCACAAATGCAATAATCTAAAAATGGAATGATATTATGATGCAATTTACCTAAAAATTATGAAGTGTTGGAAAACACAATGTGATATGCAGAAAGATGAAATAAATGCAATAAATGCAAAATATAGTAATTATGCACCTGAAAGTGACTTTTAATTGATATTTTGGCTTTGCAAATAAGAGGTTGTCTTCAACAAGTTTGCAAACTATTCTTCAATGATTTCCAAGCCTTCAAAGTACCTAAATCTGAAAACAGACAAAGAAAGAGAATTGTTGAATGTTATGGAATAGGGGTTTTCCTTGGTCAAATCCCTTTTAAGTAATTAAACCAAATGAAGAAATAAGATTAAGCATGAACATGAAATAATGGAATTAGTACCTTTCCATGATGATGGATCTTGAATAGCTGCAACAATGGATGAAAATTCTTGCTCTTGAATGCTTTAGAATTGAGCTTGAAGGCTATCTTGAATGCTTGATTCTTGCTTGCTTGACTTGATGATATGAATGAATGATGAATGAATTGCTTGGATAATGGATGGATGAAAGGTCTCCTTTTATAGAGGAGAGTTGAGAATAAGGATCATGATCAAGGGCCAAGATTAAATTAGAAAATAACTTAATCAAGGGTGAAGGTAATTGAGAGAAGAAAGACATGGATAGATAAAAAAAACTTGAGGTGGAAGATAAGATTGACACAAAAAAAGAGGTCGTTGGAGAAAATTATTTAATAAAAATTATTATAATTTAGGTGGCCAACATAGGAGAAATAAATAAAATATTAATTTTATTTATTTCAAAAGAAAGGTGGGAACAAATAATTAAATAATTAAAAATAATTATTTAATTGGGGAGATAAAGAAAGGATAAATAATTAAATAAATATAACATTTATTTAATTATAGAGAGAAAAGGTTAATGAATTAAATAATTGAAATAATTATTTAATTATAAAAGAAGAGGGAAAAACTAACTTTTGAATTAAAATAATATTTAATTCAAAAGTGGGGGATAAGGACAAAATATTAAATAATTAAAAATAATTATTTAATATTGGAGGGAAAGTGGGGAATATTTATTTAATTATAGAAGAAAAGGGGGCCCATATGCCAATTGGCGTCACATAATCTAGGCTGTAGTTGGCTAGATCATGCATATGGACCTTCCACAAGAGCCACAGATGAATGTGGTGTCTTCTACCATCTTTGAGCTCAGGGGCAGAGCAATTAATCCAAAATAAAGGTTGTGTTAGAAAGAAATGACCAGACAAATCGACATGGCAAGAAATTTGAGGCATTGTTACAGAACTTCTATGAGCATATTCAAAGCAAGAAAGATGACGATAGGAAGTGTCCTCGGTGAGCAAGTTTATTGAGAATAATGGAGGTCGTTGGTATTGTTACTCATGTGGAGATTGGGAGTCGAGCAAAGGAATCGAACATAATTCATTTAAGAGGATAGTTTGATTTATTGTGGTCGGCTTATGCATTAATGAGCATTGGAGGCCTAATGGTCTATATAGCCGAAGTTTGGGAATTGAAACACTAACTTGAAGATGGATACACCGATCAAACTGCAGAGCTCGAAATAGGGGGGAGCCTTTCTTGGCTTCATTTCAAACTAGAGGCTAATGAAATTTTGTTTGAACAAGCACATTATTTTTTTGGCGGCTATGAGAATGGTGTTAGGGAGGAAATTATGTTTTTCACATAATAAAACCAGAGCGAACTCAAACATTTCATCTCACTTTTTGGCTTCCCTAATAGACTTAAATCTGCCAAAGGTTTGTTGCTTGGTTCTCCTGCAAGTGATGTTCAAGGCCTCTATCCTGTTGGAAGACATTGACATTGTGGCCCTCACCCAACCAGGAGTGGGAATTCCATTGCCAAATGACATTGAAAGAATGTTTTGGCCAGGAGTGGAGGTTGATTGGTACCCATTCATACTAGGCTTAAGCACCGAAGAGCTTCAGTGACATAGGCATTGGGCGCTATTGGGATCTTTGTTTCTTGGTCGCAGACTGGGTTTGGATGAAGTTACAAGAATCAATTGGTTCCATGAATTTGTAGAGATTGTGGGATTGGGTGAATTCTATGAGGAAGACGACTAAGGTTTGACAGTGGTTTTTTGGACTGTTTTGATATCTTTTTGTGAATAGTGCCTTGTGTAGGGAATGTAATGCCTTTGATAGAGGGAGAGCGAAATTTTATTTGATGTATCAATGCATGTATCTAAAAATTTCTTAGGCTTTGGCTTCGCCACCTCAGGGAGCAAAATTGATATAAATTTTTTGATAATATTAATATAAAGCATGTAGCCTTGGTTGTGTATTATGAATCAAAAAAAAATTATAGAAGAAAAGGGTAATGAATAATTAAATAATTTAAAATAATTATTTAATTATAGAATAAAAGGGAAAAGCTAACTTTTGAATTAAAATAATATTTAATTCAAAAATGGGGGGAGGGAAAGGACCATTAGATTTAAATGCTTAATAAAAGTCTAGAAGAGTGTGAAAGTGATTTGCAACACTTTACAACACCTTTACAAGACATGTATTTTATTCATTTTGCTAAGGCCCAAGACCTAATGTGGATGTGTAAAAGACCTCACAACACTAGACCAAAGCAAAATTAAGTCCAATTTATCATCAATTATTCCCATTTCAAGCAAAGTATACACTTTTTGGTGACACACCTCTTCATTGTTTATACCTAGAAAAATTCAAATCTTTGCCAAAATTTTCACCCACTACCTCTTTCTAGCACCTTCACTCTGAGGTGCCCAACATCCATGACAAACATTCACTCCCAATCCATTATTATTCACAAGAGTTACAAAAGAATAAAATTTAATATCTCCCAACCTGAGTGTGGGACTTTGTTTCCCATTATTTTTTAAACCAAATGAATAACTTTGGATTTGAATTTCATGCCAACACAAGTGTATGGAGAGGGGCCCCTTTCAAATTTGATAAAGGAAGAAAAATCAAGAAATACTTCATGCTTGCAAGACCACATCACACCAAAATTTAAAAGGAAAAATAAAATTAAAAGAATTTTTTGGTTGTGCATTGCACTTACCCCTAATGCTCCTGCATCAAACACTTGGGGTAAGAAAGAATGTTTCATGAATGTGAATTCATGAGAATTCATATGGATTTGGTATTCCAAGCTTGAGAAGTTTGAGGGTAGCCACCTATGTTTCCTCTTCCATCTTCTTTCCTCTCCATTTAACCAAGTACTCCTCGTATTCCTTGCCTCTTGTTCTTCTTACCACTCTTGAATCAACAACTTCATCTACCTCTTCACACCCCTTCGCCAGAAGTTTTTGATCCCAACTTTGTAAATCATAAATATCAGTCTTCTCTTCATGTGTTTCATCCCCACTTTTGAGTACCTTGTGCAATCTTCTTACATTTCAGTTTGTTATAAGTGCATTGAGGAAATCTCTCCTTCGGTAGGAGTGCTAAAACCAACTCTCTCACTTCAAAATATTGTTCTCTTCTTTTCAAATCAGCATGATCTTTGTACTTGTTTGTATTGGACTACAAACTTTCCTTAACCTCTTTATGCAATTCATGTAAATAATCAACATAATCCTCTGATACTACACTTGTTCTTCCAAAATTTGAATTA
This sequence comes from Sequoia sempervirens, assembly GCA_007258455.2. Lineage (NCBI taxonomy): Eukaryota > Viridiplantae > Streptophyta > Pinopsida > Cupressales > Cupressaceae > Sequoia > Sequoia sempervirens. The sequence goes on from VDFB02000007.1 coordinate 4,141,087, forward strand.
TCTCTTAACTCATGAACACCCTTAGGACTATAGCCATAAACAATCTGAAAAATACTCTTACATGTGCTTCTATTGATGGAATTATTGTAGGAAAATTCATCTTGTGCAAGCACCACATCCCACCTTTTTGGTCTCCCATCTATCAAGCATCCCAACAAATTTCCAAGGCTTCTATTTACCACCTCCATTTGGCCATTCATTTGGGGGTGATAAGATGAGCTATAAGTTAAATGTGTTCCCAACTTCTTCCATAATTTCCTCCAAAAATTACTAATAAATTTAGTATCTCTATATGAAACAATGCTTCTTGGAAAACCATACAACCTTACAACCTCCTTGAAAAATAAATTGGCAACATGTGATGCATCACTTGATTTCTTTCAAGGAATAAAATGAGCCACCTTTGAAAATCTATAAACCATAAAAAAATAGAATCATTACCTTTTTGGGTTTTGGATAGCCCAAGAACAAAATCCATACACACTTCTTCCAATGGCTTATCTAGAATTGGTAAAGGCTGGTATAATCATGTGTTTTGGCTAGTTCCTTTGGCATGTTGACATAATGAGCACCTTTGAACCATATTCTTCACATCTTTACCCATGCTTGGCCAATATTAAGTTTCACTTAGCTTCCCCAAAGTTGTATCCACCCCAAAATATCCACCAAGTTCTTCGCCATGTTTTTCCCAAATCAAGTTCTCTTTGATTGATCATCTTTGTATGCACAATTGTTGCTCTTTGAACAACAACCCCTCTTAAATGGAATAATCCAACCACTTGGTTCTATTACTCTCTATTGGAGACTTACAAGCTACCCATGCTTCACTAAAATCAAGGTATTTTTCATACAAATCTTTCATCAAATCAAAACCCATGTCATTTACTTGCATTTTATTCAACAACAAACACCTACTACTCAAAGCGTCTGCCACCCAATTTGACTTACCACTCCTATTTTTGAGAATAAAAGAATAAATTTGCAAGAATTCCACCCACTTCATATGCTTTTGATTTAGCTTAACTTGGTTGTTAATGAATTGTAAGGCATGATGATACGTGTAGAGCACAAACTCCTTTGGTAACAAATAGTGTCTCCACTTCTTGAGGGCCTGCACAATAGAGTAAAACTCTTGATCATACACTGAATATTTTCTCTTGGATTCATTTAGCTTATCACTAAAGTAAGCTATGGGCCTTCCTTCTTGATTGAGAACTCCTCCTATCATTGTCTCACTTGCACAATCAACTTGAAATACTTTGTTAAAATCTAACAATGCTAATATGGGTTGTTCAATCACTTTTTTCCTTCAATATGTTAAAACTTCACTTTGTTTCAAATATCCATTTGAAGCTCCTTTTCTCTCCCTTCATTGTGTCAATGATTGGTACACAAATACTACTAAAACTTCTAATAAATTTCCTGCAAAAACTTTCCAAACCATGGAAACTCCTTGCCTTAAACATATTTCTAGATGATGGCCATTCTAGGATTTCCTTAACTTTTTCTAGATCCATCCCTAGGCTTTCTTTTGAAATTACAAACTCCAAATGTACCAGCTCCTCCTTCATAAAGACACATTTCTTAAGATTGACTAGTAACTTTTCCTCTCTTAACCTTTGTAAAACAACCCTCACATGTTCTAAATGTTCATCTCTTTCTTTGCTAAAAACCAAGATGTCATCTAAATAGACAATTACAATCTTACCAAGAAATAATTTGAGTACCTCATTCATCAATATATGAATGTGCTTGGGACATTTGTGAGTCCAAATGGCATAACCAACCACTCATATAACCCCTCCTTTGTCTTGAATGCATTCATCCACTCATCCCCTTCTCTAATCCTTATTTGGTGGTATCCACTCTTCAAATCAATTTTGGTGAAATATCTTACTCCACTCAAGAAATCCATCAAATAATCCATATGAGGAAATGGGAACCTATACTTGACCATTATCTTATTAATGGCTCTTGAATTTGTGCACATACACCATTCTCCATCCTTTTTGGGTGCCAAAATTGTTGGTACTATGCATGGGCTCAAGCTCTCTCTTATTGAACCATTATCAAACAATCCCTGCACTTTTTTATTTATCTCTTCATTCTCTTTTGGGATTATTCTATACATTTCCTTTTTTGGTAAGCTTGCTACCGGTATCAAATCCATGCAATGAATTACACTTCTAACTAGTGGGGGTCCATCTGGAAGATCCTTCATCAAAATATCATCACATTCTTGCAATATTCTCTTGATTTCCTCAGCATTGCCTACTCTTCACTTGTACCAACTTCTCGTGATTTGGAAACTAAAGCATAATATAGTCTTCCTCCTTTAACTCCTTCAAAAATTATTTACCAGTGATCATGCATACCTTGGTATCACTGTCCACTTCATTTTTATTCTCTTTCAGTGGGTTCAAGACATACTTTTTCTTGTCCTTTGTGATTGTATATGTGTTAGCTTTACCATCATGAATTGCCTTGTGATCATATTTCCATGGCATACCCAATAGGATGTGACATGCATCCATTGGCATCATGTCACATAGTATCTCATCCTTATAGTTACCAATCTAAAAATTTATCTAGCATTACTCACTCACCAAAAGTTGATGTCCCTTTTGTAGCCAAGTGACCCAGTAGGGATTTGGGCACTTCATCCTTCCTAACTTCAACTTCTCCACCATCTCTCGAGACACTAAATTATTTGTGCTCCCATTGTCAACAATTATGGTGCAGCATTTTCCTTGAGATCTACAAACCGTTTTAAACAAGCTTCTCCTATGTGTCAATTCTTGAAGCTCCTCTAGTTTTAGAATCACTTTTTAGCATGATTATTTCTCCATCTTCTAGGTCTATTGGTTTTGCCTCATTTTAAGCTTCAATAGTGTATGCTCTTCTAGTGTTTGTCTTTCCAACTTCTTGTATTTGAGGGCACTCAAAGGTCTAGTAACCCATTTCCCCACAATTGAAGCATACTCCTAAAAATCCCCTTCCTTTACCATATTCTCCTCTCCCTCTCCAAGTTTCACCTCTTTCTCTTGAAAAAAATCTTCTTCCTCTTGCATGTGTTCCATGATTTATTTGTGACCAACTTGCTTCCTCTTCCTTTATTGGCTTCCCTCTTCCACTATTTTCTTGTTCCCTACCTCATGGAGGTTTTCCTCTTCCTCTAAAGCTTCCTTGCTTCCTTCTTGCTAACTTCTTCTCTACTTTTAGTGCATACTAATAGGCTTCTTCCACTATCCTTATCAAGACCATGCTAAGCTCATCTTGAATGTTGACCCTCAGACCATTTACATACCTTAATACTTGCTCATCATCATCAACATGTCCAACATGTATTCTCAATCTATAGAATTCCTCTATGTATTCTATGACAATCAAATCCTTTTTTTAAGGTTTTACAAACTTTTAATTAAGTTGATATGATAATACACATGAAAGAATTTTTTTTTAGTTTTACAACCATCTTATCCCTTGATTTTATCTTCTCTTTACCTTTCCTCTATTTTTCAATCTACACTTGATCCCACTATAGGGATGCATGTCCCTCTTCAATCTCATGCCAACATATTTTACCTTCTTCTCTTTAATGGCTTGCAAATCAAAATACTTATCCATTTCTGCAATCCATTCAATAAGCTCTTCTAGATTCATACTCCCACTATAACTCGATGGGTCTATCCTTGGTTTACTTGCAAGCTTAGCCAAAACTTGTAAGAATATCTCTTCATGTACATCTCCCTGCACTATTGCAACCTCTAGAACTTCTTCCTCATCTTCACTAATATCTTCAACATGAACCCCTCTTCTCTGAGAAGTTTCTATGGCTTCCAACTTCTTTGTGATTCCCCTTATCATCTCCATAAGTGCCATATTTTCTTCTCCTTGTGGGGCTCTTCCTCTACCCCATCCTCTATGTGTCATTTCCTCTCAAAACTTCTACAATCCCACTCTAATACCAATTGATGCAATTCAATAATTGAGAAACCAAAAATGGTTTATCAATTATTGCAACCTTCCTTCACAAAATCAACACTTAAAACCAATATTAAAATAAATCTCTAGCACAAGGTTATTTTATTTGTGTTTAAATAAATATTGGAGCTTTAAAATTCTTAAAAATCAACATGCTAATCCATTATGAAAGCTTCAACTACAACTACAACCATTTATAGGTAGGATTCGAAACCCATATGCAAACTCCTACAAGAAAAGTTCTAGAAGGCAACAAAAATCAGTTTCAACTCAATAAAAATATTGTATGCTACAAGCAACAAATAAATTTTCTCAAACTTCTCTCAAACTTCTCAACATCGAGGTTGGGGCGCCCAACTCATCTTCTTCACTTTCTTGCTTGCTTTTATGTATCTTTTACCTCTTTTCATTGTTGCAAACATTCTCCCAAGCTAGGCGTTGGATTTTCTCAGTCCCAAATCTACCAGTTTACACTTTCTCCACTCCTTTGGATGTTGGATTCATGCATTCAACCCCTTCATTGTTTTTCCCTGGCATAATTTAAATCTTTGCCAAAATTATCACCCACTACCTCTTTCTGGCACCTCCACTCCCAGACACCCAACATCCCTAGTAAACATTCACTCCCAATCTATTATTCATAGGAGTTATAAAAGAATAAAATTTAATATCTCCCAACCTGGGTGTGGGACTTTGTTTCCCATGAAAAATCTGATTTTTTAAACCAAATGAATAACTCTGGATTTGGATTTCATGCCAACACAAGTGTATGGAGAGGGGCCCCTTTCAAGGTTGTTGAAGGAAGAAAAATCAAGAAATACTTCATGCCTGCAAGACCACATCATATCAAAATTTAAAAGGAAAAATAAAATTAAAAGGTTTTTTGGTTGTGCAAGATTGCACTTCACCCCTAATTCTCCTACATCAAAAATTTAATATCCACCTTATCATTAGAATGTTTCCATGTTCATGGGTGGTTGATAATTATTAGTGTTTATACATATTCAAAAAAAATTATGGTTGTGTATTGTTTAGTGGTGAAAATTTTTGGGTCATGACAACATACAATAGTGGGGAGATGGTTTTCCTAGGAACTAGGAGTAGAGTGTCATCATAGGTATCAACCACATGGAAATTCAGGAGCATTCCCCTATCCCATTGAGATTCTTAATGACAATGGTATCGATATGCAAGTTCATCCTAATATCCATGTTGTGAGAAATGCTAGAGATCTCACCTATCCTTCGCAGTCCTTTCCGTATATCATCATGGGCATACAAAAGTGTCACAATTTTCTTACCTTAACATGTAAATGCATTTTACACATTAATTTTAATTATCTCATCTTAACATCTTCTCAGCTTTTTTCTCACTTAACATACAAGTAGATGCATGTGAGAGTCCACTCCATTCTAGTTAAGGAACATCACCTCTTATGGCTTCATAATAAAGGAAAATAAAAACATGATACAATGGATGAGGCACATCCAAGGCACACACACATAAGAAAACTTGATTTTCCCACCCTATTCCCACAATAATCCACATTCTTTCATAACATATTGCATCCACAATTGTAAACAATCATCTTCATAATCAAAGAACTTGCAAGATTTTTTACAACTTTAAGGTTTCAATGTAAACTTTTCTAAATTGTTAAACATTGAAATTCAAGAATTTAAGCATACATTTTGGATTCAAGGGCATTGGAAGAACTGTTTTCTAAACACACACAATTTTTGAGGATTTTCTTTTATAATTTCAACATAAAATACATCTTCCCTAATAAAATAAAATAGGAGTTATTGAATTTATTTCCAACCACCCAATATTGTAAGGGAAATTTAGGGCATCTCAGAGAAAACTCCAAGAACAGTAGTGCCTTCGGTAGCTTTAATTCCGATTAGATTTCCTCAAAGACACGTACAACTATGTCCTAAAGCAAAAACAGACACAGTTCATTTTCCACATTAATCCTTCTAAGAGAAGCACATGTAAATTCAACAACAAGTAATAACAGATTCTAGAAACAAAACCAACACAGATGAAAGATAAGACAAAAAACCAGAACACACAGATTTACGTGGGGAAAACCCTTTCGGGTAAAAAACCCCACCCTCCAAAGTTCGAGCCATTGTATTATTCAGCAACAAAAGGTTATAATACAATTTCAGGCTCATAGCCTTTTCAGAGATTACATCTTGTTCATTCTAGATACAACTTGGTAGAAAACTCTCCCCTTTACATTTCCTGATCAATCCATCAGACCATACAATCTTCGTACTGTTGCAATATCCTCACACAATATACAGTGCAGATCAACATGAGAGAGATCAACTATGATACATGATCAGGAGAGATTTCAGCAGCATAACCCTGCCTCTCATTTTCTTTGTTTCAGCCTCATGGCTTCGGCCTTTTAGCTAGCCTCTTGGCCCTCTCTCTATCGCTCTCTAACAATACGGTTGCTCACCTGAACATATATCAATACCAACCGTTCCCAACTTAGATGTTTCTATTTCCAACATAGAAGTCTCCACAGGAACAATCACAACCGTCCAACTGCAAAATGGTTCGCATTCCGCCTTCTCTGATTTTTCCAAGACACACCACGTACGATAGTCTTCCAATCAGTCCAAAGCATTCAAACAATATTCACATGTCGGTGAGACACTAACCGTGTCTCCCCGATGCCACACGACCGATTACACATCCATCGTTATCGACAAGAGTCACTGCTATTGGCAAGAGATCATAACGAGTTCACAAGTCATATTGATGTCAACACTCCCATCGGTGAGACTTACTCTATTGGAAAGATTGGCAAGACCTTTCACCAATATCCTCAGCAAACCCATCGCCCAGACAATCGCTAGTCTCTATGAGTCATAACGAGCCCTCAAGTCATACTGATATGAGCATCCATTGGCAAGACTTAGGTTGTCGCTAAGAGTCACCCCACAGGTTCCACATCACCCCAAGTCCATCCTTTGCCAGGAGTCATACCGACAACAAACCATACCATTGGCGAGACAATCATCCATCGCCAAGAGTTCTTACCAAGACTCCATGTCACCCCGATGACATCAAGTGAATAACCGTCAGCGATACATCTCTTGTCAAGATGAGTTATACCGAACATTCAAGTCTCTCCCCGATAACTCCAGTCGCCATGAGTCTCCCCGACAACCATTAGACACCAACCCATCGGCAAGACAACTCCCATCGCCAGGACACATTCCAATAGGAGCAAGTCATACTGATTACTGCATTAGCCAGACAGACCAAAACGTCGATATCAGCCAGACTTTCTACCATCGCCGAAACATCATTCTGACTGTCCAAGTTATGCTGAAGGCTTAGGTTATGTCGATCACCAAGAAAATCAGGAGGTCACAACAACAGATCAAGATCAACTAGCAGATCGGCCAGACATCTCAACAGTCTCACTGAAATTGCTCACAAGAGATTTCAACTTGTGGGATTGAGGCACACAATTCCAACAATCTCCCACTTGATGAAGATCACACAGGCACCTCCAAAGCACTCAGAAACTAAGATCACACTAGCTCCACCAGTTTAGACCCCGCAACACTCAAGACACCTGACCAACAAGTTTCCACAGATAACAGTCCACCAAACAATCTACAACAAAGACCAGGCATCCAACGGCAACTCACTGTCCAACAAAGCAACCGAAATACAACCGATCACAGCCTTCCAGGAAACCACATAGACCTCAACATACTCTCATGCTCCATCAAGAATTCTACACCAACATCCAAGATGTCCACCATTCAGGCAACAATCCTTGTCATCCTCCAACATGCCACCTGTGGAAGAAAGATACAAGCCAAGGTGAGTAAGCACCAGTCTAACAGGCACAAGCAAAAGATCCCAGTGATACCATCAATGAGATACTGCTACCACTTCACTGTGCTCAGATGCTATACAGAAGCAATATCAACTTCAAAGCCTCAAACATAACACAACCGTGAAGTCATTCTCCAAAAACAAGACAAAAACACCAGCTAGAACAACAATTAGACTGACTGCTTCCATCCAACTGATAAACCCACATGACTGGAAATAGCACCCACAGCTCGTTCTATTCCATCCAATCTTACATACCTTAAAGGTATCAACATTAGTAAACTCATTCCGCTCCAGAACCAACCTATTAACAGCAATGCAAGCTCCAAGTGCCAATCAATCGAAGAAGACAAAACACATACAGGAACTCCCACTGCCCGAGCAATTCCAAATCTGAAAGATCAAAGGCATCGCAAGTCTACCAATGACAACACATAGAAAGTTCAACCATGTAGTACCAAGGAAATATCCACAATGATATGCACAACCTATAACAAACTGTTACAAGAAACATTTCTCTCACCACAAGTCTTCATAGTTCTCCCAAGTTCTCCACACACAATCAAAGGAAAAATATTAAGAACCTCCATGTCATCACCCATGAACATGAGTGAAAACACATGACCACAAGCAAGTGATCACTATAGCTCCGACCAAACCTCAAACCAATGTAATGTGAAACCAAACATCCAGGAAGTAAACCAAGACCAAAGAGAGAAACTTTGCACATCATATTCCTGTAGAACATCCTCCTACAGACACTTCTAACTACCAGTTGTGTCAAGAATGATCTCCTTCTCATCCCAAAAGAAAAGCCTTAACAAAATCCAATGGTTCAATCACCAAGATCAAACCAACTTTAAAAACATGTAATCAACATGGATGTAAGCCTCTCAAAGAAGATCAAGCTACTTCATTCCCCATTTCAAGAAATCATCCCATACATCATCTCCTACCAATTCTCATTAGTAAATAACATAACACAAAAGCTCAAGGAGATAAACAAGTTGTACATATTCCACTATGAATCCTCCAGAACCATTAAACAGTAATTCAAGATCCATATCATGAAAGTGAACATAAAACACATCTGAAAGATATAATGGGCCAAATACCTCTCAGATAAACTACCGAGTAGACCAAGAGTGGGAACGAGAATAATCCTTCAAGATATGCAAGCCATCATGACTAATCCAAGAGCAATCTCCTCATAGGTCTCTTATTGAACTCACATTCAACCAAGGTGTAGGCTTCTCGGACTTTCTGCTAAAAACTTCATCAAGAGTAACAATCAACAACACTTCTCTCATAAGAGAAAAATAGCCTCACCTTATTCTTCATGTATCCATGAGTACTAGCAACTGATTATCTCATGCTAAATTTCAACTACATTACTGCACTATCACAAAGTATCAAGCAAATAATCAAATCACCCAATACACAAAGAATTACCAAACCACTGTCAAAGCTCCAATCATCTGAATCAAGAACTTATCATGACACCATGATCTACATATCCCCTTAGGAGATACCATGCTTCAAGTGACTTCACCATGGTCTCAAGTACAATGCACAATGCCAAAACTCCAGTGCACAAACAAGAGTATACCATGACATAAAGCAAACATACTCAAAACCAACATCCCCTGTCAAGCACCACCAACACCTCAGCCAAAGACTCCAAGAGTCCTCCATGGATCCAAGATGTTGCACATCTTCAAATAATGTCCATGCAAATGCGAAAGAACCCTTCTGCAGCAACAGGATCTAAACCCCCCCTTGAAACATCTGCAACACTAAAGAAGACCATTCACCACCATGTGATGAACCCATAGTTATTGTTAAAGCTCCCACTGAAACGTGACATCCGAGCTCTCCAAGCATCATGACCACCTACTTTAGGTTCCCATAACTGACTATTCAGGTACTCAACAATATACATCCTCTCATCTCAAAGCAATCACACCAATGCACAAGTGACCACAGACAAGGCTAGTTAACAAGTCTGCACTAGCAATGAATCAACCTCGTGGATAAAGACAGTCCACATCCAAGTTATCTCACTGCAGCCAATGGGTAGCTAATCCACCAACCGCATAACTCGTAGATCACAAACATCGAACATGCAAACCCATCATTGCATTGGAAATTGCAACACTGAGATTTCAAAGAGAATAACCACGTAGACAACATGACTCAAACACCAAATCACGCCTAACCTGATTTTCCAAACATGTCCACAACGAGCACCATAATCAAGGAACCCACAAGCACCACCACAAGAATGTTGAGTGACAAATCATGTACCAACACTCCCATGCAGAAAAGAAATCACACCTCCTCAAACCATGCACAAAGCATCCATGCAAAACTGCAACTATCTCATCCAGCAACGCCCCAAAAGCCAAGGTCTAGAAAATAGCTTAACAACAACTCCGCATAACCACAAGTTTTTCTTAACCGTGTAAAAAATGTACATGCATTTGAGAAAGAGAGGCTATTTCAGAAGCTTGCAAATCAACTAATGATTAAGTCCATAGCCTTTATGTATTCGAGGTTAACAGGAAACAGTGCCTTCCAACACCAGGAAACACCACCTAGCATAAGCACTCTCTTCCATGGCTGAGAAACAACCTAGGCTTCTCCATATCATCAAGGAGCCTCTCACACAGACACCCAATATGAAAGCTTTACTGCTACATAGCCACGGAGCAAGAAAATCCACCTCATACACCAAGGTTATACCGCTACCAACCAAGAGACACAAATCACAACAAAACAACATGATCAACTCCCTTTTCTCCATCTTCACCATCCTTCAAGCTGTGTGTTGTCTCTGAATATCACAAGACTTCCACTAACCAAAGGATCAATAAATCAGACGATTCCTCTAGATTTCCTCCAGCCTAACAAACTGAGAAATCTTCACAGGAGAAATACCCAGAACCAGCAACCAAAAGAAGGCTCTAATACCACTTGTAAGGGAAATTTAGGGCATCTCAGAGAAACCTCCAAGAATAGTAGTGCCTTCGGTAAATTTAATTCTGATTAGATTACCTCAAAGACACGTACAACTATGTCCTAAAGTGGAAACAGACACAGTTCATTTCCCACATTAATCCTTCTGAGAGAAGCACATGTAAATTCAATAGCAAGCAATAACAGATTCTAGAAACAGAACCAACACAGATGAAAGATAAGACAGAAAACCAGAACACACAGATTTACGTGGGGAAAACCCTTTCGAGTAAAAAACCCCACCCTCTAAATTTTGAGGCATTGTATTATTCAACAACAAAAGGTTACAATACAATTTCAGGCTCATAGCCTTTTCAGAGATTACATCTTGTTCATTCTAGATACAACCTGGTAGCAAACTCTCCCCTTTACATTTCTGATCAATCCATCAGACCATACAATCATCGCACTGTTGCAATATCCTCACACAATATACAGTACAAATCAACATGAGAGAGATCAACTATGATCCATGATCAGGAGAGATTTCAGTAGCATAACCCTGCCTCTCATTTTCTCTGTTTCAGCCTCATGGCCTCAGCCTTTCAGCCAGCCTCTCGGCCCTCTCTCTATCACTCTCTAACAATACAGTTGCTCACCCGAACATATATCAATACCGACCATTCCCAACTTAGATGTTTCTATTTCCAACATAGAAGTCTCCACAGGAACGATCACAACCGTCCAACTGCAAAATGGTTTGCATTTCGCCTTCTCTAATTTTTCCAAGACACACCACATAGGATAGTCTTCCAATCGGTCAAAATTGTTCAAATAGTATTCACATGTCGGTGAGACACTAACCATGTCTCCCTGATGCCAACGACCGATTACACATCCATCGCTATCAGCAAGAGTCACTGCTATCGGCAAGAGATCATAACGAGTTCACAAGTCATATCGATGTCAACACTCCCATCGGCGAGACTTACTCTATCGGCAAGATCGACAAGACCTTTCATCGATATCCTCAGCAGACCCATCGCCTAGACAATCGCTAGTTGCTATGAGTCATAATGATCCCTCAAGCCATACCGATATGAACATCCATCGACAAGACTTAGGTTGTCGCTAAGAGTCACCCTGAGTCCATCCTTCGCCAGGAGTCATATTGACAACAGACCATACCATTGGTGAGACAATCATCCGTCACCAAGAGTTCTTACCGAGCCTCCATGTCACCCCGATGACATCAAGTGAATAACCATTTGTGAGACATCTCTTGTTGGGATGAGTTGTACTAAACATTCAAGTCTCTCCCTGATAACTCCAATCACCATGAGTCTCCCCAACAACCATTAGACACCAACCTGTCAGCAAGACAACTCCCATCGCCATGACACATTCTGATAGGAGCAAGTCATACTGATTACTGCATCGGCTAGACAGACCAAAGGTCACGCCGATATCGGCCAGACTTTCTACCATCGCCGAAACATCATTCCGACTTTCCAAGTTATGTTGAAGGCTCAGGTTATGCCGATTGCCAAGACAATCAGGAGGTCACAGCGACAGATCAGGATCAACTAGCAGATCGTCCAGACATCTTAACAGTCTCACCGAAATTGCTCACAAGAGATTTCAGCCTGTGGGATTGAGGCACACAATTCCAACAAATATTTCCTACCAAAGGGAAATCCAATACATACACTTAAGGTGGGCATGAAAAAACATAAAGGAAATACATAAGCAAACCAAATTCATTCACTTACTCATTAGTATTCAAAAAAGATAAAATCTTGGGCAATCTTGCATTATTTTCTAAACAAATATTAATTCTATTGATGAATCTTTCTTTTTTTGAAAAAGATATTTTTGTTATCAATTTTTGTAAATCACTAGAAATTTGTGAAAATCTTGGCAAATTATACTTGTATTCAAACAAATAATATAATGTTGTTGGAGAATTATGCTTGAATTAAAAAATATATTGTTGGTGAATTAAACTTCTATGCACATAAATAAAATAATTTAGTTGGTGAATTAAACTTGTATTCAAAAAAATAAAATAAGTTCAATGGTGAATTATACAAATATTCAAAACTATAAAATTAATTATTTGATGAATGTGTTGGTAAGTTTTTGAAAAATCATAATGTGGATGGTGAAAATATCAAATGCTATATGATAATGATTAAATTACTTGGAAAATTTATAACTTTAAATAGATTTACATTCTAGGCCAAAGTCTTGACACAGCCAAATTCATACATAAAGTCTTTGAAATAGACACAAGTGTCAACAACTTTGTGGAAAGTGCTCAATATATCGGTAATTGAACAACTTTATTAGCCTTCAGTCGTTGATTCTCTTTGGTTAGTTTATTTACACTTGATAGACTAATATGTCAAATGATTGCAAAGGCATAAGTTCTATTCTAGGTTGAAGTTTTGGCACACCCAAATTCATACATAAAGTCTCTGGAATAGAGACAAGTATCAACAAGTTTCTAGGAAGTTCTCAATGTATTGATGATGAATTAATTATATTGGCCTGTGCTGAATTAAATGTTGAAAGACTAATTTTTGATATCTTGGATGTATTATTGGGTTTGAACTAGAATTCTTCCCCACCCACCCAACACTAACTTGATATTCTTAATTTGATGTTTTAATGCTAGGTGGGAGATCTTTAAAAAACAATAATAATTATTTATCTCCTCTTTTGATCAAAAGTGAGCGAAATTTATTGAGTTGATATTGAAAACTATACGAGGTACAAATGGGAATTTAATTCTTGTAGTCCACTAATCCTCCTTCACTATAGTTAAACACTCCCAATAGATTTCATATATTTGAAATGATTTGAGGTACTCTGCATGAAGCCATATGTCAATCCAAATAATATTTGTCATTTGCAATGACTCCCATGTTCTAACGATGCCTCTAAAAAGAAGGAAATGTCTTTTTAACATGTTTGCTAGAATTCCAAGGCTATGTAAGAATCTAGATCACACATATTTTGGATATTTAATGATCAAGTGTTGGGTTAACCTCATTCTTTTCTATAAAGAGGGATGGTGAGTTCAATTGAAATCATTCTTAAGTCCATAAAATGATTTTGAGTTCAATATTCTAAATTCTAATAATTATTTTGTGAGGTAAATAAGGATGGTGTCATGGTATTATTGGGGATACTCTACATTCTCATGTCTCAAGTTATGTAGTTTTAGAGGATGAGGATAAGGAAAAAGAGAGACCAACACCCTTTAGAATGGTTAGAATTAGAGTATCCTCATCCTATTTTTTGGATTTAATTAATTTGATTAGATAAAGCTTAAGAAGCAAACTAATTGCATTTATAATATTTTTTTATAAAAATTAAAGATATAATTATCACAAAAAATTAAGGAATATAAATCTATGGATATAAGTATATATACTCAAATTTGAATAAAAATGAATTTATAGCATATTTGATGCTAAAAACTCTCATGTAATCAAATCTAGATTCCAAAAACAACAAAATTTTAAGTGATAATAATTAGAATGTTTACTCTATAAATGTGAAATATGATATATAACAATTAAAGTAGCCATAATAAGGAGTTTCATTTTATATGACAGAATTTGATATATCCTAAAAAAAATAATGTATAAAATATAAAAAATATTTCACCGTTCTATTTTGGGCCAAAGTTTTCACACCTAAATTCCTACATAAATTCTCTGGAATAGAGACAAGTGTCAACATATTTTGATGTTAGACTTGTTTTTCCAATGACATTTTCACTTAAGTTATTTCACATATCTTTGGCTACATTGTTTTACTGGCCTCTTGAACTCCATTATCAACCAAGCCCATTTTCTAAGTATTTTAATAATGTTTTTGTTTGCTTGCAATTGTGTGCTCCATTAGTTAAAATAATTCTAGCATACTAACTTATTTCTAACCTTAAACCCTAGGATTCTTCTTCCCATCACTTTACCTTCTATTCGACTAGTGACTTTCTTGGCTCCTTCCCATTTTCTTAACTTGTAATAGAAAGCCTTTATATTTGTTGATTAACCAACTCCTTTTCCTAGTGACCACTTATGAATGTTAATACATGTTGTTTTAAAATCACTTATGTTGAACCTTTGTTATGTACTTGTATGGTGGTCACCACTTTGATCCTTGCTAGCACAAAATACCACGTTCCTATTGCATCACATACTTTTAGTTCATCATGGTTCTCATTTGCTACAAGCCTTCAAGTTGAGATGGTGTGATATGATGACATGTGTCTTTTCGGTGCTAAAATATTATCTAGTTGTACGTTGTGTCATTCCTAATTGACATCCTCCTATTGATGTCGCAAGCAAGTAGTTCATCACATGCTCTTGTTAATTATAAAATTCTAAAGTTGTGACATTGCGATATTAAGACACATGTCACTAACATGTAGTGGTCCCAACATCTTTCTTGAGTTCTTTGAAGCAACCATGTGTTGACACCTATAATTTTTAGTTCCAAATGGAATTAGTTGTCCATTATTGTTTGAAGATGATGCAGTCAAAATATTTCACTGTTCAATTAAATAATACATATAAATTTAACTAAATTGAAATTTGACTGTATTTAAATTTATTTATACATATTTACTAAACTTAAATTGATTATTTAAATTTTATTTACTCAATTTATTTTATGTTGTAGCCATGGATACTACTAGTATATATATTTTAATAATCTATACAAAGTATGCTAAGAGATATCCTTGTCAAGGCATTTTTTGATTAGCTAAGTATTCCATTAGTGAGCCAAAATAGTTTGGAAACTACCAGATGAGATTTTATGGGACCTAAAAATAATTATTTATGCAAGTTGGAATAGATTGAAACAAGAAAAATGGCATTATATCCATGCCCTATTTTATTGCAATGATTGAGATCACAAAAAATTAATATTCATGTCATTTACAATATCATGTTTCAATGAATTTCATGGGCACTTCTTCTCTAGATATACATATATTTAAATGTCATCAATGGCTATCATGATAGTGAATTAGAAGTGGATATGTCTTTCACACTTGTAGGTGTATTTTCAAGTTAAGAGGATAATTTCAATGCATGGTTTCTAAATTTCATGATATCAACATGGGTTTTCTTTGTAAATATAGGGTGTCATGTATTCTCTCTCATGGTTGCATACCCTAGTTATTGATATCTAGACAAGCCCTCCTTTTTCTTTCAAATGATTGGTCTTTGTTCACATTGAGCAATCTCATCCAAGTTGAGTTGCAAATCTTTATATTTTTGTCATATGAATATAATTAGCTTTGAATTTGTATGACATATTTGATGGCTCTATAATATTCTCTTAGAAAATCAATATAATAAATTGCTTCTTCCTTATTTTTATTCTATCTCAAATTTTTTTAAATATTTTTAGATGATTTAAGGAATCCTTAGGTTCACACTTGTTGTTCTTTGTATTAACTCAAATTGGTTAGCATGTAAGGAGTGTTTTAAATTATTTTCATTATTTTATAGTTGTATGAGTAAGTGAAAGTATTTATGGGTTAATACATGAATCTCTTGCATAAATTCTAGATTACTAAGTATATGTGCACCTTTGGGGGAAGAAGGGTATTTTAGGGTTTGAGCTCTACAAAACATAGTCAAGTGTATCAAACTCATATTAGAGTTAGTTGTTGCTTTTCTTCTAGGGTTTCATTTATTCAACTCTATGTTGTTGGATTAGGCACTAATATGCTTATCAAATGCCAACCGCCAACTCATTATAAATAAAAAACATCTTTAAAGTATTTTCATTTTTTATTTTTTAAAATTTATTTGTTATGTCATTATGTATAGATCACTATTAAAACTTTTTACTATAATTATTGTGAACTCACAAATGATTAAATCCTTAGAGGATTGTTGCATTAGATATATCAATAGGTTAATTATGTTGTAAGAAACTTTCTTTGAATACATCTCAAAGGATTTGTGACTGTAAGTGGAGAAAATGGAAACGGATTATAACAATGAATTCAATCAATAAACTCAAGAAAAAAGGACGAAAACCCACCTACTCATGAAATAGAATTGCCATGTCTATGAATTCAAACAACAAGGTTATCACAATAAAATTGAAACACAAATGAATTCAAAGCTACACAATCTTACCATCCCATTTTGGAGTGTATTTGTGTTGATTTTATATGTTGGATTTCCTTTCAACACAAAGCTTCCATGATTGCAAAAGCTTGATGATATGACCTAGAATGCAATGGTGTATGCTCAATTTTCTCAAGAATCAATTGGAAATGATCTCTTCACAAATTCTCTAGATGAATTATGAGAGGGATGAGGGTTCTTTTATAGATTTGGAGAAATGGGATCAATAGATGAGATTGAGTTAGAAACCCCACAAAGAAGGGTTGAGATTGATCAAGAACACCCACAAAGGAGAATAAATCAAGGAAGATGGATGAAGGAGATTAGTTAGAACTCAAGCTAGCTCCCCCATTTTAGGAAAATGGTTGAGATATTTAAGATCAAGGGATGGGAATTGATCTCAAGATCAAGGGCTAGAAATGGTTGAGACAAGTTGGTTGAGATATTTTGAAATGGAATATTCCTCAAGAATATGCTTTGTGGAGGGAAAATAGGTGATAATTAAATAATTAGGAATTATTTAATTCATGTGACAAGAAGATTAAAAGGTGGGATAATTAAATAATCAAGGTTATTTAATCATGATGGAATTAGAAGAAATATAGATGGCATTAATCAAATAATTAGGAATTATTCAATTAGGGTGATAAAAGGGAATATTAGCGATGAAATGAATTAATTAATCAAACAATTCAGAATCATTTAATTAATAGAGAGAAATAGGGTTAATTGGTAAAAATCATGTTAAAGAGGATTAATAATGCAAATGAAAGGAAATGCAAGGATGATGATGAAAGTGATGTCAATGATGGAAAAATACAATTCAGGATGTGTGATATGTGTTAAGACACTTTTGCATGTCTACATTTTCCCCCTCTTTGACACAATGTACTTGTTGTGTTGTTTCAAAGAATTCAATGCTTAAATCAAGATTGAATTTTTTTTATGATGCCCTATTGTGCCCCAACAGTTAGTGAAAGGATGAGAAGATGTTGGGCTACCCCCTTAAGAGGTCAGCTAGAAAAATGATTTTTTTAGGTCGAGCTTGCGACAAGGTTCAAGAGTAGTTCAGATGTGTAAAGGATGAAAAATTAGGACCTAGGGGTCACGTTTAAGGTTCAAGATGATCCAAGGTGCTTGATATTTAACCTAGGAGGTTTTCCAAGGGTAAAAATTAGGGTTTGGGGGGTTAAATAGTAAATGAGGGTTCATTTATCCTCATTTGCACACTCAAACTTAGGAGATTATATCCCTCTAGTGATTTATAGTTGCAATTATCAATTCATGATGGATAGAGTTTCGAGCACACCACACCGAGCAGATGCGGTCCAACAGTACCAATGGCCAGTCAACGCAGGGATTGTGGTACATATGCTTTCTGTTCTTATTTTCATTTTTCATGTTTCCACACTTAAATGTTCAAAATTGAATGAAACAATAGCGATAATCTTCTAGGAAGATCGCTATTGATGTGATAATATCGCTATAGTAGTATGTAGGATGACCGCTAGCGTAAAAACCTATCACTATTGTTTGATCATTATCGTTGAACTTGATCGCAAGGTAGAAAAAATTGGGAAAAGGCTGTTATTATCAAACTTGGCCACTATCATAATAAAAATAGGCTTGCTATCATATAGGAGAGTCGCTATCATCCTAAACAGGGCCACTATTATAAAATAGGGCGCTATAATTATAGAAGAAGCTCTTTATTGTTGAAAATGATTGTTTAAGCTAGTTTTTCTTCAAATTTTGGTTCTCAAGTTGATTTTCTAGCAAAATTTTGATGTTGTGGGCTAAATGCTTGCAGGCTACTCTTTATCTATTGTACTCACAAGAGTGGAGACCTCAACATTTTTTGGAAGGGATAGGTGGTTTCTAGGAGCTTGAGAGGGATTGATTAGATGCAATAGGCTTGAGATACATCACTTATATGCTAGATATTAGAGTGCATCGAGCGATGATGACTAGGCTAGTTGAGCAATGGAGATTCAAGACTGCCACCTTCCACCTACCTACAAGGGAGTGCATGGTCACACTGGAGGATGTATGGAGGATCCTTCGCATCCCCATCCACAAAGAGATAGTTACATATGATGTCTGGAGGGGTACTCAGGCTATGCAAAGGTTACTCAAGGTGTAGCAGTTGATAGTGATTGACTCTGAGATTGATTTTACACCTTTTTTGGATGACACAAATCCTATGGTGATGGTGTTGGTAGGTTTGATTATCGAAGAGCTAGAGGATGCCTAGTTGGTTAGGGTATTTGTATTGATAGGATGATGGAGCATACTACATTGTTCACCTGGGGCCCTTGTGTCTTAGTTCACTTGTATAGGGATATGCATGAGGTTGTCTACCGAGGGGGTAGCATTATTTTGGCTAGTATGAATCTTCTCCATGTGTGGGTGTGGGAGAGGATAGTGATCACATGATTAGATGGCATAGATCAACAAGATCCTGACAATCCCTACTCCTATAGGTATTAAGATTATTTGCACTACACATAGCTGGACAGATTATCCTACTAGAGAGTGATATTTGATGGAATGAAAAAAATTATTTGGCGGCCATAGCTATCTTGTGAGGTGTGGGTCGATGATTAGGAGCATATTATATACTGTCATCAGACTAGATGGTTGATTGGTAGGGTTGACATCATATTAGAGAGATACCTTCCATACAAGGCGCTCTATCAATTCAAAGAGAGGTAGACTCAGCCTGATGATGACTATCACACATGCTATGCACACACGGCCTGAGAGGTCAATATGTGGGGGGACAAAGCAGATTCAGGTAGAGCAGTTGTAGAGTTTTGAGAACTTTCTCCTTTTGACTGGGGTTGGGCAGTAGGCCCTCCTAATGCAAGGATGACTAGAGATTATGATCAGTGGTGGGCCTACATATTCTCATTGAGTTTTACACATCCTACTAGTTTTGGGCCAATTATAGGTCAAGTGAGGAGGATGGTTGTAGTAGGGTGCAGGGCAGATCGAAAATGCTTACGAATTGCACATGAGTAACATCAAAGAGCCTAATATGGGTAGGATGATGATGGTGATCAGGTACAACATGATGACCAGGTGCACTAGGATCATGGTGATCAGTAGTAGTAGCAGGAAACAGTTGGACACATACCACAAGCTCCTCCCCTCTAGGGGGATATGGCTACACAAATTTCTTAGATTATGACAAAAGGGATAGGTAGTTCAAGAGAGAGACGCTAGAACTGGAGAGTGAGATGCCAAGATTGCTTGGTGGCAAGCTTCTAATGCACAAGTTGTTATAGTTACTATAGAGCAAGATACCATCAGAGGTGAGAGAGATGCTCTTCAACAGGAGAGGGGTTCATTGAAGTAGGAGTTGGCCACTGAGAGGCATTAAAGGCTAGCAACAGAGATTGCACTAGCTTCTTCTATTCCTTGAGCTTAGTATTAGGCCGAGCGAGATTAGTTTATAGTAGAGACCATTTATTATTGGCATTATATGAGTCACGGCTTCTTAGGGATCAGAGGCATCCTAGATTTGAGGTTTCTAGCTCAACTACCAGTGTAGAGTCTTTTGGAGGTCAATCTATCAGTAGGCCTTTGAGATAACCTTTTGGTTTGATTTTATAGCATCACCAGTCTCCCACCCTTAGCCATAGAGACCAACATTATGGGGAGCATCCCCCTCTCGAGAGAGGATCAACCAAGGTCACCACCACAAGATGGACAACAAGGGTGATTGATATGAGATGATCTGATATTGTTGCTTTTGTATCACAGACTTTGATGTAGACATTATTTTTTGTATATACATTCATTGGCTAGTTTAAGCATGTGTGATATATTTTTGATATGATTTATCACACATGATATTGATGATGTACATGAAATTTTCCATTTTGATGATATATGAGATACCATTTTTTATGTGACATATATGTGTTATATGATGATTATGAAATGCTTATGTTGATGAATGTATGATTATGCTCATGTTTTTGTACTTTTTTATGCTTTTAAATGATATGCATAATGTATGACGTAATGGATGTAATTGATGATGTTATGATTTATGATTTTCTATGATATGATGGATATGATATACTAATGTGTTTGTGGATGCAGGATGCATGCGGTAATAATGATTTTGTGATGCAAGATGTAAAAATTAGCCAAAATAAATGTTAGTAGGATTAGATGATAGAATAAAATAGATGATTTGATCCAATTTCTGAAAATCTATAGATTATGATTGATTGATGAGATGCATTGATGAGTGTTTGATGATGTATGATAATGTTGAGTTTGTTTTTTCTTTCACAGAGAACTAATAGTATTTTAGCAATCCTTATTAATGTAGAAAATAGACACTATGTACCAGGGTATTAATGACCAAGGTGGCTTTGTATCCATTGCATGGACTTTGACTCCACAAACAAGGAGTAGTCTTGCTCATACTAGACATACAAAAACCTTGTTAGAGTGTATGGGTGAGAAGTTTTAGAACATTTTGGACCAATTGCACAAGAGGTATGAAGAACCTAGCATGCCACCGCTACATGAAAATGCCCCAAAATGACTTTCACACAAGCAACAAAGCAAGTATT
Source organism: Sequoia sempervirens (assembly GCA_007258455.2). Lineage (NCBI taxonomy): Eukaryota > Viridiplantae > Streptophyta > Pinopsida > Cupressales > Cupressaceae > Sequoia > Sequoia sempervirens. Next base: position 4,162,664 of record VDFB02000007.1, read on the forward strand.
CACCATGGTAGTATTGTAAAAAATCCAACAAACAGAGCAAATGAAATTGACAAGCAATGCCCCCATTCCTTCTTCTCTAAATCCTTATGGACATCCTTGAGAGATCTTGGGAATGAGACCAATAAGATAAATCAAAAGATAAAAACAATGCTGCAATATCACTTTCCATAGATGTTTGATGTTTCAGGATGTTATCCATTGATGATGTCTATTGTAGGAACGATTTATCCGTTAAGGCATATTTCAAGATGTTGATCACGATTCGAATAGGTAGGTAGTTTAACACGGTCATTGTTTTAGTCTAATAATGATTAACCCTTCATGATTGTTTGCTTGGAGGTTTTGGATTTTGACATTTGCTTTGTTGGTTGATTACTTTGTCAGAGGATGAAGATGATGATTCATTTATTATGGATGGATAGTTATAGTGTATAGGCGATAGCAAAGATAGGCTTTTTGAGGTTTTCTAAATATTTTTCTATTTTTGAGATTATTTGATGCTATTTTTGATATTTTCAAGATATTCATATATTTTTTGGTGTTTTCGAGAGACTTAGAGACCAAGAGGGGGACCTAAGGGGACTGACCTAGTGCCTCGAGGGCTCATTGATTGATGGCCTTTCCTACATTATACATGCAGAGACAACGTAGTTCAACCGACCATGACTAACACTATTTTTGTCTTTTCTAACTTTTTGAATGTTTTGGAGTTTTCAAGGGTATTTGAATGTTTTTGAATTTTGACTGACATAGAGACCTAAAGGAACTGACCTAGTGCCTCGGGGGATGATCAATGATGGCCTTTCCTACGTTATACATACAAAGACAGCGTAGTTTGACCATTTGACTCAAAGCATATGGCTTTTTTGGGATTTTGATGTTTTACAAGTGTTTTTGGATTTTGACAGTTTTTGCAATTTTTTGGATTTTGATAGTTTTTAAATGTTTTAGATTTTGATAGTTTTACATGAATGATGGGATGAACAAGGATCCAATCCACCTACCAGGCTCAAGAAGTTTCTCCCAGTTTAGAATAATATTACGTTTATTATGGATACGTGGATAAAACAGATGGTAGATAACAATAGTGCAACAAGGTTCAATACTTGATCAATAATTGAGTCATGGTTGGATGGTTGGATGCATTTTTTATTATGCAATGGATGGAGTGAAGCGAGTGTGATAATAGGATGGATAAGATAGAGTGGATGTGATAGAAGGATGGAAATTTTGGATAGATGGGAGTGCCTAAATTATACAAGTGTAGCACCCATTTACCAAGTTTTCACTACAGTACCTTTCCTAGAAGCACCTCAAGTGGTTCACTTACAAGATGACTTATTTCTCTATTCTTTTTTCTTGATTTTAAAAAAAAAAAATCTATTTTTTCCAATTTTTTTCCTTTTTTCCTGGAATATTCTGATACATCAAGTGTAGAACTTCTTGAGATGGTTGTTGTTAAGTGGTTCTGGTAGGGGTTCTCCTTCTAGGGTAGCCAATTAATAGGCACCAAAATCATAGCTTGTTGTGATGACATAGGGACCTAGCCAGTTCAACTCAAACTTACCTTTCCCATCTTGATTAAGCTAGATCTTCTAATTTTCCTTTAGGACCAAGTCACCAACCTAAAAGTTCCTATTTTTTATTCTCTTATTATAGCTTCACTTGAGATGATTTTGATAAGCCTAGAGATGGTTCAAAGCACTCAAACGTCTTTCATCTAGCAGTTCAATCTCGTTGAGTTTGGATACTCAATATTCTTCATTGCTAACAAGATCCTTCAATGACACTCTTAGAGATGGGATTTCAACCTCTATAGGCAAGATAGCTTCAGATCCATATACCAAGGAAAAGGGTGTCACACTCATAAGTGTGAGGATACTAGTTCTATAAGCCCAAAAGGTAGGATTTAGTTGTAGGTTCCAATCATGGTTGACATCATTAATAGTCTTCTTTAGGATTTTAGGATTTTCTTATTAGATGCTTCGGTCAAGTCATTTCCCTGGGGGTAATATGGGGTTGAGAAGCAATGTTGGATAGAGAATCTCGAGCAAAGCTCATGAAAATCTTGGTTTTTAAACTAATTTTTTTTGTTTGTTATGATAGTTTGAGGGATTCCATATCAACAAATCAAATAGTTAAGAATAAACTTGGCTATTTTTTTACTTGTGATATAAGTTAGAGGTATAGCTTCTATCCACTTTGTAAAATACTTCATGGCAGTTATGATAAATTTGTGTCCATTGGATGAAGTTGGGGATGTATTTCCTATTAGTCCAAGTCCCTAATGAGAGAAGGGCCATGGGGTAGTGATGGGATGCAACTCTTACACAGGTGCATGCACAAGATCACCATTTTGTTGGCATTGACAGTACTTACAATAATGTATTGCTTCTTGCTCCATTGGTGGCCAGTAGTACCCAATTCTTAGCAACTTCTGGACTAGGTTAGGCCCACTAGCATGGGACCCACAAACACCTTCATGTACCTCTTGCAAGGTATTTTGTGCTTCTTATTAATTGAGACATCAGAGTAAAGTACCATCTAAACTTCAACAATATAGGGTACCTCCAAGAATAGTAAATCATGTAGTTCAGCGAATAAAAGTTTTCTTTAGATTGCTTGTCAGGTAATGTGGTATGATCCATGTTGGATATAATTTTTTTTATCCTGGTACCAAGGTGAATCGAGGCAAAAAATATCACATATGAGTTTGGATTCCAAGATATCGAATGTTGGTATAAGCAATTGTTCCACAAGGAATTCATATCTAGGGATATTCTACAAAATGTCAAGAAGTGAACCAATAGTGGCCATAGCATTGACAACTTTATTTTTTACTTTTGGGATCTGTTCAAAGAGGATGACCAAAAATTATTGCTTGAAAATGTCTATCATACTCTTATATGGCATCAACTTTTCATCTTTGGTCTGATACTCATCATTCACCTACCTTATGACCAGCTGGGAGTCACCATAAATGTGTAGTTCTTTGATCTTCCATTCCATGACCATTCTTAGCCCTGTTATTAGTGTTTCATACTCGGTGATGTTGTTTTTACATGGGAAGAAAATTCTATATGTTTTGGGTATATTGTCTCCTTGAAGTGTGAGAAACAGGATACCAACCCTTAATCCATGTTGGGTTCGAGATCCATCAAAATATAGATTCCAACAGGTTGGTGGAGCTACAACAAGGATGCTTTCATCTGGATTTTTTCTATTAGTGGTTGATGGTCTTCTATAGGTTCTTTGACTATTTGGTCAACTATCACTTGCCCTTTGATGGCTTTCTTGTCAACATACTCTATGTCAAATTCGCTTAGTATCATGATCCACTTTGCCATTCTTCCTGTGAGAGTTGCTTTTTCCAAGAGATATTTGAGGGGATCCACTTTGGATATCAGCTAGATTTTTTGGTTTAACATGTAATATCTAAGATTTTGGATCGTAAAGACAAATACTAAAAATTCCCTTTCAATAGGTGTGTAGTTAAGATCGTAACCAACTAGGGTGTGAATGATGTAGTACATTGCTCGTTCTTTATTTTTCTTATCAACTTGTGCCAATAGAGCTCCTAAAGCTATTGACATTGTTGATACGTACAATATCATGGATTTATCTTGTATGGGTGGCATCAATGTAAGGAAACTAAGGTAGCAAAACAACTTTCTACACTAATCTTGAGAGGAGAATAATGCAAAAAAAAAATATCTTTAATAGTTACAAAAACTTAAACAAAAATAATCATAAATATCATGCATACCACAACACAGTGATTTACATGGGGAAATCCCTTTCAAGAGAAAATCCCCACACTCCAAATTCCACCCAATGTATTATTCAAAAATCACAAAAATTACAATATGCTTGTAGAGCAAGCTTCTCACAAGAGCATCACCAACTAGAGATCCAAAGGAAACACGATCACTATCAAACTCTTAGAATACATCTCAATACACAATTGTAATACAAATCCCTCATAAAATAGGGTTTCCTTCTAGGGAAATTCAAGCTAATAAAATATCAATCATTAGATATGAGACATAATGATGAGTGGTCCAAATTTACAATAATAAAATATAAATAAAATTTTCCTTGTGAGGGGAGACCCCCTCGCACCCCCCGTTGTCATTGGATGAACAATATCTTATGTATCAGCAATAACTTATGTAATTGCAAGGTTGAGACACATTTTCCCAACAATAAACATGGGAGGATTTTCCAAATAGTCTTTAACCAGTTGAAAAATCATGTTCACGCCTTCCATCTCATTTGAAAGTTACATCTTTATGGAGCAAGTGTGTATAAGGATGGGATTTTTCTGCTAATTGTGCTATAAACCTCTGAATTGACTGAAGTTTTCCTTGAAAGTTGCAAATTTGTTTCAATGTCTTCAAGGGAGGAATTTCTAGGATAGCTTTGACTTTCACTAGATCTACCTCGATACCTCTTCTAGATACAATATAGCCCAACAATTTCCCTAATGTTATGACAAAAGCACATTTCATTGGATTTAGACACAAGCTATATTCTTCAATCCTATCAAATATCTTATCCAAGTTATCTATATGTCCTTGCCTTGTGATGGATTTCTCTAAGAGATCATCGACATAGTCCTCCATGGTAATGTGAAGCATATCATGGAATATAGTGGTCATTGCTCTTTGGTATGTAGCTCATGTGTTCTTCAAGCCAAATGGCATGACATTCCAACAAAAAATTTGTCAAGGTCAAGTAAATATTGTTTTATGTTGATCACTAGGTGTTATTTTGATCTGGTTGTAGATGGAGAAATTGTCCATAAGAGATAACATCTCATGGCTAGCTGTTAAGTTCTCTATAGTATCGATGTTAGGCAGGGGGAAGTCATCCTTAGGGAATTCCTTGTTGAGGTCTTTGAAATCTATATAGGTTTGTATGCCCCCAATGGGCTTTGACATTGGTATAAGGTTAGATAACTATTCAAGATAATCTATAGGTCTTATGAATTTGATGTCAATCAATTTTTGGAGCTCCACCTTGACTAGAAGCGCTATCTGTGAGTGCATCTTACAAAGTTTTTGTTTGACCGCTTTTATTCTTGGGAAAATTGTAAGATGATGGACTACTAGAGATGGATCCAATCCTATCATATCTACATAATTCCACACAAACTTGATCTTTTTTTCATTTATGAATGCTAAGAAGTTGATTCTTTCATCAGGATCTAAAGTGGCTACATGATATGTTATCTTTGGTAAATTTTTAGGTTTAGAACCTTCGATAAACACTATTGATTTTCTTGATGCTTTATGATTGGGAAATTGAATCCTCTATCTTCAGGTGCCTCATAGAGGTTTTCACTGTTAGATGCATCCTTTGTTTTACCTTTTTCTTGATCTGATAATGCCACGTTATGTTTTTCACCATTGGATCTTATTTTGATATTTATATTTTAAATTTCATTTTTGCGGCTGGAGGATGCAATCTCCCCTCCAAAGTATGCTCCTTGTTCAATTTCAACTTCAAATCCGACCTTGTGTTCCCTATATGGTATACTAGTTCAAAGTCCCAACAACTCAGCTATAGCTTCATCATTATGGAATATGTCCACAACAGGTGCATGATGTTGTTGATCCCAATCAATTAATTATGGGTAATCAAGTTGAAGTTCTTTTATTTGGGATGTAGGTTTAAAGGAATGGGTAGTGGTTGTGTTTATGCCAATTTCATTAAATAAGTTTTTTATGTCATTAAATAAGTCCAATGTCATCTCTAGGATCGTACTCATCTAATGACTCAATCGCGGTAGGAGATTTTTCCTCACAAATGGTATCTTTAGTGTTTGGAGTCACAATGTCTATCAAACCATAGCCTATTCTTGGATTCTTCTTCTGCTTCTCCATGATTGTAGGCTCTTTTATTCCTTGTTCATTTAGACCAAGGCCACCTTTTCTAGTGAAACCCATGCCCTTTGCTAGCTAGTACCCTTTTCTTTTAGGATCAACGGGGATGGGAGGTAGTCGATTTTCTTCTTCTTCTTGTTCCCCTTTGTAAATCCATGTGGATATATCTTCTTCACATACCACTTCATCCTTCATGTCTCCCCACTTGGTGAATATAGTAGATTTAACTTCTATTTTGAAAGCTTGAATGTGCTTTATTTCCTTTGGTCTCCCATAAGATCTTGGTGATAGGGGTAGCTTTTCAATACAGAAAGATTGATTAAAGTGGTATTCTTTATAGCCATTGTTAATTACCTGGATCTTAAGGATGGATTAGGTCAATCAGATGATGAAGATGGAGTTGAGGATGATGCAAGCGATGATGGATTGATATAGGAGAACATGAATGGAAGGATATGTCATTACTGGGTATTTGAAAAAGCTTCTTATACTTTTCCTCTAGGATCTTGTAGTAGTGGAATGGTTTGAGATCGACCTATATTGTAACCTCCTTATCATTATAAGGAAAATTTAAGAATTGATGGAAGTTTGAAGGGACTGCTTGCATTGTGTGGATCTAAGGGCATCCTAAGAGTAGGTTACAAGGCAATCAAGATCCAGTACTTGAAAATTTGTTTCGGCTATAGCTAGTCCCAACTAAATTGGAATTTTGATTGTGCCTTCAAAGTTTCTTTCATTATCATCATAATACCTTATTGTGAGGCTTCTATTCTTGTCAATAATGTCATCAAAATATCCCAACTTCTTTACTAATTTCAAGGTACATATGTTTAATTTGACACCTCCATCTATCACGACACTCTTGATCTTGTGTTTATGTATACAAACTTTGGGATATAGGGGTTGATTATGAATTCATTTGTGTTTCAATTTAATTGTGCTAACCTTGTTTGAATTCATAGCTATGGAAATTGCATTTCATGAGTAGGTGAGTTTTCATCCTTTGTTCTTGAGTTTATTGATTGAATTCATTGCTATAATCCATGTCCATTTTCTCCCCTTACATTAGTTTTCCCATTGGGCGTGCCAATTAATGTATGGGGAGAAAATGGACATGGATTATAGCAATGAATTCAATCAATAAACTCTATAACAAAGGATGAAAACCCACCTACTCATGAAATGCAATTGTCATAGCTATGAATTCAAACAACAAGGTTAGCACAATCAAATTGAAACACAAATGAATTCAAAACTAAACAATCTTACCATCCCATGGTGGAGTGTATTTTTATTGATTTGATATGTTGGAATTTCCTTCAACACAAAGCCTCCATTATTGAAAAATCTTTATGATATGACCTAGAATGCAATGGTGTATGCTCAATTTTCATAACAATCAATTGGACATGATCTTTTCACAAATTCTCTAGATAAATTATGAGAGGGATGAGGGTTATTTTATAGATTTAGAGAAATTGGATCAATGGATGAGATTGAATTAGAAACCCCACAAACAAGGGTTGAGATTGATCAAGAACACCCACAAAGGAGAGTGAATCAAGGAAGATGGATGAAGGAGATTAGTTAGAACTCAAGCTAGCTCCCCCATTTTAGGAAAATGGTTGAGATATTTAAGATCGAGGGATGAGAATCAATCTCAAGATCAAGGGCTAGAAGTGGTTGAGACAAGTTGGTTCAAATATTTTAAAATGGAATATTCCTTAAGAATATGGTTTATGGAGGGAAAATAGGGATAATTAAATAATTAGGAATTATTTAATTCATGTGACAAGAAGATTAAAAGGTAGGATAATTAACTAATCAAGGTTATTTAATCATGATGGGATTAGAAGAAATATATATATGACACAATCAAATAATTAGGAATTATTCAATTAGGGTGATAAAGAGGAATATTAGTGATGAAATGAATGGATTAATTAAACAATTCAGAATCATTTAATTAATAGAGAGAAATAGGGTTAATTGGTAAAAATGATGTTAAAATAGGATTAATGATGCAAATGAAATGAAATGCAAGGATGATGATAAAAGTGATGTCGATGATGGAAAAATGTGATTTAGGATGTGTGATATATGTTAAGACATTTTTGCATGTCTACAATGACCAAGATTCATCTCTAGTTGCATCAATTAAACTACCTGCCTATAGTAAGAGATCTACAATTTTAAGGTGAGATGTTGGGAAAGGGAAGACCTTTTGGGTTTTTGCCTTAGGGTTTAACACCTTTCCCAAATTTCATTAAAATGTAGGGGAAATTACAATGAGAAAGAGATGTAATGGATTGAAATGCAAGGATGGAATGAGGTTTTGATGGATTTGGATAAGGTTTGAGATTTATTTATAGCCTAATATGTGATTCAAGCAGTCCTTAACCAAATCTAGAAATTTCCTAATGATGAAATGAAATTATCTAACTAGGTTAATGATGTAATTTACTATTTTGATGCAAATATAGAGATTACAAAAATTCACAAAAAAAATCAGAAAACAGAAATGAGCAGAGAAGGAAATTGTGCACTTGTGGTTCAAATTTGGGGAAAAAAATAGGGGACAAAGATGCCTAGGGCATGAGTGTCCTTGTATGCTTTTTCAGATCTATTTTTAGGGTCCTCTAGTGTAGATCTGAGCTTCTAAATTTTTCCTTTGGATCTATCAAAACTCTTCTAGATATTTTTGTAACTGAGTTTCTGTGATTTGAAAAGTAGTATGACAACAAATGCAACAATGAATAATTTTCCTTCAAGATCATTTCAATCTTCTTCAAACATGAGATCTACACATTCACAAAGAGAGGAAAAGTTGGGCCATTTAGGGGCTTTCCTCAGTTGAACCCCATTTAAGTGTTTCTACTTCCACAAGGAAAAATTTCAATGTAATGGATAGGAAGGAATGATGAAATCACAAAGTGTTTCAACTTAGCACCTTCAATGGCTTCCTTGAAGGACTGAATTTATACACATCACCTTAAGGTCTTGATCTTTCTTGTTTGATTTTCTTGAATGCTTAAATGCTTTGGAGACCTAAAAAAGTGTTAGCCTTCACAAAACAATGATAACATGAACACACATAAACTCACATAGATTGAACATGATGTTAGGATCTTGAATTGTTGCAATGGATCTCTAAAATGTTGTTCTTGAATTATTCAATACTGCTCTTGATCATAAGTTTTCCAATAATTTTCCACATTTTTTCTAGATATATTTTAAATGATACAATAATTAGGTATTTATAGGCATTTATTTAATTTCTCAAAAATTAGATTTCGATAGCCTAATTTAGACAATTGAATTATAAATATTAAATTATTGTAACTAACATATTTGAATTTGGAGCCAAAATAGGGGACACTCACACCTAGGGCATGAGTGTCCTTGCCCTATTTTATGAGATTTTAGGTGTTAAGGGCAAGGTATTAGATAGATGCAATTGGTTCTTAGTTGCAATTCCTTAGAAATTATCAAAAATAGGCCATAGAATGCATAATTCATAAAATTAAATACTCAATTAGGTCCAATAATTTAGGGGGGACCAAACATAAGGTGAAATTATCATGGGTGACAGTTTATGACGGTATATAAGGTATGGTGACTATGACGAAAATATTAGTATGGGTTGATTATGCTTGATCCTTGAAGATTCAAAGCATAATGAAGCCACTAACATCAATCTCAATAGGATAATAAAATGCAAATTAAGCCAAGCATCCATTAAAACTAACATGCTAAACTATGAAAGCTTTAAAATAACTACTCTAATCCATCTAAAACTTATCCCATTGTAGGGGTGGTGTCGCGTTGATGTGAAACGGCAACCCTTTCCCAATCTCATGGATAAATGAGCTTTGTTTCAACTAGTTTTATTGAAGAAAACTAGTGAAACCATTGTGAGATGTGTGATGAAACATGATTTTAATCTAAATGAGCATGATGCAAGCTAATTTAACATGATTTTATGCTAAAATGATTAAGATATGCAAATTCAAAGCTAATATAGATGAAATTTAAGCTAAAAGATTCAAACCCTAATTAATCTATAAGCTAAATGTATGTATTTAATTTACCATGACAGCCATTAATGGAAGCTAAGATATTATGAAAGTGATTAAACTAAAAAGATGCTAAATATGTGCTAAATTTGAGTGTGAGTGTGAATGATTTTAATAGCATAACTTTGATGTTAAAAGATGGATCCATTTGTCTCCAAATAGTGACCTATTTATAGGAGAGAAAATGGGAAATTTAGGGTTTAGATCAAAAAAGCTAATCAATGGTCAAGGATGGAGGAAGTTGGAGGCATGGATCATGGATTCTCATCAACAGATGAGAATGAAAGATGATATTTTAATCAAGGGTTAACATTCCTTCAAATAAACACACTTTTGACCTGTACAAGAGGTCACAAGTTAACTTGCACAAGAAGTTTTGAGTTAACTTGCACATGAAGCTTTGTAAGAATATTCCCTTTTTCAAATGAGTGAGGAGAGAGGATATTCTTTGGAATATTCTCATGGGTGAGGGAAAAATGATAATTTAGTTAATTAAAACCAAATTAAATTTGTGTAAAAGGGGAAGGAATATTCTCTTTGGAGGAATGTGCAAAGGAGGAATATTCCCTTGCAAGTGGGGGGGATTAGACTAATTAGATAATTGATAATTAAAGAAAAGTTTAATTATGCAATTAGGGGACTAGAAGAATTAGATAATATTCATTAAATAAAGTGATTTAATGAAAAGGGGAAAAGGTGGTGATATTTAATTAAATAACTTAGGGTTATTTAATTAAATAAGAAGATTTAGGGATTTAAATTAAATATTTTGATTTATTTAATTTAACAAGATGAAGTGTTAGCATGCAAGGGGGTGAATTAACCTGATTAAATTAATGAGGTTAATAGATGCAAATGAGGCAATTGATTAAATAGCTAGGCTAATTTAATTAATTAAGCAAAAAGAGGATGGGTTTCAAGATGAAATGATGTTAGTATACTTTATTCGAGTGTATGATATCATTCAAAACATTTTTTAGTGTCTACAGTAGCAAATAACAAATAACAACAATCTTTGTGTGAGAGTTAACCTAAGTTCTCCTAACTATATTACCTTTAAAATATCTATGGGATCACCCTCCTAAGTTTGTAAGGGCTCAAAGTGTAGAATAGGTTAAAATCCTTTTGTTCATTGTCCTTTTATAATCCCTAATTTCAAGATAGGTGTCTTCCATGTGAAAAAAATTCACACTATTCATATCTTGGTAATAGCCTTAGAATTAGGGGTTAATACAAAAAATTTATTGATATATTGTCAACTTTGTTGGAGAAAGCTTGGTAAATATTGTAGACATGTAAAAATGGCTTAACACATATCACACATCCTGAATGGAATTTTTCCATTATTGACATCACTTTCATTATCACTATTGCATTTCACTTCATTTACATCATTAATCCCCTTTTTAACATCATTTGCATCATTAAACTTAGTTTCCTCTATTAATTAGATAACTCGTTTTTTTAATTAATTCACCATGTCATCAACTGATTTAACCTTATTCCTCCTAATTGATTAAATAAACATTAATTATTTAATTATGTCTCTAACATTACTTATTATTCTAAATTAATTAAATAGTTATCATTAATTATTTAATTAATCTAATTTTCCTCTTCCAAATTAAATAATTAAATCAATTATTCAATTTCCCAAAATTCATTCAACATGGTCAATTAATAAATAAACTTTTACTTATTAAATCAAATACATCTTGCACCTTCCTCTCAAGATTAATTAATTAATCATCCTCACACAATCTCATTGAACAAATCATGTCCACTAATTACTCAATCCAATTTGGTAATCCCACTTATTACTCAATCTAATTTTCCAATCTCACTAATTATTCAATCCAATCCCACTGATTATCCAATCAATTCTCTTGATTGGATTAATTTGGTCAGTTAACTAGTCAATCTATTTTCTCTCAATGGGCCTTGACCATTGATCCTGATCTTTCATTTTTGAATCTCGATCATTCATCTGAAACTTGCAAATTTATAAAGCAACCATCATCCCTCTCATAATTGATCCAGGGAATTTGTAGAAAGGTCATGTCAGTGTGATTCTTAAGAAAATTGAGCAAATACTCTTGCATTCTAGGTCACCATCATCATCATTATCAAGCTTTTGCAAACCATGGAAGCTTTGAGTTGAAGAGTAATCCGGCATACCAAGATCAACACAAATATACTCTGACATGGGATGGTAAGATTGTGTAGTTTGAATTCATTTGTGTTTCCATTTGATTGTGCTAACTTCATTTGTTGAATTCATGGCTAAGATAATTACATTTCATGAGTAGGTTGGGTTTTATCCTTTTTGTTTTTTTATTTCATTTGATTTCATTGATGTTAATCACTAATATATATTTCTCTCTTACATAAATTGGCATGACTAGTTATTGTTGCCAATTTTTCACCTACAACTCAAATTAGCAGAGTTGAATTAGTTTCATTATATTAAAGGTGAAAAGGTTTTAACACATTTCTCTTTTGATCAACCATTGTATATATTAAAGTTTAAAAGAAAAAGTTCAATTTTTATTATGCACCGTGTTTCAACAAAAATAAATTATTAAGTTTGTCATTCAATGCTTTGCAGTATAAAGGAGAATATATGGATTATAAGATATTGCTTTCATTCAATTATGTCATGATTTATTCATTTCACAATGTTGCTTTCATTTTACAAAGGATATATATACAAAAATTGTACAAGTGTTGCATTTATATTCATTCGAAAGAAAGGAGTAATCAAATGTCCCACACAAGCCATGGAAGTAGTTGAACCAATACAACATAAGGACTATACTATGCATCTAAAGATAAAGAAAGGAAAAGAAGCATATAAGAAGAGAAATATCCATCATTGTTTGATTAAAGTCTTAAGTTGGTCTTCATTGCAACTTGCTCCTCCTCGCTCTCGATCTTTGAGTGAACCTGCATCATGATAAGAAGAGTTGTTAGAGCTCCGGATATGAATCTCCCTATGTGCCCTATCAACAAAAATATAGTACATTGCCTATGATGCATTAAGTCAGTTGAAAAAACATCAAATGTATGCAAGAGAGCCTGAAAAATAAAATATCATAGGAGCATTGAGTTTCATTATTTTTTATCTAACATGTTTGTTCACTGTGTAGGTATAGAAGAAATCATGTTTTTGATTCATTTTTGAAGACATCATAGCATGTGGTGCAAAAATGGGCTCCCACAAGTGTTGAGCCTAGCATGATACCCCTAAATCTCAAAAGGGGAATGAAATAGGAATTTATATTCATAATGTTCAAATAGAAACATTTTCAGCTAAAGGAAGTAACCCATAAAGTCATTGCAAGAGCCTAAAGCCCATTTCCCATTCATGACAATTGATTCGAAAGAAGTGAAGTGAAAATTATGAATGAACAAGGGTTGATTTGAAAGCTTAAACAAAGTACAGAATGGAAGTTAAACGCATCATTTATTTTCATTGAAAGATTTTTGTTTGCATACAAGTATTTCATGTTATCATTGTTTGATTTCATGGTGTTGTATCATATCTTATTACTTCCACATATCAATACTCTCTATGGTGTATGTTGTTTGAAGTACAGACCCTAAGGTACAACCATCAAAATTAAGAAACAATGAAAAGCAAAGCTCGCATGTAATGGACAAAGGGGTGCATTTTTCACAAAGTTCTAAGATGGAGTGCTTATCAAGCATGCATCACAAAGTTACAATGGTGTAACAACAACCTTGTTCTCTTCAAGGTTAGAAGGAGCGGAAGGTATGGAAAGTGCATGGCCATGAGAAAGTGAGCAACAACAATAAAGAGAATGGATAAATCCATAGCATAGAGTGCAAAAGAATCTATAAAGAACCATAAATTTTTATGTAACATTTGAAGGAAGAAGCATGACTTTTACTTGAAGACATCATCAATTTTTGAAGTAAAATAAAAGCATAATATTCATATTTTGCTTCAATAGGATGACATGATTCAGTTTCAAAGAGAACATTCATTAAAGAGAGCTTTCATTACATCTATAGATTCTCCTGAAGAGATAAGGTAGTAATAAGAAGTATGGATTTTTCATGCAAAATAAGGAGACTTTGATCCAAAACAACACAGCTCAGGTTATTTCAATCAACACTTTGATTCTCAAAACACTAACTAGGGTACTTCTTCAAATAAACTCACCTTTTTCCCTAGTAGGTCTATAGACCTAAATTATGAAACTTATCTCACAAAAACCCACTCAACCAACAAACCCCTTTCACTTTCAAACACCCTTTAAAGCATACTAAAAACATACCTCAAAAACTCCTTGGATCATTTTGAACCAACACCTTCAGAACTTGATAGGTACGCTAACCTACAAGGCTAATTAGGCCTATTTTCCAAAGCAAGTGCCTCAAAAAATCACTCCAAATTTCAAATAACCACTCAAACCTTCTCAACAGGCCTCTAATGTCCCAAATCAACAATTTTCCAAGTGTAAAAAACCATTAAATCGCCAAGATTACAAACCCTCATTTTCACTAATTTTGAGTAGGGTTTATTGAAAAATGATGTTCTCAGCCTCCACTAACTCCAACACACCTAAATATTCTTTCTCATGCTCACAAGTCCATCACACAACCTTTACCAATAGTATTCCATCAGACCCTTACTTAAACCCATCATCTTCATGCCTAAATTCATCAAAATACCCCAAGGGCAGCCCTCAAAACCTCATCAAACCCTTATTCATACTTAAAAATCCTACCCTACCTACTAACCCTATCATATTGGACCCATCCCACTTAGTAACAAGAAACACAGTAGGTGGAATGGGTCTTATTCCATTATTGAAGCCTCAAACCCTTAAACATGGTATGTCTAGCTTGCTACAATAAAATGAATCAAACTTTCACTGAATTTAATATGAATCACTCAAACCAGATGAAATTTGAAGTTAATTCATGCCTCCAATGAGTTCTCAAGTTTTTAGAGGAATAACCGGTTGTACTGACCCATACAAAACTAAGAAACAACAGTATTTTTGTAAGAACATAGAATTATATTGAAACACGGTACTTTTATTGAGTTTCTTCACAAATTCCTCAACAACAACCTTGCTTCGAAGGTTTTCATGATGTTTATACACTTTCCCACCAAAGAATACCTCTCAAAATGACCAACCACCCTTCAAATCCCAACTGACCGTTGGGCCTCTCTAAAATTGCAATTTTGCATTTTTTGTTTGACATCATTTTGCAATTTTTTGCAATATTAACTCAAATGACCCCAAACCACACAATTATGACCTATTACATTATAAATTGGTCTAACATGACCTTATTTAATAGACCAAGACTCAAAAACAACCAAAACTATCTTATCAATGACCCTAATCACAAGAATTTTCAAAATGGACTTGGTGCCCCTGCACCATTTAACTAACCTAGAAACTTTTCCAAGTCTCTTGGAAACTATTTTGTAGCCTATCCACTCCTGAAATCTTCATATTTGGAGTCCCCAAAAGTTCTTCTACTTGAATTTGCATTGTGCCTAGCATTATTGAGCTCATGGACAACTTGATAATGCTTCACTAGATTTGTTGAACATCCTCTGACCTCTCTTCCATTTGTGGCTAATATAGAACTTGTACCAATTATCCTCTACCTTGTCCCTGAAGTATACCTATCCTCATCCACTTGTCCTTACCTCTCAACTTGTTGTATTCTACCTCTTGCCTCATCTCTGTACCAGTAGACTTGCAAACCTCTGTCCTATTGGCCTTGTGTACCTTTGTCTTAACAGAAACTAACTGCCTTCTTTCCTCTATCATAATAGATTTTCCAACCCTTGTACTATCATTATATGAATAACCACTAAACTTGTTTAAAATTATAGGACAAAATACTATACCAACCTATATTACATCATGCTCTTTCAACCCAACTAGTGGTTGCTTACTTAGTTGTTCTTTAGCCTCCTCTTGGTTTTATTTAGGAATCAACACTCTGCCTTTATCCTTCATCCCTATAGCACTCTTCAAATTCCCTATTTTGATGTCTTCAAACTTGGAAGTGGCTGCAAACTCCTTAAACTTCTCTTCCTTTGTCTTCACAAACTCTTGCTTACCAAGAATTATCACCCTTGTTGCCCTTTACTAATCCTCAACACCTCCTTGCAATGGAGTTAATCTAAAACTATTCCCTTCATGCTTAACATGATAACAATTTCTTCTACAATCATATATTGCATGCTTGTCATATTGCCATGGTCTCCCAAGCAAAACATGACAACAATTCATTGGTACAACATCACAAACAACTTGATCCTTATAACTTCCAATATTGAATTCAATCAAAGCTTGTTCACTAATCAAGATGGATTGGTTATCATTCAACCATGATATCTTGTATGGATTTTCATGAGGAAATTTTTGTAACTTCAACTTATCTATCATATCATTAGAGACCATATTCTCAATGCTACTTGAATGACTACCTTGCATACCTTATCCTTGCATCTGCATGTAGTTCTGAATAGAGCTCTCCTTCGCAATGGTTCTTTCTCCTTTGTTTCCTTGAGGAGTTGTCTTCTAACCATCAAAGAGTCCCCAACTTTTGGAGCAGCAACTACATTTGGAGAATTCACACTTTCACAATCATCTTCATGCACTATTTGAGCCCTCCTTTCACTTCTTCTCTCACCACCACTTGATGTAGAGCCTTGCTTTTTAGGGAACTTGTATGATGGATGTCCAAACTCATTACAATTATAGAACCTACCTGAAAACATGTTTGAACTCCTACCATCAACAAATCTACCTCTTGATCCTTTGAATCCACCACATTGATCAGAAAATTGTCCTTGTTCTTTATATGTGTCTCCTTGGCTTTCATTGGATTGTCTTTAAGTAGAATATGATCCCCTTCCTCTTGATGTGCTACCTCTACCTCTAGTTATCTTTTCTTGTCTCCTTTTCACTTTTTCTTCTACCCTTATAGCCATCTAGTATCATTCTTCAATTATCCTAGGATTGTGCAAACTCAATTAATCCTGGATGTTAAATCTTAGTCCACTGAGATACTTAGCCACCTTTTCTACATCATCAACCATATGTCCTACTCTTATGCTCAACTTATATAACTCATTAGTATAGGTCTTAACATCCATTTCCCTTTGTTTTAAATCTTGAAGTTTTTTAGACATTTGAATAGCATAATCACTTAGAAAAAGCTTACCTTTTAATTTGGCTACCATCCTATCCCATGTGAAACAATTTTAGACTTACCTTTCTTCTCCTTTTAGCTTGTTCATAATCCCACCAAACAATTGCATGCCCTTTCAATTAGGTTTTAGCTATCTTCAACTTCTCTTCATCAGGTACATCCTCACATTCAAAGTAATTATCCAAAGTTGCAATCCAATCTAACAATGCTTCATCATCAAGATTACCATCATACATAGGAAAATCAAATTTTACCTTGTGTTTGTTTCCTTTTACTACCTTCAGGAGCCTTGCCATCTTTTTCTCTTTTGGATCCAACTCTTCTTCAACATCTTCATACTCTTCATCTTCTTCCTCTTCAAAATCACTTTCATCACTTACAACCACACCTCTTTTTTGCCCTGTTTCAACATTTTCCAATCTTGTTTCCAATCTATTTTGCAGTTCCTTCAACTTCCTAATCTCCCTCTCAATATTCTCTTCCATCTCTTGCATTTTCCTAGCCACATTATTCCCCTTAGGAGGCATATTTTCCACTTTTCTTCACACCTTCTTTTCCTTCAATACCAATTGATGCAGAGCAAGGAGACTTTGATCCAAAACAACACAACTCAAGTTATCTCAATCAACACTTTGATTCTCAAAACCCTAACTAGGGTACTTCTTCACATAAACTCACCTTTTTCCCTAGTAGGTCTATAGACCTAAATTATGAAACTTATCTCACAAAATCCCACTCAACCAAAAAACCCATTTCACTTTCAGAAACCCTTTAAATCATACTAAAACATACCTCAAAAACTCCTTGGGTCATTTTGAACCAACACCTTCAAAACATGACAGGTACGCTAACCTATAAGGCCAATTAGGCCTATTTTCCTAAGCAAGTGCCTCAAAAACTCACTCCCAATTTCAAATAGCCACTCAAACCTTCGCAATAGGTCTCTAATGTCCCAAATCAACAATTTTCTAAGTGTAAAACAACCATTAAATTGCCAAGATTACAAACCCTCATTTTCACTAGTTTTGAGTAGGGTTTATTGAAAAATGATGTTCTTGACCTCCAAAAACTCTTCCACTACCTCCAACACACCTAAATATTCTTGCTCATGCTCAAAATTCCATCACACAATCTTTACCAAAAGTATTCCATCATACCCTTACTTAAACCCATCATCTTCATGCCTAAATTCATCAAAATACCCTAGGGGCAGCCCTCAAAACCTCATCAAACCCTTCTTCATGCTTAAAAATCCTACCATACCTACTAACCCTATCATATTGGACCCATCCCACTTAGTAACAGGAAAGATAGTAGGTGGAATGGGTCTTATTCCATTATTGAAGCCTCAAACCTTTAAACAAGGTATGTTTGACCTGCTGCAATAAAATGAATCAAACTTTCATTGAATTTAATATGAATCACTCAAACTAGATGAAATTTAAAGTTAATTCACACCTCCAATGATCTCTTAAGTTTTTAGAGGAATTACCAGCTGTACGGACCCATACAGAACTAAGAAACAACAATATTTCTATAAAAACACAGAATTATATTGAAATAGGGTACTTTTATTGAGTTTTTTCACAAATTCCTCAACAACAACCTTGCTTCAAATGTTTTCATGATGTTTATACACTTTCCCACAAAAAAATACCTCTCAAACCGACCAACCACCCTTCAAATCCCAACTGATTGTTGGGCTTCTCTAAAATTATAATTTTGCATTTTTTGTTTGATAACATTTTACATCATTTTGCAATTTTTTGCAATATTAACTCAAATGACCCCAAACCACACAATTATGACCTATTACATTATAAATTGGTCTAACATGACCTTATTTAATAGACCAAGACTCAAAAACACCCAAATCTATCTTATCAATGACCCTAATCACAAGAATTTTCAAAATGCCACACCAAAAGCTTCATAAGTTCTCCGAATGGCGGCCTCAAAGGAAAAAATGAGCATCAATAGAATGAAAAAAAAGAGGAATGCATCAAAAAATGATAGATGTTGTTGCCAAGAAGGCCAAAAATGCACTCAAAATGAAGGTCGATATTTAGTACTACAACAAAATAAACTTACTTATGTATTCTTTCATAAAGATTTCATGAAAATCTCTCAAAAAGGGCAGTAAATTGAAGGTTTCAAGTTCAAACCCTAACTCTCCTAGCTGTGGCTTGGGCAGAGCCATTTTTCTCAAAATGATCAAGTTCAAAATGAATGGCTGAAAAGTTAGGGCTCGAGTTTTGTTGTAGGGTTTCAAGTTTTTCACTAATTCAACTTGGTATTTTATCACAATGATTTAAAAATCAAAGGCCTTCACGAATACCTTGCGATGTTTATTTTTGCATTTGCATATAATACCTAGGCCGAAATATGCCTTAGTCTTTTATGATTTTTTAAGAAAATCATAATTCTTATGCCTAGGTCTTTTTATGATTTTTATTAGAAAATCAAATGTCTGTGTGCCTTTGATTTATTTTATGACCTTGGAGGAAAATTCAATGCTATGAACCTTGGCCATTTTTTATGATTTTTATAGAAAAATAAAAATATGCTCAACACTTCACAAATTAAAATCAAAATCATATATTTTTCCTTGTATTTTTTGTAAAAATAGGTCAAGACTCAAGTCTTTTCAAGTCTTTCTTTTTTGTAATTTTGAAACTGCAAATGATGTAAAACATTATTAAGGAAATATTTCAATAAATTGCCTTTATATTTGTTATTTTTAAATGCAGTTGAATCAAAGCAAATGTTGATAGAAACTTTCTTTTTCAGAGTTTGAGTCTTTTGGGTGAAATAAGGAAAAACTAGGCAAACTAGACCTTCTATTTTAGTTTTCAGCCAATTTGGAGGTGATTTTTGAGTCCTTTCTGGATCAGCTCACTTGAGATAGAAAGTTTCCATCATTTTCATCCAATTTGGAGGCAATTTGGGCACTGATTTTGAGGCTTTTCTCTTGAGCTCGAAAATGGAACTCAATTTTCTATTTCAGAGAGCTTTTCACGTAGATATTTCCATTCTCACTATTCGAGACACTTTGGAGGTATAAGTTGGAGAAACTTAGTTTTTTCTCACTTCAAGTTTAGATTTGCTTCTTACTTTCTTGCTCACTTACAAAAAGCTTTGTAAGCTTGACATTTGTACTCATATTTTGCATACTCATTTAGTTTCAATAAAAATAGCAGAGCATTCCTATCTCACTTCTTGTCTCATATTTCCAGTGTTGATATGATGTCTCATTGTGATCATAAAAGCTAGATCATTTGTTATGTCTCTTTATTGTGAATTTGTGTGCAATAGTTTCATATGATTCAGGTTGTGTGTTGTGCTCAGTCTTTTAAGCCTTCATACAAATTACTATTGAGTCGTATATTCTAGGTGAGATTGTGAAAGTTAATGTTTTGAGAGATTGATTATGAGTGAAAGCATTAAAATAAGTAAAGTTCAGGTGCATTGCCATTAGGTTTAGGATTTCATTTCAAGTTATTTCTCTAAACCCTTTTCTCAGAAAATTCTTTTCAATTAGGTGATCTACCAGGGGAACCAGCCCTATCTAGAGATTCATTCTCACCATAGGTCACCCTCAACCTGAGAGTGTTTCCATGTTTCAACAGGATAGTTAAGTTTAACTTGGCTAGGGTGCAATTCTAATTGACAACAATTTTTGGCATGCCCGATGGGACTCTGAAACTTGTTTCAAAGAAATTTTTCGAATTTTTAAGTTGTTCTGGTATAAGTAGCAGTATTTCCAACCTTTAGAGGTTTTAAGTTATACCTAGTGACTCCATTCTGTGATTTTGCATGCAAATTTAGATGTTGGTATGTTACAAAAATCATCTAGTCACTCCATTTTCCAGCTTTTATGAGTAAAAATGTCAAATTTTCACAGTCAATATGAGTATCCACCACCATACTATGAAAATACTATCCATAGGGCTTCTTATCAGCCATACACAAGTAGCCATAATGTTGGTTTTAGTTCAAATACTCAGGATGCTTACCACATACCCACCCCTACCAATATCCATCTCAGCCTTCATAGGCTCAAAACTAGCTCATAAACAGTGAAAAGGAGGAGATTGCAAGCATAAAGGGTATACTTCTTGACTTCACGAAGCAGTTAGGGAGATCAAGAGGCAACATGAATATAATCAGCAACAAGAAGAGATGGCTTATCAAGCCTATCTCTATGAGCAGGAGTTGGAGACATAAAGAATACAATTTGAGGAGAACCTTGAAAGAGAAGTAGCTACATAAGAGGAGAAGATGAAACTCGTGTTTTCTCAAACACAAAGGCATGAAGCCCAAGCAACTCCTGTAGTTCCATATTAGCCTACTCAAGGGGAGGTTTGTAAGTATAAATTTCCAAGTTTTAGACAAAGTGAATCTCTTAGTATTCCTAAAATCGAGATTCCAAGTTTTAGATGGGATAAGGTCTTTAACTCCCAAAGCCAGCCTCTTAATCTTGAAATACCAAGTTTCTGAAGCCTTCATCCTTTGTGAATTAAGGAGAATAATCAGTTTCATCCTAGGATAGTAATAGAATAGCCCCTTGAGCAATATTATTCCTTGCAAGAAACCCAAGAAGCAGTTCAAGTTTCCCCACCTGATGAATCCAACGAGGAACCCTTTGATCAAGATGTCACACTCCTCTGGGAGAAGATTAGAAAGGTATATCTATCTCTTTTAACTATGGAGTGTTCCTAATTAGAGCAGTAAAAGATTGAACAAGGAAATATTTCTCAAGATGATTCTTTGTTTATTTTTACTAATGAACTTCCTAGTTTTGTTGAAAATGATCAAGCGGTTGTAATAGTTCAATCAAGGTAGCAAGATGAAGAGGTAAAGGAGGTTGTTCAAGAGGATAACTCCATGTGTTGGTTTGATGAACTACCCTCTTTTGTGGACCAAGATGAGGAAGGAAAGCTCATACACTCAGTAGTTGCAAGTTAGGGGAAAGAGCAGATTTTGGAAAACCAAGACCAGCTGGTACAACAGGATATTGATAACTATTTTGAGGTATCCATCTAGTACAACAATGAGGAAGATGAAGAGCAAGAAGATGTCGAACATTGTGGTGAGTTTCTGAGTGAAGATCATCACTATGATAATAGAACCTTGGATCAAGAAGAAGGAAATAAATATGAACCTATTTTGGAGCCCAATAGGCTTAGTGAAAGCTGACATGAGGTAAAGGACATCCCCTTTTCATCAAAAAACCAAGAAAATTGTGAAGAAAATTTGCTTTGGAATGATCTTAGGGCCTCTATTACAAACTTAGACAATGTGCAAGAAATTGATGTTGAACCTCAATTTCTAGTTAATTTGTTTGATGAGCTTCCTAACTTTGAGTATGAAAGTGAAAATGGCATAGCTATGCCAAGTTATGACTACCACAGGGGTGAGGACCATTCAGATAAGGTGTTGATCCAAGAACAAATATGTGAAAGCAGCCCTGATTTGATTGATCAAGAGCTTGAGGAGGATATATTTCAACTAGCTGAAATTGAGTTTTTTTACTCACGCTTAGATGCCATACCAACATCTTTGGAGGAGGGTTATCTTGAATAGCAAAGGAAAGAGGTGGAAGTGACTACATTCTCGAATGAGTCATTGGTTATGGAGCAACCTAACCAATAGCATGATCTTGACTGGTTGGAGGAGCTCCCTTTTTGTTCCATAGAGGAGCTTGAAGCTGAGGTGCCAATTGAGGGTTTGTTGGAGGAGACTATTCCATTGTCTAAGCATTTTCCTTCCTTCATTGAAGAAGGAAATCCTATTCCAAAGGGTTCCTCTTTGGGAAATAATGAGGATTTTGAGCTTATACCAGTTGTCCATAAGAGCCTTCCAAGAGTTGATAGCTTTGATGAGTTATTAGATACTCTAGCGAATGAAGATGGCCCATTGACCGTGGAGGAGGAGTCATCATGGCAAGCTATCATGCAAGGTGAGGATTTTTTCAAGGTTAATCATACACAACAAGCTAATAAAAAGCAAGAAAGGGGTGGTGAGAAGGAGTCTATAATTTGGTTTGATGAATTTCCTTCTTTTTTGGGACAAGAAGAAGAAAGCATGCTCATACCCACAATAGCTACAATTCATACACAAGAGAGGATTTTGAAAAACCAAGATCAACTGAAGCAATAGGATGTTGATAACTATTTTGAGGTATCCAATTGGTACAATGATAAAGAAGATCTAGAAAATCAGGAACAACTAGTTGTAGAAACAGAGAAAAATGTTGAGGTACATGTTTCAACTATTTTTTTTGAGGAGTTTCCTTTATTTGTTCCTAATGATAAAGAAAATATGTGTCAGCTAACAAAACTGACAAGTTGTGATCAGCAAGAGCATGAAAACAAAATTGACAAATATTTGATCCATGAACAAATGATGGAGGATAGTGTTGTTGTGGAATTCCAAGGGTGTGGTACGCTTGGTAACATGCCTAAAATGGAGCATAATCAGGAAATGGAAGGCATGATTTAGGTAGAGCAGAAAGGGGTGATGGTTAAAGAGTTAATGGATAGAGGAGAAGCTAACATAGATAGGTTGGAGGCAGCTTCCTTTTAAGAACAGTTAAATGAACTAATTGGAAAAAATAGTCTTTCCAAGACACTTCAACTCTTGATTGTCAAGATCCTACCTATTCAGCTTGTAGAGAGCTTGTCGCTTTGCTAAATTCCCATAGTGAACAAAAGCGCAAGCCAAAGAATGGTGAGGATAGCAAGGGTAATAAGGAAGTAGAGTAGAAAATCAGCCTTGATTGTTTACACATCAATTTGTGAAGGGGATGTTCCATTCGACATCTATCCCAACTAGAAAATAGTGAGGAGAAAGCATTGGATAAGCAACAAGGAGAGGGGGGACAACTAACCTGTCCACCTCTTAATGGTTGTACTTTCAGTCAAAACAAGTGGGTATGTGTGTTTTTTCTATTTCTTAAAGAATTATTACCTAAATTCATTGAATTCCCACCCTTTCCACAACCCTTGTTGGCTTCTTACAAGTAGGAAAGACACATTCACTTGATCAGGAAAGGAAGCTACTTTACAAATCCAGTTAATGGTTTTGTCTAGAAGGCCTATTCATTTGTTTAGTGTAGATTAGAGTTATCATTTTATGCTAATTAGTGCTCAAGGCACATTTATTTCAGTTTTTTTCCTTCCCTAAGTGTTGTTGCACATGTTTTTTGGCCACCAGAGCCTTTTAGTTTGCTTTCAGTTTGGTTTAGTTTGGTTTTTTGTTGTTGTTTGGAGTAGTTTGCAGCTTAGTTTCATGGTTTTCTGAGTTTGAGAAGGGGAAAATTTGACTCCGCACCCAATGAATTGTTTAAGGCGACTGGTCTATATGCTTAGTAGGCAAGCATTCAATAGAAATCGCCAGAAATGTTGCCAATTTTTCACCTACAGCTCAAATTGTTAAAGCTAAGGTAGTTTCATTACATTAAAGGTGAAAAGGTTTTAATACATTTTTGCTTTGCTTAACCATTGCATATATTAAATTTTAAAAGAAAAAGTTTGTTGTTATTGTGCAATGTGTTTAAACAGAAATAAAGTATTCAATTTTCCATTCAAATCTTTACAGTATAAAGGAGAATATATGGATTATAAGATATTGCTTTCATTCAATTCTGTAATGATTTATTCATTTCACAATGTTGCTTTCATTTTGCAAAGGAGATATATAAAAAATTGTGCAAGTGTTGCATTCATATTCATTGGAAAGAAAGGAGTAATCAAATGTCCCACACAAGCTGTGGGAGTAGCTGAACCAATACAACATAAGGAATATATTATGCATCTGAAGATAAAGAAAGGAAAAGAAGCATATAAGAAGAGACATATCCATCATTGCCCAATTAAATTATTGAGTTGGTCTTCATTACAGCTTGCTCCTCCTTGCTCCCAATCTTTGAGTTAACCTACATCATTGGTGTAGGAGCACCAATCCATTTCAAGTAAATTTTCTATACCATGAGAGGTTGGGTCTAGGCTATTTTTGAGTGTTTCATCAAGTTTAAAGCTTTTTGTGGCCATATTTCTGAAAGCGGGTCTACATACCCTGTTTTAAGGGTTTTGGGTGGAAAAATGACATTTTAATCCATTCCACTGACTATTTTCTCTTGTAACTTAGTGGAATGGCTCATTATGGCATGATTTAGGTGTGTGTAGGGTCTGTTAGTGCAGGGAAGATGATTGAAGGCATTTTGTGTAAATTTTGCTTGAAAATGGAGGCTTTGAACTAGGGTTTGGTGAAAAAGTGGTGGTAAGGGTTTGGTGAATGAATTTTAAGCTTATGCAAGCATAATGAAGGGTGTTTGAAGTGGTGGCTAGGTGCATTAAGGTCTGGAAGGTAGTTTTTCAATAAACCCCCATGTAAATTGCTAGAAATGAGGGTTTTATGGTAGAGTGCTTTGGGAAACATGTTCCTGCAAAAAAAATATGAAATTAGGAGTTTTGATGCCTGGTTAGTGCTTCCCCATTGATTTTTTGGGTTGGCAGTAAGTTTAGAGGGGCGTCCCTTTGTATAAGTGACCTAATTGGCCTTGTAGGACAACGTTGTTGTAAGGTTTTGAAGCAGTTGGTCTAAAATGACCCATGGGGTTTTTGAGGTATGTTATAGGATGCTTTAATGGGAGTCTGAAAGTATAAGGATTTTGTTGGTTGTGAGGGTTTAGTGTGAGATAGGTTCAATAATTTAGGTCTATAGACCTACTAGAGAAGAAGAGAGTTTGTGTGAAGAAGTGCCCTTGACAGGGTTTTGAGTTTCAAAACTTGTTGAATTCAGTTGGTTTTGTGTTGATTGATTTGGAAACCTCTCGTATTGACATCAATTGGTATCAGAGCAAAGAGAGTAGGTCTCTTGAGGGAGAAGGTTGGAGTTTGAGCAAATGGAAAAAGGTGGAATTTGAGGAGTCAAAATGCCTCCTAAAGGAAGCACAATTGCTAGAAAGTTTGATAACTAGGCTAGAGAATTAGAAGCCTTGAAGAAGGAGATTGTTGCATTGAATTCTAAAGCTAGGGTCACCATGGATGAAAGTGATTCTAAAGAGGAAGAAACTTCTAGTGAAGAGGAAGAGTTAGATCCAAAGGATGTGAGGATGGTAAAGCTTTTGAAGGTTGTGAAAGGTGATGGACATAGCAAAATGGATTTTCCTATGTATGGAGGTAAATTAGATGGTGAAGAGCTCTTGGATTGGATAGGAGCCATGGAGAATTACTTTGAAAGTGAAGTAGATGAAGATCACAAGGTGAAGAAGGCTAAGACCAAGTTGAAAGGGCATGCTTTGTTGTGGTGGAAATTTGTGCAAGATGAAGGCAAAAAAAGGGGAAGACCAAGATTAGTTCTTGGGAGAGAATGAAGACAAAACTCAAAGATAAGTTCCTTCCTATTGATTACAATGTTCAATTGCTTAAAAAACTTCAAAATCTCAAGAAAAATGACTTAGATGTGCAAGCATACACCAAGGAGTTCTATAGATTAAGTACAAGGACAAAGCATGAGGAAGATGAAGAAGAAAAATTAGCAAGATATCTTAATGGTTTGAGGTATAATATTCAAGATGAGATAAGTTTGATGAAACCAAAAATAGTTGAAGAATTATTTCAATTGGCTGCTAAGGAAAAAGAAAAACTCAAGAGGAAGCAAGAGAAATCAACTAGAGGCATGGGTAGTACTTCTAGAGGCAAAGGAACTTTTTCTACCCCAAGACAGTCCAATGAAGACCAAGAGGATGCAAGGAAAGGTAAAGAACAAGTGGTTGAATGTAGAGGTGGATTCAGAGGTGGAAGAACAAGCTTTAGGGATAGATATCAAATAAATGAAGAGGTTCTAATGCGTTTTCAAGAAGGTGTTACAATTGTCAAGAGTTTGGTCATCCATCCTACAAGTGCCCTAAAAATTTTGGTGCTACTTCAAGTGGGGGTGAAAGAAGAGGTGAAAAGAGGGTCCAATTTGTTCAAGAAGATGAAAGATAAAGTGTCAATTCTCCAAGTCATGTTGTTGCACTAGAAGTTGGTGAATTTTTTATGCTGATAAGACAACTCTTGTAGGCCTCCGAGGAGAAAGAACCATTGCAAAGGAGAGATCTATTCATAACCACATGTAATATCAAAGGTAAAGTATGCAAAGTAGTCATAGATTCAGGTTCCACTAATAATATGGTATCAAGTGAAATGGTAAATAAGTTAAATTTGGTGAAAGTTCCTCCTGAAACACCCTATAAGGTATCATGGTTAAATGATGATTAGTCACTTCTAGTTAATGAGCAAGCTTTAGTTGAGTTTTAGATTGGAGGGTACAAAGATAAGGTACTTTGTGATGTTCTACCTATGAGTTGTTGTCATCTATTGTTTGGGATACTGTGGAAATTTGAAAAACATGCATTCTATGATGGAAGAGATAATACATACCAGATTGAGCATGTTGGGAACACATTTACTTTGCTTCCATTGAAAGAAGAAGTTAACGAGCAAATCAAGATAGCTAAGGTGATCATGATAGGAAAGAAAGAGCTTGTGAAGGTTGGGTAGGACAAGAGTGAAGAGTTTGAAATCACTCCAAAGGATGGAGATGTGAAGACAACAAATTTGAAGGCTAATATAGTGATGAAAGGAAACAAAGAGGGTGAGAGAAGGTCAAGGATGAATTCCTTGAAAGATTAAAAATGAGTTTAGAAAATTTGGTGAAATTATAGTTGGGATAGTGGTATGTCCTATAGTTGTTGCATAAATTGAGGTGCAATCAATTCTTGTTAAAGAAGAGGCTCCTAATATTGAAAAAACAATGGTATATAGGACTAAAAATGAAAGGGTTTTGAGGACAATGAATCTGGTGCATAATACCATAGGAAAGGATGGAGTGAGTCAAGTAGAAAGGCATGGACTGAGGCATGGAGATAGGTATGCTATAGGGACAAGGTAGAGGATAATTGGTACAAATCTAATAACAAACATTCAAGCAAAGTTAGTAGCATTTCCTAAAGGAAGAATAGTCAAACAACAACCATCAAGAGGAGGACAATATAATCAAGAAGGGAATCAGTTTAAAGGAATAAATGATGCAAGTTGGAAGGAGTTACTAGGTGGACATGTAAATTGGTGGTCATGGTATGATCAAGGGTAGAATGGGTTGATGGCATACAATCCTCAAAGGGGACTTTGGAATTTCTTTTGGGCAGGTGTATGGTGCAGGAGCATCAATCCATTTCAAGTAAATTTGTTCTAGTTTGTTCCATGAGAGGTTGGGTCTAGGGTGTTTTGAGTGTTTGAGTTCAAATAAGGTTTTTTGAGACCATTTTTTATGTAATTGGTAAGTTTTGGTGTCTTTTGGGTCTATATTGTAAAAGTTGCACAATCTTGTAAAAAGTTGTCAACACAAAGTTGAAAATATGCAAAATATGTGAAGTCATAGAAGTCCAACGGTCACAAATTTCAAAAGTCAATTTTTGTATGGTTGGAGTAGTTTTTTTGGAGGGAAACAAATTTAAATATGTGAGAGATCTCATTGTAAATAGGTTCTTAGAAGATTGGGAAGGAGAATTCAATAAAATATCTCAATTTTACTACAATTTCTATGTATTCTTATTGTTTTTAGCCTGTGTATGACCCATGTAGTTGAATCTTGACAAAAAAAAAATCAGAATTCATTGGATTAAGGAACTAGCTTTCATTTGGATCTAATTTTAAGGAGTTTCATCAAGTTTAAAGCTTTTTTGTGGCCATATTTCTGACAGCGGGTCTGCATACCCTATTTTAAATGTTTGGAGTCAAAAAATGACATTTTAAGCTATTCCACCCATTTTTTTGTCTTGTAACTATTTGGAATGGATCATTATGGCATGATTTAGGTGTGTGCAGTGTTTGTTGGTGCAAGGAAGATGATTGAAGGCATTTTGTGTTGTTGTCTTGAAGGATTTTGTGTAAATTTTGCTTGAAAATGGAGGCTTTGAACTAGGGTTTGGTGAAATATTGGTGGTAAGGGTTTGGTGAATGAATTTTAAGCTTATGCAGGCATAAGAAGAGTGTTTGAAGTGGTTTCTAGGTGTGTTAAGGTCTGGAAGGTAGTTTTTCAATAAACCCCCATGTAAATTGCTAGAAATGAAGGTTTTATGGTAGAGTGCTTTGGGAAATGTGTTCCTTTAAACAAATTATGAAATTAGGAGTTTTGATGCCTGGTTAGTGCTTCCCCATTTATTTTTTGGGTTGGAAGTAAGTTTAGAGGGGTGTCCCTTTGTAAAAGTGGCCTAATTGGCCTTGTAGGATAACGTTGTTGTAAGGTTTTGAAGCAATTGGTCCAAAATGACCCATGGGGTTTTTGAGGTATGTTATGGGATGCTTTAATGGGTGTCTAAAAGTATAAGGATTTTGTTGGCTGTGAGGGTTTAGTGTGAGATAGGTTCAATAATTTAGGTCTATAGACCTACTAGAGAAGAAGAGAGTTTGTGTGAAGAAGTTCCCTTGTTAGGGTTTGGAGTTTCAAAACTTGTTGAATTCAGTTGGTTTTGTGTTGATTGATTTGGAAACCGCTCATATTCACATCAATCATGATAAGAAGAGTTGTTTGAGCTCCGTATATGAATCTCCCTATGTTCCCTATCAACAAAAATATAGTACATTGCCTATGATGCATTGAGTCAGTTGAACAAACATCAAATGTATGCAAGAGAGCCTGAAAAGTAAAATATCATAGGAGAATTTAGCTTCATTATTTTTTATCTAACATGTTTCTTCACTCTGCAGGTATAGGAGAAATCATGTTGTTGATTCATTTATGAAGACATCATAGCATGTGGTGCAAAAATGGGCTCCCACAAGGGTTGATCCTAGCCTACTGCCCCTAAATCTCAAAAGGGGAATGAAATAGGAATTCATATTCATAATTCTCAAATAGAAACATTTTTCTAAGCTGAAGGAAGTAACCCATAAAGTGACTGCAAGAGCCTCAAACTCATTTCCCATTCATGACAATCAATTTGAAAGCAATGAAGTGAAAATCATGAATGAATAAGGGTTGATTTGAAATCTTAAACAAAGTGCAGAATGGAAGTTAAATGCATCATTTTTTTTCATTGAAAGATTTTTGTTTTCATACAAGTATTTCATGCTATCATTGTTTGATTTCATGGTGTTGTATCATATCTTATTATTGCCACATATCAATACTCTCTATGGTGTATGTTGTTTGAAGTACAGACCCTAAGGTACAACCATCAAAATTAAGAAACAATGACAAGCAAAGCTCACATGTAATGGACAAAGGGGTGCATTGTTCACAAAATACTAAGATGGATTACTTATCAGGCATGCATCACAAAGTTACAATGATGGAACAACAACCTTGTTCTCTTCAAGGTTAGAAGGAGCAGAAGGTATGGAAAGTGCATGGCCATGAGAAAGTGAGCAACAACAATAAAGAGAATGGATAAATCCATAGCATAGAGTGCAAAAGAATCTATAAAGCATCATAAATTTTTATGCAACATTTGAAGGAAGAAGCATGACTTTTACTTGAAGACAACACCAATTTTTGAAGTAAAATAAAAGCATAATATTCAGATTTTACTTCAACAGGATGACATGATTTAGTTTCAAAGAGAACATTCATAAAAGAGAGCTTTCATTACATCTATAGATGCTTCTAAAGAGATAAGGTAGTAATAAGAAGTATGGATTTGAGCACATTTTCAAAATGTAGAATGAACTACAACAAACAATGGGGAAGCTTTCATTATACCTGTAGGTGCATCATGCTTTCCCAAATGCAAGCATTTTGAAATAATGTTTAGTACAGTGAATGGAATGTTGGCTTCAAGCTCATTATAACACAAAATGCTCGTATGGTGACAAAAAATTGAAAAGAAGAGACTATGTGTATATCCTATAGCCATGGTAAAGGGAAGCAGATGCCTTGATAAAATTTTGCTCTCATTCATATTCTAGAAAATGAGGTGATGAATTTGTGAAAGTGAGAAAACCCATAATAGTAAATGTATACACACAAAGCCTTTGTGCTTGAAAATAAATAAAGGAACTTCCATTTTCCTCTTCATAAAATGAAAATATGAAATATAGTAGCAAGAGTTCTAAAGAAGTATGCAAGCTCATGTGTTTCAGAATTGCATTATTTAGCCATAAAATAGAAAGCCATAATTGAGGGTTTTGAACCTAGAATTTTCTGTAAACACAAAATGGAGGAAGGGTTTTAGCTTGTTTCTAGAGAGGAGATAAGCCATGAGTAGGGGTTTCAAGCCTTTCCTTTTGCAAATAAAATACCCATAAAATATACAACCATGGCCTAGAGTTTTCCATTCTTCCTTGTAAAAATGGCTAAACTCTTAAGGGTTTTCACAAATGTTACCTATATACAAAAAGATGGAGTTTCTTCTACAAAAAGAAGATAGAACATAAAGTGTCTGCAAGATACTAGAGCAATGAAACCCTCAAGTTGGTAAACTCAAAGAATCATCCTGAACGAAGAGTCCACAACCTTCAATGAAGGAAACAAATAGAAAGCAAAAAGAAACATTCATTGTATTTCCTTTAATTGAGCTCGATTTAAGCCTTTATCAATAGAAAATGAAGGTGCTCAAATGGTGAACGAGCTTACCTTCTTTTTTTTTTGAAGAGAAATGCATTCACTATGCCACAACAAAAGCTTCAGAAGTTTTCCAAATAGCAGCCTCAAAGGAAAAAATGAGCATCAACAAAATGAAAACAAAGAGGAATGCATCAAAAAATGATAGATGTTGTGGCCAAGAAGGCCAAAAATGCACTCAAAATGGAGTTTGATATTCAGTACTACAACAAAATAAACTTACTTATGTATTCTTTAATAAATATCTTCATGGAAATCTCTTAGAAGCGGCAGTAAATCGAAGGTTTCAAGCTCAAACCCTAACTCTCCTTGCAGCGGCTTGGGAAGAGCCATTTTTCTCAGAATGATCAAGTGCAAAATGAATGGCCGAAAATTTAGGGCTCAATTTTTGTTGTAGGGTTTCAAGTTTTTTCACTAATTTGACTTGGTATTTTATCACATTGATTTAAAAATCAAAGGCCTTCACTAATACCTTGTGATGTTTATTTTTGCATTTGCATATAATACCTAGGCCGAAATATGCCTTAGTGTTTTGTGATTTTTTAAGAAAATCATAAGACTTATGCCTAGGTCTTTTTATGATTTTTATTAGAAAATCAAATGTCCTTGTGCCTTTGATTTATTTTATGACCTTGGAGGAAAATTCAATGCTATGAACCTTAGCCATTTTTTATGATTTTTATAGAAAAATCAAAATATGCTCAATACTTAGCAAATTAAAATCAAAATCATATGTTTTGCCTTGTATTTTTTGTAAGATCAGGTCAAGACTCAAGTCTTTTCAAGTCTTTCTTTTTTGTAATTTTGAAATTGCAAATGATGTAAAACATTATTAAGGAAATATTTATATAAATTTCCTTAATATTTGTTATTTTTAAATGTAGTTGAATCAAAGCAAATGTTGATAGAAACTTTCTTTTCAGAGTTTGAGTCTTTTGGGTGAAATAAGGAAACTAGGCAAACTAGACCTTCTATTTCAGTTTTTAGTCAATTTGGGGGTGATTTTTGAGTCCTTTTTGGATCAGCTCACTTGAGATAGAAAGTTTCCATCATTTTCATCCAATCTGGAGGTAGTTTGGGCACTGATTTTGAGGTTTTTCTCTTGAGCTCGAAAATGGCACTCAAGTTTCTATTTCAGAGAGCTTTTCACTTAGATTTTTCCATTCTCACTATTGGAGACACTTTGGAGATATAAGTTGGAGAAAAACTTAGTTTTTTCTCAGTTCAAGTTCAAATTTGCTTCTTACTTTCTTGCTCACTTATAGAAAGCTTTGTAAGCTTGACATTTGTACTCAGATTTTGCATACTCCTATAGTTTCAATATAAACAACAAAGCATTCCTATCTCACTTCTTGTCTCATATTTGCATTTTTTATTCAATGTTTCATTGTGATCATAAAAGCTAGATCCTTTGTTATTTCTCTATATTGTGAATTTGTGTGCAAGAGTTTCATGTGATTCAGGTTGTGTGTTGCGCTTAATCTTTTGAGCCTTCATACAAATTATTGTTGAGTCATATGTTTTAGGTGAGATTGTGAAAGTTAATGTTTTGAGAGATTGATTGTGAGTGAAGGCATTAAAATAAGTAAAGTTATGGTGCATCACCATTAGATTTAGGATTTCATTTCAAGTTATTTATCTAAACCCTTTTCTCATAAAATTATTTTAGATTTGGTGATCTACTAGGGGAACCAACCCTATCTGGAGATTCATTCTCACCAAAGGTCACCCACAACCTAAGAGTGTTTCCATATTTCAGCAGGATAGTTAAGTTTAACTTAGCTAGGGTGTAATCCTAATTGGCAACAGTTATCATATTCTTCTGAGTGTTTTTAAAGAATTTTGCAGGTTATAGCCAAGAATTCATGTAAAATCCCATCATATTCTTTTAATCACAAAAAATGGACAAACTAAATTCTAGAAAAATATTTTTAGGTTTTGTATACCTCTCTCTTACATTTTTACAATTTATAATTTCTTAAAAAAAAAAAAAAAGTTATCATGATTTTAGTTCTAGTGTGTTTTTTAAATTTTTATTGCTAACATTTAAAAATTCATGTGTTTCATTCATCTTTAATAAATTCTATGTTGAATTTTAGAAAAAGGTTATGGGTTTTGTAGACCTCCATTTTATCTTTTCAAAACATTTGATGATTTCAAATTTGATGGAGATTTCAGAAAGTTGTTGCTACTTCAAATTTTGCTATAATTGTTCAAGAAAGATTTAAATTGTCAATCTTTTTTATTTTTTATTTTTTCAAATTTTTGCAAGTTTATTTCAGTAGAATAAGGTTTATCTTGTTACTAATATCTTTGCTTATAGCTTGTCGCCATTAGAGGTTTAACTTTCACATTTTCAATTTGGGCTTTAAAAGGAACCTCACATTTATTTTTGGTGTTTAAGAATTGACGTGAATATCTCACATTTATTTTTTGTGCTTAAGAATTGACGTGAATGCCTCACATTTATTTTTGGTGCTTAACAATTGACATGAATGCCTCACATTTATATTTTGGTGCATCTAGAAAGAACAACAAAAAATAACCATTGCTTTTTTGGATAGAATTTATAGTGTGCCAGAACATGTCATTTCCCTTTGGATACTAAAAAGAACCAACAAATTAAATCTGGTTTAGATTTAAAAATAATAATTTGATTTTCGTGATTGGCAAGCCAAGTGCATATCCCCTCCCCCTACATCTTTTTGACGATCTTGGGTGACAAGAAACACTTTGGGATTTTTACATTTTTTGTTGGTCACCCTTCCTTTATTAAGATAGGGGCCTACCTATGAGACACATCCCACAATGGAGAACTCATAAGCGACCCTAAAAGACATTTATCGATGGGCTATATTAAAGCATTTGAAATCGAAAGAAAGTAACATGAATCTAGGCAAGAATTTCATAATATGAAATAGTCCTCGTACAAATGTATTGGGTTGCACAGGCTAGGCTAGAGACTTAATGTCTCACATATTTGATGAACACATTACAGTGTTCACGGTTGTCATTACACACCTTGTATCTAGAAACCCATCCAATTATTTCTAAAATGTTCTTCAAAGTAGTGCATGGGAATAGTACCATTCCCAGAATTTACTTACCACATCCAATCTATAGTTGAGGCATAAGGCTTAAGATTTAATTCTCTTTTACAAATCTAGGAGTATCAAGACAATACATTTCCTTGATATATCCTATTTGACCCCTCTATAAAGATGGATTTAAAATCACTCCTTCAGGGGTGAGGTAAGCCTATAGAGAAGAATGTACCTTTATTCCTTAGGCTATAATTTTTTGATATTCTTTGAGCTATACTAGTGGATCTTAATGGAAGAAGGACTACAAAATATCCCCCTTTACCATTAAGTCATTTATTGCAATATTCTTATGTGTTGTATGCATCACTTGCTATCAAACACATCTCCTAAAACATCAGACTTCAAACATCAAAATTAGGGAACTTATTAGAAACTATCAAACAAAACTGAACACTTTCAAAACAAAGCTGCTACTGTCAATTCTATCACTTTTGTTCCAAAATATTGTCACATTCATCCTAAATTCTAACTGCTTTTGTGCAAAATATTTCTATTGTCATTTCTATTTTACTAATCACTAAATTACACATAGATTGTTATTTCCTAGATTACCCCAGTTGTTCCTAAATAAAAGCTACTATCGTCCTACTTTTTGGCACATCTCAAAATTTGTCAACAACTGGTTTCAAAATACTTTGCCTAATACCTTACATAGTTGTCAAAAAACACTATCATCATTGGACCTGTGTGTTCATCTAGCATCACCATCCTACTCTTCGAACTTATTTTACCTAGGGTTCATAACTAACACCTTTTGGACACAACATCAAAATCATACTTACATCATATCATATCAACATCCTTTATATCACCATCAGCAATCAAACATCAACCTAGTCTTGGACACATATCAAAAAACTAAAAATCAAACCATCATCTTGCTATTATTTTCTAGGATATTAGGAGCAACCTTTACTTGCAACCTCATAGCTAGTTCAACTAAATCCATCAAAATATGCTCTACAAAAAAGTAAAAACATCAATCAACATTCTTGTACATTTTGTATCCTAGACTAGCATCACATCAAACATCAAACACCATAGCATCATTTATTAAACAACATCCAAAATCAAATCATCTCCTCATCATAGGGTTGAGTAGAAAAATCTCATCATCCTTAAAAGATTCCAACTTCAAACTTAATCATCCAACTATCCCAACATCAACAAAAATCCATATCAAACAATCAACATCTTTTGTCCAAAGGTTTAAAAACATCCCCTTTATATGTCATTTCACCAAAAAAGATCTTGACTCCAAACACCATCACATTTCCATAACTTTTCATCTCAAACTCACCAAGTTCTTTTGAGCTCATTTGTGACTACAACAAGATCCCAACATAAAAGAAAATGGAAGCCAAAAAAAGCAACTCTAGTGCACCAAACACCAATATCACCAATGAGGAACCTCAACCATAGCGTTACGATCCCAAGACATACTCAACTCCACAAGAACAACCAACGTTCAAAGATCAACCAAATCCACCACCTAGTGATATTGAAATATGCCTTAAACATCAAGACAAATTTTCTAGGCAGCAAAATCAACCTCCTGATCCTATAAATATGATCATAGAGGAGTATGATAGTGACGAGGAAATCAGCGATGAAGTACTTTTAGAACATGTTCAAGATCCTAAAATGTAAAAACTAATGGATAAAATTATTGGGAAAGATCCAAAATCATATTTCCTCAAACTAGCACAAAGTGGTGACAAGCTACCTACAGATTTTAACGTTGAAACTCTTAAGGATCCTACTCTCATTCCTTTGGGAGACCAAACAGTGGTGAGAAAAATACCTAAACCAGTGGTGGATCCCTAGATACCACCTTTGTTATCAAAATCACCTATTAATGATCAATCTTTCCCACAAAATATGGATAATCCATGGTATAGACGTCCCTCACGAATTGAACAAGTTGTGATAGTTCAACATGCTCAAGAAAATCTAAATCTATTGACAAATCGAAATAGGCCACCACATAATATGGAAATTGTAGACATGTAAAAATGACCCAACGCATATTGCATATCCTAAATTGCATTTTTCCATCATCAGCATCATTGTCATTAATATAATTGTATTTCACATCATTTTCACTAATTAACCCTATTTTCCTCTTCTAATTGAATAATCTTTAATTATTTGATTAATTCACTATTTCATCATTAATCTAACTTTATTCTTCCTGATTAATTAAATAAACATCAATTATTTAAATTATGTCACTAATATACCTTATTCATCTAAATCAATTAAATTGTTATCATTAATAATTTAATT
Source organism: Sequoia sempervirens (assembly GCA_007258455.2). Taxonomy (NCBI): domain Eukaryota; kingdom Viridiplantae; phylum Streptophyta; class Pinopsida; order Cupressales; family Cupressaceae; genus Sequoia; species Sequoia sempervirens. The sequence goes on from VDFB02000007.1 coordinate 4,199,849, forward strand.
AAATCCTCTTCCCCTTCTCTAAACTTGAATAATTAAATCAATTATTCAAAATCATTCAACATGGTCAACAAATAAACACATCTTTATTTGTTAAATTCAAAATCAAACTTGCACGTTCATCTCCAATATCCTCACCCTCTATTGATTGAGTAAATCATGATCATTAATTTCTCACTCTAATTGGTTGATTAACTCATCTATTTTTCCAATCCCATTGATTTCTTCAATCCCTCTAACCACTCAATCTAACTTCTTCAATCCCACCAATTATTCCAATCTAATCCCACTTATTATCCAATTAAAATCTTTAATTGGATCAATCAGAGAAGCTAACTAGCCAATATTTTATTTCCTCTCAATAGTTCTCAACCGTTGATCGTGATTTTTGATTATTGAATCTCGATCGTTCATCTCAAACCTTGAAATCTATAAAAGAACCCTCTTCATTTTCATAAACGATCGAAGACTCTAGAGAATTTGTGTGGGAAGGTCATGCCAAATTGACATTTGAATTCTTCATAGCAAATACATACATCTTTGATCATCATTAATACACGCTTTGAATCTTTTGCAACAACAATGGGGGCTTCGTATTGATTCAAATGAAATCTAACATCAATACAAATTACACTTCAACATGGGATGGTGTAACTATATTTCGTGAATTCATTTATTGTTTCTTGCTTATTCTTACCTTTATTGATTAAATTCATTATTTTACAATTCATTTCATGAGTATGGGTTTGGAATTTATACTTTTGCTTTGATTTTATTTGATTGATTCATTGTTTTTTTCTTTATGCTTATTTTCCCCCTTACATTAATTGGCACGCTCGGTGGGACCTAGGTCCTTAACACTAACATTTTTGTAAGGTTCTGTGAGTAGTTACAGGTTCCAAAATGCTAAATTCTTTGCAGGAAATGTTATGGCTATTTGAAACCTAGAAGTCCCAAAATTCTAATGTGGTCATCTTTACAATTTTACCACGATCATCCTAAGTTTGATTGCTATCATCCTAAAGTCAACCACTATTATCATTTTTTCCATTAATTGTATGTTATTTTTTGCAAATTACTAAAGAAACTAACATTTACAAGCCCGCTTACATCCTAAATATGTCTATTATCATACTTTTTATGTACCACTATCGTCTAACATTGTTGCGGTCGTTCCACTGAAAAGGCCGCTATTGTACTAAATAAATTTTCTATTGTTCTGCTTTTTATTTTGCTTCAATCTATAAGGTTTTTTGGATTTTTTATCTACCTAACCCTAAAAATTGATTTTTTATTGTGTTGGGAGGTTTTCTAACATTGTTGTTGCAGCCCTTGCAGGATTATGGCACATTTTCATATGAACAACTAACATTTTTCTTATAGAGTTGACAAACGGTCCAAGGCCTTTCAACTTTTCAAAGCATTTTTTTAATTAAAACATTTCATTTTGGTGCTCCTAAAATTGAACCTAATAATATCACATCTCATTTTGGTGCTCCTAAAATTGAACCTAAAAATCTCACATCTCATTTTGGTGCTCCTAAAATTGAACCTACAAATCTCACATCTCATTTTGGTGCTCCTAAAATTGAACCTACAAATCTCACATTTTTGTTTTGGTGCAATAAAAATAAAAACAACTTGAGATGTTTACTTTGGTGCATTAAAACATGGGTCCAAATATTTCATACTTCAATTTGGTGCATAAAATTGAACAAATCATTCTTTCTGATTGCAATGGAATTTCTTGCTTGAAGTCTCAAACAGTTTGAAGTCGGTGCATCTAAAAAATGAATTGTTATCTTTACACACTTCAATTTTGGGGCTTAAAATGAAACTACTATAAATTATCTACCATCTTCACTGTGTTTGGAAAACCAAGTGTGTATCCTCTCCCCCTGCGTCTTTAGACCATCTTGGGTGACGAAAAGCACTTTGGGTTTCACAATCATTTTTTTCATTACCTTTAGATCAGGATTGCCTAAGAGACACATCCCGAAAGGAGAAATCAAAGGTGACCTAAAGCAGAATTTCCCTCAAGCTGCTATATAAATGATTTCAATGAAATCCAAGATTTAATTGGCATTAGCCTTTTTCTGAATAGTGTCATTCAAAATGAGGAGGTACCTTTGCGTATAAGTTCCCCTAGTAGGATTGGTTAAAGCCTTAACTGGCTTACTGTGCACTTGCAAGGTGCCAGTCCCTTAAGCAGTGACTAAAATCTTTATAATAGTTATAATAGTTTTCCCACCTTATTGATTGAGATATTCTACTTGGTGACACAGTTCAGTGCAAGGGATGTGCATCGTACCCTGAAGATACTTTACTCACCATATGAACTCCCTTGAGTTGAGATAGAAATCTTTGGCTTAGCATAAGCTACTTGTAGCTTTTCGAGGAAAGGGTGATATGGGTTATCCTTCCATTCCAAGAGGCCCCTATCTATCCACTCTCAAAAGACTTAATTGTATACATCCCTTTGGGTGTCCCTGCCCTTACTTTGAAGGAGCTTCCAAGTTGTGGGTATGAAAGTGTTTCCATTTACCAATTTGACCTTAGGGATAATATTGCTTGAAATGTTTTCAATGTTGTTACTAGTTTAAACTTGGGCTAATTTTGGCCTCTTATCATTGAAACATACAGTCAGTTTATACACTTTGTTTGATGTTCTTTATCACTTTCTGAATCTCAAACATAACTTTCAAAACATCAGATCAAACAAGCATCTCAAAATTGTAGACTTATCCAACAAACTATTGTCAAGAAACAGAAATTTTGGAAATAGAGCCACTACTGTCATTTCTACCACTATTGTTCTAAATTATTGTTGATGTCATCCTAATTTCTAACTGCTACTTTCCTAAAAATTATCGCTTCTATTAAAATCTCAACTATTGTCCTCTTTGTTTCACCAGTCAAAAATTGAAATAGAGACCGCTCTTGATAAACTTGTCACAATTGTGCTGAAAAAGGAACCACTACTATCCTGAAAATTGCCACTTCTATCAAAATTGACACTATTTTCCTCGTTGTTTCACTAGTCAAAAATTGAAACAAAGACCACTCTTGATAAACTTATCGTAGTCGTTCTAAAATAACGGCTGCTACTGTCTTGAAAATTATCACTATTGTTCTAAATAGAGATTGTTATTGTCCTATTTTCTAGTGTAAATCAAAATTGGTCCAAAATTGGTTAATCCATCCTTTGAAACACAAACAATCAGACCTGTACCAATTCATATTAGCATCTTTACATACCCATCAACAAATCAAAACATTAAACTAGTTCTAAAGCACAAATCAAACACAACTTGGATTATTCCCTTGCTATCATTTTCTAGGATATTAACATCAACCTTTTCTTGCAACCTCAAGGATAGTTCAAGTAGAGTATCAACATATCCTCAAAAATATTGAAAAACATCAATCCAAATCTTGTACACTTTGTGTCCCAAAATTAGTGTCATATCAAAACATCCACCAAAATCACTCATACTCTAGGGTCTTGAGAATCAAACATACAATCCATAGCAAACCATCAACACCTTTGGCCAAAAGGTTTTCACACATCATATTTATACTTCATCCCAAAAACAAAACATCATCCCATTTCATAAGTAGTGATCCAAAAATTCACCAAGGTCTTGAGCTTGTTTATGACAACAACAAGATCTCAACACAAGAAAAGAACAGAAGCCAACAAGAGTGGTTCTAGTGCACCCAAGATAAACACCACTAATGAGGGACATCAATCATGGGGTTATGATCTGCATGAAATTTCAACTCCTCAAATGGAACCCACATTTAAAGCTACACAAAATCAACCACTTAGTGATGAGGAAATATTTCGTGAACATCAAAACATGATTTCTAGGCAAGACCAGTCTCCTAGTTCTCAAAATATCATCATAGAAGAATATGATAGTGATGAGTAACTTACTGGTGAAAAAATCCTAGAGCACTCCCAAGATCCTAAGATACAGAAAATTATGGATAAAATTCTTGGGAAGAATGCAAACTTGTATTTCCTTACACTAGTACAAAGTGGTGCCAAACTACCCATAGACTTTAATGTGGACATTCTTAAGGATCCAAATCTCATTCCACTAGGAGATCAAATAGTCGTTAGACAGATACCAAAACCAATGGTGGGTCCCACGATACCACCCTTGTTCTCATAAAATAACAATCAATTTAAACCACAACCTATGGATAACCCATTGTTTAGGCAACCATCCCAAATTGAGAAAATAGTGGTAGCTCAACAATATCAAGGAAATTCAACTCAAAACATGTCAAAACACAACACTATGTAGAACATGCGAAGCCTTCCAACAGTGGACCAATAAGGTAACATCCCATTACAAGGACAATACATGTCGCAACAAACATCATATTATGACACTTCAAATAACACATAATATCAACAAGGGTAATCGCAACAAAATCCACAACAACAAGGTGTACCACAAACAAACTACCAAGGTACTCTTCAACAAAATCCATAACAACAAGGTGTACCAGCCCAAATGAACTACCAAGGTACTCCTCAACAAAACCCACAACAAGGTGTACCCCAAATGAATACAATGGTACTCTTCAACAAAATCCACAACAACAAGGTGTACCCCAAATGAGCTACCAAGGTACTCTTCAATCAAATCCACAACAACAAGGTGCACCCCAAATGAACTACCAAGGTACTCAACAAAATCCACAACAACAAGGTGTATCCCAAACGAACTACCAAGGTACTCCTCAACAAAATCCACAACAACAAGTTGTAACCCAAACGCACTACCAAGGTACTCCTCAATAAAATCCAAACAACAAGGTGTACCCCAAACACACTACCAAGGTAATCCTCCAGTTCCACAACATCAAGGTATACCCAAAATGCATCATCAAGGTATTCCTCAACAACAACAACAACAACAAGGTGTACCCCACATGAACTACCAAGGTACTCAAAATTAACAACATCAAGGTATACCCCAAATGCATCATCAAGACCTATTCCTCAACAACACCAAGGTGTACCCCAAACGCACTACCAAGGTACTCCTCATAGTCAACAACATCAAGGTATACCCCAAACGCACTACAAAGGTATACCCCAAACACAACATCATGGTATTCCAAAAACCCAAACTTGAACTCCTATTCCACAACAACAAGGTGTACCTCAAATGTAATACCACAGTATCCCTCAAAATCAATATCAAGGAGTTCCACACAATCAATACCAAGGGGTACCTAAAAATCAATATCAGGGTGTACCAAAAACTCAACATACCTACAACACACAACAAGGACCCAATCTTCCTTACACACAATATGGTCATCACAGTTCCATACCTACGCAACATCCCATTTATGACTAAACAAGTGTCATAATGCAAGAATACAACACACAAAATCCTCAATCAAGTACACCAACTAATGACATAAGCATGCAACCACAAACCCTCAACCAAAGAATATCAAACACCCAAATTGGAAAACCAAACAAGAGATATTCTCTACAAGATATTTGTCCATATCCCTTTGATAAAAACTTATCTATGATACCTTTCCCCAAGAGTTTCGAAATACCAAAATTTGACAAATATAGGAGAAGATGGGATCCAATAGATCATGTGTGAGATTTCTTAGTAGCTTACACGGATCTACCGCACAATGATACCTATTTAATGAGGCTTTTTCAATGAAGTCTCAGTGGGGCCCCTATCGAGTGGTTCTCTCATCTACCATCTAGTATCAAGACATTTGATGAGTTGTCAAACATATCTCTCAACCATTTCTCATATAACATAAAGTAGGATATAACTATCCCTAATCTCTACAAAATTAAACAACTCGAGGGGATTTATTTTCTTCATATCTACAAATATGGAGACATAAAGCTAGCAAATGTAAATGGCTTGTTCTTTACAAACAGCTCGTGGACATATTTGTCTCAAACATGCACATGGAAATTAACTACCAACTCACAATGTTGTGCCCTAGTAACTTTGAGGAGGCTATTGAAAAGTGTTTTCTCATCAAAAGAGCTCTCATCTCCAAGGGAGTAATTAAACTCTACAACCCTGAGGACCAAGCTTCTAGTTCAAATGATAAACCAAAGATATGGGAAAAGAACATAAATGTAACCAACAAAGGATTGGTTGATGTTAAGGTTGTATGAAACATAAAAACTCCCAATGTGCCACAAAATCATGTTCAAATAACACAACAAAGCTATACTCCAAACAATGCACCAAACAACCAACTCAATTATCCTCAAAAAAACCAACCAAATAACCAACAGCAAAATCAATGACAAGATGATCAGAGGAGGCCGCTAAGGGAATATGACCAACCTAGAAGAAAATTCACTCCATTGGGAAAACTTCTAGAGGTAATTATGTGCAAACTTATCCAAAGAAACCTTTGTCAAGATTAATGGTAGAACAAGCTATGAGGAGCCAAAATTCAAACCCCCTTGGTACAACAAGAATGACCAATGCAAATTTCACAAGATCAAGGGTCATACCACCAACAATTGCATGAGGCTCAAACATATTGTGCAAGACATAATAGAAAAAGGAGAGGTCGACATAGAACATCGTCCTAGAAATAAAGACTTAAAAATATACAAGGATCCAATCCTTGACCATTCTATGGGAAATGACAAGGGTAAAAGGAAATATTACCATAAATTCAACTTCACCTATGACAAATTCATAGAAAACATCTCTCAAGATGATCATACCGTCAATGTTGTAACCATACTAGGCAAACATCCTGAGTGTAACATAACTACATGAAGAGGGAGAGTTACGATCCAAGAAGCCCCACCCCCAAAAAAATCCACAAGTAAGCCACCAAATGACTACATCATTGTGGAACAATTAAGGAAAACTCCTGCCTTAATCTCCATCCTTGAGCTTTTGAAGTTTTCACCAGCACATTAAGAAATCTTGGAGAAAGCTCTTTCTGAAACATTAGTCTCTAACGACCTCAACACAAATTAGTTTCAAGCCATGGTTGGTAACATCACCTCCACCCATCACTTGGTCTTTTCTGAGAAAAACCTTCCACAAAGATATTTCCACAATCAAGTTCTTTATTTAGAAGTGTGTGTCCATAAACATAAAGTCAAGAGAGTATTGATAGATAACGGTGCAGACTTAAACATTTATACCATAAAATTGGTAAAACAACTGGGATATTATGATGATGTAATAGATAAAACATAATTATAACCATAAGGGCTTATGATATATGGAGAGAAACTCAGAAGGAATAATCATACTTCCTATTCAAATACTACTAGCAATAGCAGAGACAACATGTCAAGTACTAGATCTTGAGCTACCATACAACCTTCTCTTGGGATGACCATGGATCCATGCCTTACAAGCAGTCCCTTCAACTAGTGCTTAAAATTTCCTTACAATGATAAGGAAGTTACCACATATTCCAACCCTAAACCTTTTCATTACTATGCTAAATTGGAGAAGTACAAAAATATTTTTCAAATACCTAGCACCGATATATCTTTCCACTCTTTTTCATATGTTGACCCATCATCACTAGTTTCACCCTCCACTACAACTCCATCAATTGGGCCATAGAAATCTTACCTCAAGATCCAAGTGCTTGATAAGGGTTGTGGATAACACCATTTCAACCAATCCTTTTTCATTTGAATGCTTCCCCCAATACCAAAGACTTGTGGAGGACCAAGAGAGATCAAGCATGTTCAAGTTGTTACAATGGAAGTCAAACCCACCATTTTCACCAAATGGGGAGACATGCAAGACAAAGAAGTGTTCAAAGAAGACCTATCTTCATGGATTTACAAAGAAGGATGAGAGAAACTAATACCTCCCCTTCCTATTGATCAGAACAATAAAGGATATCAAATAGAAAAAATCATGGGGTTCACTGGAAAAGGTGACCTTGGTCTACATGAACAAGGTATAAGAGAACCAATCATCATAGAAAATCATAAGAATAATCTTGGACTGGGTTATGGTTCATCAAACATGATTACCCCAAGCACTGAGAGCACCTCTTATGAGGAAGGAGATCCTTCTACCACTGTTGAGACATCAAATGTGTTTGTAACCATCTAGATGACTACTTGTATATCCAAAACATATTTGGAAACCTTAACGTAAATACCATCACTATTGAACCTACATCTAATGAATACCACACTGAAACAAATTCCAATGAATATGAATGGTATTCTTGTGCGTCTAGTGATTATAACCTCGATACCCTATGGAAATTTGATAAATCCTATATCCCTACCATAGCTATGACCTCCATAAGCTTTGTTGATACCAATGATAAAATACCCTTGCTTTACCCACAATTAATAGACTGGGACCAACAACATCACACACCTGTTTTGGACACATTCCATAATGATGAAGCTATTGCGGAGTTCATGGGAATTCGAATTGATATACCACGAGGACATCATAAAGTTAGTTTTTTAATGGAGCTCAACCAAGGAGCATATTTTGGAGGGGAGATTGCATCCTCCAATCACAAAAATAAACAAAAAAAATCAAAATCAAAAAGAGGTCCCCTAGGGAAAACCACAATGTGGCTCTATCAGATCAAGAAAAGAGAAAAACAAAGGATGTATCTGAGGGTGAAAACCACTCTAAGGTTCCTGAATATGGAGGATACAGTCTTCCCATTACAGAATATCAAGAAAAATCAACACTCTTGGTTGAAGGTTTTGAACCTATCAACGTGGGCACAACAGAGACACCAAAAATTATATACCATGCAGCTTCCCTCGATCCTAAGGAAAAGGTGAATTTCTCAATATTTAACAATGAACACAAAATCAACCTTGCATGGACATATGTAACATGTCAGCATTGGATCCAGCTTTGGTAGTACATCACCTAATAGTGTTTTTCGGCCTCCTACAATGATTTAACAACTAAGCCCTTATCGTTGTGATTCAGAGATTGGACATCTAAACTAAATAGCCATTCAATCATCAGGAAGGTGCATTTAACTTGTTAATCCAGGGATGTGAACTTGAAATGGGTCAGCACAGTATGTGCGCTAGGAACTCAAAGTAGCCATTTTCATTCTACAGCTAAGAAAGATGCAATGCTGAAAGTAAATTGCTTGGAAAGGAATAACATAAATACTGAACATCAACCAAAAACCATACTAAGCTTTGAAATGCATGAAAAAAATGAAAATTTGAACAACAAATAGAAAACTACTCTATCTGCTTTGGTTGCAGGAATAGTCACATAATGGAATTCTAGTGGCTGCAGGAACAGTCACAGAATGGAATTCTAGTGGTTGCAGGAACAGTCAGCACTAGAATCTTAACTAAATACTAAACAAAAAGTAATAATTAGGCTAAACTAAGCTAAAGGATAGATTGCTGACCAATTGGTCCCCCTTGGATAAGTATCCTCTCCTACTAACGAAAACTCAGATGCTCGAACTCAGAACTTTATTTTATTCATCGAAAAACATGAGTACAAAAGAGTAGCATAACTGTATTTCTGAAAATTAAGAATGCAAGTACAATATCAGATCGTGCAACCTTCAAAAAAGGAGCATCTGATCCTTATTTGTACTATCAAATAAATAGGGCAATCAACTCCATGAACTAGGAGGATGCCATTTAGGGAAAACAAAGAAAGTGGGGCGGCGGTTATGCATGCATGGAATTTGGTTAGACATGCATGTCCAACCACAGATTTAGCACTACAGTAACGCACATGTTTGCTCAACATCAATAAATACCACTACAAGGTGGTTACATTCAGTTTGCATGGGGAATCTCTTGTCATCATCCTCCTTTGACCTTTGAACGATTCCCTTGTTGGACGTTATGGTGCATGCCCAGCTGGCGATGTCTTCATCAATTTAGCATCCTCAAATTACATTTGCATGGAAATGTTAGTATGCACAATAATTACATATCTGTAACCACCTTAAAGAACATTCATTAACCACATGCAAAATTAATATAGATAGTCCATATAACATGTCATTATCATTAAAGGTTTGCAGAAATAAGATTAAGCCCAATGTCAATAGTTCTGAGGAAATATCATAAAAATTATCAACACTTAACATCAAGGTCCATGATATCTTTAGCAAATAAACCATAAATTCTACCCAAAACTAGACCATAAACTAGGCTCATCACTCCACCCAACCTAAGGTCTTGTTGGTCCTCTAGTAGGGGAAGGGTTGTTCTTCTGCTTGGTCAATGCTCTGAAATTTGCAACTGAAAATTGTCCCACATCAAAGTGTGTTGTGCATGAATCAGGGTCTCAATAGAATCCTCCCAATCTGTCCAATCTGCTCCATCTTTGTTTCTCTGCAGCAATATCATAGGTAGAACTTGAAGTTTGGTACAGGCCACATTAGGATGGGTGGCTGAAAAGTCAGGGGAAGCCATAATCGCCCTTTTGTCCTTCCAATGTGAATATATCTGTCAATTCTTTTAAGAGTTGCAGCATAGTTCTAGATGGAATGAGGCATAGCCTATTTGAGATCATCAGTTAGGTTGTTCCATCTTTGGGAGAGGTATCTCTTCATGGTTTCCTCTTTTGCTTTTGCCTTTACCTCATACTCACTGTAGTCTGCTTCTATCCACAGCATAATCCTATTACCATAGCTAGGTCTAAAAAGCATTCTATGCCATTCCTTATAAATTTCCCTTGGATTCCTTGATTCAACCTTGATGAGCAAAGGGATGTTAGATTCCAATTGCTTATAAACCCATGTTGTTGTCCCCAACTAATCTCATTTTGTACCCAAGACATAAATGCCCTTAATTGGACAACTCCAACATACAACAGTGGGTTCCAATCATGGTCTTGAGTCACAGCATAATTATGCAAATAAAACTCACAAAACAAATTCTTCATTTCAAGGGAAGCGATCCAATAAGCATTGAAAAATTCAACAGGGGTTTCAATAGAAGGGTTCAAACCTGAAACAATTCTAGCTAGCTTAAAAGAAAGATACTTCTCCTTCAAATGCAAAGCATAGACCCTTAGAGGGGTCCTACACTCTAAAATTTGTGGTACCAAGGCTGCCATATCATCCACCTTCTTCTTCAAGGTGGCAATTTTTGCATCTTTGTCTTCAATTTCCTTTTTCAACCTACGTTTTTTTTTCCTCCTTCCATTCCTCTTCTCTTGTTTGCATCTCTTTCCATAAATGCATGGTTGCCTTATGTATTGAAAAATTAGGGGGGTTATGAATTCCTACCAGCATTTTTCCTGGCACTGATGCTTGCTCCTCATATGGTACTAGTTGCAAGGTTTCATGTTGTCTCATCAATTCTAGCTACAAGGGTACTGATTGTTCTCCCAATTCTTATTGTGGCTACAAGAACTTTTGCTCTTGTTTTTGTTTTGGCTCTTGTTGCAGGATCTCTTGCTGCAAGAAATCCTAATTTTCCTCATACTCTTGGTTTTCGACTTTTTTTGCAATGTTAGAAAGTTCTTCCAATGTTATGTTTGTTGTCGTTTTAAATACATCCTCTTCCTTGACAATCACTTGCCCCATTGGAGCTTCTATGTCTTCCTATGATATTTCTCTATATTTACGACTTTCCTGCGAAGGCATACTAAAGTATGACCCAGTTGGTCTTGCTTTCCTAGGAGGGCTCTCATATTTTTCTTTGGCTATAGGATGAACAATGTCAACCTTTCTCTTCTTAGAGCTTGGCACCTCTTTTTCTGTTGGTTGCCTTTTGGATTTTCTTTTTCTCATTTTTGCCTCTCTCTTTTGTGCCCTATTTTTCATTAGAATTCCAATTGGAACATCATCATCAAAGTCAAGGGAAGAACTTTCTTTGTTTGAGTGCTCTATCTCAGAAGAGATAATTTCTATGGTTTATTCTATTGTAGGAGGGTTTGCACTAGGGCCTGTTCCAGAGGTTGAAGCACCAAGAGTAGCTTCAGTCGTGCTCAATCTCCTACTAGACCTATGGGGTTGAGGTAAAACCCTGGGTTGCAAGTGCTCAGATCTAATTTGATCAATTTTTATTAATTCTTCTTAGGTCATTCCAAATACATCATGCAGAGACTTCTCAACTAGCAATTTAATCAAACAATGGTGGGAAACAGAATTGTCCCTACCTTTCTGAGTCTCAACCGCCATGATTGAAAGAAGGTTGTATAGCACGTTTGGCACATTCATCCTCCTTTTGTGCCTCATATGATTCAAAAGGTTGAAGTGCACAAAATGAAAATTCTACTGGAAACCTTCATAGGTGATGTATTTTATGACATAAATCGCTATCTGCTTCCATGGCTCAGGTAAAGACATTCTCTTCACTCCTTGTTTATCTATGCTCAATGGAGGGTCATTCGGCTCTGTAAATTCAGTCCTAACTGACCTGGAATCTCTGGAAGCAAGGTAATTTTCACCATCAATAAGTAACCCTGTAACTTCTGCAATTCTTTCTTCAGTTGCTATGACCTCTAGCCCTCTTACCGTGGCCTTCCCTTCAGAAAATGTATCAGCGAATTCTAGTGCAATGTCTTCATCGAAATCATCCAGCTTCAAGAAGTAGTCTACCCACCTGCAGTTTTTGAATTCGGCCATGAATTGTGCATCTTGCATTAATACATTGTGCACGGTGGGCTCATTTCAAATTAACCCACCTCCCATTATCTGCAATCAAACAAACACTCTATGGTTTCCTTCCTACAACACTTGCTAAATTTCCAATGCTAATGTTGACTGAATTTTCCTTGTTTACCTTTTGTTTGCAATGCAACTTGAGATATGACAGGGTCAATAATGGCAGGGAAGGAGTAATAAAGGAAAGCTATGATGGAGAGAAATGGCAGTGGCAGTTGGTGTCACTTCACACATGCAAGTTGTTCTCTCACTCAGATTTCAAATCGGCTCAATTTAAATTTTGTTGATGTAGACCAACATGGACTGACATATGGGAAAAATATTCACATCTTTTTCCTCCCCCCCAACCTAAATTTGGGCATGTTTCCTCACATGCAGGATAATGATTTGACAGGGTAGGGAATATTGGCATGCTATGGTGAATGTCCATACTAACATACAACAGTTAAATGAGTGCACTAAAAGACAATTAAGATATAGCAACTAATGCACACATACCTAAATGTGTGGAGGATTTGTTGCAAAGATTATGGAGAAAGTATCGCTAACATTTTAAGAAATAAGTTGAGAAATTAATGAAAATGAGGAAGAATGAGGTGATGTGATGGAAGAGAGAGAAAGGTGGAAATGGATGGGCGAAGAAACCACAAAGGTGGAAGTCTTTATTATGAAAAGTACATACCTTAATTAGCTAGAAGGAGGGACACTAGATCCACTTCCTTTGGATGCAAGAAGCTCAGGTGCAAAATGTTGAGTAAATTGTTGCAAGAACTCCTCCTTGGAAGTTGGCTTATGATACAATCTGAGGCGATGACCATTGAAAAGCAACTTAAATCTAACTGGGTCAATAGTAATTAGTTGTACAACACCATTAGGGAATACTTAAGCAACCTCATATGGTCCTAGCCACCTTTTCTACAATTTTCCTGCATTATCCTAATACTTTGAGTCATAGAGCTGGGCCCAATCTCCTAGTTTGAATTTCTTGTCCTTGATGAATTTTTCATGCCACTTGATTCTCTGATTCTGCACTACCTCTGTTTGATGCAGGGCTGCTCTTCTCATCTCATCCAAAGCATTTAGTTGCATGATTCTTTCTCTTTATGCCTCAGAGATATCATCCCCAAATCTACTACAGTCCAAAGAGTCTTGTGTTCAAATTCAATGGGCATTATGGTTGTCCTTCCATACAGAAACTCAAATGGAGTAAAGCCTGTAGTTGTTTTCCAGGTAGTTCTATAGGCCCAAACAGCTTTTGGTAATCTTTTTTCCCAGTCCTTTCTATGTATAGCTACGGTTTTGGTTAGAATAGCTTCAATTTCTCTATTGGTCACCTCAACTTGGCCATTGGCCTGGGGGTGATAAGGAGTAGAATTCTTGTTTCTGATGTTGTACTTATTGACTAGTGCTACAACAAGGGTTGATGTGAATTGAGCCCCTTGATCAGACACTATCTCTCTTGGAATTCCATACCTTGTGAAAATCTCTTCATAAAGAAATTATGCAACCTTGTTATCTCTTGCATGCTTCATGGATTTAACTTCTACCCATTTTGTTACATAATCAGTGCATACCAGGATATAGGACTTATCATTTGATGGAGGGTAAATGGGTCCTACAAAATCCAATCCCCACTTGTCAAAGGGAGTGATTACTACCTGAGGGAAAAGTGGAATCTCATCAGATCTGGTTGGTCTACCCAATATTTGACATCTATCACATTTTCTAGTATACCTTCTTGCATCCTTGTGGAGTGTTGGCCAATAATATATTGTGTTCAAAATCTTTATTGTTGTCCTCTTGGCTACAAAATGTCCTCCACATGGTCCGTTGTGCCATGCATGCAAAATTCATATGTCTCATCTTCTCTCACGCATCTCCTCATGACATGGTCTGGTCCAGTATAAATCAAACATCCAGTAATCCATGAGAAAGGAAAAGATTTTTCAATGAGTTCCCTTCTCTCTTTTAGGAAGAAGTGAGGTGGAACTCTACCTATGACTAGATAATTAACTATGTCAGTGGAACTCTACCTATGACTAGATAATTAACTATGTCAGCATACCAGGGTGTTTGTACACTGATAGAGAATAGATTCTCATTAGGAAGAGAGTCATTTATGGCTTAATTATCCCCTAATGTAGTCATCCTGGAAAGAAAATATGCAACAACATTTCCCTTTCCTAGTTTATCCATAACGGTTATGTCAAACTCCTACATCGACAATAACCATCTTGCCAGCCTACCAGAGATCAGAGGTTTATTCATGAGATACATAATGGCTGCATGATCAATGTGCACAAAGATTTGGTAACCTATTATGTAGTGCCTGAATTTGTTTAGGGCATAAATCACTACCAACATTTCTTTCTCTATCACTATATAGTTGAATTCAAGTCCTTGCAATTTTTTGCTAGCAAAATAAATGACATTTTCAATAGCTCCTTCTTTATGTCCTAAGATTGCTTCTATGGCATAATCTGATACATCTCTATGGATGTGGAAATGAATCTCCCAATTATGTCCTTTGAGTACAGGAGCATGAGTCAAGGCTACCTTCAAATCAGAAAATGCCTTGTCACAATCTTCAGTCCACTAGAAGTCAACATCTTTAGTGAGGAGGGTATACAATGGTGTTGTTAGTTTGTTGAAATCCTTGATGAACCACATATAATAGCCTACATGGCCCAAGAAACTCCTAACATCCTTCTGCTTTGTAGGTGTGGGAAGATTTGTGATTACCTCAATCTTTGTACGATCTACTTGAATTCCCTTGTGAGAGATGTAGTGCCCAAGAACTACACCTTCCTGCATCATCATGAAGCACTTTTCACTGTTTAAAGAGAGATTGTGATCTTCACATATTTGTAGGACTTTCCTCAGATTCTCCAATACTTCATTGAAATCAGCACCATAGGTAGAGAAATCATCCATATAAATTTTCATGCAATCATGAGAAATGTCTGAAAATATGCAAATGAATGCCCCCTAAAAAGTTGCAGGTGCATTGCATAAGCCAAATGGGAGTACTGAGTAGGCATAGGTCCCCCATGGATAGGTAAAAGTGGTCTTCTCCTGGTCCTCTGGTGCAATTTGGATCTGGTTGTAGCCACTGAATCCATCTAGAAACGAAAAGTATTGCTTTCCCGCAAGTGAGTCCAAAACTTGATCTATGAAATGTAAGGGAAAATAGTCTTTTTTGGTGGCAGCATTAAGTTCCCTATAATCAACACAAATTCACCTTTTCCCTCCTTTTTTGGGCATAATCACTAACAGAGACACCCACTAGCTATCTGAAATGCGGTAGATAAATCCTACATTTAGCAACTTCTGCAATTCTCCTTTCACAATTTCTCTCAATGCAAGGTTAATTATTCTTTGTGATTACCTCATTAGGGTGCAATCATCTTTGATATAAAATTTTTGTGTGCAAGGTTTAGGATCCAAACCCTTCATCTCATGATAGTCCCACGTAAATGCATGCTAATGGGTCCTTAATAAGTTTTCCAATAGCAATTATTGTTCTTCACTCAGTTTGTTGTTAACATTCAGATACTTTCCTTCTAACACTTGTACTTGTGTAGTTCACTCTATCAAAGTTGCTTCATTAACATATGGTACCTTGAGTTCATATGGCAGCAATGTATGTGATATACCTATTGTTGCAGGAAGTTTGTCTACAGGAATAGTGGCTACAAGAAGAGCGGTTGTAGGAAGAACATCTGTAGGAACAGTGGTTGCAGGAAGAATAGGTAGAAGTGTCTTGACTGGAGTAGCAGAATGAGAAGACAATGCTTCCTCCACTTCACAATGGTTCTAAACAATGTTAACCATTACTTCATCTTCATCTTAAAGCTGCATGCAGGAGCTTCTATCTAACATCATAAGTTGTGCCACAAAATTAACTTCCTCAGCCTCTTCACCAACATGTGGCAATACAGGATTATCCTCATCGTGGGATGGCTGAGCAGGAGGATAAAGAACAAAAAATTTGGTACTCTTCCCATTAGAAATGATCATGTCACCTGACTGGCATCCAATATATGCATCTCAGTTGCTAACCATGGCCTTCCAAGAATAATGGGATACCCCCTTAGTGTAGCTTTAGGAGAAAGAATCATGAAGTTTGTTGGGTACTCCTAGGAGTCTAGAGTCACCACAAGATCCTCCACTATACCATCAGGCTTAATAGTAGAGCTATCAGCAAGCTTCAGGATAGTAGGAGTAAATCTCATGCTTGCAAAGTTTAGTTGTTGCAGGATGTCCTTGGTCATTACATTTATTGTTGCCCCTAAATCAATCATATCATTCTTTATTTGAATCCCATTTATAACAACTGCTACCATAGGACTACCTGGGTCATTGTACTTAGGGATAGTCACTTTTCCAAGCATGATGTCAACTAGTTGTCCCACAACATGAACATAGGGGGATTTTTCTTCTTCCTGTCTGGCTTCTTGAGGCATGCTTCTTTGATTGCCTTGCCATAGATTGGGACATCCTTTATGGCCTGGAATAGAGGGATCTGGACACACATATGCTTCAACTAATCCAAGATTTCAAAATTTATATCCTCATTTTCTTCCTTCTTGGCAACTTCCAATCTCTAAGGAAATGGTGGTTCTTGTTCAGTCTGCTTGACTTGGACTGGTTCAAGATTTTTGGGTGCACTTGGCTGAATGGGATCATTCAAAGTTTCATCTTCCTCTTCCACATGAAGCTCAATGATAATGGGTTTCGAAGGGGTTTGTACAATAGTTCCTGAATGCATGTGGATGTAACTTACACTCACAACATATGCACGGAATTGATTTGAATCAGCAGAGTATACAGGTTGTTGTGGTTTGTTATTTGGATTGGGTGTGGTTTGAGCTAGTAACTAAGTAGGTTTAGGTGCATTTGAGCTTGAATTAGCAAGTGGAGGCTTTATAGTAGGATGCTAGGGATGAGAAGGTGACTGCATGTAACTAGTTGTCTGGGTAGGCCATTGTTGTCCTCCCCTCCATTGATTTGTTTGTTGCCAATTTCCTAGAGGTGGCTGCCAACACCCTTGAAATTGTTGCCAATTCCCCTAAGGTTGTTTCCGCTGGGGTGGAGAGTTTTAATGATTGGGCCAAGCATTTGGAGGGTTACTCCAAGGATGTGGTGGAATCCTCCATAGTTGGATGGATATGGAGGTTGTCATTGGTTTCCAGGTGAATAGGAATTGAAATATGGCCCATCATAAGAGAGTGGATCTAGTGGAATACCTTGTCTTGGAGCCCAAGACCTCCTTTGTGCAACATAGTAGACTTGATCTTCTTCAATCTGGATTGGCTTGAATTCGGGTGCAATCTACTTTCCTTCAATATTAGCTATCATCTTGCATCTACAGTCCTTCTTCTTTTTTCTGCAATGGGAGCAATACTCTGCCAACATTACCTATGCCTCCTCTTGCTTCTTCTTGCCTTGAAGTGCATCTAGTTGAGTAGCTAGATTGTTTATAATGTCTTGCTTGAAGTCTTCCTACAAATGAGTAATCTTCATTCTTGAAATTCTATCGGTAGATGACTCACCCATGGAAGATTGGTAAGCTCCCCCTTTCTTTGAAGCTTCCCTAGAGTAGTTCTGACATATTTTCTTGATGTCTTCCCAAGGAACTTTGGAGATATCTCCTCCTCCCATCAGGTCTAAGGCATTAGTGCAGCTGTCATTGATTCCTCTTAGGAAAAACAACTTTTTTGAGTCTTCATTAAGTGTATGATGTGGAGATTTTTGTAGGAAAAATAGAAACCTTGCAATATAATCCTCCAGGATCTCATCTTCCTTTTGTTGCATCCTAAAAATGTCACCTCCTCTCATGTCACTTCCCCTACAATACTCCTTGTATTTCTCAAGGAATTTTGTCTTCATGTCTTCCCAAGTTTCCATAGTATCTCTGCCTAGGCTCATGAACCATCTTAATGCAGCTTCTTTCAGAGTGGTAGGAAATAGCTTAAGCCTATGGGCATCAGTGGTATAATCATAACTCCTGCAGAGTATGGCAAACTCAAACAAAAAGGTATCAGGATCTTCTATGACAAGTCCATAAAACTTGGGGAGTGTTGAAGCAGGGATATTTTTTATGTTGTCAACTTCATTTTGATGGGCAATGGGGAAAGGAAAAACTAGTTGGTTAGGTATGTTTCTATTTGCATCACCCATGCCTGCTTGATGTAGTTCCAAAGAAAAGGGGTTCTCAAGCTGATTTTGTCCTCAGAAGAAACTTCAGAGCTAGTTAGATTAGGAAATGCATCAGCAAATGGGTGTGGATCTTCTTCTTCTTCTTCTCTTGGTAGGTTATGGTATTCAACTCGCCGGAATGGATTAGGATTGTTAGGAAGGAATCTCCCATAAGCATCCCTTCTCCTTCCTCCATGCATGCAGTATCAACTCACTATCAGCCAGCTCACACAAAGAATTGGTAAAGAATAAAGGGGGTCATTACTTCCTAAATGATGGTATACTAAGAACAACTTTCAAAAATACTATAGCAAGGAAACTACCAATGACTCCAAAGAACTTCCTACTTTGACACCATCCTCAGCAATGGCGCCAAAATTTTTGGCCTCCTACAATGATTTAAAAACTAATCCCTTACAGTTGTGATTCAAAGATTGGAAATCTAAACTGACTATCCATTCAATCATCATGTAGGTGTGTTTAACTTGTCAACCCAAGGACATGAACTTGAAATGGGTCAGCATAGTATGCGCACTAGGAACTCAAAGTAGCCATTTTCATTCTACAGCTAAGAAAGATGCAATGTTGAAAGTAAATTTCTTGGAAAGGAATAATATAAATGTTGAACATCAACCAACAACCATACTATGCTTTGAAATGCATGACATAAATGAAAATCTGAACAACAAATAGAAAACTACTTTGTCTGTTATGGCTGCAGGAACAATCACATAATGGAATTGTAGTGGTTGCAGGAACAATCAGTGCTAGATTCTTAACTAATTACTAAATAGAAAGTAATAACTAGGTTAAACTAATCTAAAGGACAGATTGCTCACCAAGTGGGCCCCCTTGGATGAGTATCCTCTATTACTAATGAAAACTCAGATGCTCAAACTCAAAACTTTATTTTATTCATCAAAAAACATGAGTACAAAAGAGTAGCATAATTGCATTGTTAAAAACTAAGAATGCAAGTACAATATCAAACTGTGCAACCTTTAGAAAAGGAGCATCTGATCCTTATTTATACTATCAACTAAAAAGGGCAGTTAACTCCATGAACTAGGAGGACACCATTTAGGGAAAACAGAGAAAGTGGGGTTGCAGTTATGCATGCATGGAATCCAGTCAAACATGCATGTCCAATCGTAGATTTAGCACTACAGTAACAAACACATTTGCTCAACATCAATAAAGACCACTACAAGGCGGTTACATTTGGTTTGCATGGGGTATCTCTTGTTGTCATCCTCCTTTGACCTTTGAATGATTCCCTTGTTGGACATTATGGTGCATGCCCAGCTAGCGGTGTATTCCTCAATTTAGCATCCCCAAATTATATCTACATGGCAATGTTAGTATGCACAATAATTGCATATTTGTAACCACCTTAAAGAAAAATCATTAACCACATGCAAAATTAATATAGATAGTCCATATAATATGCCATTATCATTAAAGGTTTGCAGAAATAAGATTAACCCCAATGTCAATAGTTCTAAGGAAATATCATAAAAATTATCAACACTTCACATCAAGGTCCATGATATCTTCAACAAATAAACCATAAATTCTACCCAAAACTAGACCATAAACTAGGCTCATCAGTGTTCCCCAGAGTTACACCTGTCAAATAAAAGCTATGCAAGATGCACCAACAAATAGCAATCTTGGTCAAAGTAGAGCTTTAGAAACTTCTAGACATGGGATTCATCAGACCCATCAAATATCCTGAGTGGGTATCTAACCTTGTGCTAGTATTGAAACTCACTAGGGGCATACAGATCTGCACAAACTTTAGGGATCTCAACAAAGCATGCCTTCAAGATGACTTCCCCCTACCTAGCATTGACATGATTGTGGACCTAACTACAGGGCATGAAATTCTTTCACTCATGAATGATTTCTATGGATATAATCAAATAAAGATAGCCCCTGAAGATAAACATAAAATAACTTTCACCTGTGCATGGGGAACCTTTTTCTAGAATATCATACCATTCAATTTGAAGAATGCAAGTGCAACCTACCAATGAGAAAAAAACCACCATTTTCCATGATATGTTGCACATTACCATGGATGACTATGTGGACAACATATTAGAAAAATCAATCAAAAGAAAAGATCATCTGACTAACCTAGCTAAGGTGTTTGACAGACTGGAGGAATACAACCTACATATCAATCCAAAGAAGTGTATATTCAACATGACATCTAGAAAACTACCGGGTTACATTGTATCAAGAATAGGCATTGAGGTGGAACTCACCAAGATTAAATCTATCCTAGAAATGCCTCCTCCAAAAATATTGAAACAACTGCAAATTTTACAAGGTAAGCTACAATCCATTAGAAGGTTCATTGCATAGTTAGGAAACAAGTGTCATCCATTCAACTATATGCTACACAAGAATATAACATTCAAATGAGATGGTAGGTGTGACTAGGATTTCCAATAGGTCAAGGATTATTTTCTCACTCCCCGAGTGTTAATGCCTCCAATTTAGGATAAGGCAATGATCCTGTATGTATCTACAACAGCGATAGCTTTAGGAGCTTTATTAGCACAATTGGATGATGAAAACAAGGAAAGAGAAGTATACTATATCAATCGAACCTTGGTGGGATATGAATTAAACTATACACCCCTAGAAAGAGCATGTTTATCTATTGTCTTTGCAACACAAAAGCTTAGGTTCTAGATATTAAACAGGAAGCTCATATCAAAAGTGGATCCCTTAAAGTATCTATTGGAAAAGGCAGCTCTAACAAGGAGGATCACTAAGTGGGTAATGATACTTAGTAAATTTGATATAGAATACATTGACAGAAAATCCATTAAGCGAAAAGTAATAGCAGATCAACTAGTAGATGCACCTATGGAAGATCATCAGCCTCTAGTATCATAATTTCCAAATGAAAGTAGACTTCTAATCAATTAGTCAAGCCTTTGGACCTTGTACTTTGATGGATCCCACACTTAACATAGCTCAGGGGCTAGTATCCTATTTCTCACACCTTAGGGCGATAGTATACCCAAAGCTTACAAGATCACCTTTCCATATACTAACATTTTTTAATATGAAGCACTCATCACTAGACTGAAGATGGTTGTAGAATGGAAGGTAAAGGAACTAGAGATCTATGGGGACTTCCACCTAGTTATAAGGTGGGTAAATGACAAGTACCAAATGAAGGACAACAAACTTATGCCATACAAAAGAATGGTGGATAGCTTCAAGCAGTAGTTTGTGATCATCACCTCTGAACACGTTCCTAGAATCAAAAACAAAGTATTGGATGCTATGGTAACAATAGGTTCACTTCTGGACATACCAAAACATTCCCAATTATGAATTCCTTGTGGATAAACTACTTATACCATCATTTTATATTTGTTGATGGGTGTTTTAGCACTTTCTCAACACAAGCAGTGCATAAGCACACTACCTCTCTTGAAAGGTAGAAATTTGCAAGCAAGTTACCAATCACTACCCCAAGGTCTCTCGGGTGTTAGGTCATGACGTGTGTGCAATTCCTCAATTGATGTTTGATGTGATTTTGTTGGTAATCACAGGGCAGATTTACATATTTGGTTGGATGTGAGATGAATCATAAAATGGAGTTTCTAAAATGGAAGTTAGAGTGCAGTTTGCTGCAGGTTTGAACAACAATCATAAACTCCTATTTTATCTTAATATTTAGCTTTATAATGTGCAATGAACCTTAGCATAGGTTACTTAAAAGAAAAATAAAAAGGCAGGGAAGAGAAGAGGTTCCTAGACTTGAAGCTAACTATGAACAATGATCATGGAGGGTTCTACTGTGGACAACTTCCTTCAAATAGAATTTCACTTAACCAGAAAACTCACAGTATCGTGAAACTTGTGCTATCTTCTAAGGATTGCAAATGTTCTACCATTCATTCACCATAAACATGCATGAACAAAAGATAAAAGTTTGGAGCAACTTTCAATTTAAGTCCAAACTAACTTTACACAGCTATCTACCATCAACAAACAGCAAAAATTATGGACAAGAAAGGCATCAACACAGCAAAAATCTTCATAACCATTGAACAACATTAACTAATCTACCAAAGAAATCTAAAACCAACTGAAACAGTGAAGTAAATCTATCTAAATCAACTAACTATGGGAGATGAATCATGAAACATGCAAAGAAACTCAAGAATCCACCAAAGTCAATGAATTTCTATTAAAAATTTTGCAACATGTCTTTACAACAACTCAAACTCTCTCTTGAAAATGAGAGGATACCCCCTATTTATAGTGTTCAAAAAGAAAAATGAATGGCCAAGATTGATTTGTATTGTGTGGCCAAGATTCACTATAAATTAGGGTTTCACCTACCCCCAAATATATTACAATTTAAAATACATTCCTTGTCTTTTTCCCTATTTTTCCCTCTAATGGCAGCACTATAGCATTTTGTCTTCTAGCTAATTTCCTTTGCTACAGCTATTCTATGAGGAATTTTCATCACTTATCAAGTTTCCTTCCCGCTTCTTCAAAGCAGCATATTCTATAAACTTGCTAATTAGAGCCTGAAGTTTCTTAATCTCCATTATGCTAGATTGGAGCACCTAGTAGTTCCATTGTTTAGATTGGCCCGTAAGTGTATCCAAATCTTCATCAAACTTGGCCATATTAGCTCTAACTTGCTTAGATTGGGTGAAGGCCCAAGCAGAAAAATTCATAAAATCCGTGGTGAGCTCTTCTAACATTCCATCTTCCTTCTTTTTAGGGAAATAAGGCCTCACCTTTTTTGGATTGATCTCAATAGTGGGAAGATCATAGCCTGTCATCAATTTCAAATACTCAATATAATTAGCCCTAATTTCCTTGGCCCAATCAATGTCTGGCTCCACCTTGCAAAGGGCCTACTCCAGTACCTCTTTTATGTGGTCAAAGTTGATCTTCCATGTTTCAACCAGCCAATGATCATCTTCTGCGAATTCAAGGTCTTCTTCCCATGTTTTGTGAGGCATCTTGAGGATGGTCTCAATTTTGGGGTAGGTGGATTCATATATCCCAAGGAATTCAATGCAGAACTTCCTCGTGCCCTCGAGAGTTTTTTGGACCTCCAAGAATTTATTTGTTTTCCTAACAGCGTGACCGATGCCAATGTTTCTAGCATACAGGACTTGTTGGAACTAATCTTTTGTAGTCTTAGTCTAGTTTTTCCTTCTCTAAAGCTTTTCGATTTTCTCTTTGGACAGCAGTTGTGGCAGAGTCGATGACATTGTGGGAAGCTCTTCTGCTAATGACCATTGTTGAATATAGGTTGTCAAGTCAGCCAGTTGCACCTTATGTTCTTCCTTGGAGATCTTATCCTATTGTATCAAATGCACCACCGTGGCAACAGACTCTTGAATGTGATCTACTTTCTACTCTCTGGTGGTTATCCCTAGGTCGATGGTGGAGATCTTATAACTTATCCCTACTTCTCCCACCACCAGCCTAGCTACCTGCACAGTTCTAGATCCAAAAGTGTCCATTGTCAACTTGGTTCTAACTTTGGGCTTCTTCTATTTCTTGGTGTTGATCTAAGCTCGAGCCAAGATGCCCTCCAACCTTGCTCTTAGATCTCTTGGAGGAGGATTTCTCTTCTCTAGTTGGTTTTCCAGCCACTCAGGCATCTGAGACTTTTCTTTGGGTGATTCGTGATCACCTTCTTCTTTGTGCCCTCTTACCTCAATTTCTCTATCGTCAAGAACTTCTTGTTTTGTCCTTATGTCTCTTCCTTCTTCTTCATAAAATCCTTGGATGAACACCATGTGTTTGATAGGGGACTTGGTTGGCATGCGTTCTTTGGGGCTGCTTTCCCCTTCAACATCATTTTCTTCCTTCTCTTCTTCATGTCCATGTTCCTCTAGTTTTTCTGTTTCAAGACTCTTGTCAGCTTAAAACTCTTCTCGAGGCTCACCTCTTCACCATGCTTGGGGATTTCTTCTTGTTCCCCTATTGGAAGTTTAGTGTCTTCTTCCATTCTATCACTAGATTCCTTTTCTTCTTCAAGAGGTGGTCTTTCCACTTCCTCTCCGACATCCTTTAATTTTCAAGCTAGCTCTTCTTCTAAATCTGCATCGAAGATTTCTACAATATACTTAGTGTCAACATCTTCTTCTTCATCACCCTCAGAGGACTTGATTTCTTCTTCCTCATAGACTACCTTATCAATTTGTAAGTGTTGGTGTTCTGGATTTTCATGGTATTTGTCTACTTCTTCCTCCAATGCCTTTGTGGCTTCCCTCTCTTGTTGTTCCAACTCCTCATATATTTCCATGATGGCTTTCATTTTGGGTGGTTTAGTTGGAGGAGTGGAGGTGGGGATATTGGCAAGGATCTACGTCAACACAACCTAAATAGTTGGGTTCATCAATGCCTCGGAAAGCTTCGTAGGAACCTTCTGCATATGTTGATAGAATGCTTCTGGAAGTGAGAGTATAGGCATTGGCATTTTCGCTATGACTAATGAGAGAGATGTGGTTGAAGACATGGAAGCAAAAGAGAGCGGAGAGGTGGTGGCGGAAGAAGAGTCAATCTTTACAACTTGTCCAATGGGTGAAGAAGAGGCAAGGTGGACCGAGATTTCCACTGCAGGTGGGGAAGTAGCTACCATGGCCTGAGAAGTAGGCAGAGGGACAGCAATAGTGGAGGCAGCAAGTGGGGACTTTGGTTACTCGGCCTCCATTTCCTCTCCTTCACAGAGCGGATCTTCTTGAATAATAGGCATTTCGGTGACGCTGCCCAAACTCTTATGTCTCTTGGAAGAGTCCCCTTTTGAGGTCTCTCTTGCGTATACCTTTGGATTAGGCTGTTGCTCATTAGTTTTTTTTGTTTTCCTTAACCTAGTGAGTGGAGGGGATTTTGAGGTTTCTCCTATTGAGGCAGCAATTGCCCCACCATCTACCCCACTTGGTTCACTTTCAAGCCCTTCATAGGTCAAAGCGACCCCTTGCTGCTTCAATTGGGAAACTTGCCCATCAATCTATTCTTTTGTGTGAGCCTCAATGGGCTTGGTTAAAATGTCAAGGTCATCGACCTCTTACTCATCCCAATCAATTAGAGGTAGTGGCAGATTAGCAACTGCACTATATCGGGGATCCATGACCATGCTCTCATCTTCCTCCACTTGGTCAAGCACTGGGAATAGGTTGACCCTCTTTACAAAGTATGTAGTCATCCTTATATAATGTCTCATCCACACCTCATTTACATCTTTACAATTAGCCCAAAAATCCTCAACACTATGTAGATGGGCATATTCATGTCCAAACATCTTCTTGATATGGCCATATGGATCCTTCCGTGGCTGGGAAGTGTGGAGTCTCAAATGGTATTCAACCAACTCCTTCTCTAAATTGTGGGCACATTGTGAGGTATGGAGTTTGTACATCCCTTGGTCGAAGGAGAGGGGATAAGGAATCCCTACCATATGCTTGCTACTCAAGAGGATGTGCACATGCTGCAACTACCGAGAGAGCTCCAACAGTATTATTCGGTCGTTAGGGTACCGAGGTAGCTTGTTTGGTCTTTCTGAGAAGCCTTCTGCCACCAATGTATGTAAACTTTGGGTATTGGATGAACAAAAAGGAATACTACTTCAGGAAAGTGTTGGCGTTGTGGGAGACTTTCCTCTCAAAGTCACCCCTGAGCAATCTGATGATATGACCTATGAAAGTGTCATTGACCCTACAGTAATCCTTCTTGAAGTTCTTGTAGTGCGGTTGGGGGTATTTGTCATAAACCTTTAGTTCCCTACTAGGTTCCTCATCTGGAGCTCTGAAAAAGCCTCTATATTTCCTCTATTCGGCCAATGAATAGACCAAATAGAATGTCATGTAGAATTTGGGAGTCTTCTTAACAACCATAAATTGCTCATGCAAATAATCACTGATTATCCTACCCCAATAGAACTTGGTTTTCCTATAGAGAATATCCTCAAAAAAGTAGAGCATCCATTCTTGGAAGTAGGTGGCAGTCGAGAGGCCCATGACTCTACTTAGCAATGTTAACAAATCATGGTAATCTTCATAAAAATCACTTCTGAACAGTTCTTGAGGAACCTTGGTAGCACCACCCCTCTCCTCCTTTAGCCAATACTGATTGATAATCCTTTTACATTTATGGGGATTTTCGCCCCACATAGCCTTGCCATTGCTTATGGTTGGAAACTCCCTCTCCGCAAAGGTAGGGATATGGAAAGTCTTTGTTATTGTCCTATCAGACATGTCGGCTAGAATATTTCCATCCCTGTCCACTATGGTTCTGGTCTCTGGTTGGTCTACCTCCCTGCAGGCCATTACTAGTTCAGGGGCAACAAGAGTGGGAGAGAAGCCCGTAGCCTTTGCTATTCCACTACCTCTGATTAGTCTTGCATTCTTTGTTGTTGGGTTCATCTTGACCCTTTTTTTGAACTCGTCGATGTCAATCTGCCCGATGTTTGTGTCAGAGATCTCCTTCCAATCTGTGGTGATTTTGGATCTTAGGGGTTCCCCCTAGAATTGATACTTCATCTAGACTTTATCTTCTTTTCCACGGGGTGCCTTGCCTGTCTTCTTTCCTTTTTCCTCCTTCGTGGTTGCCCCTAAGGGTCATGCACCTAATTCCATATGTCCTGCAGACAAAGGAGAGGTAAGTAAAATCAAACATGAAAGCATGAAACGTTAGCCAAATCCCTACAAACAGAGTTAGATTGGATAATTCAACAATTCAAGAAATCTAACATTTAACCCAAATTGTCATTAGCGGTTTATAAGAGGGAGTTTGGACGGTCTAGGCTCCAGGGGTCAAACTTCCCTAGCCAGATAGTAGTTTCAGAAGGTAAAACAGGGTAGGGTAGCCCGCAAAGGTCTACCTTCCCTAGGACTTGGTCAAATTGTGGGGTCCACTAAGGAGAATAGGCCATTTTGGCATGTGGGTCAAATTTTGTTTTCAGATTAGGAGCCATTTGGATCATCTTTGAGGTGGTCGGAGTTAGGGAGGAACTTGGTCATCTGGGTTTGCCATTTGGAACGGCTTTAGTGAGACAACCTCCCAGTTCCGCCAGGTGAGACCGGCAAGTTCAGAGGGTGGTCAGCACCAGACATCGGTCTTAGGCATTCAAGTCAAATGGGGTAGAAAGCTGTTAGAGGATTTCCATTTGAAATGGCGGACAGCAAGCAAAAGTCCATTGGAGGAAACCCGAGGGCACGCGTCCAGCAGAGGGCCTGGCTTCTATGTTTTCTTCATTTTCACTTAGAGTTCATCGACCTACAGGAGGTCGAGCTCCAGAGACCGAGAGGACGAAGGTAATTCTCCCTTTGCAATGGCCGAGACAGGACGGAATCACATCGACGGAGGTCCGTAGAGAATAACCTGCCAACGGTTGGGGCACTTGTTTTATAGTTTCATTCATGTAGCTAAAGGATTATAAGGGCCCAAAGGGCAGAAGGTAGCCACCAGAAATTCGTAAGGAACAATGAAGTTGCCATGATGGTTCGTGGATGAAGGTTTGTGAATTGAGACCTGGAGGGTGTTTAAGGTGTGCTCATTTCAATCTTAATGGTGACGCGGTGAATGGGTGAGCAGAGTCCGAAGGCTAGATGGACGGGGCCAGAATGCGGTCACAGAGCAGTGAAATACCAATGGAATTTCGGCGACGGGAGTTCGCGGGGCGGAGTCCAAATTAGACACTGACTTGAGATTTTGCTAATTTTGAATAGGGAAACCGAAGGGCCGAGGTCCAACTGGCAAAAGGCTGAGGCTAGAAATCCATGTGGAAAGGTGAATAATGGGCGGCATCCATGAGATAGAATCTCACAGGGATGGACCAGCATTTCTTTGAGTTCTTTAGCGACGAGGAGATAGGAGCATCCCGCGATGGTGGGCCCGAATGAGCATTTTGTCGTGCGTTTGAAAGTTTTCTTCATTTTTTGCATGCAAGAACCAGTGTTGTGAGTCGACAGGTCTAGAGGTTACGAATTCCCTAGCTGAAGAATGGCGCCAAGGGGTTGAGGCTTCGTAGGTGTTATAAGGGTGATTTATGAGGGCTTTCTAGAATTTCATCACGTGGGTTTTGAGTGCCCTAATTTTCTTTATCTAATGTATGTGTTTTTCATCCTTTTTATCCATTTCTTTTGCATGAAATCAAATAAAAATACATGAGGGCGAATGGCCAACTTACCTCTAGAACTCAATGAAGGAAGTAGTTGGATCAGCTGATAGTCACAAGGGATTTGTGATGGGAGGCTTCGGGCTCGAAGGTGGCGCGTGGAGATAGATTTATAATCATTCTACTACGCTTTGGTCAATTGACAAGGTGATAATGACATGTTGAATCCAGCTATTTATAGAAATTAAGGCATTAAATTCCAACAATTAATGCACATATAGTGGACCAAGAGCTTGGTGCATTGAAATTTGAAAACTGTCATGGCAGGGCCAAAACCTAATAGGCGGAAAGACGTTGGCGGATAGCCGTTTCGAAAGTTTTAAAGGAAATCAACAGCAAGAGAAGCTTTGGGACCCAACGGACGGAAGGTCACCAACGAACGGCCATTAGAAACAACAAACAAGAAATGAAAACCTAGAAGGGGAGATCCGGGAGCCATGTCCGACGAGCCCTGCTGATGGCAGTTTTGAGACATTAAGGCAAACAGCAACTAGGGACCCGCCAAGACTAAAAGACCTTGGAATTTGAGGGGGAAAAGAAAATGGCTAATTTTAGATGACTCTTTTGAGGTTCATTGACCATTTTGAACACCAAAACAAAGGCACGCAAAATGAGGTGGCGACAAAACAACCTAGCAAGGTGAAGGAAAGAGAGGGTCCCCATTCTGAATGGGGCATGTGTGTTGAGGGCACAACAATATCCTAGAATCAGAACATGTATGTGATGTTGTTGGTCCTAACTCACCTTGGTACCAAGACACATTTTCTTATATCTCGCATGGGATCACACCCCCTAACTTATAAACCAAAAGAAAACCTTTGTTCGCAAAACTTCTCAATTCACCATCCCAGGAGATACCCTATACAAACGAAGTCTAGATGGTACATTACTCTGATGTCTCAACCTGGAAAAAGTGAAAACTACCTTACAAGAAGTGCATGAAGGTGTTTGTGAGTCTCACTCTAGTGGACCTAATCTAGTATAAAAGTTACTGAGAATAGGGTATTATTGGCCCTCAATGGAGAAAAAACTCATTCATTACTTAAGGAAGTGTCGCCAATGTCAATAGCACAATGATCCTGTTCACGCATCAACACAGGAGCTATGACCTATAACAACACCATGGCCTTTCTCGTAGTGGGGACTAGACTTGATAGGTAAGATATCTCCTGCTTCATCCAATGGGCATAAATTTTTCATAACTACAATAGAATACTTTACAAAGTGGATAGAAGTTATTCCATTAACTTATATCATAGGGAAACAAATATTCGAGTTTATCTTGAATTATTTGATCTGTCAATATGAAATTTCGTAAACTATCATAACAAAAAATGAAACCCCATTTACAATTCAAGATGTCTATGAACTTTGTTCAAGGTTATCTATCCAACACTAATTCTCGACCCCATACTATCCCCAAGGAAATGGTCAGGCCCAAGCATCCAATAAAACCATTATAAAAAATTAAAAAATATTGCTAATGACATTAGTTGTGATTGGAATTGTAGCTAAATCCCACCTTATGGGCTTACCAAACCAACATTCGCACACCTACGAGTGCCACACCTATTTCCTTGGTCTATAGATCTGAAGCAATCCTACCTATCGAAGTCAAGATCCCCTCACTACGAGTATCCCTAAAAGGAATGGTTAGAAATGAAGAATATTGAGTGTCCATAATTAATGAGCTAGAACTCCTAGATAAAAGATGTTTGAGCACGTTAATACATCTCCAGGTTTATTAGAATTAGCTCAAGAGAAGCTACAACAAGAAGATAAAAAACATAATATTTCAATTTGGTGACTTGTAACTGAAATAAAATCAAAAGATTTAGCTAAATCGGGATGGGAAGGGTAAGTTGGAACCAAACTGGTTAGGTTCTTTTATCATAACAACAAGCTATAGCTTTGGAACATATCAATTGGCTACTTCTGAAGGAGAACCTTTAGCCAAACCTTTGAATAGAAACCATCTCAAAAGGTTTTATACTAGAGTGCATCAAAATATCCCAAAAAAAATGCTAAAAAAGAAAAAAAAAATCAAGAAAAATAGTAAAGAGAAATAAAATGTCCTTTAAGTGAAAACCACCTTGTGGCGCTTCTCAGACTAGTACTGTAGTGAAAACCTAGTAAATAGGTGCAACATTTGAATAAATTTTGCATCTCTATCTATCGGCACTATCTGTTGCATCCACCCCATCCATCCCATAATAAAATGTGCAACCAACCATGGCTCGATGACTGATCAAGTGTTGAACCTTGTTGCACTATCAAAATCCATTTACCCTAATAAACATAATCTTGTCCCAAACTAGGGACAACTTCCTAAAAACTAGTAGTGGATTGGATCCTTGTTCATCTCATCCATGTCAAAAAACTATCAAAAATAAACAAGATCAAATAAAGTCAAAACATCAAAATCCCAAAAATATTGTACATCATCTCTGGATGAGTTGCATTGAGTCAAAATAAGTGAACTATGAGCCTCTGCATGTATAATGTAGGCAAGGCCATCATTGATGAGTCCCCAATTCCCTAGGTTAGTCCCCTAAAACAAAAACATTCAAATATCTTATCAAAATCCAAAAACATTAGTAAAAGTCAAAAAACTTTAAAAAATACTGTCACTCAATACAGTTGAAATACAATGTATCAGCATTTGTCATGTAGGCAAGGCCATCAACAATGAGCCCCCAAGGCACTAGTTTATTCCCTTTAGGTCCCACAATTTGTCTCTGAATCTCCCGAAAACAACAAAAACAACATCAAATAAATTAGAAAATCAAAAAAGGTCATATCTCTACTATCACCTATCTGCAATAAACTCTCCATCCATAATAAATAAACATTGCCTTCAACCTTTAACAATGCAATCAACAAAAAAATCAAACATCAAAATCTAAAACTTCAAAGAAAAAGATCACAAAGAATTGATCATAATTAGAATAAAATAACATGCCTCAGTGTTAAACTACCTATCAATAATTCACCATCAACATCCTAGCATATGTTTTAACGGATAAAACATTCATACAATAGACATCACTAATGGATAACATCCTAAAACATCAAACAGCTATGGCAAGTGATACAACAACATTGTTTATCTTTTATGATCTTAGCTTTTTGATTTATCTTATTTTCACATTCCCAAGATCTCTCAAAGATGTCCATAAAGATTTAGAGAGGAAGGAATGGAGCATTGATCATCAATTTTTGTTTGTTTTGTTTGTTAGATATTTTGTGATACTACCATGGCGAATACTTGCTTTATTGTGTGTGTGCAATTTTTTTTCGGGCAATTCATTTAGTAGTTGCATATTAGGTACTCCATACCTCTTTGTGTAACTAGTCCAAAATGTTTTGAAACTTCTCACCCATACACTCTAACACGGTTTTTGTATGCCTAGTATGAGAAAGAATGCTCTTTGATTGCAGAGTCAAATTTCATGTAATGGATACAACACCACCTTGGTCATCAATGCCTAGGTGCATCATGTCTATTTGCTACATCAATAAGGATTACTAAAATATGAAGTCTCTATGAAAGCAAAATCAAACTCATCAATGACTAACAACATCCATTTTTTATCCATCTTTAATCATACTAACATTTCTTCTAGCTAACAGCTCCATCCTACATCACAATATCATTAGTACCACATGCATCTTACATCCACAAATTCTTTAGTACATATCAATATTCGTTGCATACATATATAAATCATACATCCATCCATATCATATAAATGCATCAAAAAATTATAAACACATGAGCATATATAAATCATCAACACATATAAGCATCCATAATCATCCATAAGAATCTCATAACATATAGTAAGTCGCATTAAAAATGGTTTCTTAAATATATATATCATCAAATGTCATATACATCATCAAGTATCATGTGTAATATCAAAATATACAAAAATACATATGAGGCCTCAGCTAGGCCAATGAACGTATATACAAAATAACATGTCTACATAGAGTCTGTAAAACAATAAACATCAATATAAAGATCATAATAAAATCAGCCCTATTGGGCATCTCGAGGTGGGAATCTATGTTGTTGTTGACTCTGATGGGGAGATGGTTTTGGAATAACGGGAGATGGGTGAGACTGTCTAACGGACTACCCACCAGACTCTACACTTGTTTGAACACTCGACTCTCTGAAACGAGGGTGTCTCTGAGCCCTCAGAACAAAGGTCTCATATAGGGTCTTTTAATATGCGCTTTGCATGATCTGACGATCTCACTCAGCCTAATATTGAGCCAAGGGAGTGGAGGAAGCTAATGAAATCTTGACAACTAGACTTTGTTGCATCTCAATGGCCAGCTCCTACCTCAAAGAATCTCTCTCCTGGCAGAGACCATCCCTCTCTGCAATAATAATAGAAACATGTCCCTCTTCTTCTTATTGCCGATCAATCTCAGCATCCCTCTCAATAACTCGTACATCCCTATCTGTGATCAACTATGTTATCTGCATTGTTGCATCCCCTTGTGGGGGAGAACCCTGTGGTGCCTACTAGTCCTAGTGCTCCTAGTCCTAATCTTGCTAACCATCATTCCCAACATCTTTCTAGCCTCAAGCTCTATCCAACTGCTCTACGACAATTTGTAACTACTATCAATCACCTCTTCGCCCAGTCACATTGGCCACCCTCTGAACATGCCCCATCACTAGCCCAATGCCAGCAAGATCTATAATCTGTAATAGAAGATGACAGGCCCACCACTGATCAAAGTCCCACGCAGTGCCTGGATCTATTGGACCCACTACCCATCCCCATCCAAATGGTGCAAGTGCTCTAAACTCTCTATTAGCATTAGTAGAGGAGGTTGTCGACCCCCAAATCTTGACCTCTTGATTTGTCCACCTGAACTATGCATGATAATCATCAACAAAATGGGTTTGTCACTCTCTGAAATGTAAGAGAACCCTATCAGGTAGGTATCTCTCGAGGATGGTTCCCACACGACCTATGAACCATTGTGTTTTTTAACAAAAAGGTAACTTCTCCATGTCATCATGCCAAGCCTCACATGCTAGCTATGGCCTCAAATGAACTTGGTCATGTCATCAAAAATGCCTCTCTATTAGTGTAACCTACCAAGTCAGGTGTAATACAAAAAATCTATATACATATAATAAAATGGATCATCAAGATCCTAATCAAGTATACCATCAAGCCTGGTCACTGGGATCCTCTCCCAGGACCATACATGCAAAAGTGTCATCCTTGTTGAAATAGCACTACCGCCGTAATAAACAACCTTGTGCATATCTCGATACAAATGTGTCAAAACACATGAGCCCCAACCATATCTAGTCTCGTGCTCCATCATCTACTCTATGTAGATGCCCTAGCCAATAGGAAATAACCTGCCTCTATGATCGGGCATCAGAGGCCTGATAATCAAACCAACTAGTACCATTTATAGAGGATCAACACCATCAATGAATGGAGACAAGTCTATCTCTAGATCCACCACATGCAGTCCTTGCACTCCAAGTACTTGTTGCATGGAAAGAGTACCCTTACTAACAATAAATGTGACTTGCTCGCCATGAATAGGGATCCTCAAAATCCTCCAAACATCCTCCAATGTAATCATCACCTCACTAAACATCCTCCAAAAATCCTCCAATGTAACTATCACCTCACCAATAGGAAGATGGAAGGACAACATCTAGGAGTGCCACCTCTCGACCAGTGCGGTCATCGTCGCCCTATAGCATCAAATATCATGCATATAACATATATGTCATAGTCCCACAACATCAAGGAAGTCTCACTCAACCTCCTGAAACCTGATAATCAAATTGAACAACTATCATGGTCATCGCTCCCTGGAATATAGCAGTTTGAGAACTACTTGCAAACATTCAACCCACAACATCAAGAATTTTCTATAAAAACAAATCACAAACTTAAAACTACAAACAAACTAGCTAAATCATTCAAGTTTGACAATAGAGAGCCTTTTTTAGATGATAGCGACATGTTTTTACAAAAGCGGCCCTGTTTCCTACGATAGCAGTTAGTTTTTACACTAGCGGCTACATTTTACGATAGCAGCTACTTTTTACACAAGTGGTTAGTTTAAATGTTGGCAATTTGTTTTTTCATTAGTGATTACTTTCCAAATAGAAATACAATAGCGTGGACTTTTCACAAAAGTGGTAAATAATAGTAGATGGATTTTACACTAGTAGTCAACTTAAATGATAGCATGGACATTTTATGATAGTAGTTACCAAACATACTACTATAGCATGAAAATCGAGACAATAGCGTAAAAAAATTGAAATTGCCACTATCATCCAATTAAGTTTTGAGCATTAATTATGCAAACGAAAAATTATGAAAACAAGAAAAGGAAGGAGTACATACCATGATGCTTGCACTAGTTGGCCTCTCGAAAGAACAAACTACATCTGAACAGTGTGGGGCACCCAGAATCCTTACCATCACAAACTAACAATTGTCACATCAAGATTTGTAGACGCAAGAAATCACTAAGGCTCAAAGTGCAAAATGAGGAAAAATGAACCTTAATTTCCTATTTTTACCCCCCAAAACCTAATTTTTTACTTTGGAAACCCTCCCAGATTAAAATTTTGAGCACCTTGTAACATCTAAAACCATAAACGTGAGCCCTCTAGCCTAATTTTTCATCCTCTACGCATATGAATTACAACGGAACCTTGTCACAAGCTAGACCCAAAAAGTAAATTTTCTAGCCAACCTCTTGTGGGGGCAACCCAACATCGTATTAGCTTTTCACTAACCATCGGGGCATAGTGAGGCATATAAAATTTTTAATTTCTTGATCTAAACATCAAATTCTTTAAAACAATGTAACTGATACTTTGTCTCACAAAGGGGTAAAATGTAGACATGTAAAAATGACCTAACGTATATCACATATCCTTGATTTCATTTTTCTATCATTAGCATTATTATCATTAATATAATTGTATTTCACATCATTTTCACTAATTAACCCTATTTTCCTCTATTAATTGAATAATCTTTAATTATTTGATTAATTCACTATTTCATCATTAATCTAACTTTATCCTTCCTGGTTAATTAAATAAAAATCAATTATTTAAATTGTCACTAATATACCTTATTAGTTTAAATCAATTAAATTGTTATCATTAATAATTTAATTAAATCCCCTTCCCCTTCTCTAAACTTGAATAATTAAATCAATTATTTAAAATCATTCAACATGGTCAATAAACAAATAAATATTTATTTGTTAAAGTCAAAAGAAAACTTGCACATTCATCTACAATATCCTCACCCTCTATTGATTGAGTAAATCATGATCATTGATTTCTCACTCTAATTGGTTGACTAACTCATCTATTTTACCAATCCCATTGATTTCTTCAATCCCACTAACCACTCAATCTAAGATCTTCAATCCCACCAATCATTCCAATCTAATCCCACTGATCATATAATTAAAATCCTTAATTGGATCAATCAAAGAAGCTAACTAGCCAATCTATTTCCTCTCAACAATTCTCAACCATTCATCTCAAACCTAGAAATCTATAAAATAACACACTTCATTCTCAAAAGTGATCAATGAATCTAGAGAATTTGTGTGGAAAGGTCATGTTGAATTGACATTTGAATTCTTGAGAACAAATACATACATCTTTAATCACCATTAACACACACTTTGAAGCTTTTACAACAACAATGGAGGCTTTGTATTGATTCAAATGCAATCCAACATCAATACGAATTACACTTCAACATGGGATGCTATAACTATATTTTGTGAGTTCATTTATTGTTTCTTGCTTATGCTTACCTTTATTGATTGAATTCATTATTTTACAATTCATTTCATGAGTATGGGTTTGGAATTTATACTTTTTCTTTGATTTGATTTGATAGATTTATTTTTGTTTTCCTTATGCTTATTTCCCCCCTTACATAAACTAATACAATGGGACCCAACATGTATGAGACATCTTGGAACACCCAACAACAAGGCCCTAGTGTTAATATACAAAACATGGGAAATCCTCCACCAAGGCCACAACAAAATGTAATGAACCAACAAGGCAACAACCCTTTGCAACCACAACTGCATGCTAACAACCCACTTCAAGGACAACAAATGTATCAACAAAAAAATCCACCCATATATCAACAAAAACCACAAACCAATAACCCACAAGATCAAAGCATGTACCAAGGAAATTTCCAAGATCAAATTGAATACATGCATCAACAACAATACTATGATGCTAACACACAATACCAATATGGATCATCATCTACCCAAAATCCTCAACATCAAACGTACATTCCAGCACCACAAAATGTTAATACTCAACATCAAATGTATGTTCAACCACCACAAAACACACATCTTACAAATCAATCACCTAATCCTCCACAACACAACATTGGTGCACAACAACCACCATCACAATATCAAACCTACACACCTCAACAACACATCACCCCTCAACAACAACCTCAAACTTACACATTACAACAATATCATACCATCAATTTTCAACACACTTACCTCAATCCTCAAGGACCCAATCCATCATCTTACACTCATAACATGGACCAAGGGCCCTCATATATACAAAGCCCACAATATAATGCATAAAACATTATGGGGCAACAAGGTTATAATATCCCTTTGTTGTGCAGTTTTCGCACACACGCCCCACTGAAAGCAGGGACCCTCTTTTGCTTTGTTTTTTGGTGTCTTGGCCCTTTCATTTTGAGGTTTTATCTTGCTTTGGCATGTGCTTAAATATTTATTTTGATTGCCTAAGTGATTTCCCTAGGTTATTCATTGAAGATCTTTAGTTTTGAGCTAATTTCGGGTTTTCACTGAAGTTTGGGACTTTCCACCCCGGCCGGATTTTCCCAGATTCTACTCAGACTCTGGCTGAGTGCTGCAGTTCGAAGATTTTCAGTCTTCATGGAATTCTGCGTGGGCCAGATTTTTTTGAATTTCATCCTGTCGTTGGGTTTCTGAATTCGCTTGCATGTCTTTTCACCGGCATTAATGCCCTTCGTATGAACTTGAAACTATGTATTTAACCAGTCTTTGAGGTCTTTTGCACTATTATGCTTATTGTTTGCCATTGATTGAGCTGCATAGTGCATTCTTGCGAGTGTTTGATTGGATTTGAGGCATTGAGTTTGAATTGTTCGATTTAAGTGGCAATTTCTAGTGCATTCCTACTGCTGTTCTTTGTGGACGCCATTAAATTCGCATTTTTTGTTTCTAAGATCGATTTTCGCTTCACAATGGTATGTTTTTGATTGCCTTGCTTTTAATTGGTGATTGTGGATAATGCTTTGATGTTGTAGAGCTTATTGGGGTTCAAATTCTTGAATGTTTAATCATTTCATGACTAGGGTTGCATAGCATTGTTTGATTTATGGTCTCCCAAGTAATTTCCAAGCTCGTTTGTTTCTTTTCCTTCTGAGGAGTCTTGCTTGAGAGTCATGGATTTCCCTAGTGAGGACCCAGTGCTTGAAATGATTGAGTCTTATAATGGTATGTGCATTAATGGCAGATTTGTAGGGGTTTGAAACCTAGGGCATCACCACTTCATCTTATTCCGCCCTAAAACTGGCCTAGAATACTAAAAAAATCCATAGAAAGCCCGTATTAAACTTTCCCTAAGCTTAAATCTTTGAAATTCATGATCAATCTAGTGTTCTGGGAAAAATCATGATTTAACGCCAATGTTCGGGTTTTGCAATCACCTCGGGATTTTCCGTCTCTGGCGAATTTTCCTGATCTCCTCCATTTTTCCAGCATCCGCTATCACTTTCGGAGTTTCATATATTCCGTGGATTTCTGTTGACCCCAGATTTTCCCGAAGTCCTGTGTCGCCTAGATTTTCTGAAGTTTACGAGGTGTCTCCCCCTTCACGGAAATCTGTCTTTGGCGGATTTTCCTGAAATCTAATGAAATATGATAGAGTATGGAATAATTGGATTTATTAATGATTTATGATTCATTTTATGATTAATCCATGCTATCTTTGGATCTCACATGCTGTATGTTGATTGATAACGATCGGATTTAATTGTTAGTGGGTGTTTCATGATTATTCCGCCGGAATCCGTTTGGTCTGGAATTTCCCGAAATTCCTCTCTGGCTTAGATTCCGTGGATGGTCCTGAAACCCAAATTTTATCAAGATCATTTTATATGAGATTTAATGACATCTTGTTTATATGGGGGTTCATTCTAACGGTGTTTTTAATGGATTAACATTGCCTTCCTATGGTTTTTACTATGATTTTCATGTTGAGTGCAGGCTGAATCTAGCAAGACAGTGGAGGGATCCTCAGTATCTGAGGTAGAAAGGATTAAAATGGACATCAAGAGCAAGATCCCTGAGAGTAAAATCACATCAATTTGGTCTGAGGTGACTGATACAAATGTCGGGTTGTGGGATTACGAGGAATTCAAAGAAAGAATGGCAGCCAGGGATCTTCCTTTGGTGGCTAGAAGAATGAAGGAATCAGGTTTGTCACATGTAACAGGTTTTCCTTCCACAATCCAATGTTATGAGCTCGTCCTCGAGTGTGCAAGACACTATGACCAAGGTACATAGAGAATCATTGGTCCACAAGGGAGAGTGGTAGCAAACCTGAATCTAATTTCCATTGCACAGACTTTTGATATGTCGGATAGGTCTCATGTGGTGGCATTTAACATGGAGGCAGCTAAGGGGTTCTATGAAGAACAAACTGTTAAATCTCAATAGCTCATCAATTCCTGGCTAGAGAAGCCTAAGTCTCATTATTCCAAGTTTCCTAAACAGCTATTCAGGGAAAAATTCAAGAAGGAATACTATGATTCCATCACATTGCTCAGCAGGGTGGTTGGATTGAGAAATGCAGGTATGTTTGAGAATTGGATGTGCCACGCTATTGTAAGGAGGAACATGCTGAAGAGAAGGAGAGCAAGACAGAGACTCCTGAGAAGCAGGGTTTGAGTGAAGAGGCACCTAAGGATCAATAGGAGGAAGTGGGACAGACTGAAGTGCAATTGGAATCCACTGTCCCTGATTAGTTAGACAAGGAGATAAAGAGAAAAAAAGTTGTTTTGGAAGATACTCCACCGAATTGGGATGAGTTGCTAGCCAAGATTGGAAAGGATAAAGGTAAAAAGAAGGCTAGGGTGATTTCAAGGATTGAAAGAGATGAGGCAAGCAACAGGGTTGTCCACATTGCAACCCCTGGCCCAGATAAGAGTAGAGATGATGTGGTTGGAAAGGATTATAATGTTTAGACTTTCAATTTAGGGCCTACATCTATTGAGCGGGATATTGAAGATTATCAAGGTTCTAGTGCAGTCATCTTGGGCAGATTGAGGAAGGAAATAAAGACTAAGTAGGAGCTTAAAAAGGAAAATGAGAACCTCAAGAAATGCTTGGAGGATTTGATGAAACCCTTGCAATCTATTAACCCCTCCGCTTCTGATGCAAAACCATTACCCCAAGAAACTATCACCGAGCTGGAAAAGATGAAGGCTACCACTCTTGCTACTACAAATTGGTTGCAAGGGGTGCAAATCAAAGGTAATGAGGCCATCAAAGATATTTTGTCAACTAGGAAAGATGTTGTAAGGACAACTAATTGGTTGAAGGAGGTATTAGCATAGGATAAGGAAGATACAGATCTCCTGTTGTAGAAAGCCAAAACTATCATGGAGTACACCAAGGACAAGCTAGTAAGTGATAAAATTCTCCCTTCCTCCAGAGCTGCTGAACCTTGGGAATGGTTTGAAGTGTTGCAAATTAGGAAAAAGGTTTTGAAAAAGATCTACAAATAGAGGAGGCAAATTGATGATACCCTAGCTGGTGTTTATAATGGATCTATTGCTTTCTTTGAGATTATGACAGGGAGAAGGAAGATTTCCCCTAATTATTTGAGTTTGGAACAGTTGAGAAGATGGTGGCAAGATGTTTATGCTCCAAACAGTGATGATTTTGTTACTGAACACCAGTTAGATGATGTGGACACTTACCTTGCTGTTATTGACAAATATCTGACATACAGGGTGGATTGGGATAAGTCGGTGAAACAATCCAGGGAAGAAATTACATTAATTGAGAGTTGACTTAAGGTTTTTCCTTTACCACCTGTGGCCGACTTGGATAGGGTGCTTTTGAAGGTGCATGAGATGCTTGATCGGAATAAAAACAAAGGGGAAGGTAGTTAATGATTGGCTACATCGAGATTTGTGTTTCCCTATTATTTTTCCATGCATTGGTCTGAGTTGCATTGGAGATCCCAAGCCAACCTGGATGAAGTTCATGCATTTAATGCATATTTTATCTTATTTAAATTTCTCTTGGCTGACTTGCTGTGCCTAATTATTATTATAAAATCCTATCTTGGCCGACATGTTTTGGGGGTTCTATAAATATGGCATTTTTCCTCATTTGTAAGGGTTAAGATATAGACATAGACAAATAGAGAGATAGCTAGTGTAGGAGCGAATTTAGTAAGAGCAAGAGTTAGCAAGTAGTTGTTCTCAAGCAAATATTGTAACATAAAGCTGGAATTGTTGCTACAGTGGATAATTTGATGCAAGTAATGACATTGTGATTTGGTGCCATACTTGTGTTTCTTCTTATCTTGCATGGTTCTTGTTATTCTATCTTTAGAATTGCTTTGAGGAAGTTTGATATTTAGAATTAAATTTGATTCAATGGTGTTTATGATTTGATGCTTGAAGTGTTTGCAGCAATCCCTGGTCCATACTTTTCGCAACCAACTGATTGTTAGTTCCTTTGCAAAGTTAGCCTGGACCTTTACATTCATTGTGCTTAGTTCAATTGTGAAGGTTTATTCATTTCAATTGCAATAGGTTTGTTTGAATGAATGTTCATGATCTGAAAATCTTAACACCTTAGAAGATTGCACTGTTTCTATAAGATTACAGATTCATCTGAGTCAAGTAGAAATCAGTTTTGAGGGATTGGTCCATTTCGAGTGTTGATCATTTGCATTGTTAATCTTAGGTTTAGCGTTAGATCTAGAAATCTTTCTGAAACCTTTATCTTTTGTCATTTCTTTTATCATTAAGTTAAATTTAGGATTGAAGTATCATCATATGGTTAGATCTGATAATTAAAGATTTAGTATTTTGCTTGTAGTAAGGTCCCATTGTGATTACTAGCATTTTCACATTTATCACTGAGTTGTTTATGCATTGTCAAGACCTAACATTAGAGACCTTGGGGTTATTTCTTGAGGCTTGCTGATAGAGATTTACCTTTCAAGAGATATAGGATATTACATTCTGTCTGAGTTGTTGCTATGCAGAAAGCATCATCAACACCCTCTTTATCAAAAAAACACACCAAGTGATAACTTAACCTTACAAATCCAAAATCTAAACCAAAGGATATCAAACATTCAACTTAGAAAACCAAAGAAGAGCTACTCTCTACAAGATCTATGTCCATATCCCTTTGATCATTCCATATCCATGTTACCCTTCCCTGAGAACTTTAAAATACCCAAGTTTGAAAAATACAAGGGAAGAGGAGATCCAATAGAACATGCACAATAATTCTTGATAGCTTGTATGGATGTACAAAACAATGACTCCTATTTATTGAGGCTTTTCCCATGAAGTCTCGGTGGTGCAACTATTGAGTGGTTATCTCATCTATCGCCCAGTATCAAAACCTTTGAGTTAGAAAAATTTGTTAACCACTTCTCCTATAGCATAGATCAAGACATAATGCTCCCTGACCTATACAATATTAAACAAAACTAAGGGGAATCCTTTGCTTCATACCTACAAAGATGGAGACACAAATCTAGTGAGTGTAAGTGGCTTGTTATCGAAAAAATAACTGGTGGAAATCTTTGCCTCTAACCTTCAAGGGGACATTAGCTATCAACTCACCATGTTATTCCCTAACAATTTTGAAGAAATCATCAAAAAAGGTTGTCATTGAAAGAGCTCTCATAGCAAGAAGAATCATTAAACTCTATAACAACAAGGAATAAGCTTCTAGTTCTATTGACAAACCTTATCTATGAGAAAAGAACAAGAATGTTACAAATTATGGAGTGGCTGATGTCAAATTTGTGTGAAACATACAGCCTCCTAACAATCCACAAAATAATGTCCAGGTAGCTCAAACAAACTATCCTCAAAACAACGTGCAAAACAACCAGCTTACCTATCTTAAAACAACCAACAAACAAATCAAGGTTAGGATAATCAAAGAGGGCCTCCAAGACAAAGTACCCAAACTAGAAGAAAGTCCACTCCATTGGGAGAAAATCTTGAGGTAACTATGCATAAACTCATTCAAAAGAATCTTATCAAGCTTCCTAATTTTGATAAAACATTAAACCCCCTTGGTACAATGAGAATGATTAATGTGAATTTAATAAAATCAAGGGTCACACAACAAAAAAATTCATGAGGCTTAAAAATATCATACAATACTTGATAAAAAAAGGAGAGGTTGACATTGAACATCATCTTGGGCCCTCCAGAAATAGAGACCTAGGAATCTACAAGGATCCAATCCTTGATCATTCTAGAGGAAATGACAAAAGTAAAGGACAAGATTATCAAAAAGATAACTTCACCTAAAATGAAGTTGTAGGAACCATTTGTCAAGTTGATCATAGTATCAATGGAGTAACCATAATGGGAAAAAACCCTGAGTGTAATGTTACTACACGAAGAGGAAAATTCACGGTTCAAGGAGCCCCACTTCCAACCAAAGTCACCATTAAGCCTTCTAATGACTATATTATTGTGGACCAATTAAAGAAAACTCTAGCACTAATAT
The DNA here is from genome assembly GCA_007258455.2 of Sequoia sempervirens. Lineage (NCBI taxonomy): Eukaryota > Viridiplantae > Streptophyta > Pinopsida > Cupressales > Cupressaceae > Sequoia > Sequoia sempervirens. The sequence goes on from VDFB02000007.1 coordinate 4,243,746, forward strand.
TTATCCTTGAGCTTCTAAATCTATCACCCAAACATAAAGAGATCCTAGAGAAATCTCTCATTGAATATTTAGTGCCTAATACTATTAACACCGATCAGTTTCAAGCTATGGTTGGTACCATCACTTCCCCCCATCACTTGGTCTTCTCTAAAAAATACCTTCCCCAAAGATCCTTTCATAATCAAGCGAGCTATATCTCAAGGTTTGCGTCCATAAACACAAGATCAAGAGAGTCTTGATAGATGGAGGTGTGGGCTTAAAAATATGTACCTTAAAAATGGTAAAGTAGTTGGGATATTTTGATGGTGTGATCAACAAAAACAAAAGTATCACCATAAGAGCCTATGATGATATGGAAAGAAACTCTGAGGGCACAATCAAAATTTCAATTCAAGTGGGGCCAGAAATAGCGGAAATGACTTGTCAGGTATTGGATCTTGAGTTACCCTGTAGCATTCTCTTGGGACATTTTTGGATCTATGTGATGAAAGCGGTCCCTTCAACCTTCCATCAATGCTTAAAATTTCCTTACAATAATAAGGAATCCACAATAAACGCCAATCTTGAACCCTTCCATTACTACAAAAACTTGGAGGAGAAATACAAGATGCTTCTTCAAATACCTAGTAATGACATATCCTTCCACTCATTTTCCTATATCAAGCCAATATCACTTGCTTCATCCTTAATTTCATCTACATCAACCAATCCTCCAAAATCTAACCTTAAAATCTAGGTACTTGACAAGGGTTACAAAGAATACAATTTCAAGCAATCCTTATGCATTGGGGAGCTTCCCCCATAACCAAAATCCTACATACGACCAAAGGAAATCAAGCATATTCAAGTTGTCACTTATGAAGTCAAACCTACTATTTTCACCAAGTGGGGAGACATGAAGGACGAACTAGTGTTAAAAAAAAACCTCTCATCGTGGCTTTACAAAGAACAACAAGAGAAACAAAAACAATTGCATCCTATTCTTGTGGATCCTAACAATAAAGGTTATCAACTGGCAAGAAATATGGGATACACTGGAAAGGTGGCCTTGGTCTACACGAACAAGGTATGAGAGAACCCATCATAATAGAACAACATAAGAAGAACATGGGACTAGGTTATGGTTTGATAGACATGGTTACCCCAAGCATTAAAACTAGCTCTTATTAGGAAATAACTCCTACCATCACTAAGACATTGAATGGCTACCATAGTGAAACAGACTCCAACGAATGGGAATGGGATTCTTACTCCTCCAATGACTATGACCTAGATACCCTTTGGGACCTTGATAACTTTGCTATCCCTACACTTACCATATTCTCCATAAGCTTTTTTGATAGTTATAAGAACCTACCCTTACTTCACCTGTAGTTGATCAATTGGGATCAACAATATCATGCACCTATTATGGACTTATTCCAGAACAATGAAGCTATTGTTGAGTTCATGGGAATTCAAGTTGGTATACCACAAGGAGATCGTGAGGTTGGTTTTTTCATAGAACTTGAGTAAGGAACCTACTCTGGAGGGGAGATTGTGTCCTCTAGTCACAAAATTGAACTGAAAAACCTAAAAATGTAAATGAGATCCCCTAGGGAAAACCACAACGTGGCTCTATCAAATCATGAAAAAGGGAAAACAAAGGACGTATCTAAGGGTGAAAACCTCTTTGAGGCACCTAAGGATGGAGGATTCAATCTCCCCATCACAAAGTATCAGGAACAATCAGCAGTATTAGTTGAAGGTTTTGAACTTATCAATGTTGGAACAATAGAGGAAACTAAGGTAACATATCGTGTAGCTTCCTTAGGCCCTAAGGAAAGAGTCAAAGTTTTAGCATTTATCCATGAACGTAAGATCGACTTCACCTGGACATATGTAGATATGCCTGGGTTGGATCTAGATTTAATGGTACATCATTTAACAGTATTTCCTGCAGCAAAACTAGTTAAACAAAAGCTTTACAAGATGCACCCATAAATAGCATTGTTAGTCAAGGTGGAGCTTCAAAAACTGTTGGACGTTGGATTCATCAAACCCATAGATTATCCTGAGTGGGTATCCAACCTTGTACCAGTGTTGAAACCCATTAGGGACATATAGATCTATATATACTTCGGAGATCTTAACAAGGCATACCCTAAGGATGACTTCCCCATCCCAAACATTGACATAATAGTGGATCTAATTGCTAGTCATGAAATACTTTCACTAATGGATGGTTTTTCTGGGTACAATCAAATAAATATAGCCCCTAAGGATCAACACAAAATAGCTTTTACTTGTGCTTGGGGAACTTTTTGCTGGAATTCCATGTCATTTGGCTTGAAGAATGTAGAAGCTACATACCAAAGAGCAATGACTAATATATTATATGACATGTTACAAATCACCATGGAGGACTATGTAGTTGATTTGTTGGCTAAATCAATGAAAATACAAGAACACCTGGCTAACCTAGCTAAGATATTTGACAGACTAGAGGAGTATAACTTGTGTCTAAATCCAAATAAATGTGTGTTTGGTGTAACATATAGGAAACTATTGGGCTACATTATATCCAAAAGAGGCATTGATATGGATCCCACTAAGGTCAAGGCTATCTTGGAAATGCCTCCCCCAAGAACATTGAAACAGCTACGTAGTCTACAAGGAAAGCTTCAATCTATCTAAAGGTTTATTGAACAATTAGCGAATAAATGTCATCCATTCACACATTTTATCCATAAATATGTAACATTCAAATGGGACAAAAGGTGTGATCAAGCTTTTCAATAGGTGAAGGACTATTTTCTCACTCCCCTAGTATTGATACCTCTGATTAAGGATAAAGCAATGATTTTATATGTATCCATAACAACTTTGGGATCTCTATTGGCACAACTTGATAAATAGAACAAAGAAAGATCAGTTTACTACATCAATTGTACCCTAGTTGGCTATGAGTTAAATTATACACCCATTGAATGAGCATGTCTATCACTTGTCTTCACAACACAAAATATTAGGCATTACATGTTAAACAGACAAATCAAGTTGATATCTAAAGTAGATCCCTTGAAATATCTCTTAGCAAAAGCAGCTCTTACAGGAAGAATCGCTTAGTGGGTCATGATACTTAGCGAATTTGACATAGAATATGTTGATAGGAAAGCCATCAAGGGACAGGTGATAGCATATCTATTAATAGAAGAACTTACTGAAGATCATCAACCACTCATAGCATATTTTCCATATGAGAGCATCCTGTTAACAACTCAATCAACCTATTGGACCTTATACTTTGAGGTATTCCATACTCAGCATGGCTCAAGGGTAGGTATCCTATTTCTTACACCACAAGGAGACATTATACCCAAAGCATACAAAATTTCCTTCCCTTGTACAAACAATATAGATGAGTATGAAGCGCAGAACACCAAGCTGAAAATGGTTGTGGAATGGAAGATCAAAGAACTACAAGACTATGGTGACTCCCAGCTATTCATAAGGAAATTCAACAACAAATACTAGACTAAAGACGACAAGCTCATGTCATATAATACAATGGTGGACAACTTCAAGCAATAATTTTTGGTAATCATCTTTGAATAGATCCCCAGGGTTAACAATAAAGCAGTCGATGCTATGGCAACTATTGATTCACTTCTTGGCATACCCAAGAACATTCTTAGATATGAATTCCTATTGGAATAGTTGCTTATACCAGCATTTGATATCCCAGAATCCAAACTCGTATATGATGTTGTTGATCCCAACTCGCCTTGGTATGAAGACACATTTTCCTATATCTAGTGATGAGCCTAGATTATGGTCTAGTTTTGGGTAGAATTTATGGTTTATTTGTTGAATATATCATGGACCTTGATGTTAAGTGTTGATATTTTTTATGATATTTCCTCAAAACTATTGACATTGGGCTTAATCCTATTTCTAAAAACCTTTAATGTTAATGGAATGCTATATGGACTATCTATATTATTTTTGCATGTGGTTAATGAATGTTCTTTAAGATGGTTACAGATATGCAATTATTGTGTGTACTAACATTTCCATGCAAATATAATTTGAGGATGCTAAATTGAGAATGACACCACCAACTGGGCATGCACCATAACGTCTAGCAAGGGAATTGTTCAAAGGTCAAAGGAGGATGACAGTAGGAGATTCCCCATGCAAAACAAATGGAACTACCTTGTAGTGGTCTTTATTGATGTTGAACAAATGTGCATGTTACTATAGTGCTAAATCTACAATTGGACATGCATGTTTGACTGGATTCCATGCATGCGTAACCGCTACCCCACTTTCTCTGTTTTCCCTAAATGTCGTCCTCCCCGTTCGTGGATTTGACTGCCCTGTTTAGTTGGTAGTATAAATAAGGATCAAATTCTCCTTTTAAAAAGGTTGCACGATCTGATATTGTACTTGCGTTCTTAGTTTTCAGTAATACAATTATGTTACTCTTTTGTACTATGTTTTCTAATGAATAAAATAAAGTTCTAAGTTCGAGCATCTGAGTTTTCGTTAGTAGAAAAGGATACTCATCCAAGGGGGTCCACTTGGTGAGCAATCCATCCTTTAGCTTAATTTATCCTAGTTATTACTTTTTGTTTAGTAATTAGTTAAGAATCTAGCGCTGACTGTTCCTGCAGCCACTAGAATTCCATTTTGTGACTGTTCCTGCAGCCAAAGCAAACAAAGTAGTTTTTTGTTTGTTGTTCAGATTTTCATTTCTGTCAAGCATTTCAAAGCTTAGTATGGCTGTTGGTTGATGTTTAGCATTTATGTTATTCCTTTCCAAGCAATTTACTTTCAACATTGTGTCTTTCTTAGCTGTAGAATGAAAATGGCTACTTTAAGTTCCTAGTGCACTTACTATGCTGACCCATTTCAAGTTCGCATCCCTAGGTTGACAAGTTAAATGCACCTTCATGATGATTGAATGGATATTCAGTTTAGATGTCCAATCTCTCGAATCACAATGTAAGAGCTTAGTTGTTAAATCATTGTAGAAGGCCAACATTTTTGGCGTCATTGTCGGCGATGGTGTCAAACTAGGGAGTTCTTTGGAGTCATTGGTAGTTTTTCTTGTTGTAGTGTTTCTGGAAGTTGTTCTTAGTATACCCTCATTTAGGAAGTAAAGACCCCCCTTATTCTTTGCCAATTCTTTGTGTGAGCTGGTTGATAGTGAGTTGATACTGCATGCATAGAGGAAGGAGAAGGGATGCTTATGGGAGATTCCTTCCTAACAATCCTAATCCATTCTAACTAGTTGAATATTAGAACCTGCCAAGAGAAGAAGAAGAAGAAGAAGATCCACACCCTTTTGCTGATGCATTTCCTGATTTGACTAGCTATGAAGTTTCCTCTGAGGACCAAAATCAATTTGAAAACCCCTTTGCTTTGGAACTACATCAAGCAAGCATGGGTGTTGCAAATAGAAATAGAACTAACCAACCAGCTTTTCCTTTCCCCATTTCCCATCAAAATGAAGTTGACAACATAAAAAATATCCTTGCTTCAGCACTCCCCAATTTTTATGGACTTGTCACAAAAGATCCTAATATCTTCTTGTTTGAGTTTGACATACTCTGCAGAAGTTATGAGTATACCACTGATTCCCATAGGCTTAAGCTATTTCCTACCACTCTGAAAGAAGCTACATTAAGATGGTTCATGATCCTAGGTAGAGATACTATGAAAACTTGGGAAGACTCGGGAAGACGTCAAGACAAAATTCCTTGAGAAATACGAGTATTGCAATGGTAGTGACATGAGAGGAGGTGACATTTTTAGGATGTAGCAAAAGAAAGATGAGAGCCTGGAGGATTATATTGCAAGGTTTTTATTGCTAACAAAAATCTCCACACCATACACTTAATGAAGACTCACGAAAGTTGTTTTTTCTAAGAGGAATCAATGACAACTGCACTAATGCCTTAGACTTTATGGGAGGAGGAGATATCTCCCAAGTTCCTTGGGAGGATATCAAGAAAATATTCCAAAACTACTCTAGGGAAGCTTCAAAGAACGGGAGAGCTTACCAATCTTCCATGGGTAAGTCATCTACCGGTGGAGTTTCAAGAATGGAGATTACTCATTTGTTGGGAGACTTCAAGCAATACATTATAAACAATATAGATACTCAGCTAGATACACTTCAGGCCAAGAAGAAGCAAGATGAGGTAGAGGCAATGTTGGCAGAGTATTTCCCTCATTGCAGAAAAAAGAAGGACTGCAGATGCAAGATGGTAGCTAATATTGAAGGCAAGCAGATTACACTTGAATTCAAGCCAATTCAAATTGAAGAAGACCATGTCTACTATGTTCCACAAAGGAGGCCTTGGGCTCCAAGACAAGGTATGACACCAGATCCACTCTCTTATGTTGGGACATATTTCAATTCCTATCATCTGGTAACCAATGGCAGCCCCCATATCAATCCAACTATGGAGGATATCCACCACAACCTTGGGCTAACCCTCCAAATGCTTGGCCCAATCATCAAAACTCTCCACACCAATGGCAGCAACCTCAAGGGAATTGGCAGCAATTTCAAGGGCATTGGCAACCACCTCTAGGAAATTGGAAACAAAAAATTGATGGAGGGGAGGACAGCAATGGCCTACCCAGACAACCAACTACATGCAACCACCTTTTCAACCCCAATAGCCTACTATAATGCCTCCACCTGCTAATTCAAGCTCAAATGCACCTAAACCTACTCAGCCAACACCCAATCCAAATAACAAACCACAACAACAACCTGTATACTCTGTTGATTCAAATCAATTCCCTGCATGTGTTGTGAGTGTAAGTGACATCCACTTGCATTTAAGAACCACTTTACTAGCCCCTTCCAAGCCCATTATCGTTGAGCTTCCTATGGAAGAGGAAGAGGAACCTCTGAATGATCCCATTTAGCCAAGTGCACTTAAAAATCTTGAATGAGTCCAAGTCAAACAAACTAAATAAGAACCACCTTTTCCTCAGAGATTGGAAGTTGCCAAGAAGAAGGAAGAAAAGGAGGATACAACTTTTGACATCCTAAATTAGTTGAAGCATATATGTGTCCAGATCCCTCTATTCCAAGCCATAAAGGATGTCCAATTCTATGGCAAGGCAATCAAGGAAGCATGCCTCAAGAAGCCAGGTAGGAAGAAGAAAGACTCCACTATAGTTCATGTGGTGGGACAGCTTGATAATATCATACTTAAAAAATTGACTATCCCTAAGTATAATGACTCAGGTAGTCCTATGGTAGCAGTTGTCATAAATGGGATTCAAATAAAGAATGCTTTGATTGATTAGGGGAAAAAATAAATGTAATGACCAATGAAATCCTACAACAACTAAACCTAGCAAGCATAAGATCTACTCCTATTGTCATGTAGCTTGCTGATAGTTATATTGTTAAGCCTAATGGTATAGTGGAGGCTCTTGTGGTGATTCTAGACTCGTGGGAGTACCCAATAGACTTCGTGATTCTTTCTCCTAAAGCTACTCTAGGTGGGTATCCCATTATTCTTGGAAGGCTATGGTTAGCAACTGTAGATGCATATATTGGATGTCGGTCAAGTGAAATGACCATTTCTGATGGGAAGAGTACCAAAAATTTTGTTCTTTATCCTCTTGCTCAGCCATCCCATGATGAAGATAATCCCGTATGACCACATGTTGGTGAAGAGGCCAAGGAAGTTAATTTTGTGGCGAAGCTTATGATGTTAGGCAGAAGCTCCTTCATGTAGCTTCAAGACGAAGATGAAGTATTGGTTAACATTATTTAGAACCATTGTGAAGTGGAGGAAGCATCATCTTCTCATTCTACTACTCCAGTCAAGACACTTCTGCCTACTCTTCTTGCAGCTATTGATCCTGTAGACGTTCTTCCTACAGCCACTCTTCCTATGGCCATTATTCTTGTAGACAGAATTCATGTAGAAACAAGTATGTCCCATACATTGCTACCATATGAACTCAAGGTACCATGTGTTAATGAAGTAGTTGTGATAGAGTTAACTGCACAAGTACAGGTGTCAGAAGGAAAGTATTTGAACGTTAACAACAAACTGAGTGAAGAACAACAATTGCTATTGGTCAACTTATTGAGGACCTATCAACATGCATTTACATGGCACTATCATGAGATGAAGGGATTGGATCCTAAGCTTTGCACTCACAGAATTCATATCAGAGATGATTGCACCCCAATGAGGCAGCCACAAAGAAGAATTAACCCTGCACTAAGAGAAATTGTAAAAGGAGAACTGTTGAAGTTGTTAGATGTAGGATTTATCTACCCCATTTCAGATAGCCAGTGGGTGTCCCCATTAGTGATTGTGCCTAAAAAAGGAGGCAAATAGCAAGTTTTTGTTGATTACATGGAACTTAATGCTGCCACAAAAAAGGACCATTTTCCCTTACCTTTCATAGATCAAGTTTTTGACTCACTTGCAAGAAAGCAATACTTTTCTTTTCTAGATGGATTCAGTGGCTATAACCAAATCCAAATTGCACCAGAGGGCCAGGAGAAGACCACCTTTACTTGTCCATGGGGGACCTATGCCTACTCAGTACTCCCATTTGGCTTATGCAATGCACCTGCAACTTTTCAGATGGCAGTCCTTAGCATATCTTCAGACATTTCTCATGATTGCATGGAAATTAATATGGATGATTTCACCATCTATGGTGTAGATTTCAATGAAGTATTGGAGAATCTCAAGAAATTCCTATAGATATGTGAAGATCACAATCTCTCTCTAAATAGTGAAAAGTGCTTCATGATGATGCAGGAAGGTGTAGTTCTTGGGCACTACATCTCTCACAAGGGAATTCAAGTAGATCCTACAAAGATTGAGGTAATCACAAATCTACCCAAACCTACAAAACAAAAGGATGTTAGGATTTTCTTGGGACATGTAGGCTATTATAGGCAGTTCATCAAGGATTTTAGCAAAATAGCAACACCATTGTATAGACCTTCCTCACTAAAGATGTTGAATTCCAGTGGACTGAAGATTGTGACAAGTCATTTTCTAATTTGAAGGTACCCTTGACTCATGCTCCTATACTCAAAGGACCTAATTGGGAGCTTCCTTTCCACATCCATACAAATGCATCAAATTATTCCATAGAAGCAGTCGTAGGACATAAAAAAAAGAGCTATTGAAAATGCCATTTATTTTGTCAGCAAGAACTTTCAGGGAGCTGACTTCCACTATACAGTGACAGAGAAAGAAATGTTGGTAGTAATCTATGCCCTGAACAAATTCAGGCATTATATAGTAGGTTACCAAATCTTTGTGTGCAATGATCATGCAGCCATTAGGTATCTCATGAATAAGCCTCTGATCTCTGGTAGGTTGGCAAGATGGTTATTGTTGATGCAGGAGCTTGACATAACCATTGTGGATAAACTAGGAAAGGCCAATGTTGTTGCAGACTTTCTTTCAAGGTTGACTACATCAAAAGATAATCAAGCCATAGATGACTCTTTTCCTAATGAGCATCTATTCTCCATTAGTGTATAAACACCCTGGTATGCTGACATAGCTAACTATTTGGTCACAGGTAGAGTTCCACCTCACTTCTCTCCAAAAGAGGGAAGGGAACTTATTGAAAAATATTTTCCTTTCCCATGGGTTGTTGGATGTTTTTTTTATACTAGACTAGACCATGTCATGAGGAGATGTGTGAGAGAAGATGAAACATATGAAATTTTGCATGCATGCCACAACAAACCATGTGGAGGACATTTTGCAGCCAAAAGGACAACAATGGAGATTTTGAACACGGGATATTACTGGCCAACACTTCACAAGGATGTAGGAAGGTATACCAGAAAATGTGATAGATGTCAATGAATAGGTAGACTAACCAGATCTGATGAGATGCCACTTTTCCCTCAAGTGGTAATCACTCTTTTTGACAAGTGGGGATTGGATTTTGTAGGACCCATTGACCCTCCATCAAATGGTAAATCTTATATCTTGGTATGCACTAATTATGTAACTAAATAGGTAGAAGTTAAGGCCATGAAGCATGCAAGAGATAACAAGGTTGCATAATTTCTTTATGAGGAGATTTTCACAAGGTATGGAGTTCCAAGACAGATAGTGACTGATCAAGGGACTCAATTCATATCAACCCTTGTTGTAACACTAGTTAATGAGTACAACATAAAACACAAGAAATCTACTCCTTACCACCCCTAGGCCAATGGTCAAGTTGAGCTAACCAATAGAGAAATTGAAGCTATTCTGACCAAGATAGTAGAGACCCACAGAAATCATTGGAAAAATAGATTACCAGAAGTTGTTTGGGCCTACAAAACTACCTGGAAAACAACTACAGGCTTCACTCCATTTGAGTTGATGTATGGAAACACAACTATGATTCCCATTGAATTTGAACATAAGACTCTTAGGACTGCAATAGATTTAGGGATGGATATCTTTGAGCCACGGAGAGAAAGAATCCTGCAATTGAATACTTTGGATGAGATGAGGAGAGCATCCTTGCATCACACCGAGGTAGTGCAAAATCAGAGAATCAGGTAGCATGATAAATTTATTAAGGATAAGAAATTTCAACTATGAGACTGGGCATTGCTTTATGATTCTAGATATTAGGACAATGCTAGAAAATTGCAGACAAGGTGGCTAGGACCATACGAGGTTGTTGAAGTATTCCTTAATTGTGTTGTTCATCTCACTATTATTGACCTAGTCAGATTCAAATTTCTTGAAAATGGTCATTGCCTCAGATTATATCACAAGTCAGCTTCCAAGGAGGAGCTCCTACAGCAATTCACTCAGCATGTTGCACCTGAACTTCTTGCAACCAAAGGAAGTGGACCTAGTGTCCCTCCTCCTAGCTAATTAAGGTATGTACTTGTCATCATAAAGACTTCCACTCCCGTGGGAGTCCATTTCTTTGCCCATCTACCCATCTGCCCATCCATTTCTACCTTTCTCTCTCTTCCATCACATCACTTCATTCCACTCCACCTCATTCCACCTCATTTTCATTAATTGCTCAACTTATTTCTTAAAAGGTGAGTGGTACTTTCTCCACAATCTTTGCAATGAATCCTCCACACATTCAAGTATGTGTGCATTAATTGCTATATCTTAATTGTCTTTAAGTGCATTCATTTAATTTTTGTACATTAGTATGGATGTTCACCATAGCATGCCAATATTCCCTACCCTATCAAATCATCATTCCACATGTGAGGACACATGCCCAAAATTAGGCTAGGGGGGAGGAAAAAGATGTGAATACTTTTCCCACATGTTAGTTCATGCTGGTCTACGTCAGCCAAATTTAAATTGAGTCGATTTGAAATTTGGGTGAGAGGATGACTCACATGTGTGAAGTGACACCAATTGCCACCACCATTTCTCTCCATCATAGATTTCCTTTATTACTCCTTCCTTGCATTTATTAACCCTGTCATAATCTCGAGTTGCAAATAAAAGGTAAGTTAAAAAAGAGAAAATTCAGTCGACATTGGCATTGAAAATTTAGCAAGTGTTGTAGGAAGGTGAATCTGGTTTAGATGAGAATTTCAGGAAGGAAACTGCAAAGTGTTTGTTTGATTGTAGACAATGGGAGGTGGGTTAATTCAAAATGAACCCACCGTGCATGATGTATTAGTGCAGGATGCACAATGCCTAGCCAAATTCAGAAACTGCAGGTGGATAGACTACTTCCTGAAGCTAGATGATTCTGATGAAGACATTGCACTAGAATTCGCCCAGACATTATCTGAAGGGAAGGCCACAGTAAAAGGGTTGGAGGTCATAGTGATTGAAGAAAGAATTGTAGAAGTTACAGGGTTACCTGTTGATGGTAAAAATTACCATGTTTCTAGAGATGCTAGATTATCTAGGGCCAAATTTACATAGTTGAACGACCCTCCATTGAGCATAGATAAACAAGGAGCAAAGAGAATTTCTCTACCCGAGCCATGGAAGTAGATAGTTGTTTATGTCATAAAATATCATCTGTGAAGGTCGCCAGTCGAATTTTCATTTCAAGCACTTCAAGCTTTTGAATCATATGAGGCATGGAAGGAGGATGAATGTGTCAAACATTCTATACAACCTTCTTTCAATCATGGTGGCCAAGACTCAGAAAGGTAGGGACAATTCTGTCTCCCACCATTGTTTGATTAAATTGCTAGTTGAGAAGTCTCTACATGATGTATCTGGAATGACCTAGGAAGAATTCATAAAGATTGATCAAATTAGACCTGAGCACTTGCAACCTAGGGTTTTACCTCAACCATATAGGTCTAGTAGGAGATTAAGCATGGCTGAAGCCACTCTTGGTGCTTCAACCTCTAGCGTAGGCCCTAGTACAAACCCTCCTACAACAAAAGAAACCATAGAAATTAGCTCTTCTGACATAAATAACCTAGACAAAGAAAGTTCTTCCCTAGATTCTGATGATGATGTTCCACTTGGGATCCTAATGAAAACTAGGGCATAGAAAAGAGAGGTAGAAATGAGAAAAGGAAAAGCCAAGAAGCAGCCGACATAAAAAAAATACTGAGCTCTTGGAAGTGGAAGGCTGACACTATCCTACAGCCAAAAAAAACATGAGAGCCCTCCCAGAAAATCAAGACCCCTCGGACTAGCCTATGGTACGCCTCTGCAAGAAAGTCCTAAGTCTAGAGACATATCACAGGAGGACACAAAAGCTCTAATGGGGCAGGTGAATGTCGAGGAAGAGGATGTATTTAAGACGACATCAAACATAACATTGGAAAACCTTGTTGACATTGCAAAACAAGTGGAGAATCAAGGGTATGAGGAAAATTAGTATTTCCTGTAGCAAGAGATCCTACAACAAGAGTTCTTGCAACAACAACAAAAAAAAGAACAATCAGTACCCCTGCATCCTGAATTAGTGGGACAACCTGAATCCTTGCAATTAGTACTATATAGAGAGCAAGCATCAATGCCAAGGAAAATGCTAGTAGGAATGCATAAACCCCTTGATTTCTCAATACACATGGTAGCTATGCATTTATGGAAGGAAATGCAAAGAAGTGAAGAAGAATGGAAGGAGGAGAAGTGCAGATTGAAGAAGGAAATTCAAAAGAAAGATGAGGAGATTAAAGACAAGGATTCAAAGATTGCCACCCTGAAGAAGAATGTGGATGATATGGCAGCCTTAGTACCACATATTTTAGAGTGTAGGGCCCCTCCAAAGGTCTATGCTCTGCATTTGAAGGAAAGGTATATTTCTTTTAAGCTAGGAATAATTGTTTCAGGTTTGAACCCTTCTATTGAGACCCCTATTGAATTTTTCAATACTTATCAAATTGCTTCCCCTGAAATGAAGAATTTTTTGTGTGAGTTTTATTTGCATAATTATGCTATGACTCAAGACCATGATTGGAACCCACTACTGTATGTTGGAGATGTCCAATTAAGGGCATTTATTTCTTGGGTACAAAATGAGATTAGTTGGGGGCAACAACATGGGGCTTATAAGCAATTGGAGTCCAACATCCCTCTGCCCATCAGGATTGAATAAAGGAATCCAAGGGACATTTATAGGGAATAGCACAAAATGCTTTTCATACCTAGCTTTGGTAATAGGATTATGCCTTGGATAGAAGCAGTCTACAATGAGTATGAGGTAAAGGAAAAAACAAAAGAGGAAACCATGAAGAGATACCTCTCACAAAAATGGAACAACCTAACTGATGATCTCAAATAGGCTAAGCCTCATTCCATCCAGAACTATGTTGCAACTCTTAAAAGAATTGACAAAATATTCACATTAGAACAAAACGGCGATTTTGGCTTCCCCTAACTTTTCAACCACCCATCCTAATGTGACATGTACCAAACTTTAGGTTCTACCAATATGATATTGCTACAAAGAAATAGAGATGGAGTAGATTGGAAAAATTGGGAGGATTCTATTGGGACCCTAATTCACGAACAACAAACACTAATGTAGGGCAGTTGTTAGTTGCAAATTTCAGAACATTGACCAAGTAGAAGAATAACCCTTCCCCTGTTGGAGGACCAACAAGACCTTAGGTTGGGGTGAGTGATGAGCCTAGTTTATGGTCTAGTTTTGGGTAGAATTTATGGTTTGTTTGTTGAAGATATCATGGACCTTGATGTTAAGTGTTGATATTTTTTATGATATTTCCTCAGAACTATTGACATTGGGCTTAATCCTATTTCTACAAACCTTTAATGTTAATGGCATGTTATATGGACTATCTATATTAATTTTGCATGTGGTTAATGAATGTTCTTTAAGGTGGTTACAGATATGCAATTATTGTGTGTACTAACATTGCCATGTAGATGAGGATGCTAAATTGAGGAAGACACCGCCAACTGGGCATACACCATAACATCCAGCAAGGGAATCGTTCAAAGGTCAAAGGAGGACAGCGGTAGGAGATTCCCCATGCAAACCAAATGAATCGCCTTGTAGTGGTCTTTATTGATGTTGAGCAAACATTTGTGTTACTGCAGTGTTAAATCTGTAGTTGGACATGCATGTCTAACTAGATTCCATGCATGCGTAACCGCCGACCCACTTTCTTTGTTTTCTCTTAATGGCATCCTCCCCATTCATGGAGTTGACTGCCCTGTTTAGTTGGTAGTATAGTTATGTTACTCTTTTGTACTCATGTTTTCTAATGAATAAAATAAAGTTCTAAGTTTGAGCATCTGAGTTTTTGTTAGTAGTAGAGGATACTCTCCAAGGGGGCCCACTTGGTGAGAAATCCATCCTTTAGCTTAGTTTAGCCTAGTTATTACTTTTTGTTTAGTAATTAGTCAAGAATTTGGTGTTGACTATTCATGCAGCCACTAGAATTCCATTATGTGACTATTCTTGCAGCCAAAGTAGACAAAGTAGTTTTTTTGTTTGTTGTTCATATTTTCATTTTTGTCAAGCAGTTCAAAGCTTAGTATGGTTGTTGGTTGATGGTCAACATTTATATTATTCCTTTCCAAGCAATTTACTTTCAACATTGTGTCTTTCTTAGCTGTAGAATGAAAATGGCTATTTTGAGTTCCTAGTGCACATATTGTGCTGACCCATTTCAAGTTCACATCCCTGGGTTGACAAGTTAAATGCACCTTCGTGATGATTGAATGACTATTCAGTTTAGATGTCCAATCTCTGGATCACAGCTGTAAGAGCGTAGTTGTTAAATCATTGTAGGAGGCCAACATTCAACATAGAATCATACCACCTCACCTAACAACCAATAATAAAAAAAAACCTTTCTCTGTAAAACTTCCCAATTTACCATCCTTGGAGATACCTTATACTGTTGAATTTTCAATGGTACTTTACTCTAATGTCTCAATGCAAAAGAAGCACAAACTGCCTTGCAAGAGGTACACGAAGATGTTTTTGGGTCCCATGCTAGTGGACCTAACCTAGTCTAGAAGTTGCTATGAACAAGGTACTATTGGCCATCACTAGAGCAAGAAGCAATTCATTTTTCCAATAAGTTTCGTCAATACCAACAACATGGAGATCTTGTGCATGCACCTATGCAAGAGTTGCATCCTATCACTACCCCATGGCCCTTCTCTCAATGGGGACTTGACTTAATAGGAAAGATATCACCAACCTCATCCAACAGACACAAATTCATCATCACTGTCATGGAGTACAAAATGGATAGAATTTATTCCTTTAACTTATATCACAAGGAAAGAAATAGCTAAGTTCATTCTTAACTATTTGATTTGTGGATATGGTATCCCATAGAATATCATAATAGATAATGGAACTCCATTTAAGAACCAAGATTTTTGTGATATTTGCTCAAGATTATCTATCCAACACCATTTTTTAACCCCATATTATCCCCAAGGAAATAGCCAAACTGAAGCATCTAATAAGACCATCCTAAAAATCCTAAAGAAAACTGTTAATGACATCAACCGTGACTGGCTCCTACAACTAAACCCCGCCTTATGGGCTTATAGAACTAGCATTTGCACACCTACAAGTGTGGCTCCCTTTTCCTTGGTCTATGGATTTGAAACAATATTTCCTATAGAGGTTGAAATCTCATCCCTAAGAGTATCATTGAAGGATCTTGTTAGCAATGAAGAGTATCGGGTATCTAGACTCAATGAGATTGAACTCTTAGATGAAATACGCTTGAGTGCATTGAACCATCTACATGCCTATCAAAATTAGCTTAAGTGAAGCTACAATAAGAGAATTAGAAATAGGAGATTTGAGGTTGGTGACATGATCCTAAGGAAAATCAGAAGATCTAACCGAATCAAGATGGGAAAGGTAAGTTCGAACCAAATTGGCTAGGTCCCTACATCATTATAGCAAGCTATCACTCTAGAGCATATATGTTGGCTATGCCAAAAGGAGAACCTCTAGTCGAACCTCTTAACAACAACCATCTCAAGAAGTTCTACACTTAGAGTATCAAAATATCCCAAGCAAAAAATCAAAAAATCAATAAAATAGTAAAGAGAAAGAAATCGTCCTTTAAGTGAAAACCACCTTGTGGTGCTTCTAGGATCGATACCGTAGTGAAATCCTAGTAAACAAGTGTTATGTTTGAATAATTCCTACATTCTTATCTATCAACACTATCCATCTACTATCACATCCACTCCATCCATCACATAATAAAACATGCACCCAACCATGGCCCAATAATTGATCAAGTGTTGAACCTTGTTGCACCTTCTCTATCCACCATCTATTTTATCCACCTATCTGGTGCAGGAGCACCTAGGCTAACCTCCATTTTGTTTGTTATCAATTTTGGCTTGTACCTGACCTTAGCCAAGTCAGGGTGATAGTGTGTTTATTTTGAACCTTAGAAGGTCTTGCTTGTGTGTGGTGAGTTAGTCACTAGGACTAAAGTCACCTTAGTTTAATCATTGTTGTTAACTTTTGCTTTAATTAGCTTAGTAGGTTAATTTGAGTGTTGAGCCTTGAATGTGTTCTAAACACATCTAAGTTGTTAGAAGATGCCAAGAGGCAGTTAGGGGAGTTGATGGCTCAGAATCAAGGAGATTGAGGTCCTAAGATTTAGGATGATGGAAAAGTTGCAAGAATGTTGCAAAGTTGCATGACAACATTTATTAGGTTGCATGCAACTTAGTTGTCTTGGATCCCCTAAAAGTTAGGAGTGTGGGATCGATCAACATCCCTTGAAACATGGAAAATGCATTTATGTAAGGGTGGTGGCTCGTTGGCAAGCAGTTAGTTAATTGTAATCAAGTTTTTGTTTTGTGTGAATAGAGAAATTCTGCATTTTCCTGTGTATACCGAATGTTCTTGTGTGACAGTTCTATTAGATGAATTAGATGTGTTGATTTGCTAGTATATTTTTGTTCATACAGTAGTCTTGAGCATTTTCCATTTTGTAATCAAGTTGTTTAGAGTTGATTTGGTACTTTGAATTCATAGATTAGGTTCTAGAGGGTTTGTTATCTCTGTTTTGAACAGTCAGTCCTTTAATGGCTCCCCCATGAAATCTAGCCACGGGGTTTTCCTAAGAGTGGATGGATTTTTTAGGGGAGCCATGTATCTATATATATCTAGTAGTAAGAGTCATGGGGAGTCGAGCAAGTATTTCTAAACTCAAACCCTAGGCGAGCTTGGGAAGTCCGGTTAGAGGTTTGAGAGTCAAAGATTGAAGAGAACAGGCAGGGGAAGGAGGTACTGTATGGAACAAGTATAGTTCCAAGTGGGGAAATACCTTACCTAAGAATGCTAGGAGGATTGAGGCTTGATCAATCCATTTGTGTGAGAAATTGGCAAGAGATCATTGTAACCCTAGGAATTAGGCCTATTAGCCCTATTTACCCTAGATTGTAGGAGCCCACTGTACGGAGGAGACAGGGGTCTGAAACCCTATGAATATTTTAAAGGACCAAAAAGGGTATCTGGAAGTGAAGTTCATTTGCTAGGTTGTTTGGAAATTTTGGGCAAGAAAAGCAAAAAGGTGACTGGTAAGGGCTACAAGAATTAGGCCCCTTCAAAGCAAAATCTTGAGATCGGTAAGAGTGAAGAGTGAAGACCCTCCAAGATGTATTTAATTGGATGTGTTTGGAAAGATTTCAGTATCTCAGACACCCCTGCAAGCAGTTCAATGTATTGTGTGATGTTGGCACTTAGAATCTTCTAAGTGGAAGAGACAGTTTACTAGTTGCAAAGAGGTGTTGGTCTTCTAGGGTGAAGCACAAGAGGGAAAACTCTTGGAGAAGAGTTGGAGCAGGACTTGGTTAATCATCCAAGCCTAACAAGAACCTATTGGTATCAGGTTCCAGGAAGAAGACTGTGAAAAGGTCTTCTAGTAGATTGTGCAAGCAAGCCTTGGAACACCAATTACACCACTATCCCTAATAAAACATAATCCTATTTTGAACTAGGGGAAACCTCCTAAACCTGGTAGCAGATTAGATCCTTGTTCATCCCATCACTTGTAGAAAAATATCAAAATAAAATTTAAAAAATATCCAAAAAACATCCAAAAAATCGTCAAAATCCAAAACAAAGTTGTAAAACACAAAATCCCAAAAATAGTGTAGGTCATCTCCAGACGAGCTACAATTGAGTCAAAATAAATTAAACTATGGTGTCTTTGTGTGTAGAACATGGGCAAGGCCATCATTTATGAGCTCTTGAGGCACTAGGTTAGTCCATTTAGGTCCCCCTCTTTGTCTCTAAACTTTTTTGAAAATTTAAAAACATTCAAATATCTTATCAAAGTATGAAAACATTCATAAAAAAAAAACTCCAAAAATAGTGTCAATCATGGTCAATCAAACTACGTCATCTCTGAGAATATGTAGGCAAGGCCATCATCGATGAGCAACCAAGGAACTAGGTCAATCCCCTTAGGTCCCCCCTCTTGGTTTCTAAATCTTTCGAAAACGTCAAAAACAACATCAAATAACCTCAAAAGCATAAAAATATTCAAAAAATATTGAAAGTCCTATCTCCATTATCACCTATCCGCAATAAACTCTCCATCCATAATAAATAATTATTACCTTCAACCTTTGACAACGCAATCAATAAGCAAAGAAAACATCAAAATCCAAAAACTTCCAAGCAAAGAAACAAAACGACTAGATCATCATCAGACTAAAACATTGCCTAAATATTAACTACCATACCTTTTGAAAATCATTATCAATATCCTAATATGTTTCTTAATGGATAAATCGTTCCTACAATAGGTATTATCAATGGGTAAAATCATGAAACATTAAATCATTTATGGCAAGTGATACAACAACATTATTTTATCTTTTGATTTATCTTAATGTCTCATTCCCAGGATCTCTCAAGGATGTCCATAAGGATTTAGAGAAGAAGGAATGGGGGCATTGATCATCAATTTTGTTTTCTTTATTTGTTGGATTTTTTTTAATACTACCAAGGCAAATACTTGTTTTGTTCTAAGTGTGGAAGTCATTTTGGGGCAATTCATGTAGCGATTGCATGTTAGGTACTCCATACCTCTTTGTGTAACTGGTCTGAAATGTTTTGAAACTTCTCACCGATACACTCTAACAAGGTTTTTGTATGTATGGTATGAGCAAGAATACTCCTTGTTTGTGGAGTAAAAGTCCATGTAATAGATACAAAGTCGCCTTGGTCATTAATACCCTGGTGCATTATGTCTATTTGTTACATTAATGATTGCTAAACATTACTTAGTCTCCATAAAGAACAATCAAACTCATCATGCTTTACATATCATGAATCATCCAATTTTTTCTATCCTTTGATCCTGCTAACAGTTCTTCTAGCTAACATCTCCATCTTGCATCACAATATCATTAAAACTTTTTTGTGAGCTCGACCTGAAAAGTAATTTTTTGGCCTACCTCTCGAGGGGGAAGCCCAATGTCTTATCGTACTTCCACGGACCACCAAGGCACAATGGGGCATATTCAATTTTTTCTTTCTTGATCCGAACATCAAATTCTTTAAAACAACGCATCAGGTACATTGTGTCAAAGAGGGGCAAAATGTAGACATGTAAAAATGGCTTAATGCGTATCACACATCCTGAATGGAATTTTTCCATTACGGCTTCACTCTCATTATCATTATTGCATTTTGCCTCATTAACATCATTGATCCCCTTTTTAACATCATTTGCATCATTAACCCTATTTTCCTCTATTAATTAGATAATCTTGAGTTATTTAATTAATTCACTATGTCATCACCTCATTTAACCTTATTCCTCCTAATTGATTAAATAAACATTAATTATTTAATTATGTCTCTAAAATTACTTATTCTTCTAAATTAATTAAATAGTTATCATTAATTATTTAATTAATTTAATTTTCCTCTTCCAAATTAAATAATTAAATCAATTATTCAATTTCCCCAAATTCACTCAATATGGTCAATCAATAAATAAACTTTTATTTATTAAATCAAACACACCTTGCACGTTCCTCTCAATATTAATTAATTAATCATTCTCACATATTTTGATTGAAGAAATCATGTCCACTAATTACTCAATCCAATTTGGTAATCTCACTCATTACTCAATATAATTTTCCAATCCCACTAATTACTCAATCCAATTTGGTAATCTCACTGATTACTCAATCTAAATTTCCAATCCTACTAATTATCCAATCCAATCCCATTGATTATCCAATCAATTCCCTTGATTGGATTAATTAGGTTAGTTAACTAATCAATCTATTTCCTCTCAACGGACCTCAACTGTTGATCCTGATCTTTCATCTTTGAATCTCGATCGTTCATCTAAAACTTGCAAATCTATAAAATAACCCTCATCCCTATCATAATTGATCCAAAGAATTTGTAGAAAGTTCATGTCAGTGTGATTCTTGAGCAAATTGAGCAAATACTCTTGCATTCTAGGTCATCATCATCATCATCATTATCAAGCTTTTGCAAACCATGAAGGCTTTGTGTTGAAGAGCAATCTGACATACCAAGATCAACATGAATATACTCTGACACGGATGGTAAGATTGTGTAGTTTGAATTAATTTATGTTTTCATTTGATTATGCTAACTTTGTTTGTTCAATTCATGGCTATGACAATTACATTTCATGAGTAGGTTGGGTTTTATCCTTTTGTTTTCTATTTCATTTGATTTTATTAATGCTAATTACTGATCCGTATTTCCCTTAAAAAGATATTGTGCTCATCCTTCTCCAGTTTTATTTCTTTGCAAGGGGTGGTGACTCTGTTGTCAATAAATTTAGAGTACAACTAAGTACTATAAAATGGAAGGAATAATATGATTATATAAGAACAATATAAGCAAGGATTTGACCAAGGAAACCTAGAATAAGGAACAACACACATGGAAGCCAAGAAATATGAGTAAGAATTCTACCTCTACTACCAAACAGTTTGAAGATTTTGTATTTAATAGTGAAATATATACTCAACCCTCATATCATAGTGAAAAATATACTCCTAGAACCACTAGAGGTGAAAGTAAAGATGTGGCATAGCCCTGGATATAAAAAGTTTCTAAATTTTCTTGAGAGGAAAAGAAATAAAAGGGAAGTTTATGCCCATTTTAATGAATCCCTTACAGCTAAACTAGGGTAAAATGCTACATTTATTGGAGTACCAATAAAGCCTATAATATGGTGAAAGAGAAAATCCCATTTGGTAAAAAGGATACCTACATAATGCATAAGATGAGGGTTATAAGGATTATGAGTATATTGAAGAAAAACCTAGAGATTAGTCTAGAGAAAGGTTGGAACTTAGGGAGAAGATGACCATACCCAAGAAGTAGTCAACCTAAGAGATAAGTTGGCCAAATTACAAGCTAAGAGGGATGATGAAGACTTAAGAAGAAGACTAGAGAAACTTAGATATATGTACCAACAAGGTCATAGTAGACTAGGAAACCTTGGAGGTGGATGGACAAACCAAGGATGATGTAGACACAACAAAATACAAGTTCTTGCTAGGTCTTCTTTAAACTTAAATAGGTATAGACAATTGAAATTTATTGGAATACCAAGTTATCCTAATCCAATACTTATAGAGGTGAGGGGAATAACATTATCTCTAGAGAGGATCATCTTAGATATTTTAATAACCTCACTGATGGCTTTGAAATTGAAGAGGACATATAGATGAGTTTTTCTTTTAGTATCTAGATGATATAGCTAGAGAGTGGTATAAGAGTTTTCTAAGAGAAGTACTGGGTCCTAAGTAGAGTTCCAAAGTCTTTTTAGAGATCAGTATTGGGAAAAAATTGATCCCAAGTTTATAATAAATGATTTTAAAATTTTAAAGGGATCAAATGAATTTGTCTCTAAATTTAACTCAAGATTTTTTAAATTAATATCCAATATTCCAGCTCATATGAGGAAAATTGTGTCCATGTGCTTGGTATTATAATGTAATGCAAGTGATGCAAATATGGGGTAACTTTTTAGAGACAATAATCCCTGGACATTAGGAGATGCATATTTTATTGCCTCTAATATTGAGATTAATAAAATAGATTTTTGAAAATGGAGATAAAGGAGTATGTGAAGATATTGTCAAATGATAGAGGAAAATTTAGTAAAGCACCAACTACTAAAGACAAAATTGATCAAGTAATGCATGCCCTAAAATAATTGAGATACAAGGTAGCTAAAAATAGAAAAGGTAGGGTCAAAAATAAAGTAAAAAGTTACCTAGACCATATGCCCAAGCCTATAATACCACTTTCCACAATAGGAAAGTAGTGACAACACACCCTAAAGGACCAAAAAATAAGATACTCTTGATCCTCTAAGGATTTCAGGTACTAGTAATGTAGATGATACTTCTTGGTGGATCACTTTCCCAATACCACACTCACCATCACAATTTTTATAGTTGTAGTAGTCCTAAACCCTAATGAATACTATGATGAATGCAATGACAATAGTCAAGGGGAAGCTTTAGATTTAAAACAAAAAAATAAATAATATATTATCCTCCCAAGGTTTTTATTGTGAAGGTGACTAATTTTCTAAAGAAGAAGGTGGTCATGAACAAGAAATAGAAGACATGAGACATGCTAAGAGTTTCCATAATCAACAAATATTTTTTAATGAAGACGAAGAGGAAGAGGTTCATGTCCATAATGTGGAATCTTATACAAATAAGTTTTAGGTGAGAAGGCCTTTCGATGAATTAATTATAGTATAATTTGTTTAGGTCAATTGTGAATACAATTTGATGAGCAAGAAGACTTAGATGTGAGGTCATGTGATGGGAGATGTTAAAGGAATTTGCATCAAGTAAAATAGAAGGAACAAGGTCCCCATCTAAGAAAAATGAATAGAGCTAAGGAAAAATAAACCACTATAAATAAATAAATAAATTCTAATATCTCATATGTGAAGATTAGATACCCAAATACCAAAAATATCTAGCCGACAAAGGCAACTATGACAACTGAGAAGTCAAAACAAGGTACTATAAATCATACAAACTCTTCTACTATTGGTTATCCACCTAATATATCGTTTATAGCCCCTAGCCCTACCAATTGTGTCATAAGGAGTTAATTTTTTTTTTTTTTAGCATAACTTGGGTGTGTGGAGTTGGAATTTTACAAACAAGATATTGTTAAAAATTTTGTTCCACAAATTTTCTAGTGGTGTGGTCTCATCAAAAAAAAAAATTATTGGTAAATTAGATCACCTATTGAAGTCAAATCATCACCTTTTACTTTTAAGCTCATAAATTTTTGCATACATGTCTAATTTTTGTGATTCTTGTAATGCCATAATGTATTTTAGAGCTATTCATATCTATCTGTACACTTTTTACAAAATATCCCCTAGGTATTTTTTATTTGGTTTGTTGTGATTTCACATTCCGCTCAATTACTTAGACATCTTGGTACCAAGAAATGTTCTATTTGTGTGAGACGAGTTTATTTAATTTTCTTTACTTGCATTAAGGTTATTGGTTTTTTATTTTATCCTTTGAGGGGGTGGATTTTTATATTCATCCTTTTATGGTAATAATAGAAAAGGATAATTATAAGTCTTCAAAAAACATCTTGCCACATCTTAGATGACTTAATATTTTTCCTTATCTTTATGGAATCATACCTAGAAACTAGACATACTAGGGAGTAGATCAACATAGGGTAATATCATTGATCATATTGTAGGAGTGATTTATTATAGTGTTGGTCATGACACTATGTGTGTTGTATTGTAAATGATTATGCCCACACACTTTGAACTAGACTTTGGGAGATTCATGGAGACCCTCATATCTCTCCATTCTCAGAGGATATTTTTGTAGATTGTCTTATTTCACTTAATGATGCAAATTGTGTACCCTTTGTAGATGAAACTTTAGAGGAGCTTGATTATATCATAGGTCTTGCATTTTTGGGGGGTTTAGAGGCATGTCTCCTTGTTCCCACTCTTCATATTGAGGTCTGATCTCCATATTTTGTTTTTTCTAATCATATTAGTATTGCCACATCCATGACCCCTATTGATTCAGTATAATACAAAATTCATCCTCTTTTAGACATATGTACTTGGGATTCATATCTATAAAGTATATCATCCTTTTTTGTAGAGTCTCATAGTGTAAATTTGGAGGATTAGTATGAGGAAATTCATCTCCTATTTCATGAAAATCACATCATCTTTGTTAGCCCACCATCATTATTATCTTTGGAGCTTGTTCTACATCAGTCTTTACAAGATTATGGAATGACATCATATCATTTTTTATGTGAACATTCAAGTAGTTTTCAAAGGCACACATCATTTGGATTTGGATTCCCTATTCATCACACTTATGAGAACAACTTCTTCAATCATTAGTGGATCTGTTTCTTCCTATGGGAAGAAATATTGTTTGCAAACAATGGATTGTGTTCTATCTTTGGGATTTCATCATTGGTAAGGAGAGCTACTTCTTTATGGGGGGATTCATATCCTCATATATTGGGTGGCATTCATTGTACTTATGTGACATAAGAAATCCTTGGGGTTCATATTGAGTCCTTCTCTCCTTCTTTCACTAGCACACATTTATTTCATTTTCTCTAATTTGGAGAGGAATTTTTTTTGTATGAGGTTTTATCTTTTTCTTTGATTATGAGAGATTCATTTATTTGTACATGGGTACCTCATTAGGCCTTATAGCTGGGATCCATCCATGTATCCATTCATGCATCCATTCATGCATTCATCATTAGGTTTTTAGCTTCTCCCTAAGCTATAATTAAAGGGCTATTAGAGTAAAATAAGCATATCACCTAAATAATTAATGAATTAGGTCCCAATTTTACTTTGTTACACTTGTATTAAGTGTAGGAGTTCTTTTCTATTATTAGGTCATGTGATTTTTTTGTCTTATAGCATAGGATGAGGACACTTGTCATGATCTAATTTAATCCTCACCTAAGGCTTCATCTAGGGTTACTTTTTCATTTTTCCTTTTATAAAGATTCATTATTCCTTATTATAATTATTCAATACAAAAGCTCAACCATGTTGCTTTGATAAATCAATTCATCTCTCAAGGTTGTATAGCACAATCAAATATATTCATTTGATATACAGAGAGATTTGGCTCATTTTAGTTTGATTTATACATTTGTCTTTGATAGAATTGATGAATGCTAATTTTCCACTCAAGTAAATAGATGATTTAGATTTGTCTCTTATTATGTATTCTTTCCTTTTTTATTTTTATTTCGATGATATATAAAATGTGGATGTATATATGAACAATATATTTCATATTGCTAACACTTTTTTAGACATGGTTCTTATGTTGTATTTTTATTTATTTGATAACACAAATACATGACATAGAAATAATATGAATTATCTTTTTTAGTTTTGACCTGGGGAAGTTAGAAGTCAAAAATAATATGAATGCTCTTTTCTAATTTTGACTTAGGGGAGTTAAAAGTCAACTATTCCATTACCTACTTGCTATAATTTGAGATGTAAGATTATAGGGAAGACAAGTGGAAAAATGAAGTATAGAAATGAAGATAAGAGATAATTTTATAATGAAAAAATGATTAATCTCGATCTATACTTAATATAGACAAAGGACATATAGTATTGGGTGGCTAGCTTTATAAGCATTTCCTAAACTTAGATCATAGATGGTTAATAGTTTAGACTTGGATAAAATGAATACATCCTCACTAAGGATGGCCTTTCAAAAGTGAGTGAGTGAGACTTTTAATTCTTTCACCTAACTTGTGCTTTTCTTTGGAATTTCTATTTTTTCCTTTCTTTAATCTTTTTTTTTGTGTTTTCTATTTTTTGTGTATTCTTTGACCTTGTTGGAATATACCCATTGACCTAATCCCACGATACTAGGAAGAAGTTAGAGCTTATTATCAAGTATCGGATAAAGTGAGTGAGGTGATAGATGCATCCCAAATGGATTCTTAGGGCTTTTTAATCCTTCCTCCTTATTAGGGATAATCGACAAAACCTTGTTAACTTCTAGGTAATATTATGGGCTTGACTATCTTATAGGAATGGTATTAATATATAATACAAGCTAGGACTAAGATCAATTTAATGTTCAATAATTACTTAAAGAATTATAAGATGTTTAGGGATAAATATTATGGAATAATGGGAAATCTCATAATCTAGCATGAATAAACAATGTGCTAGAAAGCTATAATTCCTATTAGGATGAAAATTAGGAGAGAGAAATCACATGACATAATGTGATGAGATGAACATAATGCAATACAATTCTTTTTTTAACCTTTTATTTCATCTTTTGATGTATTTATTAAGGTGTAATATATTTTTATGTTACATGCCTATATTTAAAGGCATTCAATTGATCATGTAAGCATCTATCCAAATATAAATTTACATTAGGGAAGGAAACACTTCACTTGTACAATAAAAATAATTTAGATTTGTACTATCATTCTTAAGAAAATATGTGTGTTTCCTTGTGACATAACAACCCTATGAGAGTATTTCTAACTATTGATCTTAGATATTCAAAAGGCACACAAGATATATAGAAACATCAAACAAATTGAAAAGCTAAAAATCTACATATTTCACAATATAAATTCACAAATATAATACAAATCTATGACTATATACTTATCACTAATCCCAAAACTTGTTTCTATATAAAGTGAATAACAATTTTTTATTCTAAAAAGCAAAAACTAAATTGTCCTTTACCATACCATATCAAATTTAATTCACTCTTCTTATTTATATTCCATTATTAGTTCATGCCAATAGGCAGGTTTACTATTGCAATCGGTGCATTTGCTTTTTCATTAGTTTGGCCAATAAGATTGTGTTGTTTAAATTTTTTTTGTCTTTTTCCTATAGTCGAGATTTATGCTCATATTTTTTGAGCTTGAAAATTATGGTTTATCTCTTTTTCTATTGGTTTGAGTAGGTCAATTTTTCATTTTCCTTTAAGTAAATTAGGAAAAAATGGGGGGATTATAAACATTATATATTGTGGAAAATATTTAATCAAGGGATGCATATAGTGCAAGTTTTGGCAGTGTGTTGGTCTATACTGAAGCAGTGAATGCATGTTTAATGCATTAAATGCAAAATTCACGATATGTGTTGGACAGCTGGTGCGTATGCAAGCAGATAATGCATAGTTAATCCATGAAATATGAGGCAAGTGCTTTTTATTATTATTGTTTGTTGCGACGCTTGTGATTTTGTGTAGTGCTTGAATGAGGGAGGAGCTGAAGGAACGGTGTGCAACTGGTGAGTGGGTTGTTTGTTTGTTTTTTATACTTGGTAAGTAGAAGTGTTAGCGGAGAAACTAAATGGTTTGAGCAAGGTCTTTTGGATCGTGGGTGCGAGATGTGTTGGAGGGCTGGTGGGAAGATATGCAATGAATGCATAGTTAATTGATGAAAGCTTAGGCGAGTGCTAGGTTTTGTTTGTGCTTATTATCATTTATTTATTGTTCGTTGAAAATCTCGTGGGTTTTTTAGCTATTGGTTGCAGTTTTGCATGTTCATTATTTTGTAAAAGTACAGTGGTCGTCAATGACTTCACCATGTGTTTATGATACTTGATAACTAGAAGTATTGCTTGTTGTTACAAGGGCTAATGGGGCAAGTGGGTACATTAAATTACATGTGCTTTGAGCAAGGTCTTGTGGACTGTGGGAGCAATGAATGCATTAATTATATGTTTATTGCTTGAGTGGCTAGTGTGCTATCAACAAAGCTTGAAAAGCAAAATGTGTGAGAGGTGTTGGAGGGTTGGTGGGTACATAAGCAATGAATGCATAGTTAATTCATGAAATGTGAGGCAAGAGCTAGGTTTTATCTATGCTTATTCCTGTTTGTTTGTTGTTTGTTAAAAAGCTTGTGTGTTTTTAGCTTTTAGTTCCGTTCTTTGACATTTGTTATTGTGTGGCAGTGCACTATTTGTGAGTGGCTTGTTTGTACGTTTATGATGCTTGGTTGGTGTCACAAGGGCTAACAGGGAATGCTTGGAAAAATTTATCATGTTGCTCTATTTTCTTGCAATATTTATTATCATTTTTTTATCGTTCGTTGAAAAGCTTGTGGGTTTTTTAGCTATTGGTTACAGTTTTGCATGTTCGTTATTCTATAAAAGTGCAGTGGGTGTCAATGGCTTCATTGTGTGTTTATGTTAGTTGATAACTAGAAGTATTGTTTGTTGTTACAAGGGCTAACGGGGCAAGTGGGTACATTAAATTACATGTGCTTTGAGCAAGGTCTTGTGGATTGTGGGGGAAGTGAATGCATTAATTATGTGTTTATTGCTTGACTGACTAGTATGCTATCAGCAAATCTCGGTAAGCAAATTGTGCGAGATGTGTTGGAGGGATGGTGGGTACAAAAGCAGTAAATGCATAGTTAATTCATGAAATGTGAGGCAAGAGCTAGGTTTTATTTTGCTTATTCTTGTTTGTTTGTTATTTGTTAAAAATCTTGTGTATTTTTGGCTTTTAGTTCCATTCTTCTATGTTTATTATTTTGTGGCAGTGCACTATTGGTGAGTGGCTTGTTTCTTTGTTTATGATGCTTGGTTGTTGCTATAAGGGCTAATGGGGAATGCTTAGAAAAATTTATCATGTTGGTCTTTTTTTTGCAATAATATTGTTGTTTTTGTGGTTGAGGTTTATGAATAGTGTATTATTTGTCATGGATTGTGGTCATTTGTTTAATTTTTCCTTGTAACAGGAATGATTACTTGCAATTGGAGTTGGAGGCAAACTTTTCTATGAGCGCAAATATACTTGGTTGTTGAACAAGGGACTAGAAGGTCATATTCTTGTATCATTCTTCCACTTTATTTCCAATGAATTTCAAGTCTTCCAATGTGCATAAAATATATGCTTTGGAAGAGTTGTGAACAATAAAGGAGAAGCTTGGTTCAAGAATATAACTTACTAAATAGACAGATGAGCATAGTGAATGGCATGTCATGTAATTCATAAACATAAAAAAAAAAAATTCATTGAAAAGCAGGTCACTATTGCAATTGTTAGTTCGTGTCGATAAGAAGTTTTACAATTGCATTTGTTGAATTTTCTTTTCAAATCATTTCTTGTTGTTCTTAAATTTCTTTCTTTTTTGTTGAAGAGCTTGTGTGTTTTTATCTTTCCATGTTCTTTATGTTAGAAGGGTTGTGGGGATAAATGGGTACATATAGTTGGTTGTTGAACAAGGAACTGAAAGGTCAGATTCTTGTATCATTCTGACAAATGAACATAGTGAATGAAATGCCATGTAATTCGTAAACATGAAGCTATTTTTATGTAGGGAAGCAAGCCGCTATTGCAATTGTTGAATTTGCTTTTGAATTAGTTGCTTTTCCAATCAAATTGCATTGTTTAAAATATTGTTGTCTTTTTTCTATAGTTGGGATTTAAGGACATATTTTTGTTTAAGTAAATTATGAAAATAGGAGGATATTGTGTATCTTGGAAAATATTTAATTAGTGCATGCAAATTGTGGGTGCTTTGGTGGTGGGGTAATGGGTTATGAAGCGGTGAATGCATGTTTAATTCATTAAATGCAAATTGTGCAAGGTGTGCTAGATATATGGTGAGTATGGAAGCAGTGAATGCATAGTTAATTCATGGAATCTTAGGCGAGTGTTGGATTTTGTTTGTGCTTATTATTGTTTGTTGAAAAGATTGTGGGTTTTTTAACTCTTGGTTGCACTTTTGCATGTTTGTTATTCTGTAAAAGTGCAGTGGTCGTGAATGGCTTAGTTGTCTATTTATGATACTTGATAACTAGAAGTATTGCTTGTTGCTAGAAGGGATAACGAGGCAAGTGGGTACATTAAATTACATATGCTTTGAGCAAGGTCTTGTGGGTTGTGGGGGAAGTGAATCCATTAATTATGTGTTTATTGCTTGAGTGGCTATTACCCTATTAGCAAAGCTCGGAAAGCAAATTTTGCAAGATGTGTTGGAGGGTTGGTGTGTACAGAAGCAGTGAATGCATAGTTAATTCATGAAATGTGAGGTGAGTACCAGGTTTTGTTTGTGCTTATTCTTGTGTATTTGTTGTTTGTTAAAAGCTTGTGTGTTTTTAGCATGATGCTTGGTTGTTGTTAGAAGGGCTAATAGGAAATTCTTGCAAAAATTTATAATGTTTGTCTATTGTTTTACAAATTTTATTGTTGTTTTTATGGTTCAGGTTTATGAATAGCATATTATTTGTCATGGACTGTGCTCATTTGTTTAGTTCTATCATGTGCCTCTAGTATTGATTTTCTTGTAAGAAAAGTAGCAAAGTAGAAGTAGATGACAAATTTTCCAGATAACTATAATGCATTGTAGAGCAGTGAATGCATAGTTAATGCATTAAATACTATGTCAATAGTGGCACAATTGTTATGTTTTCTAAGCCTAGGGTTACATTGCACAGTTGTTATGTTATGTGGGCTATGATCTACAAATATTGTAAAGAACATTTTGTAAATTAATTGTTATGGATCAGTAGAGTTTGTTAGCTATTAAATATTTACGAAAATACACAGAGTTCTATTCTACTAATTTACTTAAACAAAAATGAGTAGTAGACTGTTGGCATTTAATGCATTGGTTGTAGATTGATTGACAAGCCTACCATTTCCAATGTACATTATACAATTACAATAGTGAACTACTTTGATTGCAACAATGACTTGCCTTTGAGCAAAATGCCATGCACATGAAGTGCATGATGGCAGTAAAGCTGACACAATTTGCATTCAATTATTAATTTTAGCATTTTCATTTGTAATACTTGCTTGGCCAATGAAATTTGATTGTCTTGCAGTAGGTCTACTATTGATTTTAGTTTCAGTAAATTAGAAAAATATGGGAACATTATATACTTGGCATTTATGAACATATTTTTGGTGTTTGAAAAGCATTATTTATCTGTTTTGCTAGTGGTATGGAGCAATCCCAATACCTTGTAGTATGTGAATTGTGAACAACTATAAATGGTAATGCTCGTGTATGATTTTTTGTGCTACACACATTGTGAATGTCAAATAAGTGCACAGATGGTGAGAATGGCAAGGGTGTTACAAGTGAACATGTGAGAATATAGACTTGGAACAAATGTGTCTGTTGATTGATGCATTAGAATAGTAGTATGTTGTTGCTAAGAAAAAAAGAGCAATGCAATAATTTTTTTGCAAACATTCAGACAATAAATGCAAATTTCATAAGTCTTCCTACTAAGCTCATGGCTACTAAGGTAATGAATACATAGTGAATGCATTGAATGCCTTCACAGTAGATAGGACTTTGCTTATAGCATTCACGTCTTCCTTTGATAATTATTGTTTGTTACAATACTCACCTACTCCTTGGCTTCAACTATTGCATGTCATGAGTTACATAGCATATGCCATGTATTATACCCATTTCTTTCCCTAGCCTTTGTAACAACAACTAGCATACTTGAAAATTATGGTTTATCTCTTTTTCTATTAGTTTGAGTAGGTCAATTTTTCATTTTTATTTAAGCAAATTAGGAAGATAGGGGGACATTATATATTGTGACAAATATTTAATTGGGGGATGCATATTGTGCAAGCTTTGGTAGTAGACTGGTGAATACTGAAATAGAGAATGCATGTTTAATGCACTAAATGCAAACTTCACAATATGTGTTGAATAGCTAGCACAAACAGAAGCAGACAATGCATAGTTAATTCATGGAATATGAGACAAGTGTTGGTTTTTGCTTATTGTTTGTTGGAAATATTGTGTGTTTTGGGTTGTGGGTTACTATCTCTGACATTTGTCATTTTGTACAATGCTTGAACAAGGCAGGAGCCGTACGAACATCGTGCAACTGTTGAGTGGCTTGTCTATTTATTTTGGATACTTGATAGCTAGAAGTGTTAGAGGGAGAATTGTACGGTATGAACAAGGTCTTTTGGAATACAAGTTCCAAATGTATTGGAGGGCTAGTCAATGTGTATGCAGAGAATGCATAGTTAATTCATGAAATCTCATATGAGTGTTGGGTTTTTTTTATGCTTATTCTCATTTTTCTATTGTTTGTTTAAAAGCTTGTAGGTTTTTAAGCTCTTCATTGCACTTTTGTGTGTTCATTCTTATGAAAAATTGCATTGTTGGTGATGTTGAAAAAATGAGGCATTTTCTTAGCTTAATACTCTGTAAAACTTTAATATTGCTGATCTAAATAAGCTTTTTCTTTGTTACATATATTCTTTGTGGCTGATTATCTTGATTAATCCATTTTACTGTTGTAGAATGTAGACAAAAGTTGATAGAAGAACTAGACAGGATATTAGAAAGATTACACAAGATGTAACATTGAGAAACCCTTTCGGGAAAAAACTCCTCCAAGAATTATTCTATTATTCAATCTCTAAAATACAATAGCTCCAATTCTTGCTTGAGAATGCTTCTTCTATCTTTACCAATATTCTTCACACATGCAATAACAATTATAAAAACTCTCTTCAACTTTAATGAGATATAGAGGCAATAAGCAATCTTGTAATCTCCAAAAGATGACAATTACAATGCCCAAGCTCAAGCCCTATAAAAGATATGCCATATTGCTTCAATTTGAGTTCTTCTATGAAAAATAAAGCTTACAACATGTGCTTCATCCATTTGGGCGTCCCAAACTGAAGCTACAACTCATCCTTCACTTTGGTGATAATTCCAAAGCTCCTCCTCAAAGATGGTACCCAAAAGTAATCCTACTTAATTAAGCCTTCAAAAATATCTTATCATGCAAGAGAGGTAAATCCAAGAAAGCATCTTGGGAGCCCAAGTTGGCTCCAAATGATTTCTTGTTAACTGAAACATTCACTCAACACCATTCATGCAATCTGAATGGTCATCCCCTATTAACTGGAGGTAGTCCCTGTTATCTATCATACAACTCAAGTTATTAGCCATGCATTCCAAGTTAACTGAATTCAACTAACATACAACTAAACTAACTGAAAGTAATTGAACCATAATTGAACTGAACTAAACTAAACTAAACTAAACTAAACTGATTATGAACTGAACTAAACTGAATTGAACTTCATGCATGCCAACATCAACCCTAACTCCTAGGATCTTTACATGCATTCAGAAGTGTTATATGTTACTTTGAATAGTTAATTGAACTTAAGGTGAGTGTCACCTTACCATGTGGGCGCCCCATGTGCCCCTATTATTTAGGAACTCACAATGGATACCCTCACATGCTCCTAACATTTAGAATTAATTACAAATGTCAATAATCATGATGATTTTATCAAATATTTATCTCATCCTAATCTTTATGTTGTTGAATACATTCCAATAATCTAGGAGATACATGAAATAATTAATGTTTAGGATTTGCAATTAAATGGAATCCTATTTCCAGCATTCTCCCACTTGACATTATACATTGCAATTATTCTTAACAAGGAATAATAAATTTAAATCAAGTACAGAACTCAAGGCCAATGGCCTTCTTGCACCATGAGAACTTATCTGTAGGAACTGGCTTCATAAGATAATCTGCAACATTAGTCAAAGTGTCAAATTTTTCAATTAAAACTTTCCCACTCTCAACCATTTCTCGCACAAATTGATGTTGAACATCTACATGTTTAGTACGAGCATGATACATAGGATTTTTGGCTAAACAAATAGCACTCTAACTATCACATTCAAGCCTAACTTGCTTGCAATTAAAACCAATACTTGACCCAAGTCTATGTAACCAAACTATGTATCTTTAGAGGCATGTGTGGCAGCCATGTACTCTGCTTCTATGGTGGACAAAGCAACTGTGGGCTGCCTCTTACTCATCCAACTAACCGCAACTCCAAACAAAGTGTACACATAACCACTTGTTGACCTTGACTATCCAGATCTCTTGCCCAATCTGAATCAACAAACCCTTGTATGTCCAATGATCTATTCATAATATCAATATTATTAGAACCATGATATACTAAACAGTAATTTGAAGTCCCTCGTAAATATCTAAACACCCTCTTAACATATGTCCAATGTTCTTTACCAGGGTTAGACATAAACCTACTAAGAACTCCCATTACTTGTGCTATATTTGGTCTTGTACAAACCATTGCATACATTAAACTACCAATTGCACTAGCATACGAAATTTCAGACATTTTGTCAAAATCAAAATTAGATTTTGGACTCATATCTAAACTTAACTTCGTGCCAACTGGTAAAGAAATATTAACTAGTTTATTGTCCTGCATGTTAAATCTTTTAAAAATACTATCAACATAATTGCTCTGACTTAAGCAAAGCTTTTTGTTACCTCTATCTCTACTGATCTCCATACCAAGGATATATTTTGCAGCCCCTAGATCTTTCATCTCAAATGTGCTCGACAGTTGTGCTTTCAATTCTTTGATCATTACCTTGATGTTACCAATAAACATGCCATCAACATATAAGATAATAATTAAAAGTTGATCATCAATAACTTTTATGTAAACACAATGATCTTCCTCACTCCTAACATAACCAATTTTTAATATGAAAGTATCAAACTTCTAGTACCACATTCTGGGTGACTGTTTCAATCCATATGAGGATCTCTTTAACTTGCAAACCAATTCTTCTTTTCCTTTTACAACAAAACCTTCAGGTTGCTTCATATAAATCTCCTCATCAAGATTCCCATGCAAAAAAGCAGTTTTCACATCCATTTGCTCAATTTCAAAATCATAAGCAACAACAATAGATAAAAAGAATCTAATAGAAGTTAATTTAGCAACAGGAGAGAAGATTTCATTAAAGTCAACTCCCTCTCTTAGGGAGTAGCCCTTGGCTACTAATCTAGCCTTATACCTTTCGAGATTACCATTTGCACCAATCTTCTTTTTAAAAATCCATTTACAACCAATGGCCTTTCTATCTTTGAGAAAACTCTCAAGATCCCAAGTGTCACAAGTATCCAAGGATTCCATTTCCTCATGCATAGCTTGTGACCAAAGCTTGTTCTTGTCTAAGGACAAAGCTTCCCTATAAGAACTGGGTTCATCATTAGTACTCATTAAAGCAAAAATACAATGGAAATTAGGTGGGCTATACCTATCAACGGGATTCCATTGTCTTGTGGATCTCCTCAAAGGGGTTTCTACTTGTTCCTCAATATGCTCATCTTGAGCATCTATTTCAAAAGAATTCTTTGAACTCTCTTCTTCTAATCCATCCAATTATTCTTCAACATGTGCATCTTGTTGCTTCTCAGTATTTATCTCAAAATGCACTGTTCGAGAAGTATCCTTCTCCTTTGGTTGTTCTTCTCCTGAATAAGCTCTAAATTCCCTAAAAAATAACATCTCTAGATAAAGAAACTTTTCTTGTTAGTCGATTCCAAAGCTTGTATCCTTTTACATTTTCACCATAACCTATGAATATGCATTTATGTGCTTTAGGATCCAATTTAGATCACTTTTCTTGAGGCATGTGAACAAAAGCCTCACAACCAAAGATCCTTAAATGTGCAACACTGGGTTTCTTACCAAACCACATCTCATAAGGAGTTTTATCTTCAATAGATGAACTAGGGGATCTATTGATTAAATAACAAGAAGTACATACTGCTTCAGCCCATAAGGACCGTTAAAGCTTAGCACTACTTAACATACTCCTAGCTATTTCCATTAAGGTTTGGTTCATCCTTTCTGCTACTCCATTTTGTTGAGGTGTGTATGGAGTAGTTTTTTGTCTCACTATTCCTGCATGCTTACAATAATCATCAAATTCCTTAGAACAATACTCACCACCATTATCTAATCTCAACACTTTTATCTTATGATCCGATTGTTTCTCAACCAAAGCCTTAAATTCCTTAAACTTATTAAACACACCATATTTGTTATGCATAAAATATATCCAAGTGTATCTTGAGACATCATCAATAAATGTGACATAGTATCTATATTTTCCAATAGAGTCAATATCCACATGACCCATTACATCTGAGTGAATAATCTCTAATAATCTTTTAGCTCTATTTGTACCACTAGGAAATTTAGATCTAGAGTGCTTTCTAAACACATAGTGCTCACAAAAGTCATTTTTTCCAATATTATAATTAGGAATATCGTCAACCAAATTTTTATTAAGAATGGTCCTAAGACCTTTTTCACCTATATGGCCCAATCTATGGTGCCATAGCATACATGTATTTTCAGCTTCAGTTACATTTGATTAAATATTTACATTGGATTGGAGGTATTCAACTTAAACAAAGTCCCAATCTGAGATCCTTTAGCAACCACCATATTCCCTTTCACCAATCTGCAACCACCTTTGTCAAATGTCACATGCATTCCAAAATCATTAAACTTAGAGACAAAAAGTAGATTCCTTGCAAGTCCTAGAATATGTAAAACATCATTAAGGGTTTTACCACTACCATCACTGAAACACAATTTTACCTCTCCTTTTCCAACAACCTTTGTTGTGTTGTTGTCTCCAAAGAAGAAATCTCCTCCATCATATGCAGTATACTTAGAGCACCACTCCTTTCTAGGAGTCATATGATAGGAGCAACCTGAATCAATAAGCCAAGAGTTATCAACAACAGTATTAGAAGAAATGACTAATGTATAATTACTGTCATCAGATTTTTATATAGAAGCATCAGTACTCTTCTTCTTGCTCTTACAATCCTTTTTAATATGTCCAGGTTTTCCACAATTCCAACACTTTACCTTACTCTTACCAGGGGTTTTTGATTGTCCTTTAGACTTACCCTTTCCTTTCTTGTCTGCCTTAGATTCCTTCTCTTTAGGCCTACCTCTTACAAACAAGGCATCTTGGGAGCTAGTTTTAGACTTCCTCCTCATCTCCTCTGATAGGAGAGTAGGAATGATGTTGTCCATCTTTGGATCTACACCATTACCACTAATTGCAACTATTAGATTTTCCCAAGAATTTGGTAAAGAGTAAAGCAATAAAATGCATTTATCCTCATCCTCAAGCTTTACATTTACAAATGCTAACTGAATGAGAATTAAATTGAAAGCAAATAAATGTTGTGCTACTAAATCACCATCTTTCATTTTCAATGAATATAACTGCCTTTTTAGATACAACTTATTTGTTAGACTCTTTGTTTGATAAATATCTCCTATTCTTTTCCACAATTTATATGCATTGGTTTCCACTGAAACATTTAAAAGAACAACATCAACAAGACATAATCTAATTGTTCCTCTTGCCTTTTTATCTAACTTAACCCAATGTTCATCTGAAATAGTTGTAGGTGTCTTTGTCTCATTATTAACTGCTAGCCACTAATCTCTTTCTTCAAGAAGATCTTCCATTTTTAATTTCCACATTTCATAGTTAGAACCATTGAACCTTTCAATATCTAACCTTGAATTCATTGTAACAAAAACTTAATTCCAAAATCAACAAATTACTAAAATAATAAAAGCTCCCACTAAGCTAATAAATCCTTCAAAATTTAAGAGAAAGGCATCCCAATGCTCTACCCAACCTCAGCTCTGATACCAAATGTTGAAAAAATGAGGTGCTTTCTTAGCTTAATACTCTGTAAAACTTTAATATTGCTGATCTAAATAAGCTTTTTCTTTGTTACATATATTCTTTGTGGCTGATTATCTTGATTAATCCATTTTACTGTTGTAGAATGTAGACATGATTTGATAGAGGAACTAGACAGGATATTAGAAAGATTACATAAGATGTAACATTGAGAAACCCTTTCAGGAAAAAACTCCATCAAGAATTATTCTATTATTCAATATTTGAAATACAATAGCTCCAATTCTTGCTTGAGAGCACTTCTTCTATCTTTACCAATCTTCTTCACTCCTGCAATAACAATTATGAAAACTCTCTTCAACTTTAATGAGATATAGAGGCAATAAGCAATCTTGTAATCTCCAAAAGATGACAATTACAATGCCCAAGCTCAAGCCCTAGAAAAGATACGCCATATTGCTTCAAGTTGAGTTCTTATGTGAAAACTAAAGCTTACAACATGTGCTTCATCCATTTGGGCATCCCAAACTGAAGCTACAACTCATCCTTCACTTTGGTGATAATTCCAAAGCTCCTCCTCAAAGATGGCACCCAAAAGTAATCCTACTTAACTGAGCCTTCAGAAATATCTTATCATGCAAGAGAGGTAAATCCAAGAAAGCATCTTGGGCGCCCAATTTGGCTCCAAGTGATTTCTTGTTAACTGAAACATTTACTCAACACCATTCATGCAAGAATGGTCATCCCTTGTTAACTAGAGGTAGTCCCTGTTATCTATCATACAACTCAAGTTATTAGCCATGCATTCCAAGTTAACTGAAGCCAACTAACATACAACTAAAACTAAATGAAGACAACTGAACCATAACTGAACTTAACTTAACTCAACTCAACTAAACTGAATTGATTATGAACTGAACTAAACTGAACTAAACTGAACTGAACTGATCTGAACTGAACTGAATTGAACTGAACTTCATGCATGCAAACATCAAACCCTAACTCCTAGGATCTTTACATGCATTCAGAAGTGTTATCTGTTACTCTGAATAGTTAACTGAACTTAAGGTGAGTGTCACCTTACCATGTGGGTGCTCCATATGCCTCTATTATTTAGGAACTCACAATGGATGCCCTCACATGCTTCTAACATTTAGAGTTAATTACAAATGTCAATAATCATGATTATTTCATCAAATATTATCTCATCCTAATCTTTGTGTTGTTGAACACATTCCAAGAATCTAGGAGATACATGAAATAATTAATGTTTAGGATTTGCAATTAAATGGCATCCTATTTCGAACAGGTGAATCACTTGAAGTATCATAAACAAACACACAAATTGCTTACCAGCAGTGCACTGTACCTAGGATAAAGCTTTTTAACAAACAATGAACAAACAAGAATTAGCACAAATTAAAGGCAACAATTGCCTAAGATTTCATGAATTAACTTTGTATTTAATGCTTGTGTACTCACCACCTCTCAAACACAGCTTGCATAAATTGCATTGAATGGACTAAACATGTATTCACTGGTTCATGATTAAATATTTTCTAGAGTATATAGTGTACACTTAGTTTGCTAATTTATCTAAATGAAAATGAATAATAGACCTATCCCAACCAACACAATAAGCAACTATTTGAAAAGAAAATTCAACAAATGTAAATGTAATATTGCCTATTGATAGAAACTAACAATTGCAATAGTCAAACACGAACCATAGAAACAATGATAAAATTTGAAAAAAATGGACCAACATCATAAATTTTTGCAAAGATTCAGACATAAAATAAAAATTTCCCATGCTTTGTTGATGGGCTACTAGCCACCCAAGCAGTAAACATATAATTAATGCATTGGACACCTCCATAGTCAACAAGACTTTGCTCAAAGCATATGTCATTTACTATATCCACTTGCCTTATTAGCTTTTGTAACAAGAAGCAATATTACTAGATATCAAGTATCAGGAACACATAGACAAACTAGTCACTAGCAAAGCTTAAGAGTAAGTTGCTATTGCAGTAGTCTCAATTGCAATTTACAGATAATAATATTTTTTTTTCTATTGGTCAGAGTAGGTCTACTATTCATTTTTGTTAAAGTAAATTAAAAAAATAGAACATTATATATTTTGCAAATATTTAATCACTGAATGCAAATTGTCTCACCTTTGTCGATCGAGTGGTACATACTGAAGAATTCAATACATTTTTAATGCATTAAACAGTATGACTAGTGATTTAGAAACAATAGTCTGTTAAACACACACCAATCAATTTTATTTGTGCTAATTTTCATGTGTTTATTGTGTGTTTAAAATCTTGTATGATTTTAGGTCTACATTCCCCTATTCCACATTTGATAAGTCTCTCAGGCCCTCCAATCGTGCAAAGGCTATACAATTTTCTTTGAGCGATTTTCCCAAATAGCATAGTGCTCCAGTGGCTATCGGCCTATTAGCAAAGCTTGCAAAAACTGTATTTAATGCCTCAATGTTTAGGAAAAAATATTGTGTTGGTCTATTCTTTTGCAAATTTTATCATATGCTTCTATGTTTGATGTTTATGGACAACACATAATGTATTAAACATGTATTGACTGCATCAATAATATTGTCTTCCTATTTTACCAATTTACTTTAACAAAAATGAATAAAAGACATACTCCAACCAATAGAAAAAGAGATAAATTCTTTATTGTGTTTAAGTTGCAAATAAAACCATTGCAATATGACATTCAATTTGTCTATTTTCTGACCAGTTATTGGATTAATAAACTGTTCACATTTGTCCTAAAGCAATATTTCTTTTGCAAATGTTCTTTGTCTTGCAAACAATAGAACATTTATGTCTCCCTCAACGTTCTTTACAAAATTTGCAAATCATATTGTTGTGCATTACTCAAAGGACAAATTTTTGTCCACTCTATAGTCTCACACATTCACATGTAACACTCTTTCCATTCTCACTATTTATGCACTTAGTCGAGCAAGACATGGAAAAGCATTCCCATATACACCTATTCACCATTAGCAAATTACAAGGTATTGAGATTGATACATACCACTAGGCTCAGCTTATTGTTTTTGTTGGTACTTTTCAATGATGTAAATAGATTAATATTTTGGTCATTTGCTTACACAAAGAAGAGTAGCACACCTACTTTATGCAATAGAAAAAGAAATCAATGATAGAATTCACACATGAAAGATTCATTTCATACTTGATTAAGTTTTCTTTGATTATGCAAATCCTGTAAACAATATTTTGCAAATCAATTGTTAAAACTTACAAAGACTTTGCTATCTATTATTAAATACACTGTTGACTCTTACAATAAAGTTCTTATTAATTATAGAATTCATTGAGCATTGATTTCTTTATGTTTATGATTTGCATATAACATGTCATCAACTATGCTCATTTGTCTCATTTTCCCGTCTAACAGGGTTCATTGGTTACAATTTTAGCATGAGACAAAAATCTACATTGTTGCAAATATAGTCGATTGTTAAACAAGAAAATACAAGGTCAAATTCTTAGATCACTGTTGCTTTTTGGTTTGTAGTGCAAAAATTAACATTTATACAAAAGATCAACTTTCTTGCCCTCCATTTATATGCATAGTATGCAAGGTTCAACACATATGCATATTAAGGCCTATTAGCATTTTCAACAACCTAATACTATATGCATTTTGAATAGAAACAAGATATCAAAGTATGGAAACAATAGACGTTGATAGGTATGAATATGCAAAATGCTCACAAG
This sequence comes from Sequoia sempervirens, assembly GCA_007258455.2. Classification (NCBI taxonomy): domain Eukaryota; kingdom Viridiplantae; phylum Streptophyta; class Pinopsida; order Cupressales; family Cupressaceae; genus Sequoia; species Sequoia sempervirens. Next base: position 4,285,568 of record VDFB02000007.1, read on the forward strand.
TCTACAATATAGACAATGTACTAAAAGAAAACAGACTATGTAGAGTAGGTATATTTAAGTACAACGTCGGAGACTACTTGTTTGATTCATTAAAAACACTGTTAAATAATCAGTATACGTTGATTGAGCTATAGAGAGGAACAATAGATTACTTTTTGACTTCTTTAGCAAAACAAGATAAAGATGGAATTAGATCATATGACCTTGCACTAGACCCCAAAAGTCTCTATAGACTACACAAAGTGCATGACCGAGACACATATTTATGCAGGATGCGCCTTTTCACGAAACCAAAAGCTACAAACTATGAAAGCGGCTTATGTGGAGACATATTTTGCATTCAGTTGCTATCCAAATGGCTAAATATACAGATATTTTTTTGGTCAACAACATCAGGGATAAAGTACTTGCACTTTAACAATGTACCCAATTTACCAAAATATTCCATTTTGTTCCATGATACAACCCCTCAAAGTGGGAATTTTGAACCGCTTCTAAGAATTCAATCACAAAATCTAAATGACCAACAACCAATTAGGTTAAATCAACTTTAAAAACTCATTAGAAACAATATACAATACAAAACTACAAATGCTAACAAAAAACAAAAGCTAGAGAATGACAAGAGCAATTCTATTCATACAATCAAACACAAGTATCTCAATCATAACTCTATTGTAAGGCTACAACACCTTAAATTCTTTATTAGAAATACTAATAAAGAAAACCAGCCTATGCCTATTAGATCAAATGAGGGTAAAAAATGTCAGTAGTAGAGCTTTACGAAAAAACAATTCAAGATACACCAAAATACACATGCACAATCTACAAAATGCTATGTTTTAGCAAAGATATTAGAAAATTCAAAGACAAGCAAAAGGAAATATATTATGAACTAGTACAATCAAGATCCATAGCATTAACAGATAGCAAATGCCATATATGCCACTTCGCACTAAAACAAGTCATTATATTGAAGTATGTTGTGCCACATAAAATCCAGACTAATAAACCATTGTCATACGTTCAAATTTTGTCCCAACTAGAGGAATGACTTGTATCACTTAGAATTGCATTTGCACAAATCTGGGAACTTGGGTACAAAAGATCTCAAATAGGTCTAACAGGATCTACCATTAATGTCCTTATCGACATTAGCATTATACAAAGGGCATTAACACAATCAACCAATAACATGCAAACAATTGTTGTTTCACTCAAAAGATGATTGGAATACAAAAATGCATTTCAAAATGGTATGGTACAACCCAACCTCGTCATGAAAGCTTTGGCCCAATTGTCAAAAACAACACTATACAAAATACAAAATGTCCAAATAAACAAAGATTGGGAACATTTTTTGTATACCAATGATGAACTTGAAGAAAGTATTAGGCCCGTCACAATTGAAACCAAGTCAGATAGTGATGTGGAACATGAGAATCCATTTGAAACCTTGGTCCATGGATTCACAAAATCTAGAAGTATACATAGCATGCAAGACAAAATCATTGAAGTTGCACCCGTAGAACAAAACTATCTTGTTGGAATCTTTAAAGGAAAATATGTCCAGGAAATGAATTTACCAACATTATTCTTTGGCAAGCCATGTGATGATGATATTCTAAAAAACTTTACATATCACAAAATCGTACAATGGGAAGTTTTACAATCAAACAAAAAATTTGCATATCACACGACAAACATATTTTTCAAAACTATCAAGATACTAATACTACAAGTCTTGTCTACAATGTCCATAAGAATATGAAAGGGCCAACTAAAAGGATGCAAGCTAGTCGCAAAGGACATGAAACAAAAACCAAACCTTGAAAGAATTCTAAAATCAAATATTGGATATGTTGACTTCAAAAGCATAATAATATCTCTAGATTATACATAGCAACTTAAGAAAAATGTTTTTGCAATGATGCGATAGCTAGGACTACCAACATTCTTCCTCACTTTTAGTAGCATTGAACAAAATTGGGATCCTTTAATAAACATGCTATAAGAATTACACAATCAACATCAATTAGGTCAAAAACAACAAGAGTCGATTGCTCAAATGAACATTAACAAATTTGAACTGATCAAGAAGGATCCTATTACTTGTGTATGATACTATTATAGACATAGAATAAATGCAATGAAAAATTTGATGCTTGCAGATGACTCTATGTTTGGAAATGTTATTGATTACTTTTCAGTGACTAAGTTTCAAAATCGAGGAAATGAGCATGATCATATGCTAATAAGGGTAAAAAATGCACCAATCTATACAAAAAACAATAACACATATATCATAGCTTTTGTCGACAAGTACATTACTTGTAGCACTGATCATTTGCAAGTTGACTTAGATAGTTTACAAAGGCATCACCACACAAAGAGATTCAGAAGACCAAGGAAAACAATTTGCAGATACAATTTCCCTTTACCACCAATGCGAAAGACACAAATACTTTCACCAATACTAGAAAAGACTGAAACAATAACTTCAAATGTTGTCAACGTTTACTCAACACTACAAAAAGAAAACTATGACAATGAATACACCTTAGACATGTTTTTAAATGACATAAACATGTTTGAAACTAACTATATAACAACTTTGAGCTGTACACTAAACATGAAAACACCTTTTTTACAAAGAAAACCATCAGAAACATGGAACAATAGTTTCACAAGGAGAATGTCGCACCTTTGGAAGGCAAATATAGATGCCCAGTTTGTGCTCAATGCATATGCCACAACAATGTACTGTATCTAAGGGTTGATTTCCAGGTTATTTTATCAAATGAATTAAAAGCATATAAGTATAAACCCAAAGAAGTTATGAAGCACAAAGAAAGCTTAAAACAAAATGAAACGATTATACCAGCCGATTCGCGAAGCTTCCATGGTTCACCTCCATAACACCTCCTTACTTGCTGCAAATGTATTGCCCTCAGATTGAATGTGTGAGCAATTTTATGCCAAAGACTAAGTCCTACACAAGATTTGAAGGATTTAACTTAAAACTATGCCTATGTCAGCCGATTCCTAGAGCTTCCATGGTTCACCTCCATAACACCTCCTTACTTGCTGCAAATGTATTGCCCTCAGATTGAACGTGTGAGCAATTTTATGCCAAAGACTAAGTCCTACACAAGCTTTGAAGGATTTAACTAAAAACTATGCCTATGCCTATGACAATATAACTCTACAATGCCAATAACTCTAAGTATTTATGCGTCAGAATAAGAAAAATTATGTCTGTGTAATGTGTACCCCGAAAATGTGAGCAAAATAACATTTTATAGAAAATGCAATTTTGATTGGACGGACGAGATCGACTTTCGACAGAGACCTAAAATCAGAGGACAAGATTTAATTTGATAATCCCTAATCAGGGTTAGGGAAAAATCATTAAGTGAGTGGTCGAGATGTCATCTAGGAAAATCAAATCGGCGGTGGAGAATAAATGAGATAATTAATTAGAAAAAAAAAAGATTTTTGAAAATCAAAAAGATAAAGACTGCCTGATTTGTGAGATTCGAAAAATCCAGAAGATAAGAGTTGAAGTGAAGATCAGATTTGGAAAATCAACAATCTGCCCGATTACCTGATTTTTGAAAGAATATTACCATTTTGAATTACATTAATTCAAAATATGGATTTTATGAGATAATAAATAATCGATTTTCAGATTATTTACTAAAATGGACTGTCAATGAAGAATGTGAGACCATTTTAAATAATTAATTTTATTTAAAATGAGAGAAATATTAAATTTGGTAATTAAATAATTAAAGATAATTATTTGATTTAGGAGATATGATTAATAATTTAATTAATTAATTAATTCATTTAATTATGAGAATTAGTGACATATTAAATAAATAAATGAAATTCATTTATTTAATAATCAGGAAGAATAAAATGAATAGAAGGTAATTAATTATTTAATTGGGGGAAAACTTAGAATATTAATGACGTATTTAATAAATAAATAAAATTTATTTATTTAATAGTTATAAAGAACAGGTGGGTGGATGGGTGGGCTCCCCCTCGCCCCTCACACAGGCACTGGGTGTCTAGGTGGTCGTGAGGAGGAGGACGGGATGGACGGGTGGCACTCGGGCTTGGCTTGTGTCTGTCATACCAACCTGCTAAATTTAGCGGAATGCAGAGGTTCATTGTAGGTTAATCGGCTGTTATTTAGTTCAATTTTTTTGGAGTGGGTTTAGAGGCATGATGGGCTCAATTATCACTACGCCATCTGAGGGACACGTAGCGCACGATTTCCCTTGTTCTGTGCGTGGACGTGCCGTGTGGTAATCACCATAACTTGCATTGATCACAGTTCTCAGTTGAAGAGACGGGGGATGTATTTCTACTCATGCAAAGGACAGTTTTGCATCGCCATTAATCTGTTTCTGTATACGATGTCTGACGGACCATTATTCAGGTTGTATATCAAACTCATGAGGTCCGTTCCTAAATTTAGGTTCGGCTCCTTGGTTTTTGCCTTTGTGTTTATGTTGCAGGGTGCATCGGGCATTTCTCTGGCAATGGAGCGACAGTCGAAGTCGAAGTTCACCATTATCATATCAGCGGAAGGTCTTGAATCCTTCGGTGTCGATACTCTTGTCTCCTTAACGGCAACGGAAAGGCAAATTGCCTTTCGGGAGGTAACGGACCAGCGTCTAAAACACATCTTGCTCGAGGACGACCCGGCGTCGGTTGCAGCAGTGAAGATGGTCCTTGGAAAGGGACATTTAGAGCGTAAAGAATTCGCCCGTGACAATGCCCAAATTTCATCCAGGTTTCTCGCCTCGCTCTTGGATATTGCTACCCCGAAGACAATGGCTAAAGAATTGATGGTGTGAATGTTTCAGAATGACTTGCTCGGGGGCATCGACATTACTCTGAAAGCGGCTCTCTTGGGGAAGGGCATACCGCGCCCTGCGGACCTTGCTTCCATGTGGGAATCGGATGATGCAATCAAGATTTATCCTTATCTTCTGGATCTCAAAGGCCCCGAATTATCTCGGCATCGTAAGCTTGCAGAAGTGGCAGTGGAGTTTCTGAAGCAAAAAGTGAAGTTAGTGTCAGTGGAGAGAACAGACTGGGTGGAAGGTTTCATCTGTTTTGCAGAGGTTAACGGTTTCTGGTGATTTAGTGGGGAATGGTTGCTGTCCGTCAGGTTTTTTTTGCTTGTTCTTGTCTTGGTTTTAGCTGTTTCTTCGAACTGGTGATAAGTTTTTTGTAAATTTGTGGAAGATAGACTATGTTTATATCCCTTGTTCGGTGCTTCCAATATGGAACTGGATTGAACTCTTCCTTGTTAGTTTTTTGGCTAACTGAAGGTTATCAATGAAATTATTCCTGCATAGCAGACGATTGTATATTTCTCTAAATATATATAAAATATTTCACCTTACAGATCAAAAAAAAAAAAAAAAATAGTTATAAAGAACAAAAGGACATGAATTAATTAAATAATTATGAATTATTTAATCAATAGTCGAATGTGGACCAATGACATAATTAAATGTCATAATTATGCTAGGACGAAAGTGGTAAAAATAGAGCTTGCAGGCCTAGGTCATTTTTATGTGATTACATTTTTCCCCTCTTTGTCATAATATAGGTTGTCACATTGTGACAAAGAAAATAAGTCAAAGCAACGCCCTAGTGAAAGTATAGAGTATTAATGACCCCGCGGGAAATTTTTCAAATTTTGGGCCAATGGCAAAAAAATTTGGAAAGGGTCCCGATAAGTCAATTTAATGACTAGAAAAACAGTGGTGCAGATGGTTTTGGATTCCGACATATTTAAGGCAGCCAACGGGGTGGTCAAAGTTGGTCCAAGGAGCCTCCAATAATGACCTAGTTGACAAATGGCGTTTTGACTTTTATAAATAGGTTGACAAAGGGGTAAAAGTCAATTCATTTTCACTATTCACCTTGTAAATTTTGAGAGCTCAAAGCGAAGAGGACAGTAGCGAAGATGGCAATTCCAGTGAAAGAGCACTGCGGCGAGATCGTGCAGACATTTAGGTGGCTAGAGGGCTCAGAGCCAGCGGTATGTACCTTTAACCCACTTTGTAAGTTTTTCATTTTGTGTGTCAAAATTAAGGTTTTAAGACGAACAACAAATGCGTTGTGATGCATATGTGTGCGTATAAGCCGCATTTGACTTCGTGTTCGATGCATTTGATGCGTTGTGACTCAAGTGCAAGCGTAATTTAGGGCGGGCGAAGGGTTTGCAACGTATTTGCCAAAAACTACGACACATTCATCTTTTTGAGCCGCATTTGAAGGGTAGAATGCCGCATTTGTCATTTTGCGACGCAATCGCCGGTTGGAGCACCGCATTCGAATGGAGTGACACATCTGTCATATATCGTGATCCAGGGAGCCTCCAATAATGACCTAGTTGACAAATGGCATTTTGACTTTTATAAATAGGTTGACAAAGGGGTAAAAGTCAATTCATTTTCACTATTCACTTTGTAAATTTTGAGAGCTCAAAGCGAAGAGGACAGTAGCGAAGATGGGAATTCCAGTGAAAGCGCACTGCGGCGAGATCATGCAGACATTTAGGTGGCCAGAGGGCTCAGAGCCAGTGGTATGTACCCCTAACCCACTTTGTAAGTTTTTCATTTTGTGTGCCAAAATTAAGGTTTTAAGACGAACAACAAATGCGTTGTGATGCATATGTGTGCGCATAAGCCGCATTTGACTTCGTGTTCAATGCATTTGATGCGTTGTGACTCAAGTGCAAGCGTAATTTAGGGCGAGCGAAGGGTTTGCAACATATTTGCCAAAAACTACGACGCATTCATCTTTTTGAGCCGCATTTGAAGGGTAGAATGCCGCATTTGTCATTTTGTGACGCAATCGCCGGTTGGAGCACCGCATTCGAATGGAGTGATGCATCTGTCATATATCGTGATGCAAGTGCCCTGATGCGACACAATTGAGTGTCAGAACAACGTAATCGATATTTCGAGACGCATTTGAATCACGGAATGACACAATCATTGTTTCGCAATGCAATTGCGGTCAACTAAACGCATTTGACTTTGACTTTGATCAGGGCATATTCTAATGTTTTTCAAATTGAAAATGTTTTTTGATGATACTAACAATTGTCTAGAAGGTACTGACACATTGCTTGGCTTTGTGCAGACATAGCTAGCCCCCATATACACACGAGAGAGCAGACCGTTGACTTTCCAGTTTGCTGATAAGCTTACTCCGCGAGAGCGACGATGATTGATGTCACTAGGTTTGTTTTATGTTGCTTATATGCCTGCTATTCGGGCAAATAGGGGACTATTGACTGCGTTATGCAAGCGATGGAATTTGGAGACATGCTCCTTCCACCTGTCGACGGGAGAGGCGACTGTTACACTGGAGGATGTTTACTGCATTCTACATGTGTCGATCCGAGGAGAGCGGATCATCTATGATCCTCGCCATGGCCAGTAAACTTTCACAGCTTATTATCGGGATGAGGGCACTAGACTCAACATCCAGGGCTATGAGATTCGCTGTGAGTTTATGGCAGAGAATTACGTTGGTTTGATGCATTCTTGGTGACATTAATCGACGAGATACTAATTCTTGACCGGCGCAGACATGGGTTTCCCATTGGTTGGGGAGACGTTATAATAGGGATGAGGCGGGATAGGACAATATACGCCTGGGGGCCCTGTTTGTTGGGCACACTCTACCACCAACTTCACGAGGTTGCCTATAGGAGGCCAGAGAGAATTTCATGTGGTACCACACTCCTGATGATATGGGCATGGGAGCATATATCGATATTTTGTCCTCCCATTCAAAGACCACAGCTAGAGTAGGGGATGCTCTACACTTATTACTATGTCGGTGCTCTGCAACAAACATAGATGGGTGACACAGGTTGGTGGTGGCATCAGATTGATACTATGGTGTCATTCATCTAGAGGTCGTACAGAGACTGCCCGCAATGGGATGATGAGGCAAACCATCTCAGCCTATGCAGACAGCACCGTTATTTGATTGGCAGGAAAGTGCAGAGCCAGTTGATTATAGAGATGTACCTTCCGCAACATGTCCTACAACAATTCAAAGAGCAACAGGGTGTACCTACAGGCACAACAGAGTATGCTCGGTCTTCTCAAGAGGCAGCTTGGGGGCCAGTGATTCCAGTATCATTCGCCAAGCAGCAGATTGATGGGCTAGTAGCCCAGCAGTGGGGATGGCGAGGTGGAGTTGCAGATCCTGGGACCATTGCAGATTATGACTTATGGTGGGAGGCACATCGACCAGTGCCACTGACAGATCCAGATGGGCCAGTGCCTATGGATAGGACGTCAATTATTCTTTGTGTGCTGAGGGTTAGGCGAGGAGGCAGAGACGGTGATAGAGGTAGAGGTCGGGGGAGGGATGGAGGGCGGGATGGAGATGATGGAGATGATGGGGATGATGGAGGAGACGACCAAAGATGGAGGAGAGATGGCCAAAGGCAAGGCAGGAGGGTGCAACCGTGGTGGCCAAAGTGCCACTAGATGCTATCCTAGAGGTGGCCGAGGAGGGGGAAAGAGGAGGAGGAGCAGCCAAGGCAGGAGCTGGAGGAGGAGAGATAGGAGGTTGTGGCTGAGGAAAGACAAGAGGAGAAGCAGCTGAGGCAGGAGGGAGAGGAGGAGGATGTGGAGGTGCCTTGGGATGAGGGAGTTGGTGGTGAGGATGCTGTAGAGGATGATGATGATGATGTCATGGAAGAGGCCGAGAGACTCTTGAGATGGAGGATGGTGGAGGGAGAGGAGGAGATGTCGTCTTCCTCGACATTGCCCCAAGATGCCACGACAAACCAGAGGGTGGCAGATCTACAGAGGCTGGATGAGAGCATGGCACAGGTCAGAGCACTGTAGGAAGAGCTAGAGGTGGCTCAAGTAGAGCGGGATTAGGCTGAGATCTGGAGGCAGGAGTCAGCACAGTGGTGTGTGGACTTTGCAGCACTATGTGAGGACTAGGTACGGGTAGTATAGGACTCTATATGAGCAGGTAGTGCCAGCTGAGCGACGAGATCCTATACTGTCTCACTCATAGACGAGGACAGGCAGTGGTCATAGATCAGGGAGTGGGAGCGGCAGCAGGAGCCATACCAGTGTAGGAGGGTCCCCCTCCTTAGGGAATAGGTCCCACCACTCACACAAGCATGCCTCGAGTCATCATTCGAGCCACAGTCATGGGTCCACCAGTTTAGGGCAGAGATCGGTACAAAGACAACCACCAGTGACAGATCCTTCAACGTCACAGAGTCAGGCCACTATGTCCTCACAAGTGTTTATTACCATGGAGATGATACCATCAATGTCAGTTCCATTGGTTGCACAGACAGAGGTTTCTATAGGTCCACCCATTTCCTCCACGCTAGTTACAGGTCCTCATCCGCCACATGCTCCGCCACGATGGGATGATGAGATCCTTTCCTGGGGGCATGTTTTCCATATTTGTTTCTATGTTATGACACATTATGTATAGATCATTGAGCCTGCGAGCTCCATTTTTGGGATATCTGTTGACTCTATCCTATGACATTGTATGATTTTGAGATGATGCTATATGATGATGCAGTTTTGATGCGGCCTACATGTGTGTTATGTGATGCTTATTTGACTTATGCATTATGAGATATGTGATGTGATGCTTTATGTATGATGTTGATTTATGATGTATGATGGTACTATTTATATATCCTGTCATGTATGTCCTATGATGCTTACTTATGATATGATGCCATGATGATGCAATGCTTATTTATATGTTATGTAAATTTTGTGATGATGACGATAATGATATGCAAAATGTATTTATTTGGATGGATGTCATGTTTATGATTATGTTCCTATACGACTATGTATAATGTCACATGTAATGTATATGATTTAATGCTATGAATGTTTATATGATCATGTATGCATTTATGTTTTTGTATGTCACAAGATATCATCATGAGATGGGCGAGAAAAGATGACCAGACCGAAGGAGATGCATGTTAGTTCCTAGACCAAATCCTTCAAAACTTTATCATAGGACTCTAATATTTATTGCTCTTAATCATCATTGGGCATATTGTTGTGATGGCCAACAAACACCATGATATGACATAGATCAAGGTGTGCAAGGTCGTACCATCATATAAGACAAACAATCACAGACAAGGATGATCATGACTCATACCAAGAGCGCATTTGCCCCAATCTTTTTATCATAACCAACCATAGGAAGAAAAGCCAAAAGGAAAAATCATGAAACATCGTTGCTTCTCTAAATCCTATTTCGAGGACATCCTTGAGAAACTAGCAACATGATTGTCAAAATGCAACAATAAAGCCATTATCATGATACATCGTTGTTTTTCTAAATCTTGAATTCAAGATATCGCTGAGAAACTAGTAACATGCGTGTCAAGAGATAAGACAAACGTCATGATACGTCGCTACTTCTCTAGATCCTATTGTTGGGATCTCGCTGAAAAACTAGTAACATGATAATAAAAACCTCAAAGACAAGATAATCATGATACGTCGTAGTTTTTCTAAATTCTGTTGTAAGGATCTCGTTGAAAAACTAGTAACATGATGAAAGTCAAAAAACAAGTGCCAAGTGGTTGCCAAGTGTATCTGGATGTCGATTGTCTTAATGTCAAGATGTCAGGTTTGATGATGTCAAGATGCCAGGGTGTCAAGATTTTGGTGATGCCAAGATGACGAATTTCGAAGATTGCCAAATTCAAGAAGGACACATCCTGAATAATGTTGATGTCGAGACGATTGATCCCTAAATGTCAAAAGGATCCCTCAAAATGCCAAATGACAAACGACAATGCCTAGGAAGGACACATCCTAAGGCATAAATGACAGAGATTGTTCTTTAGAAGGACACATCTGAAGAATACTGATGTCGAGAAGAGTGATCCTTAAATGTCAAGAGGATCCCTCAAAATGTCGAATGACAGTGACAATGCCTGGGAAGGACACATCCTAAAGCATGAATGACAAAGGTTATCTTTTAGAATGACACATCTAAAAGATAACCAAAAGTTTGACAGTTTGATAGGTTATAATCATTTGACTTGTTTTGGCTGAGTTTGACTTGTGTTGACCATATGTTGATTTTCTTGACATGCCGATGTGATTGTCATATTGGAATAAATGATTGTCATACTTTATTTTAGGAGTTTTCCTGTTTGGAAAATGATTTGTCTTGACTTGAATATTTTTGGCGCGTGTGCCAGTGTGATGCCATGAACCCTAATGGACTGACCTAGTACGGCCTTGAGGGCTCATCGACAAATGGCCTTGCCTACGTCATACACTCAAAGACCTTGTAGTTCGACACGACCAATGACTTTGTCTTGATGACCAAAGATGAGTCTCGGGGACTCAAAAATGAGTCTTTCCTACGTAGAAAATGCGCAGAGACAACATAGTTCGGACAAATGACGAAGACTGGCTGATTTGACAGAATGACTATGTTTTTGCGATTTCGAGATAGTTTGATGTTTTGTTGTGATTTCTTTAGGACGTTTTTCAATATATTTTTTTTAGGTCTTTCTTCATGACATTTTGTGATGTTTTTGTATTTTTTAGGACTTTTTCTGATGTTTGTCTTTTTTCAGGACTTTTCTGATGTTTTTTGTCTCTTTTTTTCAGGACTTTTTCTGATGTTTTTTGTCTCTTTTTTTATGTTTTTGTCTTTTTTTCAGGATTTTTTACAATTGCCAAAACCATGCATGATATCCACTGCAGTTACATGACAAAAAAATTTCCCCCAGTCAGGTCCAAGACTTAGCCAATTTTAAAGGACGTGAAAGGGATGTGCATGCGATACTGGATGGACAGTATGGAGGACTTGACGTCAACCTTTTATCAACCATGAAAGGAAGGGCATGATGTCATCGCAGATGTCGTGGTGGTGACAGAAAATGTATTTCATCCTAGGCCAAGACAAACAAAGTAACAGTAGATGGCAGGACAATGATTGATTACGCATGGCGCCTATTTGCCAATTTTTTGCCATGGTACTTATCCAAAGCACATGTTTGCCAGGTTTTCACTGTTGGAAGAATTATTTCTTTTTACTATTTTTTTTCATTTTTCCCCTTTTTTTTACCCTTTTTCAATTTTTTTGTATTTTAAGGTTTTCAGCTCGATCTTCTGATGTTATGCGTAGAACTTTTAGAGATGTAGACTATTGATAGGCTCTATCAGTTTTTCACCATCTGGGGTAGCTAGTTGATACGCTCCAGAACCAAAAGAAGATACGATGACGTAAGGACCCAACCAATTTGGTTCAAACTTTCCCAGCTTTTCTCTGTTAGCTTGATTCTTAGGGTTCTGCATGACGACTAAGTCACCAATGTCAAATTTCCTAACCATAACCTTCTTGTTGTAACTGCGAAAAAGGCGATTCTGATACACTTGTAGATGGTTCAGGGAATGTTTCCTTCTTTCCTCTAGCATCTCCAGCTCGTGTAGGCGCGACTGTCTATACTCCTCATCATCAGTCAAACCCTTCAGGGAGACTCGTAAAGAAGGGATTTCAACCTCAATGGGCAAGATGGCCTCAGCTCCAAAGACCAGGGTGAAAGGAGTGGCTCCTATAGGCACACGAATGCTAGTGCTGTAAGGCCACAGAGCAGGGTTGAGTTGAATGTGCCAGTCACGGCCAGTGTCATTGACAGTCTTTTTTAGTATTTTAATGATGGTTTTATTTGACGCCTCAACTTGACCATTTCCTTGCGAGTAATATGGAGAGGAAAAGTGATGTTGGATGTGAAGCCACTCACATAACTCACGAATGTCTTGGTTTTTAAACGAACGTTCGTTGTCAGTGATGATAGATTGTGGAAGGCCATACCAATAAATAATGTAGTTAAGAATGAACTTGGATATTTGTTTGATGGTTATGTACATCAGTGGGATGGCTTCGATCCACTTTGTAAAATACTTAGTGGCGGTGATAATGAATTTATGGCCATTGGACGAGGTAGGATGAATCTTGCCCACAAGGTCGAGTCCCCATTGTGCGAAGGACCAAGGAGAAGTGATCGGCCGAAGTTCCTGTGCTGGAGCGTGAATCAAATCATTGTGGATCTGGCATTGGCGACAAGTCTTGACATATTTTAGTGCATCTTTTTCAATGGTTGGCCAGTAGTACCCAAGTCTCATTATCTTCTTGGCCAGAGTAGGACCACTTGAATGAGACCCGCATATACCCTCATGTACTTTGCATAAGGTTGTACGTGCTTTGTTAGTGTCAAGACATCTAAGGAGGGTGTCGTCAAAGCTACGAAGATAAAGGGTATCGCTGACGATGGCATATCTTGCGGCTTTTTCGATAAAAGACTTCCTCTGGTTATTAGATAGGTTAGGTGGAAGGGTTTGAGACTTAAGGTAGTCATAAATATCTTGGTACCAGGGAGAGTCAGGACCAACAAGTTCACAGACCATTTCTGACTCTGGAATGTCATAGGTGGGGACTAGCAATTATTCTATAAGGAATTCCAACTGAGGCATGTTGCTTGGAATGTCGAGGAGAGAGCCTATCATAGCCATTGCATATGTCGCTTTGTTCTGTGCTCTCAGAACTTGTTCAAAAGTCACCATATGAAAATATGTCTGAAAACTAGTAACCATTCGTTTGGAGGGCATGAGTTTCTCATCCTTTGTGTCGTAGTCATCATTAACCTAGTTGATGACCAACTGGGAATCCCCATAGACATGCAGTGTTCTGATTTTCCATTTTATTGCCATTCTAAGTCTTGTAACTAGTGCCTCGTATTCTGCCACATTATTTTTGCATGGGAAAGCTATGTGGAAAGACTTAGGAATGGAGTCTCCTTAGGGGTGATGAACAAGATCCCTGCCCCCAAGCCATGATTAGTGTGTGATCCATCAAAGTAGAGTCTCCACGGTGACTTAGGTTCTGTATGGAATATCGACTCATCTAAAAAAAATTGCCACTAATGGGTGATCAAATTGTAAAGATGCTTCCGCTAGTTGCTCTGCTATGACCTATCCTTTTATTGCCTTTCTTTCTACATATTGGATATCATATTCGCTCAGAATCATGACCCATTTTTCCAGACGTCTTGTTAATGCTGCCCGACTTAACAAATATTTGAGGGGGTCAATTTTTGCTACCAGTTGTGTCTGATGGCTTAACATATAATGTCTTAGCTTATGTGTTGCAAAGACCACAACGAGACAAGCCTATTTAATTGATGTGTAGTTCAGTTTGTACCCAACCAATGTCCAACTGATGTAATATATAGCTCTTTCTTTTTCCTCTTGGTTGTTTTGTGCTAGTAATGCCCCCAATGCTGAAGTAGTGGTAGAGATGTATAATATCAAAGGCTTTCCCTGAATGGGAAGCATAAGGACTGGTGGCGACAATAGATAGTCTTTTATTTGTTGAAAGGCTTCTTGGCATTTATCTATCCACACAAAGGGGATACCTTCGCGCAAAATATATTGGAATGGTTGGCATTTATCAACCAATTGGGCTATGAAGGGCCGAATAGACTGCAGCCTACCTTGTAGAGTCTTGAGTTTGCTTATTCCTCTGGGAGGAGGCATGTCCATGATCGCTTTTACTTTCGCTGGATCGACCTCAATGTCTTGTCGAGACACTATGTATCCCAATAGTTTGTCGTATGTGACACCAAAGACATATTTTTTAGGATTCAATCTGACCTTATATTCTTCTAGCCTCTTGAAAATTGTGTCTAACACCTTCAGATGATCTTTCCTTGTCAGTGATTTAGCCAAACGGTCATCCACGTGATCTTCCATTATTTTATGCATCATGTCATGAAATATTGTGGTCATTGCTCTCTGATATGTAGCGCCTGCATTTTTAAGACCAAATGGTATGACATTTCAACAGTATGTACCCCAAGGGCAAGTGAATGTTGTTTTATGCTAGTCTTCGGGGGCAATGCAAATTTGATTGTAGCTAGAGAAACCATCCATGTTAGACAACATCTCGTATCCTGCTGTGAGGTCGACTATGATATCAATATTTGGTAAAGGAATGTCATCCTTTGGGCATGCCTTGTTTTAGTCTCTAAAGTCCATGCAGACTCAGATCATTCCATTTGGCTTTGTTACTGACACAAGGTTAGATATCCATTCAGCATAATCAATAGACTGTATGAAGCCAGCGTCTAGGAGTTTTTTCAACTCAGCTTTGACCAATAGAGTGACCTGAGGATGCATTTTGTGTAACTTTTGTTTAACTAGTTTGGAATTAGGTAATAGTGGCAGATGATGCAGAACCAGTTATGGGTCTAATCCTGGCATGTCAACATAGGACCATGCGAAATTGATTTTATGTTCTACAAAGAATTTGTGAAATTTTGGTCTCTCTTCTTCAATCAAGGATACAACAAAGAGGACTATTTTGGAATCTTATGTTGTTGATATGTTGTCTTCTATGGTGTCCTCTATAAGCATAGCTGACTTCTCCTGTGTTACGGGAAGAAAGTCCAGTCCTCCATCTTTGGGCGCCTCAGAGAGGTTTTCACCCGCATATACGTCCTTTGTTTTTACTTTTTTTTCGTCAGAAGGTGCCTTTCGGTTTTCACCTAAAGACATTTCATTTTTTGTTTTATTCTTATTTTTAATTTTGTGACTAGAGGACGAAGCAGTCTCGCCGAAGTAGGTTGCACAATCTAGATCAATAGTGAATCCTGCCTTGTGATCACCATTGGGTATCCCCTCACGTAATCCCATAAACTCTGCAATTGCCTCATAATTCTGAAAGGTGTCTAGGACTGGCAGGCCTTGTTGGTCCCAATCGACTAGTTGAGGATAAACTAGGGAAATGCTATCGTCAATGTTGGTGAATTGAGGGAAGGATGCGAAAAGCATGTATGCGGATTCAATGATATTGTAGATGAAATTATCATCATCCAATTCCACATCGGACTCTATCCAATATTCCCCTTCGCTTGTCTCATATTCGTTGTCAAAATAAGGGGTAAAAGACATAGAGTCAAGGTTGTCAGTGTCGCCTGGGAATTCAAATAGATTAGACTGAAGGGATTCAAATGGTGGGTTTGTATGTCATGGGGGATGGTAATGGGACTATGACTGTTTGGTGACTAATCGATTTTAAATGTTTTCCAAAAATTTTGTTCAGAGGTCAGTTCCCCACCTTCAAGGAACAAATCATCAAGGCAACAGTCACTTAAGGATCTTTGCGAGCCAAATTCCCACTCTTGGGAGTCAGTTTCGGTGAAGGTTTCCTTAGTGGTCTCGACACTTTCCAAAGCATGCACTCGCTCACTGGAAATTCCACTGGTACATCGATCACCATTGTCGGGCAGTCTATACCCTAATCCAAGATACTTTGGTATTTGAAAAGGTTCTATGGGCTCTCTTTGTCTAGTTTTATTTCTGCCTAGGCCACTAGTTCCATCGTAGCCCTTAGCCTTCATCATGTCATATCCCTTACCATACTTCTCAATTGGTAATGGGGGTAGTTCGGCCATATCTTTATAAAGCCATCCTGTAATATTAGCCAGGTCCTCGGTACTCATGTCTCCTCATTTGATGAAAACTATTTTTGGTGGAACTTTGAAAATTTCTTTGGGTTCCATTCTAAAACATGGTCGACCATAGACCTTCAGAGACTTGGGCATTGTTGTGATTCTATATGACATATGTAGCTTGAATTCTCCGCAGTCGAGGTCTTGGATCTTGACACTGGGTTCATCCTTAGCAAGTGTGGAAGATGATGGTGTGGTGGAAGATATGGATGGAATGGTTGTGGAAGATGATGCGAGTGGGGAGGGGTCAACGTATTTAGAAGATGAGGGGCCAAAAGCCTCTCAATTGATAGGCACTCGGTTTTCAGAGATACCCTTTAGGTTGGTACAATATTGAAAAGGGTCGAGGTCGCCATATATAGTGATTTTTGTGCCGTCAAATGGGGATTTTAAGCATTGGTGATATGTGGACGAGACGACTTTTAGGGCATGAATCCATGGGCGACCGAGCAAGATGTTGTAAGGTAATTCTAGATCCAAAACTTGGTAGGTTGTATCCACAATGACTGGTCCCACTCTGATAGGGAGATAAATAACACCTCGTGAAGAGCATTCTTCGTCATCATATGCCTTTATCACTATACTCTTTGTAGGATCCACACATGCATCAGAAAATCCTAGAGCCTTAACCAATTTCAAGGAGCATGCGTTCAATCCTACTCCACCATCTACTAAAACTCTTATGACCTTGTGCTTATGGATGAACGTTTCAATTTGTAATGCATCATTATGGTTACTCTTAGGTGACAAGTAGTCTTGATAAAAAAAGGTGACGTGGTGAGGTGTAGTGAGGTATCCCACCATAGTCTCAAATTGGTTGACATCAATGTCCTTAGGGATTGACGACTCTTGCAGGGTTTTATCTAGTATGGCCTTATGCGTGGGAGAGATGCGGAGTAGCTCTAGTATAGAAATTTGTGCGGGAGTTTTGCCAAGTTGGTCGATAAGGTTGAACTGACTCTTTGGTTGCCACTGCTTTGTGGTCGAGGCGGGTTGTGACTGCTTAGGCGATGGACCAGGTATGGTGATCTTAGGTTGCCTAGCGGGAGGTGGACCAACTATGGTGACCTTGCCACTTCGAGTAGTAGCATTGCATTGGGGTGCTCTCTTAACCGTGATGGTGTTGATGTATTCATCGTTAGTTCAAACATTATTTGTAATAGGTCCACCAGAATAGTCATACTTGGCACAGGCAAAATTGGCTTGATTATTGTTTATCTTTGAACCTGATGCAGAAGCATTATTAGAACCTTGGTCCTGCAGTGGGTTCTTATGAATGGTATGATCTGAATTAGAGGCACATTGTGGTCCACCTACCTCAATGATACGATTCTCTATAAGGTCTTGTACCAGGTTTTTCAATTGTCGACAGGAAGAAGTTTTATGACCTTTTGCCTGATGATAATCGCAAAATGCATTATCATCCCACCATGCTGGTTTGAATTGTCCTAGGTCATATGGTTTTGGTTCTTGAAGTGTGATGACACCATTTTGAAGGCATTTCTTGAGGACTTCCTCAATGGGTTCACCCAAAGGAGTGTATGTATGACCTTTGGGGAATTGTCCTTGATTATTTTGGCTGTTTTGATTATTTGAAGGGACATTGGTAGGGGGTGTCGATATTGTCGTTGGTTTGTTTTGCAGTTGAACCCCTTTTAGAGCCAGTACAGGACCCATAGTGTTTACAACCTTGGCGTCAACAACACCGTCATTTGTAACATGTTTATTTTTGACCCAGTATTTGTTTTTGTCAGTGGGAGGATTAGCGTTCATGTTTTTAGGACCGTATCTTAATTCTCCCTTTGCGATAAGGGCTTTCTCGATCTGGACACCCTTTTCGACTAGGTCCATGAAGGTTGTGCAACAATGCACTTGCATTTTAAGGGTCCTAGAAGTGTTTGAATGAACATGTCCACTTTTTCCTTTTCGGGTATGTCAATGTGACATCGACTAGCTAGACTTCTCCATTTTTGAAAGAAGGGGATGAATGTTTCACTAGCATCCTCTTGTGTGAGATTGCATAAGCTAGTAATAGAAGTATCCATGTCGATGTTGTATGCGTAATTTTTTATAAACTTGTGTTTAAGCTCATCCCATGTTTTGATATCCTTTTGGGTGGAGAACCATTCAAGGGCAGGACCTGCGAGACTTTTAGAAAATAGTCTCATCAAGTACGTTTGTTCATAGGCGACGTCCATACAGTTGGTTTCAAATTCGTAGACATGTTCAATGGGGTTTGTCTTTCCTCTATAATTGGTGAAATTAGGTGACACATATCCTAGAGGAAATGGTGGCATGTATAAGTTCATGTCGAAGGGATATAGAGATAGATCATATGACACTTCTGATTTCTTGCCGGATATCTATATATTTTCTATGGTCTTCTCTAGACCCATCAGTTTTGCTTATAAGACATCAATTATGGGGTCATTTGTGGTCCCATACATAGGATTGATTAGTACACCATAGGTCCCCATTTGTTGTGAGTGGATGTTGGCATGTTGTTGAGGTGTATGGTGTTGTGGCATGTATGATGTGTTCGGATTTGCGTGTTGTTGATATTGAATGATTGGGTTGTGGGTATGTTGGTGAGTATGAATATGGGATGAGTATGTTGGGATGTGTCCCCCAGCCATTTGTGTCGATATTTGGGGAATATGGTGACCATTAGCATTGTGATGTGCGAATGATGCCATAGGTTGTGTGTGTTGACTGCCTTGTCCAAATTGTTGGGTTTGGACAAGGGGAATCATCGTATTTTGTCCTTGGGAGGTGATGGCATTTTATTGTAATGATGTGTTAACATTTTGTTGTTGTCCTTGAATAAAGATACATCATTTTCCTCCCCCCAAAGGATTTTGTGAGATACCAATGAGAGGATATGACGAAGGTGTACTCATGGTACTAGACGTAGTTGTCAACGGAGGATTTGTATGACTTGATGATGCCCCTGTGGCATTTACCGTAGTGGTAAAGAGAGGATTGGAATAACTTGCCCACACTCCCAGGAGCCAAAGGTGGTTCCAGCGATTGTGACAGTGTTGTGGATATTGTGGGCACTGTGACAGATTGTGATCCTCCAATGGATGTGCGTTTATTGAATTGGAGGTGTTTGGAATGTTGGAGGTAGCATTCACGGTCGTTGTAGCATCAAAAAAGGTATTGCTCGTAGTGTTTGGAGGTTGACCACTATTTGACATGTTATGCGTGTTGTTGACATTAGGGTCAGGAGATGTTGATCTCAACGTGTTAATGTCGAATCCATGGGGTAACTTAGCTTCCTGACTTAAGAGTATGGCCAAGTATCTGTCTTTGTCATATAGGACCATTTGTTCCACGAATTGAGAGGCCTCTGGATCTTGTGATGCTACCTCTAGGTTTTCCTCAAGTATTTGTCCATATTCATCCTTACGTAAGAATGGTTCAAAGGGACTGTTTGATGAGGATGGTATGGTCGTGAGAGGTTGATTATTCACGTTGGAAAATGTATCGTCAAATGTCAAATTTGGGTCATATGTGTGATTGTTGACATTGGAAGGGGAGTCTTGTCCAAAATTTTCCATTTGTCATTTATGTTTTTGGAGTCTAGTTTCCACCATAAAATGAGATTGCTCAAATGAAAACGACAACCAAATGCAAGGATGACTAGGTGATGATTACATTTGTCTAAGGAAATGAGTGACATAAGATGACGAGGTTGCCAAAGCTAGAATGTCAAATGAGGACTATGATGGTAATGTTATCTAAGGACTTAATATGATAAATCCAAGGTCTAGGTTCAAAATGACGACTAGGTTAATAATATTTTTGGATTTTTGGGAATAAAATACGAAAGGTATAAACTAGAATGCAATTTGGAGAAAAGGCTACCTAAACACTTCTAAGCTCAATCTTTGTTTTCGATTTTGGTTACTAAAGGACTTATTGAAAATGACAAAATGACAAGGTCAAGATGACTAGTGAGTTTTCCTAACTAGATTGTTGAGTTGGAAAATCTCACAAAAGGGACAATGACTGAAAAAGGGAATGATGATTAAGTCCAAGATGACCTAGTTTTGAAAGCAATGACATTGCAAATTGTGCTGAGATTAACCTAATCCAAAGTATGCAAGGATGAAAACCTAGAGTCAAGCTAATGCCTAATGTATGCAACTAAAGATGTGAAGGATGAAGCCTATGGTCACAAATGCAAACTAATGGTTAAAAATTTTGAGCAATTTTAAAGTTGGTTTCTGACAGAATCCCCTTGGAAATAGTGTTTGACAAAAGATTGATAGAGTTTAGACTCATATTTGACTTTGTATCAGGGTTTTACTTCTGACAGGCAAATGCGTTGTTTGAGGCCTAGAATGCGTCACAGTGTCTTGAATGCGGTTTGGTTTGAGCGAATGCGGCTCTGGGACTGAAAAATGCGACTGATATTTGCAAATGTGGTTCTGTGAGGCTCAGATGCGTCGCGACGCAGACAAATGCAATGTTTGTGGGTTCAAATGCGGTTTAACAGTGTGATTGCATCTCAAAAAATTTAGATGCATTTTAGAACAGCAAATGCGATTCAATAGTTGCAACACTATTTGTTAAAATTGAGTTTACTGATGTTTTGAGAGAAAATCTAATCTATCTAATGTTGAATGTTTTGTCCAGAAATGTAAATGTAGTGAATAATGTTGAAAAATCCAGCAAACACTTGACAAGCACAATGTTTTGGGTGTAACTAAGTGCACATAAGACAAGTACAATCCTAATAGGCCAATAGGCCAAAGGTTTGTATACTTGGTATAGCCCATCGATATACCCCAGATTGGTGCTAAACACCTTTCCTTTTCGAGAGCAAATAACTTAGAAGTTTGGTGGCATTGGCTCCCCTCTGCGGCTCATTAACGTCATTCGAGCACACCAACTTCAAATTCTTGGGTAGTGACTTCCCAAGAATTGCTATCTCTACTCAAGGGGATCAGTAGTGAGTGTCTTCGGGCATGATATTGTACCCTGCACTATACCAAGGAACGGCTGAAAAATGGTTGGCCTCAAAAACAAAAGGTGTTTAGTACGGGCATTCCGTTCGTAGGGCATGATCCATGCGGTGAGAGTCACCTTTCAGATCCATCTCGTCGGAACCATACGTGTGATTCTTGGGCTTTCCCCAAGAATCCAATTTTATATATCGACTGGAAATCCCTCGGGTTCAGGGTGCTACCGGTCTGAGTTGTCCTGGGGTGAGTAATTTTTCCCACTAGAACAGGCCCAAGTTTTAGAGTTAGTAATTGTTTCTCTTACACCCAAGATAGCCCGAAAGCGCAAGGGGAGAGGATACTTCAATTACTAAGTCGTAAGGGTATACAACAGAAAAAAATGGGTCTGGTTTTCTGATCACCAAGTTTTCACAAAGTGAGAGCATAATCACCTACCATTTTGCAAACACAATCAAACAAAGTAGCAAAAATACATTCGTTTTATGTGCACCAAAATTAAATGTGTACTAATCTAAAAAAAATGCAAGCACAATGTTCAGTATTGAATCTTCAACAATTGAACCTACAAAAACACAAGTTAAGAGTTTCTTATCCACCAGTCTTGGACCCACGGAATGTGACCGCCACATGCTACAAACTAAGATTAGTAACACAAAAACCTATGCTAGGCAGAATGTAGAAAAGAAAACAAGAATGCTTGGAAAAACCAGAAAGTAAACAAAAAGGAGCAGAAAAACCCAAATGCCAAAAAGGAGAAAAATGTTACTAGGTAAATGCGTCACAATAGAGTGAATGCATCGCTTTGTGCTGCAAATGTGGCTTTCCAGACTTTGATTGTGGCACATCAGAGAGATTGTGGTGTTTGAACCTTCGAATGTATCGCGATGCATCAGATGCGTCACGATAAAAGACAAATGTGGCGTTTCGTACCTGTACTTGCAAAAATGACAGAGAACAAAAAGATACTGTACGGAAAAATTAAAAAAAATACAGAGTCGGGTTCACCAATGTATCTAAGGGTTCATTTTCAGGTTAGTTTATCAAATGAATTAAAAGCATATAAGTATAAACCCAAAGAAGTTATGAAGCACAAAGAAAGCTTAAAACAAAATGAAACGATTATACCAACCGATTCGCAAAGCTTCCATGGTTCACCTCCATAACACCTCCTTACTTGTTGCAAATGTATTGCCCTCAGATTGAACGTGTGAGCAATTTTATGCCAAAGACTAAGTCCTACACAAGCTTTGAAGGATTTAACTAAAAACTATGACTATGCCTATGACAATATAACTCTACAATGCCAAATAACTCTAAGTATTTATGCATTAGAATAACAAAATTTATGTCTGTGTAATGTGTACCCCGAAAATGTGAGCAAAATAACATTTTATAGAAAATTCAATTTTGATTGGACGGACGAGATCGACTTTCGACAAAGACCTAAAATCAGAGGACAAGATTTAATTTGATAATCCCTAATCAGGGTTAGGGAAAAATCATTAAGTGAGTGGTTGAGATGTCATCTGGGAAAATCAAATCGGCGATGGAGAGTAAATGAAATAATTAATTAGAAAAATAAAGATTTTCGAAAATCAAAAAGATAAAGACTGCCTGATTTGTGAGATTTGAAAAATCTAGAAGATAAGAGTTGAAGTGAAGATCATATTTGGAAAATCAAGAATCTGCCCGATTACCTGATTTTTGAAAGAATATTACCATTTTGAATTAAATTAATTCAAAATATGGATTTTATGAGATAATAAATAATCGATTTTCAGATTATTTACTAAAATGGACTGTCAGTGAAGAATGTGAGATCATTTTAAATAATTAATTTTATTTAAAATGAGAGAAATGTTAAATTTGGTAATTAAATAATTAAAGATAATTATTTAATTTAGGAGATATGATTAATAATGAAATTAATTAATTCATTCATTTAATTATGAGAATTAGTGACATATTAAATAAATAAATGAAATTCATTTATTTAATAATCAGGAAGAATAAAATGAATAGAAGGTAATTAAATAAATTAATAAATTTATTTAATTGGGGGAAGACTTAGACAATTAATGACGTATTTAATAAATAAATAAAATTTATTTATTTAATAATCATGAAGAACAAAAGGACATGAATTAATTAAATAATTATGAATTATTTAATCAATAGTCGAATGTGGACCAATGACATAGTTAAATGTCATAATTATGCTAGGACAAAAGTGGTAAAAATAGAGCTTGCAGGCCTAGGTCATTTTTATGTGTCTGCATGTACTACAACTCTTACATTGAAAAAGTAGACAAATCAATGACATATGCATTCAAAAAAATATGTAAGGACCACCAACAAACAAATATTGATGCAATAAAAATGATTGGTAAACTTGGAAATGCATTGTTGAACTTGCAACAAATGTCAGCACAACAAGTTGCTCACATTATTTTATCACTTCCACTAAACTTTAGTTCAAGAAAATGCATTTTTATTGACATGCGTCCTACAGTGACTATACATTCATTCTAAAATCTGTCAAACAATTAAGCAATGAACTAGATGATTTAGAAAAGATTCTCTCAAAATGTATAGTAGACTATTATTTAATATGTCCTCAAACATTGATAGACATATGTCTTGTAGAATTTGTTTCAAGTTACAATAAAAATAGAACTACAATTAACCTAAGAACTCAACCAAGAGTAATACACTTTATTAACTTCAAAAAACACTTAGACCTGTAGAATCATTGTAGAGAGCAATTGATGCTCTATGTACCATTTACAATAAACAAGAGTACATTAAAACACAACTTTGACACATGGGAGCATGCACCATGAAAAAACCATTATAAAAAACTATGCAAAGTTCACACGGAACACAAGTGCTGCATGGGGTGACATAGAAAAAGAACTTAAAGATGTTGAGTCCCTTGACGATGGCAACAACGATAAGTCATTTACAACAAGAAAAACTAGCCAAACAGAACAATATGACATTCAAGCATACCTTCCAAACATAGAGCGCATAAAACCAAATACAATGTCACACAATGCATTTGAAATTGCTAAACATCCATAGATAATTGACAACAATGAATACTATAAACTAAGACAAATGTTAAACAGAGAACAACTAGCAATTGTTAAAGATGTTATAATGAAAAAGATGAATAACATTGACAGGCATTTGTTCTTGACTAGAGGGGTTGGAACTGGAAAGACTTTCACAGCAAAAGTTATATACCAAGCTCTAATTGGCATTTATAGCAAGTCAATTGACAACAATCCAAAAAAACCAAAAGGCTTATTAACTACATATACAAGTAAAGCGGCTTACAACTTAGGTGGAGTCACATTACATTCAACATTTCACATACCATTTCATACATCATATTTTCTGCCCTTAGCGTTTGAGGCATTGGACAATATGTCCAAACACTACGATTAATTGCATGTGCTCCTTATAGATGAACTCTCACTAGTAGGCTAAACATTTCTATGCTACATTGATAGTCGGATACGAGACATAATACAAATGCCTACAATGTACTTTACAAACCTTGATACAATTTTCTGTGGTGATCCTTACCAAGTGCAACTTGTGCTTGACTCCAATGTATTTGAGAATAGATCCACTGTAACTGAATTGATGCCTTACAATTTTTGGAGAGATAATGTAAAATGCTACTCATTGGTCACAACTATGAGACAAAAGGATGAAAACTTTATTGCAATCCTTAACAGAGTACAAATAGGCTTACAAACAAATGATGACATAAACTATCTTAACCAACTTTTCTTTCGTCCTGTACCTTTAGACCCAACACTTCCATACTAGTTCTATGGGAAAGCTGATGTAGAGGCGCACAACCATAAAATGCTATTATCTATTTCTAGTGAAATGATAGTGCTAAATGCAATAGACGAGTATGAGGAAAACTATAATGCAATACGACTCTATAACCATACAACAACTCTTCCACCTTAAATATACTTGAAATAGGATATCCTTGTTGAAATCTATGCAGACAACTATAATACGCAAGATGGCCTAGACAATGGGTTTGATGGAATATTTAAATCATATACAACAGATAATGACATTGATATTGTTTGGCTTAAATTTTTCGATCCAATAATTGGACAACAACAACATATAAAACTGGCACAATATTAAACTGATCTCATTAACAAGGAATGGGTTCCTATATTGTGCATTGCTAGAGCCATTCAAAATATTTCACTGAATAAGAAATTTACAATTAGAAAACAATTTCCAATACAACTAGCATGTGCAAGAACCATTCAACGATCACAAGGACTAACAATGCAAGCTTTGGATTTTGACCCAACAGGCATAAGACAA
This sequence comes from Sequoia sempervirens, assembly GCA_007258455.2. Taxonomy (NCBI): domain Eukaryota; kingdom Viridiplantae; phylum Streptophyta; class Pinopsida; order Cupressales; family Cupressaceae; genus Sequoia; species Sequoia sempervirens. The sequence goes on from VDFB02000007.1 coordinate 4,311,515, forward strand.
CATGGCTTAACTTACACAACACTATCACAGACAAAGACAATAGACTCGTTATTTTTGCAAAAACCTTTAACCACCAAAAACTTCAAAGTTAAGGGAAAAATACATGAAGAAATGCATTTCCTGCAGTCAACTGCAAAGTGGCAGCTTGATATTCAAGCTGTGTGTACACACAATGCACCACAAATGCTTCTATGCACATTAAACACTTGTTCATTAAATCCGCATGCACATGACATTGCCAATGACTACAAAATGCAACCAGACATTTTGTGTTTACAAGAAGTACATATGCATACCTTACAACCTAGTATATTATCGCAATATTTTAATACCTTTGGTATGAACATAATACATGGCATAACAACGTTTACCAAAAAACATTTGTTTGTATCAAAAGCAAAAGAACACAACTCTACAAATATTGAAGCCATCGTAGTCACAATACTACAACACATTGATGAACTTAATATTTGTAATATTTATGCAAGGCCTAATACTTCCATTTAAGAAATAATCAAAATCTTCAATCTATAATTGCATACACAGATACAAAAAACATTTTGTACATTGTGGGTGACTTTAATGTCAACATGTGTTCGGAAAACAAAAGCAAAACAACATTTCAAAATTTCATGCAAACTAACAAAATTCATTTTTTGTTAAACAAATCGCATAGTCTACACAAACCACTGATTGACCATATCTGGTCAAATTCAATCACAACTGTATGCAATATTTATAGATCAAAGGCATATTGGATTGATCACTTTCCTATTTTCCTAAAATTCCACTTCGTTGGTTGAATCAGTTCAACATAATAGCATACATAAGCATATATTGCTAATAAATTTTCCAATTAATTATGTAATACTAAATCACTAGCTTGCAAGCAAATCATGGATCAAACAAAAAGACCACAACAACAAGAACAAGAAATGGAGGAAGACACAAGCAAATAGTAAACAACCTATCCTATTTTCCTATGACATGCATTTTTGCATTGTCCAAATATAACATTTACATTTCTCTTACTGTTTACAGAACAAAAATCAAAAGACTATATCAATTGAAGAGTTGAATGCAAAAAAAGTTGGTGACACATTCCAAGGTGACGTCCTTGTGGTCTACAAAGCAACATTGGACAAATTCAATAGAACACGTGAAGTACTGCATGCAAATCTCATAGACCTTAAAGTAGAAATGACGGTTACACTGAATATTAGTGGATACCTTGTGCAAGAACACGAGTAAAAAATAGTTCCAAGGATGGGAGTTTCAATATCAGGCTTTCAAATTGCCCCTAGAACAGATTATGATAGAGGGGACTGTGATTGCATACTAATATTGATAGACACAAGCACAGTTGAAATCCTGCCTTGCTTTTCAACAGACTACTACTTCATTCCATATACTACTATTAGCCAACTACTAGTAGCCACAAATTAGTATCCAATTGGAACAATGGGTGCTTTGGTTGTTGACACTAAAAAATTCGGAAGCTAATGTGCAATTGATATCAAAGATGGAATAACAAAATCAAATAGAGCACAAGTGAAAATGTCTCACCAGCATATGCCACTAATTGATTCTAACATTTTTTTATAGCATTGTTTGCTTTAATAAAATTTCTTTGTAACAAAGACTAACTTTGTCATTACCATGTAGCTGCAGCTATGTTCAACCCATGAAAAACAATACTTGCAAATAGAGGAACTGCTACACAAGAACAAAACCCCAACCTTTCTTTTAAAAAATATCTTAAAAAACACTGATCAAAAAACATGTTCCACATGAGTCGATCAACATTTATTTGCAAATTGAATAACAAGAGAACATTAGACAAGTTAGCTGCTTTGCTACAATCAACATTTAAGGTGACTCTTTAAAAATATTTATGCACTTTCATTTAAAATTTATCAAATTACTGCTTCTAACTATCTATGTTCAAATATTTCAGGTTTTAGGGACATTAAAAGCAACAAACGCACTGTCAAATCCATTTGAAGCTTTCTGCCCAAGTTGCAAATATAAATTCAATACTTATGGTGTGCTCCAACAAGAAACTACTCATTGTAGTCATTGTGACAAGGAGGTGAGCTATGTATACGTACTTCATCCTAAGGCAATCATCACAACAAATGGCAAGCAAATAGTTCATTGCTCAATCCGAAGCAATGTCCTGCGACAACTCTTGCCCATCCTTCAAGACATTAAATATGAAAACTACATGAAGGACAAGTCAATAGTAATATTTACAGTATGAGACTTTGTCACCAAAGGGCATTTCACCCTCAATCAAAACAATGTTATCATAGAGGCCATATGCCTAACTGAGTAAACAGTATATGCCACAACAAGGTATAAAGCAATACTAATTCAAATAGTCTTCTTGCTTTTCAAACTCCTAAAATTGTTTATGATTATATAAAAAAGGTAGCTTTCATACTAACCATAATAATGATATTGTAGCTGACAAAGAAGCAAAAGCAAGTGATAAACTGCCTGCCATTGCACAAACCTACATTCCTCCTTTTTTTTATGCTTTTCTTCTTGGCTCTTTTGCCTATATTACTATATTTCATATTATGTGACTCAAAACTTCTACCTACTTTTATTTTATAGTTGACATGTCTCTCCATTATATGCTATACTTTAATACTTTACTTTCTTATGTTATCGTTTAAATAGATTAAACTCTATTGTTACACGTTTTCACTATGCAATACATTATATGTTAGATAATACTTTACCTTCTTATGTTACCGTTTAAATAGATTAAACTCTATTGTTACACGTTTTTACTATGCGACATATTAGCAATATAAAACATAGGTGTTTTTAAAGGGAAAGTCGCTACTGCAAAAATTGCATTTCAATTTGACATACTTGGTTGGCCACTCAAATTTATTTGACAAATTTTATAATATGTTTCTATTTTGCTTATTTGCTTACACAAAGAATAGTGGCAGGCCTATTCCATGCAGTAGAAAAATACATGAATTCAGTTGATAACTTGATTAAGTTCTCTTTTGCCTACTTTTGCAGTTAATAAGTTTTTGTGCATAAATCAATAAGTAATAGCATAATAGGCATGTTCACAATTGCATTTGTTGAATTTTCTTTTCAACAATTTACCCAAGCTTTGTTACCTGTTATTAAATATGCTATTAGCTCTTGCAATAGTAACTCATAGCAATTGTATACATTCTACAAGGTCACTTGACTAACAACCCTTCTCTTGGTATGAGTACTTCTCTCTTGCTAATATGTCATAGACAGCTGGCACAAACAAAAGCAAACAATGCATAGTTAATTCATGAAATATGAGGCGTCCTGGTTTGTGCTTATTGTTTGTTGAGAAGCTTACATGTTTTTGGTTGTGGGTTCCCCTTTTCAATGTTTTCTAAATAAATTGTTATGGCTTAGTACAGTTTGTTAGCTATTAAATATTTGAGACTTGCTGGCATCTAATGCATTGGCTGTAGATTCATTAACAAGCCTGCCATTTCCAATGTACATTATACAATTGCAATATTGAACTGCTTTGATCACAACAGTCACTTGCCTTTGAACAAAATGCCATGCAAATGAAGTGCATGATGGCAGAAAAGCTGATACAATTTGCATTCAATTATTAATTTTAGCATTTTCATTTATAATACTTGCTTGGCCAATGAAATTTGATTGTCTTGCAATAGGTCTACTATTGATTTTTGTTTCAATAAATTAGAAAAATATGGGAACATTATATACTTGACATTTATGAACATATTTTTGATGTTTGAAAAGCATTATTTATTTGTTTTGCTAGTGGTATGGAGCAATCCCAATACCTTGTAGTATGTGAATTGTGAACAACTGCAAATGGTAATGCTTGTGTATGCTTTATTGTGTTGCACACGTTGTGAATGTCAAATGAATGCACAAATGGTGAGAATGGCAATAGTGTTACGTGTGAACATGTGAGAACATAGACTTGGAACAAATTTGTCTATTGATTGATGCATTAGAATAGTAGTATGTTGTTGCTATATAGAGCAATATTGTTTTAGATCTACTCCATTGTAGAAACTTACAATGCATTAACTATGGCTTGATTGCTTTCATAGGCACTAGCCTAATAACAAAGCTTGTAAAATTTGGATCTAATGGCTAGATGTTTGCAAAAATTGATTGCGTTGTTCTGTTTCGCTTGAGTATGTATCATTTTGCTGGCAAAGCTGGCATAATTTGGCACAATTATTTTTTGTCATGCTTTTTTTGCAGGCTCTTTCATCTATATAACTATATCTCATGTTCTGTGACTTTAAATTTTTTGCTATTTTTGTTTTGCAGTTGGCATCTTTTCTCTTTATATGCTAGACAATAGTTTACTTTCTTATGTTTTGGTTTAAATGGATTTAATTTCGATGTTGCAGCTTTTTAGTATCCAATATATTAGCAATACAAAACATGCATGTTTTTAAAGGGCAAGTTGCTATTGCATATATTGCATTTCAATTTGTCATACTTAGTTGGCCAATGAAATTTATTTGACAAATTTTATAATGTGTTTCTATTTCGCTTATTTGCTTATACAGAGATGAATGACAAACCTACTATATGCAATAGAGAGAGAGATGGATGATATATTTGACACACGAAAGATTAAGTTGATACTTGATTGAGTTCTGTTTGAATTGCTTTATTGCCTATTGGTACATGCATACTTAGTTCAGGAAATCTTAGACGAGTGCTGGATTTTTTAGCTCTTGGTTGCACTTTTGCATGTTCGTTATTCTGAAAAGAGTGCATTGTTGGTGAATGGCTTCACTGTGTGTTTATGAAACTTGATATCTCACTGGCTACACATTCAATGAACGTATAGCTAATTCATGAAATCTTAGGCAAGTACTGGGTTTTCTTTGTGCTTATTCTTGTTTCATTATAGTTTGTTGAAAAGATTGTGGATTTTTTAGCTAGACTATGACATTTTTGCAACGGGCAAAAATTAGACAAATTCAAACAATTTGCACAATTTTACCACACATTTCAAGAATCAAACTTCTTTGCAAACAACTGTGCAAAAACATTTCATACTCTGACCCTCCACTCTCTGCCTCAAGAACCATATGTCTTTGTAGCTCTATAGATCTCTGTCTCCACTCCAATCCCAAAAAATGGTTCATGTTACAAGGACAATATTAACAAAATGCAGTCAATGCATTCACACTTAACAAGACCTTGCCCATCCCAATTATTTTTTCACATCTTGTCTATTTCTCTATGCTTTTGAATTAGGTTTTACCAAATACTCTAAGTTCTTCTAGATTGAATCTCTAATGCTTTACAAACCAATATCAACTCTCCTCTATCGCATCCTCAAAAACTCAATTCTTCTTCAACAAATGTCCTCTATATTTTAAACAATAAAACATTTCGTTCTGTCTCAAGGTTTGTCACAAAACTTGGAGGCCATAATCTTATGCATTCATCAAAGGACAAAATTCTCTCTGGTTTATATTCAAACACGTATACATCTAAGACCTTTTCCATTTTCACTATCCATGCACACAACTGACGTTTGGAAGCTATCCACATCACTAAGGCATAGAAAACCACTCCCATTTATAGTTCATCATTTACACATTACGAGGTATTGGAAATGCTCCAAACCACTACACAATGTACTGTTTTTGGCGTGACTTCTCGAGTCGTCTGTTTGTTTTCCATACTTGATAAATACAAGCATTAGAGGGGAAACTCAACTATTTATGCAAGGTCTTCTGGACCGTGCCTGCAAGATGTGTTGGAGGGCTAGTGGGTACACATACAATGACTACATAGTTAGTTCATGAAATCGTCGTAGCTGGGTTTTGTTTGTGCTTAAAGTCAATTAATATTTGCATATAGTTGATTGTTTATGGCCTATTTGTCATTGGTTAATATTTAGAAAATTTTAAGTTACAAAAAATATACTACTTGCAAAGGAAATTTAGTTTTTAGCATTCTCAATTAATTTAACTTATTAATGTTAGTCAAATCACAAGATACTTTGTAATTACTACTCAATAATTTATCTTATTGGCAAATTCTTTCACAAAAGTATTTCAATTTGTAATTATAAAAAACTAGTTAATGTCATTTATTCATGCAAACTAAAATTTGTACTTATTTACAAAAAATATCAACTTGTAACTTTTTTCCTAAATAATTAGTAATCAATTAGTTTATATTCAAAAGAAAATTAGTATTATTATTTAAAACATTTATGCAAACTAACAAGCACTTATTTAGTACTACTTAGTTAATTTTATTTAATATAAGTAATTAGTTTTCTACAACTACTTAATTAATTTTCTAATTTCAAAATGCATCTAATTTCTCACAATAGTCTAAATTATTTTACTAAAAACAATCTTCATTTATGAATCATAGTAATTAGTATTATAAATTATTTAATTTAGATTCAAAAGAAAATTCAATTTAATTAACATATTATTGCAAAGTAATGAGCACTTATTTCTCTAAATTATTCAGTCCTAGTTACTATATTTCAAAACAATAAATTGATTTTATTTAATTTAAATATATACTTTCCTTCCCTTAGTTAATTAATTTTCTAATGTGGAAATGCATATAATATAATCAAATATTTCCTTATATTTGCTCGACTTTATTACACAATTGTTCCAACAAGTTCTACTAATCAAGACCAAACTCTACGCTTTATATTTCACTTTCCAAATCAAATACTCTTCCATTCCATTCGTTCTTATTTCCACATATTTCCATTGAATATATTTAATTAATTTTCAATGTTAAATCATCAGTCCAATTCAATATTTGTATGGTTTTTAAGTAATCTTATATCATATTATAACAACATATTCACAATAATGATCAATTAGTTTTTGCATGCTTATCTAAAGAATCAAAACAAATAAAATAAAAACAAAACTAAAATATAATAATTCACATAAATTACATTAAATTTTTTTGAACTTATTTAAACTTTTATATATTTTATTTAACTCTATTAAACTCTAATTCCAATACTACCAAGGTAAATACTGAAACCTAAAAGCTCTTTACTACACAACAGTTACACGACGCCCACTGGTCACTCGTTAAAAATTATCACATTATTAATCTAAATTAATTGCGCTATATTATGTATACTTAAAAAAAGTCATTTTCCTCTATACCCTGGTAAGTACAAGCAGTTTACGTGGCATTTATACCTACAAAATAATGAACTACCTATTGATGGCTGCGTTAAATGCTTGTCAACAAGAAAACATCGGCGGCAAAAGTTCGTAAATCTTTCGGAGGCCTCCAAGGTTCGTGGCAGGATTGCGCAGGGGAAGAACTTGAGTGAATAATTTCTTGCATACTCGATCGATTGCCTGCCGTCGTTTATATTTATTTACAGTTTACTTTTAAAATTTGTAGCTGGGATTCATAGAGATTGAGGTTGAAGCGAACGAAGAGGAGCTCCAGGAGAAATTGACAGAAGTTTACAAGCCTGCGGACTGCAATCGAGCAGTGATAGGCTGTTTCACCTCTTAGATTAGTCGGTTTCTAATCTTGTTCTCTCTACTCATTAGGTGTCAAAGGTAATAAAAGTTAAAAAAAAAAATGTAATATATTTTTCTCATTCATCTATCCCTTTATCGCGTACTTTGCGCCACATTTTCTCAGGAAAAACACTACGCACCGGTACCTGCAAACAAGACACTAAAGAAAACCAGTATGAAAAAACACTAAAAGAACATCGAATGTTTACTTCGGGCCTCCTTGCCACTTCAACTGCACGGTTATCATCAAAGTTTCTTTATTTAAATGTCGCGCTTCTTCCTTTGTTCCTTATTTGTCACCGTTTTAAACTCACGGCACTTTATCTGTCACATAACATATCAGAAATATTTTATTTATTGAATATTGATTGAACAAGCTGAGGTGCGAACGGGTAACCTCCCAGTGAGTTTTACGGTGGGTAGTTCCCAGTCAGCAAGGGACTGTACAGAAAAAAATTATTACAACCGGCGCACAAAATGTGATTTTCCGGCATCCTACCAATTTTGAGGAGACTGACGAATCTTTTACAGCCATTCTCCCATTAACAAAACCTATTGGTTAATAATAATACCATATGCACCATAAATTAGCGTTTCCCTTAAATATTCTGTTTTTCTCTATTAAAAAGAAATTAGAAAATAGAACTCAGTTTTCAGCCAAATTTAGATGTCTGTTTGTTCAATGCCTTTCCACTTGCTTATCTGATAATTCAGAATTTGCAGAGTTAGGGCTTCGTGCTCATGTGTTTTCTGCATTCCAGCAGATTTACTCATCACATTGCTCTATATTTCATACTTTAAGGTTTTTTATATCTTTGATTAGTCTGACTAGATTTTCATTCTTCAATTTCAGTTCCATAATTGGGCTCATATCACCTTACAATTGTTTCTGCAGCCGAGTTCTTAGTTCCTGGCAAAGCAACAGATCATGAAACGGGCTTTGGATGAAGCGGGGGCATTATCAGTTCCCAAGAAGGTGCCTTGTGCTTGCATTTATTTATTAATTATTATATTTGTTCTGTTATGCTAAGATGGTATGTTAATATCCTCCTTTGTTGCAAGCAATATCCACATATAAGCTCAATTTCGTGCTCAACAATGCCCAAAGCATGCCCACTATTCAAGGTAGATAGAGGTTGCTAGGCAAGGTTATGAAGTGATTCCTTGCTTGTTCCTTTTGTTGTTAGGTCCACCTAAAAGAAAGGAAATTGAAAAGTAAAGAAGCAATTCCCTTTACAGAAAACTAGATCCAATTTGTATCATTGTGCAAAGAGAAAGTGTAGACTGGTCACCACCCAACTATCATTTCTACAATGCAAAGCTCTATGTGAAACAATAGGTATGTTATTAAGTTTGAATGCTAAATGAGAGTCAGCTATTGTGTGCTACGCAGATACCAAGCTGTGCAAACATACTCTACAATACAAACGAAATAATAACTTTATTTCTCACCCTAAATACATCCTACGATCATAAAACTTTTAGTAACTTATTTTCTGTTAAACAGTTGTAGTCCTTATGGCAAATCTTTAAATGCATCGTTAATTAACAGTTTGGTCACCCTCTGCTAAAATGAATTACTTTGTCCTAGATTGCAACCCTTTTTTGAAAGATTGATTTGTGCCATTTTATCATTTTCATGTTTAACTCATTTTGTTACAAACTAGGAAATACAATAACTTGTTCACTAGAAGGTTTCTAAGCACGTCATTTGACATGTCCACTCTCTAAATCCAGTCAAAACAGACGAGTCTAGACTCTAGATCACTGGATAACAGCAGGCTTAGTTCAAGGCTTTTCCAGTAATTGCCAGACTTGACCAACACTCCATGTAATTAGTCACCTATACTAAAAAAAATGACGATCTAGATTTACATGTGCTGTGATAAAGTTTGGAGATCCCACAAACTCTGAAGAAGGTGCTTTTGGTGGAAGGGCATGGGAAACAAACCTGCTTTCATGTTTATGTTTCCTATAACAATTAATTTGCCAATTTAGAGATTTGGTTGCATATATCTCTAAAAACCTGCTTTAGAAAGTTGAGCCATAGATCAGGGATTTCCTGTAGATGATGAGGTTTCTATGCATGGATCCTTATCTGAGATGATCTTTGGTAATTGCTTGTAATATTTATAGTATTCCTATTGATTTATTCAGGATTTTATATCCAAGCTTTATGGCCCTCGTGTATAATGTGCAACAAGTCTTAAATCTGGTTCTTGTTTGCACTGAAAGGAAGTTTTGAATGAATCTTTCAAACACCATCTGGAACATCCTCTTCATACTATTGGTATCTGTCTATGAGGTCAAAGTTTTTTGTTACCATAGTTGTGAATGAACCTCTCAAAACTATCCGAAAAGCTGCTTTTATATTAAGAAGGCTGACTTGTATTAGGAAAAGTGTCTGTCATAGCAGTAAAATCTGAAATATGTTGTGGTTAACATCCCTTTTGTTAGTTGAACCCCACAGTTCGATGCATTATCATCCTCTCTGTAGTGGCAACCTTGCCCCACTAGGGACAACCCAACATAAACAAAAAGGGTAGACAACTGATGCATTAAATTTTTCCAAGAGAACCCAACTAAATGTTCAAATAATTATATCCTTTTCCTCATATGGTTTAAGGGGAGAGGATAACTACCTTATCTCTCCTCAACAAGCCAGCTACATCTGGCATAAGATGGAACCATCCAATATGAAAGAGAAGCCATTTGACAGTTTTGTACCTGCCAACAGCCTGGGATACTGGAAAATCGTCAAGAGGAACGTCAACACATTGGATCTGTTGAGGCAGAATCTTATACTGCCTCAGTGAAACAATGTCATCATTTAATCAGCAGTCTGGACATTCTTTCTGGCAAATGATGTTACTGTCTTTTATCTGGCAGCAAGTAAGTCCAGATAGGATTTTTAAAAATGTGAACATTTAGCACAACTTGCCAGCAGGCTTCTTGGTACTTCTGCTTGCTCCTTGGTTTCTTCTAGCTGCTCTCAGTTATAGAATTCCACAAGCATTGAATGATCCTCAATTATGAAAATAAGAATGAAACCACAATAAAATAGAGGGAGAGAGAGTGTGGTATTCCAGATTTCTTACACTTTTAACAGCATATTAACACACGTTACTGATTGAGCAAACATCAAATCATGTACATCAACCCATATGTCTCATTGGAATGTGAACTGGGCATCAAAAGTCTTTGACTAATAAGGAAATCATACAATGCACTGGCATCAATCTCTAACAGCATTCTCTTTAAATTGTAGGAGTTTATGGTGAACTCCTCAACACCTCAGGATCACCTGCAAGACAAAATAACTTCCACAAGAGAGAAATGGGGAAAATATCATGTTATGGTCATGGATGCAAGAATGCCAAAATGAATATGTCAATATACATATGAAGCCTTGCTAATATAGGGAAGGTGAGAAATAGGATTAGACAAAATCATGACAAGTGTCTAATCCTATCACATGAGACAACTAACTCATAACTACCTAGAACACAAGCATTAAATAAATGCCAACTAGATAAGATAAGTGACAACTAATGTTTAACTAGAAAGATTCCTTCCTAGGACCTAAGTCGACTTAACATGTAAATAGGGCCTAGATAGGTAAAACACCTATTTACACCGACACCCCCTTTAAGTACAACTTAGGGAGTACTTATGCAAATGACACAAAGATGGGTCTCAGCTATGAGGCCATGTTAGGTACCCATGTACATATGCAAATACAATCTCTCACAAACGGAGAAAAGGAGAAAACCTAGTGCGACAAAACTCCCTAAAAGAGAGATGAAATACAATAATGCTCTCCATTAACAATGAGAGGACAAAACCCCATTTGAGGAAGAAGAGCCCATTTAACCCCCCCTCAATGAAAAGTTCCATCACAAATCCAATCAATCTCCCTCCATTCAAAGGATGACAAGAGAGACCATATAGCCCCTCCATAATGAGATAACCTACTGCAAAGAAGCACTGGAAGCACACTTGTGGAGTAACGTTGGAACCCTTAATTAGGCAAGCAAAGGAAAGATAATTCTGATGCTAGAAACCATATTAGAGTCACTCAAGGACTCAGGTCAAAATCATGATAAAGCAACCAAGGAACATTGGAAAACTCTCAAACTGGCACAACCCTAAAATCTGTGAAGCAACATTTGATTGGCAAATGATTTGGAATTGAAATGAAATGCAAAGATCAAAAGTGCACTCTTCCATATGTCAAAATATCCAAGTAATCTCCAAAACACCCATTAGGGCAAGAACTGAAATAGCAATCAACTTAGGACAAAAATAGAAAAAAATGCATGGATGGCAATGTAGAACTCCTCAATATCTTTCCAATGTCACAAAAATTGCAAAAATTAGAGATTGTGGCAAAAAGTTATGAGTTCGGGAACCAAAAATGAAGATACGACTTCAACCAGCAATAAATGTTGCAAAACAACAAAATTTCTGAAAATAACCTACACCATTGCAAAATTAATGAAACCAGCGTTCCGATGATATTCGTTCGAAAATTTTTGCCTCCTGGATTGCAAGTTATTGCAAAATTAAAAAATGGCCCTATCTAGGGCATGCTTAGACTAAATAGGATCAAAATCTTAGCCCTCGGGGTTTGACAGATGGTCCGCCATGTGACTGCAGGGGCTGCAATTAGAAAAATAAAATCTTGCCACACTGTTGCTAGCGGGTGGCAAGCCGAAGCCACGTTGCTCGGTGGATGGCCCCCGTCACGGGTCATGTGATTGTGGGCTTGACCACAGAGAAAACCACTGGCTGGCGGTAAAAGAACATGTGATGATTGTCAGCGATGGTACACACAGTCAGCAGTAATAATAACAATGGTATGTGTTGTATGGCCTTGTCGGCCAATATTTAAAACTGCATGTTTTATTAAAAACATTTTCAATATTAAAAAAATTGCCAAACAATTAATAATATGTACCATCAATCATAAATGATGCAGACAAGGATGTACAAACAATGATGCATAGAATGGTGCAAATGACACAGGAGATGTCGAAGGTATGTAGAATATTGTAATGTCCCCTTCTCGAGCATGATCAGTTCAGTTGACCGTTGGCCTATTCCGGAGACCCGTAGGCTACTCGGAAGGTGAAATTAGGGTTTCCTGTTTTGGAGGTTGTTATTGCTTGAAATTTGGTGATTGAATTGCGGATTCTTTCTGGGTTTTCAGAGAGCTTTGCAGTGGTGTGACTTGCTTTGCGTTCCGAGCACTTTCTGGAATTTACTATTTTTAGTAAATTCTATTTCTGGCAGTGGTCCTGTTGTTTTCGGCACGGCTGGTTCTCTTCTTCAGCCAGTTTTGTTGGTTTGTTCATTTTTGGCCTTGGGTTGCTTTTTGGAGAGATAAGTTCAATTTTATTAAATATTGTTATATTTTAACATTATATTTAAAGTTCCCCCCTTGGCTTAGCTTCATCACTTCATGTTGTTCTAAAAAGGTGGTCTTCATGGGTGGGCGCCTCATTGAGGTGATTTAATATTTTTTAAGGTCAAAAGTGAAGCTTGTGTTTTGGACGCCAACTTGAGGAGGTGATGATATTTTAATATTTTAAAAAGTCAAAAATCAGCTTTGAAAGTGGACGCCACCTCTTGGAGGGAAAAAGGTTTATTTCAAATTTGAAGTTAGGGCGCACTTTCTAGAAGCATCTAGAGATTTTTTATTGGGCTTATAAATGAAGACCTCTCCTCTTCATTTCACATCTTATGTCTTGAATATTGTTATGCTGCTGAAATGGTGCTGGAATTGCTTCGAGGAATGAATGCCTCCTAGCCTTGGCTCAACTTCGTGCTTGAGAGATAGCATCTAGTGGAGAAATTTGCTTGTTGCTGAGAGGATTTTGTAGTGAGGTTTGCATTGTAGTTGGGTTTTGCTTTTGTAGTTCAGTTTATTGCATTTCATATCATTTTCTGGAGTTGTTGATATCAAGGCTGAATCTGTAGTTTCATTCATATATTTGAAAATAAAAATTATCTCATTCTGGGTACTGTCTCATTGTATTCCCTGGGCAAGGGCGCCCCTACTTGATAGGTTGCAGATTTTTTGGAAAAGAAATGAATTTTTAAGAAGGAAATCGCCCCTCCTTGAGGGCTGTACTATTTTGTACCTTCTTGAAACTCGTGCAAAAAAGTTAAGGGATCTTTGGAGGAGTTTTGAGTTTCCATCTTGGTCGCTATCTTCATTAGGGCATTTTGCATTTGATTTCGCATCATTTGAGTGAGTCATGTGGGAGATATGTGCATTTTAGTGAGCCATTAAGTTGCTGGTTATGCATTTTAAGTTGCTGGTTTATTATATCAGATTTAGGAAATTGCATTGGGATGAAGGGTTGGTGATTGGAAAGTCTTAATAGGTCATGTGGAGATCATATTCAATATTGCAGCAATTGAAGAGCTTCTAACTCTTGTCTTGGTAGGCATTCTCTATATTATTGTAAGCTGAACAGTAGTACTGTCAGCATTTCTTCTCATTTTCTCTTCATGCTTGTAATACCCATTGAATAAGTTGAAGAGGTTGGCTTGCCGCCTATCTTACTTTGAATATTGCATTGTAGCTCATTAGAACCCCCGCCATATGGTAGCTCCATTCCCACCTTGGGTTGGAAGGCACATTTTTGGCGTCGAGTTACTTTCAGCATAGTAGTTGGTAGGGATCCTCTGACCATATGCTCGCCATCATCTGGCGCATTCTTGGTTAGGGTTATTTAGTTCAGCATTGCATTGAGATCCTCTGACCATATGCTCACACCTTGCCCAACTCGGGATCTTGGTGTACATTCTTGGTTAGAGTTGTATTGAGATCCTCTGACCATATGCTCACACCTTGCCCAACTCGGGATCTTGGTGTACATTCTTGGTTAGAGTTGTATTCCGCATCGTTTTGGTTTAAGTGCTAACCCTAACGGATGTGTGTTGCATTGCTTATTGTAATAAAAAAATTGAAAAAATTGGTTCGGTATATTTCAAATATGCTGATCAACAGAACAAACCTTGCACACGTCACTGTATCGTATGGGTTGTTGTAATGATCTACCCCGAAATTATTATTATTATTTTTCTAGAAACTTTGTTACTGCTGTTATGATTTTCAGAATATGTTTGCCCTTCTTTTATCCTCATGAGTTTGACATTGTTTTCAACATGCAAAATGGTAGATACATAGGACAGAAAATAACTAGAGTCTTCCTTGAAATAGATTTCTATCAACAACATAATTGCAGCTTGAAAACTCAAGAAACTAATAGAGTATTGTTTTCTTCTTCATTACACATATATTTAAAAACTGTTGTGGCCCAGCAATACAATGATTAGCAATTGATTGGAAAGCATTAAACAGACTTGTTACATGAGATGCATACAGCAAACTTAGCTCCTCAAAGGTCATTGACCAGCACCAAGGAAATTGACCATCTTTCTCCTTGTTCAACCACGTCCCAAGGCTCAAGTTAATCAGACTTCAAGGCGATCAGAATGCAGCCAAAATCAGCAAGGAAAGAACTGAGAATATATCACTAGCAAGCCATCCCTCCTGGAATAAGCAGCACAGCAGATTTAAGACTCCCCTTGAGGCTTGCTCTTCCCAATATCTGATAATTTTGGCCTTCCAATGGACTTTGAATTTATCTTTTAACAGTCATCTGATTTACAGTCTTAGCACCAGAAATAACAAACACTTCAGACTTGGAGCAAGGCGCCTGTAAAGCAATATTGAAGTTCCCCAGGGGCATCGAACTGAGGCAAGGAAAGCCCTGTTCACCTAGCTAAAAGCCACGCGCAGAAGCTGCAGTATGGGCTTTGAAACCAGCAATAGAAGTCAACAACAAATCAAATCACAAACTGTGAACAACCATCCAAAGGGACATCCTCTTCTAAAAGTTTGATTTGCCTCAAGAAATTCATTTCTCAATCAAAAACAACAATTTAATACTCTTAGAAATTGCCCTGACCAGAGGATGCTTTCTAAACAATACCCATTTGATATAAAGATTCCTTCTCAAAGATACAAGCAGAAATACGAGTTCAGGCCCTAAAACTTTAATACCCAGAAATCATTTAAATCACCATCAAAATATATTTAATCAACACCAAAATCGATGCTTATTCATCCCAAGTCAAAATCTGATAATCCCTTTTTGAAATATGACCAAAATCTTCAATCCGAAAGTCTGAACCTGCAACTTGTAGCACAAATGAAGCTCCTGTAAGAAGCCTCCCTGCAAACCCTCTTGATGTTGTCTTTCAAACACGGGGAGAGTGTAATCTATAGAGGTTTTCGTCTCTACAAACCCTTGTTTCCTCCAAAGCCAAGCTTCTAGAGAAAGACCTGTTTCAGTTTCATAATCCAAGCCTATGCAAAATGAGCCTCAAAAAGACCTTTTATCTTATTTTCTCCAGCAACCCTAAAAACCCACTTTACAAAAGCCTTTTGATTTAATTTAATTTTTTAATCCTCTCTTCAACTTGGGCGCCCAAAGAGGAGACATTTAAATAAATCTTTTACTTTAACATTAGCCATTTAAATAAAAATAACTTCTTTTTCCACATAGGCGTCCATCCTCCCTTTTTGCAATATTAAATATTTTTAAAGCTCTTTAAAATGACTTTAAGTCATTGAACTAGGTGCCATGGTACAAAAAGGTCCCCTTCATGACCCTCAACAACATAATATAAAGTTACTTTATTAAAGCTCTTTTTCAAAACATTATACAAATTTTTGAATGATTCAACCTTAGTAACCTTGAAATGACTGAGTTCGTGCCGCTAAGGCCATCCTGACCAAGACCGGTCAACCCTAATTGACTTAATATTTTTAGTAAGTCCTAAAAATAGTAAAAAATGCCCTGAAGTTTGAACCGAAGAGAAAACTGAGGAGCTTGAGATGGCTCTCCAAAGACTGGAACCCCACACCATAACCCTTGCTAAAAATAGCACTTACTAAAAGTAGTAAGTGTGCCTGAATCAACCCAATTGAAAGGGAACGCCATAAAAATGGGGACATTACAGTTGTATGGCCAAGTATGGATCAGTACGACTATGGCCATATGGCCTAAAATTTTTTGCCTCACGCTTCGACAAAAAAATCTCAAATTTCAACGATTTGACAGTCGATCCTTAAGTTCTTGAGCCTTCTAGATGCAATGGTGAGGTTAGTTTTCACACAAATTGCTTCGAAAAATCAGCTAACCCCTGGATCTGGCAATTGAAACTTTCCTTCAAGCCCTTGCAGATTTGTTAAAATATGATGAAAATTGACGAAATGAAAGCCAAACCTAACTTTCTCTGATGCGCTGGATTCAATGGTGAGGTTCTCAAAATCCCAACTCACACCCAACAAAGATTTCACGCCAAGATAGGTCCCTTGGATATGGGAAGAAGTTTGCAACACTGAAGCTCTAATACCATGTAGGAGTTTATGGTGAATTCTTCAACACCCTAGGGTCACCTACAAGACAAAATAACTTCCACAAGAGAGAAATGGCAGAAATATCATGCTATGATTATGGATGCAAGAATATCAAAATGAATATGACAACCAAAATCAATATGATAGCCAAAATGAATATGGCAATATACATATGAAGCCTTGCTTATATAGGCGAGGTGAGAAATAGGATTAGACAAGATCATGTCAAGTGTTTTAATCCTATCCCATGAGACAACTAACTCATAACCACCTAGAACATAAGCATTAAATAAATGCCAATTAGATAAGATAAGTGACAACTAATGCTTAACTAGAAAGATTCCTTCCTAGAACCTAAGTGGACTAAACATGTAGATAGGACCTAGATAGGTAAAACACCTATTTACACCAACACAAATAACACAAATCACAATTCATTCATATATAGAGAAAGATGATTGTAGCAAAATAGAATTCATGTGTTATTTACTAAGAATATTCTTTACATGAGAATAAATGATATGCACGTCCACATTCATTCAGGTCTTACAAGGTCACTCCTTCAACATGCAAGGTAAGTGAAAGAGTCATGGTGCATTGGATGCCTATCTCTTCAATTGTGATGATCATACCCTTCTCCAAACAACTTCTCAATTATGATGTCATGAATGGGCATGACAAGGGTTGTACACATAAATTTGTAAGGAAAAAGCCATCCATAAAATGAGTTTTGAAGAAGAGAAGTAGAATTTCTCTCACTATCACTTCCCTTAATTCATAATAACTTTGGCTCTCAACTTAGGCGGTGTGCTCTACTCAACTAGGTACGTTACCAAAAATTCACAATAAGATACGAAAGATTGTCAGCAGCCCAACTTTACTAATTTTATGGCCATGCTTGAGTATATGGGTCCAGTGGTGTGAGGAGATGTGAGGAGCAATATGGTCATGGCAAATGCCAAATGCAAGTGCCAATTTCCTCAACACACATGCTACACTAAATGAAGAAATTGTGCCTCAAATCTGATTTCAATATTGCTGCTGCTTATCTCTCTAAGATACACATACAAGATAGACACATGGAAAGAAATAGAAGGGATTTGAGGGAAGAAATAAGCATCTGTATAATGAATTCTCCAATAGCTCCTTCGTATGCATTTAAAATAAAAGGAAAACCTGCATGAAGGAGGAAAATAACTAAACCAAGCATTTATTCCACATTATGAACTGCACCAAGCACAAAAGTAACTTCTGATGATACAAATGGGGTAGGCTTGCTATACAAAAACATACTTTATTTTATTTGTAAACACTTTCTTAATAGACCAATGGAGGTCAAAACTTGTAACTCATTGTGGAAGAAACATGGTTGCCGATCCCAATGCTGCTCTAGTGGATCTCATGCCCATAAATCTGTTTTTTAATTGAAGATCCACCCTTATCTCACCAAGGAAACTTTCTACTAGTGCAGTATAGAATTGGGTGGCTCATAACTGAACCAATTGAGTTTAGGCTGAGAATCTGAAGGAGAGCTTGGAGGAAATTGATAAATTTCAGGTTGTTGAGACTCAAGAGTGGGATTCAATGAGAGTGTGGCTATGGAGCTACTAAATAGATGCTTGATCTTGGGTCTAATATGAAATGATATGTCCCTTTTAGAATGGACAACATATATTGTAAGATTTGCTGATATGCCTTTGCATTCACCTAATATCTTGATGAAAAGAGCTAGCCACAATAGAAAAAAGACAATTGGAGATTGGGGATGCAACACATTATCTATTCCAATAGAATGGGGATGCAAATACAATGGATTACAATGCAAAAGAGATTCTTCCAACACCCAAGATCTCCAAGTTTTTAGACAAATTCCCAATCTGCGTACACAAGATATGCTTGGAAGTTCAAGCTTCCAAAATGCAAGATATGTGCAAAACAAGCAACAAGGACCAGTAGGATGCAATGTGCAAGAAAAGAGAATCAATGATGAGATGCTCAAATGAGAGCAATAGTATAGCATATATATGATGCCACCAAGTGATGAGATGTGGGATAAAGATGCACTCAAACATCTTACTACTAAATATAGCATGTTACCTTCCTATGTAGATGCCTACCTATGTGAGAGATAACACCTAAGTAAGCTTATCCTATGTACAAATTAATGCAAGTAAAATAAGCTAAATGAATAAAATGGACAAGGTAGCACTCCCTAATGTGTACCTCCTAAAATCCCTATAAGATTTGATACATGAATGCCTCTACAAAGAAGAGAGAGAATGTAGATGCAGATAGCCCCATAATGAGTATTGAAGTATGTACCTCTTCGAACAATAATTTTCCTTTTGGAAGAAGGTAACCTTGTGTTGGAAATTTGCTGAATTCCCACTCCAATGGTGGAATGAAGGTATAGGATAAATATCTTTGGAAACTGCTCATAGTTCTCCATGCCAATGCTAAATAGTGACATGATCTAATTAGAATAATTAGCTATCTTGGAAGATTCTAGTACAAGTACAAAAGGTGTCATCAGGAATGATGACTAATTGGATCAGAAGACTCCAAAACAATTGCAAAATATGTCACTAGGGAAGGATGGCGAGTGGAGATTGAATAGGAGGGTCATAATGTACCCTCATTGCATTTAAGGAAGTGATGGAACTTCATGAGAGTTGTCATCAAAGAGAAAAACCATGTCCTCAATAATGTCCTGTAGATCTAAAGGTGGGATTCGACAAACAAACATGAAAGATCTATCAAGTAGCCATCCAAGTGTGGTGTATTTGTCAGACATGAATGATCTTGTTGAAAGGAATCATTGGATGTGTTCAAATAGACAATATTGAATTCTGTGGAAGTAGTAGGAGGTGGTGGAATCTTAGTGAATGTCTTTGAAATATGATAGTTCAGATGACTACACTACTCATCTAGTGATTTGCTCACATTGGTTGTGTGAGTATGAAGTTTCGTTGAAGGGTCATCAAGAGGATTGATAGTTGTCTCAATATCATTTGCATGTGCAAGATTATACAAGGAAACATCACTTTTGGATGGAGATTCAAGATCTCCATACAATTGCTTGATTATGGTCCAAGTAGTGAGAGGGCGCTTCATGTGCTCTATGCAATGCATAATATCTTGGGAGATATTATGAGACCAATGAGTACATAGACTCGGTCATTTCTATTTGACCATTCAATCTTTTGTTCATGTTCACTTGGCTTAGGAATGAGTCCAAAGAGAAAGGACAATAGATCCTACTCAATGTAGTGATTTTTGATTCCTTGTCCCTAGAACAAATAGTTCTTGAGCCAATGTGATGACAAAAGAGGAAACTTTAATACTTGAAAACATGTTTGAAATCCCAAGAATTGGAACTTTATATTCATTCATTGATTACAAGATCCCATTAGCAATTTGTTAAACCCTCCCTAGGAAAGTAGAAGAGTGACATTTTATACTTAGTTCGTTTTAATAGATGCTCTTCCCATAATTATATTAGCACTCAAAAAAGTGAACCCCCCTTCAGCCGACTACACCCCACCCCCTCTCCAAAAAAAGTGTATTAATACATGATTTCCCTAGAATTGTTTGAGCACTAAAAAAGTGACCCTCCCCCCCCTCCATGCTTCCCCAATACAAGAATTGTAGAAAACGAGAGCTTTGAAAAGTCAGAAAATGATCAAAGTAGCTCCTCAAAGGGTCAAGTCTAGAAAATATTTTCTTCAAACATTGCAAGTTATACCAAAACATAATTATTTTGCTTGCTTTTGGGATAAAAAATACATCAAAAATTAGAATTGTAGGGTCAAATTTAGATTCATCGTATCTCTCAATATTGCTTATTTTGACATTTTTTAGAAAGCTCTCAAAGTCCTCTTTCCAACAAAGCCAAAATTGCTCTTTTTGAAGACATATGTGAGGATGATGCCATGATTACATACAACTTTGTAGAATATCTTAACACCTGCACAATGCCAACGCAAGCAAATGGTATGGTTTGTATGATAGGGGTTGAGGAAAACTTTTGTAGGGCTTTGGGTAAAGTTGTTCAAAATGGATAAATTGTTAGACAATCCTTAGGTTTTGGGGCACTTTGGATGCATTGGTAGGGTTAGAATTGACCCAAAATGCTACAAAAATAGCATGACCTCCAGAAAATACAGGTAACTCCTAAATGCAAACTCTTGTAGATTTGACTCCTAATGTTTGATTTGGATGAAATGAGAGACAAGATCAACTATTTGGACCATTTGGATACAATTGTGAGCTTGGATTTGCTCCACCATTCATTCGAACGAACTTGCAACACAATGCCACTCTTGAAGCCCTATATCCTCAAGGGAGTTGGACAAGCCTTTGATCACCATCTAGTGCCATAAGACTTGCGCAGCTGCCTATGCAATCACCCAAGATCTCAATAAAAAGAGCAAGTCACAATTGCAGAATTGCACAAGGCAGTTGAAGAATGGAGATGCAGCACAATAGGTATTCCAATAGAATGAGGATGCAAAGACAATCCTCCAAGATTTGAGATCTCTAATATGCTAGACAAGCTCCCAATCTGCATACACAAGACGTGCCTAGAAGTGCAAGCATCAATCTCCCCAACATGCAACAAGAAGCAATAAGATGTGATCTGCAACAATAGGCAAGAGGAGAGAATTAATGATGAAGAGATTCTCAAATGAGATCAAGAGGGTAGCATATATAGGATATGCCACCAAGTGATGGGATACTTATAACCCATGTGAGATAAAGATGCACTCAATCACTTTACTTAAAGTAGCATGTTACGCTCCTATGTAGATGTCTACCTATGTGAGATAACACCCATATTTGACTACTCACAGGTTTTATTGAAACAAGTTTTTGCTATCTAAACTCGCTGCTTGCTGAGATCGAGTATTTAATGAATTTTAGCCTCTGACTCATGTGAGTACTTGGTGTGTTCAAGTCTAAAACTTGTGGGATGCACAATAGAAAGTTTGATGTGGTTTGTATGTGGGAAAAAAACGTCTTTGACTACATGATTTTTTTCCTTTTTAAGCCCGACACGACCACAACTGAAGTTCACACCAACATTTGAGTAGTCTAAAGTGGAATAGAGCGAGTTTGTTGTAGTTTCAAAGAACAAATTTTTGGACTAGACTCTCTCCCCAATTTCGCACTAGAATGGGGAAGAGGAAGTTGTAAATTCTTGTAATTTGTAACTTTCATGGATATGCAATCTATGATGATGATTTTCAATGACAATCATCATAAATTCATATCATTTATCAATAGGCTATAGTATTCTCATGATGATGTGATTTTGTACTCTATTTGTATTCAAATCTAATAGAAAACTCTTTCCCAATGTTTTATAGTCTCATTTGATACATTTTATCTGTGTTGTGCATATAATTTATGTTTTTTAAGAATTTCAAGTATTTGTTAAGTTGCCAAGCTGGAAAAATTTTGGTCTGCTGAGTCCTAGTATGCAAACTATGATAACACCTACCTAAGTAAGCTCATCCCATGTGCAAACTAATGCAAGTAAAATAAACTAAATGCATAGAAAATAATGCACCAACATAAATTAAGTAGGAAAGCACATGGATTACAAAGGGAAACAAAAGAGATAGCTGCAAAAATTGATTGTTTTACATTTTTTATTAGTGTGGATTAAATAGATGTACAAGGATGAGGGTGTGTGTTAGTTGGATAAATTCAAGTGCATTTAAAAAGCTCAAAGCAAAGTTTTAATTGCGAGGAAAAAACTACAAAGGATATTTTTACAGCTTTATCCTCAAGCAATTTTACTATGTCTGTAAGCCACAAGCCAACCCTTCATCTATAGTGCTTACTTTAGCAACCTTGTAAAGTGTTCTTTTAAATTGTTATATTGATAAAGCTTTTTTTTGTTTGTAGCCTTTGTTTTTAACAAAATCTCAAAGAGAGCAGCTTGCATTGCAACGTCGTGAAGAGGAAGCTTCTGAACAACGAAAAAGGTGCATTCTGCATATGTTAAGCTATGTCATTATTTGGCACTGGTTGATTAATTGCAGTAGTATTTTTGACATTCATCAAGCTGCATCACTTTCTTCTCTTTTGTTTCTTCATTTTGACTATATTTTTATGCAAGTGGTACAATTATGAATGATATCTAGCAGGGCTGTTCAGTCAGATTTGCAAAGTTAATCATTAAAAGATAGTTTAATATGTCAAGAACTTTGTTGTAGTACATCAAATGCATCGATCTTACTATAGATGCACTATTCTCAATTTGAAATTCTTATTTTTATCATTAAGAAAAGTCCTCAGCTACTATCATCTCTCATGCCCTCTCCTCCATCATCTGATCTTACTTCCATTACCCAAATGAGCAAGTTCTCTCTCATATCAACCAAGGGCAAAGTGTTAATAAAGGTAAACGTCTTTGAGGGGGGCCATGGTCTCCTCCCAACTCATGACTCTTCATAAGCACCCGAATTTCAGAATTACACTCTCTGGTGGCCAAATCATATCTGCAAAGATGAGCTAAAGCACTTAGTCCAGAAACATTCTCAGAAAACCATCATCAGGCCTTCTTTCCAACAAAGTAAGATAATGGCTGCGCCTGCTACCTTGGACTTTGGAAACATCCCAAAGGCACACTTTTCCATGGGTGAAATGGAAAATAGCCTATGGCTGCTCAATGAAAAGGCTTTGATTTGCAGATTAACAGGAGCCCTTCTAGGACCCAAAACCTTGAGGATTTGGGTTTGAGAGAACTGGAAACTAGTGGCATTAGTGAACATCTCAGTGATTCCAAATGGACACTTTATAGGAGTGTTCTCCACAAAGCAAGAAAAAGATCAGGGTTTTCAGGAGGGATGCTGGTTTCTGAAAATTCAGGTCTTTTCATAAAATATTGTTCCCAGCTTTCAATCCCATTGAAGATCTCCATTATACTGCTTTTGTATGGGTAAAGCTCTCTTTAGTCCCTAGTTAATTAATTCTGGCAGGAAAATTCTCTTAGGAAAATTGTTGGAGGAAAAGGAGAATATGGCACAATATCCAAATTTAGGAAACATCAGGGAGTGCTAAACATTGTCAGGATTGGTGTGAACATAGATATAGAAAAGTCTCTGCTGTACTGCATATCTCTGGATATGGGTGGGATTGAATGGGAGCAACCAGTGGATAATGAAGCATCAACCTTGTCACCTTTGCTGTGAACATGGAGATACGGCAAAAGTTTGTCTTATGCAAGTAGTTATTGAATCTACAACAAATCAGCCAGAAACAAATTGAGGTGAATATCACTTTGAGAAAGAGGCAAATAACCAATAACAAATAAACAACCTCCAATGTCCACACCAAATCTTGATCAAGAGAAAAATATGCATTGCGAAGCAAAAGAGAAATTCCATTGTGCTTATACCAGAAAAGGCCCCCACTGCCCCCCCTTCAAATTAAATACATTAAGCAAATCTTATTGAAGCTCTTGCTGAGATAGATAGTGACATAATGGAGGTTACACAAAATGATCAGCAGACATCCAATGCTGATCAGCCAAACATTAGGATATCAATGTAAAGCTATACAGGCTGCAATCAGTCCTCTCCCTCAGAAAGAACAGTCTAAGACTCTAATGATTCACCTCAGTTCACCTCTATAGCAAGTACTTCAAAGTCAATTGCCAAGGGTAAAACAGCAAAAGTGAAAAAAAATTGCAGCTGATTATAACCCTGCCATTATTACTGTAAATCTGCTTTTGAAGAATGGACTTAAAAAAGAAACCAACAATGGATCTTGGTACAGCAAATCATCCTACAACACAGTTTTCTCACTCATCTTAGTAGAGTTTGAAATGGGAACCCAGCAATATGGAAAATGAAATGGTGCTGCTTATGGAAATGTTTGACGCTATTCAGTCCCATTAATGTGGATTCTCTGATGGCATTTGAGGTGTATAGTGTCCCCATTAAGTATTATTTTTTCAAGGAAAAAAATCAGGTCTGAAAAAATGGATTAGGTAACCACTAGATCTTGCTCCCTTGGAAATACAATTTAAGCACGAATTAGGTGCAGCAAGAATCAATCCTTGTGTCTTCACACCTGTTGTGACCTTTTCACACATTGCCCCATTCAAAATGGGGACCCCTAATTTTTGCTCCATTATGGTCTTTTGGCTTTGGTTTTTGTCTCTCTCTCGCTATCTGTCTCTTTTCTATGTCTGCCTTTCGAGGATCGTTCCCGTCTGTGAACTTAAACGTGAAATTTGGCCGAGTCTGAAAATTAGGGTTTCCATCTTTCTGGTTAGTCCGAGGTTGAACAAAGTGAATAAATTGAAAATAAAGACTAACACTGTTGTCAGTGTGCTTTAAGTAGCCTTCCACTGAAATTTCGTCAAATTCCGACTACTTACTATTTTTAGTAAGTGCAATTCGGAGCAGTTTCTCAACACTTTCGAAGTTTTAATAGTCACACTGCGTTCAGAACACATCAAGTTGCTTGTGTGCAAAATTTGAGCTGAAACAGACAACTTACTATTTTTAGCTGTTTAGCTTTTGGAGCAGATTTCAGGGCTTGGATGTAGAATTTTTTCAACGCATGTCTGGAGGTTCCTTCTGGGTTTTCAGAGACCTTCGCGACAGTGTGACATGCAAAATGAGATGATAACTTTCAGAGTTAAGCCTTTAGAGGCTATTTTTAGGGTTTGCATGTCAGGGTTTTCTTTGCATGTTTGCATATTCCTTATGGGTTTTTCGAGAGCTTTGCAGTGACGTGACATGCAAACGGAGATGATCACTCCTTCAGGAACTTACTATTTTTAATAGGTGCATCCTGACAGCCGCCTCCCAGCACTTCAGAATCACAAGCTGATCGCAATGCAACATAAACGAGAACAAACAGAGATTATTTGATATGCATGCAGAACAAATTAGGGTTTCCAGCTTCGGGGCCCCAAAAGAGGGGTAAAAAGTCAGAATTTTCGAAAACCGGTGTATACCACCACGATTAGCATCTCTCAAGCTATCTGCTGATAAAATTTGAAGGCAAACGGAGCACTTACTATTTATAGTAAGTCGTTCGAAACAAGGTAAAATAGCAAGTCAGCATGGCATGCACCGATGTCGGCAGGCAGGACACGTGGTGAGGAGCGCATCATTCGAATTTCAAATCAAACGGAGTTGTGGAGGTATCAGAAACGAGCAGTTACTATTTATAGTAAATCACCTCCAGAAGTGTGCTATTTTTAGCAGGTCAGCTCATAATAGCAGTGTCAACAGGGTAACGAGGTCGTGAGGATGCAGTGTTTAAAATTTCAGAATGATCTGAGCTTCTGAAGTATGAAAATCAAGAGACTTACTATTTATAGTAAGGCATGGAGAAGCTGGCAAGGACGGGGAAAAATGGCTAAGTCTGTAACTTTATCCTTCACCACCTTCAAAATGTGCCCACCTCAGCTGGAGATCTTGAAAAAATGGCTAAATGTTGATGTTCATCCACCTCCTATGGCAAAATGCGCCCATGCAACAAGTAAGTCAAGGAAAGTCAAAGATGTTAATCCTCCTCCTATGCCGAAATGCGCCCACTCTAGGAAGATGTCCAAGAAAATTTCTAAGGTAGGAATATCCTCCACCACCCCCTAAATGCGCCCATCCTTCATGCATGCTCAAATGCGCCCAAAATGAGAAAGTCAAAGAAGTCAACAAGCTTCATCCTTCAGCCTATGCAAAATGCGCCCAAATGGGGCCATGTGAGGACAAAAGAAAGGAAGTTGAAAGGTCACAAGAAGGCGTGGTAAAAGTTTTATCCCTCACACCTTGCTAAATGCGCTCAAGCTAGTCAACAAGTCAACAACTTTCATCCTCTCCTAGGCTCAAATGCGCCCAAGAGAGGCCATGTGAAGACAAAATAAGGAAGTAAAAGGGTCATCCTTCACACATGCTAATATGTGCCCAAGATTGAAGTGAGGTAAAGGGTGAATAAAGTATGCTGGACGTTGAAGGTGGTGAGGTAAAATTCAAGGCGTGGTGAAAACAAAGTTGATCCTAGGCGTTGGAAGTGGAGATGAAGTGAAGTGTGCTAGGCGTGGTTTTTTTTTATCCTTCATCAAGTATGATATGCGCCAAGAGGTATGAAGGGTGGTGAAATTTAATATTCCCCTTCAAGTGTGAAATGCGCCTAGACTTGAAAAAACAAAATGCAAGGTGGTGAGTAAAATAAAGAATGTGCCAGGCGTTGAGATTAAATATCCCCCATGACATGTGCCTTCAAGAATTTTCTAAGTGAATTAAAATAAAATTCTTCCCCACTGGCAAATGAGCAAGGTTGAACAAAATTTTCCTAAGGCGAAATTTTCAAAATTTTCAAAGTGATTCAAAATTTTCTAAGGCAAAATATTTTCTTCCTTAGAAAATACGCCTACACATGAAGGTGATTAAATTTTTCTTGGAGCACGGATGAATTTTCCAGTGACGGAGTCTGAAGATGCTGGCATTGCAGGATGAATTTAAAATTTCTCAAGTCAGAGCAACAGGATGTTCACAGAGATGAGGAAACGGGTTAAATTTCACAAGGAAATAATTTTCTAAGGTTCAAAATTTTAAAAATTTAAATGAACCCATTCGTTGAGTACCCATGGATTCGACAAATTCTGGAGAAAATTTTCTTCTGGGTACTGATGATCTTCGATGAGAAATGGATTTCCAAGTCTTTGCACTTCGCCGACGCTTTTGGGTGAAGAATTTAATCGGTGTTCGAGTTATGAATTTTCTTAAGGGAAAATTTTAAAATTTTCTAAGGCAAATTTAAATAAAATGTGTTTTGAAAGGAAAATGCTTCGATGATGAATTTAAAGTGAATTGCCTAGATGATTTTGATCAAGTTCTTCATAGATGAATTTTCCAGAGCTGAAGAGAAATAAAATTTGAATTCAAGTGACAGAGCTC
Source organism: Sequoia sempervirens (assembly GCA_007258455.2). NCBI lineage: Eukaryota > Viridiplantae > Streptophyta > Pinopsida > Cupressales > Cupressaceae > Sequoia > Sequoia sempervirens. The sequence continues at coordinate 4,339,441 of VDFB02000007.1, forward strand.
CGGCTGGTGAACTAAAAGATGAATTTAAATTATATATTTTCAAAAGTGAATTTAAAACACGCCAGTCAAAGTTGAACTTCTAGAAGAATAAGATTCCTGACGTCGAAGGACAAGTGTCCAAAATGCCAGAGGAGGGAAATTCAAATGAAGTAGTGGAAATTTAATTCACTGGCTAAACTTAGCCTTCTTCTAGAATTCAAATTTCCTATAAGTGCTGAAGGTTATTCACTTCTTTTTCACAGCTGAAGAGAAACTTGATTTGCTCTGAGTCCAGTGTTGAGTTTGAAATCTGTTGAAGAAGTTCGAGTTTTTGAAGAGGAAGTTGCTGGAGACTGAAGTGCTGAAGGAGCTCGAAATTCTGCTGTGGCTGCAATTGTTGAAGAGGTTCGAAATTTTGCTGAAGCTGAAGGCTGAAATCTGAATTTGTTGCTGAGATTTGAAGTTGCAATGCAAGTGAGAAATTCGAATTTCAAAAAGTTCAACTGCTGAAGTAAAGTGGACGATTTTATCAAGGCTTGAAGTTGCTGAGTGTGAAGTGAAGTTGCTAAAGCTTGCTTAGAAATTTTCTAAGTATTGAAGCTCAAACTTGTTGAAGAAGAAGTTGAGATGGCTGAAGCAAGGACAACTGGCAAGGATAACAATGGTGCATCCAGACATGCTGTTATCAAGAAGCTGAGCAAGTCTTTCATGCTAGAATCGAAGTTCACTTCAAAGTTAGGCAAGCTGACTGATACCGATTTGGGCTCTTTCAACTTGGAAGCATTCAAGAATAAAATACTGGGAATTGGTCATCATCAACCTTCAAACACTTCACACAACTTTGTTCGAAGTGGATTATATGCAGCTGCTGGTTTCCCACCAGCCATTCAGTGTTCGGAGCTGATGATGGAGTGCGCCAACTGCTATGAGAAAGATCACAGGTCAATCATGTCACCAGATGGACAAGTGCTCGCCAACCTCACTCCTTCAGCTATTGGTGAAGCTTTTGGAATCCCAGTGCATAGGAATATGATTTACAAATCAAGGGAGCGAGTTGAGCGAATGTATGCTTTTGCGTTCGAGAGATGTACAGAGACAATCAATACTCACTGGATGAGCAACCCCAAGCCCTCTCATACGAAGCTGCCGAGACAAATCATAGTAGATGACTTGAAGCAGGAGTATTGTGATCTTATCATGATGCTGAGTCGAGTTGGAGGTTGCCCGCAGTCATTTATTTTTGAGCCGTGGATGTTCTACTATATCAACCTCGTGCTGGAAGGAAAGGATTACGTCAACTGGGTTGCAATGATCAGCGACAATTTGCACAAGCAGCTCCTGAGCCTGAGAAGAACGAAGACATTTTATATGGGCTCTTACATCATTTACATGCTGGCCCGTATGACGAAGTATAGAGGAATTTCATACAAGGAACCTGTTGGTTGTGGCTCTCACCAGTTCAAAATTCATGAGGCTTGTCCGCAGTTGCACTTGACTAGTACCACTCATTACAAGCGTGCCAATGACGCCTTCACAATGCACATCGCGAGATTGCTTCAGGAGCGAATGCATCACAGGATCTTGAGGGAGGCCCAGGAATTGATTGAGAGGTATGGGTGCTGGTTTATACAGTTTCCAAAGTTTTCTTACATAAGGCTGCAAGGATTTTCTTCATATCCATATAGACTGCCTAAGTACCCAACCAACAAAATTTTAATGTTAGAGATATCTAGGCAATTGGTTGCCTACGATAAGATACAGAAGAAAAAGAAGAAGGGAGGTGTGGACTTCCCAATTGTCATGGGCAATTCCGATGAAGTGTGTCCTTCATTGCAGGCAGCTAGAGAAGCTGAAAGCGAGCTTCAGTTTTATCACTTTTCATATCACACCAGCCGACAGCACTATGATCCGCATAACAACATCAAATGGATACTGTCAAAGAAATTTAAACATAAGGCAAACATTGAGGATTATTGGGCTGATGCATCAGACGAAGCAGAAGTCAGGAAGAGAATATTCTCTAGGTTGCCAATAAGCATGATTAGGGAGTGTGAAGTCATTTCGGTACCAGACCAGGTGGATGAGGACATGAACGTCATCCATCCAGATTATGAAGCAGTGAGAAATACTCCACTTCCACTCTCGGATTGGTCAGAGCCTGAGATAGCAGATTTGGACACACTTTGCATTCCGGTCTTGACATTCACTAGAGCGTGGGTTGACAGACGTGTGAGCAGGTTGAAGAGTAGGTCGATTGCATTGACTTACAACTTGATGGGAGATCACAGGACACCCACCACCAGCAGGAAGAAACAAATCACACGAGGTCCGGAATCTAGAAGGAAAGAGCCAGTTCGGCAGGAGCCTGTTCAGCCGGAGCCTCCAAGAGTTGTAGTTGAGTCACCCACGCCATTGGAGACACGTTCTCCAAGTATACATGAGGTTTCTTTATTTGCTGATCAAAGGAATGCATTGAATCAGGTGCAAGCGGTACAAGAAGATAATCATCCACCACGGAGAGAGTCAGTTGGCCAGAGCGTCAACGCACCTAGTAGAGATGATCAGCAGACTGATGAGGGACTGCAACTGACCCTTAGTTTCAGCATGAGTTAGAGGCGGCTTTGGATGATGATGATATAGTTTTAGGAGATACTCAGCCACTTGAGGCCGATGAGCCTCGCCAAAATGATATAGAGGTTGAACAAGTCCGTGAAGTAGAGGCACAAGAACAGCAGCCGTTTGATATACAATATACAGTACTTGATTGGCTCAGGGATAGGATGAGAAGAAGCCCCAGCAAAGAGATTGATCCAGCAGTTGAGATGGAAGAGTTTTTGAATAGGATCAGCGCGCCTCCACAAAAAAATTTAAAAAAGAGAGCACGAAAGTTTTCAAAGATATCCACTGAAGAGGATGGCTCTCACACCCTTCACATGGCAATGCCACAGGTTGATTGTGACCGAGATGAAGCAGTGCCCGAGAACTATGTGGTCACAACTTTGGAGTTAGGACGCCCCACAAGTGCACAGATTGTAGAGGAGTGTGATAACTCCTACCTCACCCTCAAGGACAGATTATTTAAAAAGGAAGGAAAGTGCAAGAAGTTGAAAAGAGAGCATAAGGCTTTGATAGGATATGTGCAGCAGTTGTCTCGTCCTCGTGGGCAAGAGATTCCAGCGATAGAGCTTCCAGCTGAGATACCCAGAGAGTCGATTAGTGGCTTGTTGGAGTTGGGGAAGATGGCATAGGAGGCAGACAAATGGGTTACAGGAGTTCGTGCTGAGACAAAAAAGTTTATGGAGGACCTTGCTCTTGCTTTTCAGCAGGCTTCTAGTATTTTGGCACGAATGGAGGCAGTTGATCAGGCCTGGGGTGATGCTTCTGTTTATTAGAGCAAGGTTATTCAGCGTCTTGAGGCATTGAGACATGTTCCTTTGCGGTTGCTGATTGATGGAGGGGTCATTCAGGAGAATGATAGGTATGATTTTTCTAGATGGTATTCTTCAACAATCACGGGACGTGGTTTCTTCGACGCAGCACAGGCGGATTCAACTAGGGTACGGAAGGCTATGGCCAACATTATTGATAGAGTCCAGAATACCTTCAAGGCCATATTTGCTAGGCGGTTGAATCCAGATGAGGTGACTGCTGATAATTTGAGGGGTAGGCTGGTGCCTTTCTTTTCAGAGGTGAAGACCTTCGTACAGGATGACTTTGAGAACACCTCTACTTTCTCCAGCTTGATCCAGAGCACGTAGGATTCCTTAGTTGCTTGGAGAAAGTCTTGTGCACGGCATGAGCCATCAGTCACGGTGTTAGAGTTCCAGCTTGATTGCATTCCACCTATTTCAGTTCAGGAGGTTGAGGCTGTACTTGGCAGGTTCATTGAGTTTGCAGCCAAAGAGAAGGAGAATGGGAATGCACTACTGGACGATGATCTTCTAGAAGACTGATTGTGGGCATTAATTGCCTTTACTATTTTGGGAGTGAGTGGGAATCTTTGATTCATTTATTGCACCACTCCCCATTCTGACAGTTTTTAGGGTTAGGGCTGAGGAAGCTTAATCTTAGCCACTCTTTTGATTGTAATCTTAGCCGTCCATTGGACTGGGCTATCTATAAAAGGGGGAGTCCCCCTCATTTGTATCTCATTAGAAGTAGAGATTAGAGATTAGAATTGAGATTTGAAGAGACACTAGAGAGTAGGCATTTTGATAGCATAGTGTGGAGAAGAAGGAAAGTTTTCCCTTTGAAAACTTTTGTAGAGATTGTTGTGTAAAACTTTCATGATAATAGATCTTTTCATTGATGGTGGAATTCGTCTTTGTCATGGATAGCTAGCAAGGTCTCTTCATTCTTTTGGATCCAAGTAGCATAAAGTAGCATAATTTTCATTTCATGCAAGTAGTTTACTTTGGATGTGTGGTGTTTTATTGAGGTAGCTTCATTTCATTCCATTACCACTAGCAACTTGTTGATGACAAGTTCGCCTTGCGTGGTCGATTGGAAATTATCTTGAGTTTAACTTCGATTGTGATTTGTATACCTATATGCATCGACTTGATGGTATATGTATGCTAAATTGTAATATGAATATCTTTTTCTATCCCTTTGAAGATTGCACCAATTTTGCTGAAGTTGTCCGACGTGAGGCTAGGTGAAATTCGGTCGAAGTTTGCTGAAATCGAGCTCCACATATCTTGCATTTAGGATAGAATTTAGAACTATCTCTCCCTTATACTCATTTATTTTCAGTCTATTTCTGGTTAACTTTAGGAAAACGTACTTATTGCTAAATCATCCGCATTGCATAAATCCCTTCCCATCATCCATTCACTGTTAACTGCAAGTATCCTGAACAATTGTGTAAGTCCCCTCGTGAAAACAGCAATTCACATCAAACCAACTGAGGGTATTCTAAGTATTTCGGAACCTTGGAGTTGAACGTGCGATCTATCTTGCAATCTTAGCGCACAGAACACTTTGCTCAAGAGAGAACGGAGTAGCCTTCGGACAACTTTGTTCTGCTGATTGGTGCGGTCACAAAAATCACATCAACAACACCCACACCATGGTCCTATTGGACCCCTTATGGTTTTTGTGCCACCCATACTTTCCTTGGGGCTTGGTTTCTATTTTTCTTTTCGTAAGAATTTGAAATTATTTACTAGATTCTTAGTTATATATTCCCCTCATGGTAACATCCAGGTTATACTCTTGAATCAAAATGCCTCCCGGGTTCAATAAAATGCCTCTCTCAAGCCAATTCTGATGGGAGACTTCAACACTACCAAATATCAGTCTGAAAAGAAAGGTTGTCTTGGTTTTAACTAGAGGACAACAGATTCACTTATCCTCTTAGTCACTTCCCAAATAGTGGATATTTATTTTGCCTAGGCGCAATTTACATGGACCAGTAGAAAAAAGGGGCAAGGCTGTATTGTAGAAAAAATTGACAGAATTATCATAGCAGAATAATGAATTTTGTTGAGCAACAAAATAAATGCCCAAGTTCTTGACAGTCCACTTTCTGACCACTAGCTTATTGAAGTAGAAACAATGGTGCATGCTGGCTTGGCTAGAAAGAATCAATTCAAATTTGAAGCCAGATGGCTGACCTATCCAGACTTTTGAAACAATGTTGAACAATGGTGAAAGGAGGAAAACCATATGCAAGGATGTGAAATGCACTGATGTAAGGAAACACCCAAATTTAAGGGTAAAACTCAGCACTTCAAATGCAAATTGGAAGATTAAAATCATAGCGTTTGGAAATATCTTCACACACTTTAAGCAAACACACAACTAGCTTACCAATTTGCAGAGACAAATCCAAGATGATGGTTTTAATGAGGATCAGGCTACTTGAGCAAGGCCTCATACAGGAAGGAGCCTTCCCAGTCTCAGATAAAGGAGGAATCTTGTTGGAGGCAAAGATCCTAATAAATATGAATAAAGTAAGGGGATTGAAACACAATATTTGTTTTGCATAAATCAGTTCTAAACTGGCAAAACATCAACACCATTCAAATGATGAAAACAACAAACAACACCTTTTCTCTATAAAAGGTTTGAAGTCCTAGGAATTGCAACCAACTGCTTCAAAAACCTAACAGTTGGTGACTGCAACAATCAGTAAAGAGCCCAATATGGTCTGCTTAAGCACATCCCCAAGGTAATAAGGGTTGGAGACAATTAATTCCTTTTCAATCCTGTTGATGAGGAGGAGATAAAAAAGGGGTTTTTCTCCTTTTAGGTTGAAAAAGCCCTCGGTCCAGACAGCTTAACTGCTTTAGTGTACCAGAAAGTTTGGGACTTGACAAAAGCATATGTACTGGTGTTTATGGAAGATACGGATGCAATAAACAGATCCTACAGTCTATGGACGCCAGTGCTCTTGTTCTTATCCCCATGGTGTCACAATACAGGAAAATTGCTCTTTGGAATAAGATATTTAAAATTCTTGTCTATAGTATTGCTGGAAGCATAGAACCTTTTCTTCATCTAATGATCTCCAAAAACACAGAACTTTTGTCCCCAAAATACAAATAGCCAATAATACTATAGCTGTTCAAGAAATCTATGCTCCCTAAATACTCAAAAAGGATTGGGGATTCTATTAAAGCTAGATGTGGCTAAAGGTTTTGATAGGTGTGACTGGGAACTTGTCTAAGCCACTTTAAATGCCTTTCATTTCAATGAAGAAGTTATACCATGGATAATAATCTGAATTTGACTCTCTTTACCGTTTTGCTAAATGGTGACTCTAGATAGCCTTTAATTCCCTCAAGCATATTAAAATAAAGTGATCCGCTTAGCCTATATCTGTTTGTTACAATGGAGGAAATCCTTTATAGACTGATTCAGAATGAAAAATAAAGGCAAGTTACATGGTTTTTCAGCAATGGGAGGAGGACAATGGTATAGCACTTTTTATTTTGCATCTTAATTCCTTGCTCAGAGAATATGAGTAAGATTTGGTTTAATGGATCAGCAAACACAAATCAGATGTGTTAGATATCAACATCCTGGTCCTTCGGTGTTTGAGTGATTTTTTGAATTGTAATAAATTGTGGAAGTCTAGTGAATAACTATGTGAAGTTTATGTTTCTGGATGCCTCAGATCTCTTTGCTGGATCCATTTTTAGGATAAGCTTGAAGCCAATGCTTGAGCAGTAGAGTAGGATTTTCATTCTTATAAATATTCCTGTAACAGAAAGGACAGTGTTTGGCCCAGTTATAGGTCAATTGTCGTAAAAAGACAGTTGAATTAAAGGACACTAAGGATGAGGATGATTGAAAAAGAGGTGGGGAGAGCGAAAGAGAAATAAATTTTAATCAGTTAAATCTAGCTGATTAGATTAGCAAGAGTTCCAATTAAAATTGGCCAATTAATCAATTAATAAAGTCTTAAGCAAGGCCAGTTAAGTTTTGGTTAGTCTATGTAGTAATGGATACCGAGTTTGATTGATCCTCCAACCATTGTTCCTATTGAGCTTACTAGGTCATTTTTCAATTTTTTTTCACTTCCCTAATCCTTTTGTCCTTCAACCTATTTTGGACGGTTAGGATTTAAAATATCTGATATAGATTGGGCGATTGGTGTGCCATTCATGTGCATGGTATCATGTAAAAACCTTGTTTCAGAGTGGGTTCTTATTGGCCTTTGACATTTCTTTGGCTGTGTCTAAAGGTGTTGAAAGGCTATGTTACTAATTTGTCCCTTGCATTGGCCAGATCCAGGTCCGGTTTGTACCTAGTCCAGATTTGATTCAGTATGCTAGGAGACATATTGAGGATTGTAGGTTTGTCTTGGTCAGACTTGAGTGAACCTAGGCAAATATGTTGATATCCAGAGTGAATCCACTTGGGAATTGACTCTTTTTTAATAATTTTTTAATTCAATACCTTGTCCTGCTTTCTGTTGCTCCTCTCACTTGGCTTGCATACCCTTGTGTTTCAGCTGCCTCTACAATGAGGTCCATGATTTTTATTTCCATGTGGGGTGTCCAAGCTTCAAATATTGGTGGGGTGATAAGGTTTGTTCTACCTAAGTTTTTTGTGGCAGATGTTACCGCCTAGGTTTGGAGAGTTTTCTTGTGCTTTGGGAGGAAAGTGGCTGTGACAGCTTTGATGTGGGTGTTGGTAGACCCCTTTGTTGTGGAATACGTGAGTGTTGATGTTAATGCCTAGGTTTGGAGAGTTTTCTTGTGCTTTGGAAGGAAAATGGTTGTGATGGATTTGTTGTGGGTGTTGGGAGAGCCCTTTGTTGTGAAATACATGGGCATTGACACCCTCATTGGTATGGAAATAAAAGTTGACTGGCATGGCACTTTCATTGGATTTGTGAATGTGCCTGACTATGTGCTCATTGGTTTTATGAAGATAGAGGCAATTCAATAAGTTGTCGGAGAGCACATTGTCCGTATGTGGTTGGTGAAGGTCAGTTTTGCTGCACATTCTTTATTGCTTTGTAGGGTTTGTTTGATTCCTTTTCCTTTTTGAATAACCTTTATTCTTTATTTTTTAAAATTTTTATTATGATCGTACATAATTGCAGAGACATCAATTATTAGCTGTAGCCTTGGCTATAAAAGATTTCCATTAGTACCGTTTTAGCATGTTCCTTTTTAATTGTTGTGCATAAATAAATAAATGAAATGAGAACATAAAGCTTTTTAATCATGTTTGCTAGATATAATGGAACCACAAAAAGTTTATTAAATAGTGCCCAACTTTTTTTAATAATATAATTTTTTTGATATTATTATTTTAGTATTAGACAAAGAATATCTAGCATGACATTTGAGAGTTATTTTTATTTTTATGGTGGTTTTGTTTATTATATGATGTTATGTGGTACTATGAACTTAATTTTTATTTTTAGGCTGCAAATATGTATATATTTATGATTTTTATATGTTTTTTGTATGAATGAATAAAAATTGAACCCAACCCTCAGTTTTTCTTTTTGCCAAATCCACATACCATAGCCTCGTACCTTCTCTTTTGATATCTTAGCATGTGTCCATGGGAATGTGAGGCTAAAATGTTCTCTTTTCTATGTTGTTTTCATCTGATCTAGGTGCCTTCCTATCCCTTTTTTCTTTTCTTGCTGCTCTCTTGATTTGCTAGTCCCAAAACAATTTTTCTTTAGGCGTTATAGAGATGTTCCTCTTCATCTATAAGGTGATTAGGGTTGGAGATCTATGGATTCTTGGATACTAGTACATTTAGTGAAAAAAGGACAGACATGGACACATTTAAATAGCTAAAATAAGCTGACATAGTAAAAAAACAAATATCCTAGAAGTCTCACTATGCATAAATTTCTTGACAACTTTAAATGTATGCTCCACAACATTGTAGGGATAGGGTTGGCGAGATGACAGAGGATGCATTTGGGGATGGTAGTCCAAGGGCCATTTTTTGGGGGTGACAAGGGGATGGCAGCATATAAATATATTTCTACAACTTTCACTAATATCAAGTAACAAAATTAAGGGGTGGGGGGTCTAGCTCGATTGGCTAAAGCATCCTGTTGCAGGAAAGAGGTCACGAGGTCTAGTCTTCCCCTGTCACCGTGGTAGTGGAGGGTGTGTCACGCCAACGTCATCGATCACATGAAAAATCTTTACTAGGTGCACTATAGTTTATAGGGGGCTACCCGATTCCTGCAGTCTAAAAAAAAAAGTAACAAAATTAACATAGTGACAGTAGTATAACAGCAATAAATATATCATGACAATGGTGTAACAACAATAAATATTAAATATATCATGACAATAGTAATGGTAGTATAACAATAATAAATAAAAAATAAAAATATATCATGGTTTAGAATCATAGCAAAATGATATAATATAAAAAAAGTATAGTACTACTCTTGAGTACAACTATGCCTCATTTGGGCTATCAATATCAAAAGAGCTATATATGTCACTTTGTGATTGAACTTGTGGCTTGTCCAATGGAAGCCTGACCAATCTTGATTGCAACCCCTCCTTATTAATTTCCTAACATCTCAATGTGGTATTGGAGTTTGTTGATACTTAGTAGTTTGTTGGTCTTGAAGTTTGAAGCACAATGAACTACAACTAGCTTCTCAACTTGTCTAGAGGTGAGGTAAGTCCGTTCCTCTTAATTGATTGGATGAAGCCATAGGTGGATCAATTCCTCTTTGCAGTAGAGGAACTAGTAGTCCATGAGAGTAGATGAATCCCAAGTTGCTTCAGCTCTGGTTTGCCCTTCCCATGAAATTTCCACCATCCAATATGGATTCTTTGTGCAATACTAGCCCTATTTGTCCTAGCCTTTGTTTGTTGAATGCAGGACCAGATCAGAAAATTGAAGCCATTGCTCCCAAAGTATGTTTAACTTTACATCCTCAATGCTATATATATTAGGAACCCTCCATTATCTCATCATCTTCAAAAAGAAGAATTCAGCCAGGCTTAGGTACATACCACTTTGGAATTAAGAGCATAGGCAGCCATATGAAGAGGGCTGTTCATTGTGTTCCACCTCTTTATGACAATAGGCCTAATATGTATCTCATAGAATTGTAATCCAGCATCACTATCACAAATTGCTTGCCTCACTTGATCAACCATGCAACCAAAAGTCTCGTATATCTCTCCAAGGCTATGAGAGTTTGTATCCACATACTTGATTACCACCAAACACGTGATATGATAGAGCAAATATATCTACAATCAACATTTAAAAACTTAAAAGATTGTTTTTTTGGTCATTCAAGTGGGGGATTAGGGTCCCCTCCCTTTTTATTTGTATATTAAAAATTGAAAAGATTACATTAGAAATCCTGCCATAATGTGGAGAGAATGAGCATAGATAACAAGATACATTCTCTAAGTGTTTTTTGCATGAAAATCACAAACTAAACCTATTTCTTTGTAATATTTTCTAATGGGCTTAACATATTACAAAATGATGTTACATAACCACTACCCCCATACAATTATTCTCTTGATTACAACATATCTTGAGGAGTGAACGTATGAAAAAAAACAAGACTTGTTAATTTTAAACCAGAAATGAAGATAAACAGCAATACACAAAAATGAACAATAGAACACAGCAAATACCTTGGGAAAAGCCTCCTTCTCGAGGGAGAAAAACCCAGCCAAAATTTATCTCCTATATATTGAATTGAATGAGCAGAAATCTGCTTACCATCTTATTAGGCCAAATTCGAGGCCAATATGATGCAATAATAAATTGCACCTCTCTTAGATGCAAAATACACAATGATAATAATCTCTCCTTGATATCGATCTGCACAAAGCAATATTATACTCTGCTGTAGAAGTACGGACTCCTTGATGGCATGCGAATGTCTTGAGAATTATATTGATGATCTAATGAATGAGCAATTCCTTCAATATAGACAAGGTGAGATGGCGATTCATCTTGAGTCGGCTACCTTCATCAAACAAGACGTCTTTTTGATGTTGAATGGTCGACGTCTTTCACAAATCAATGCGTCTCTTTAGTCGGCCTTATTTGAATAAATAAAATATAAATATATAAAAATATTATTTGAAGAGAGGCGTCACTTCACCAAAGTCAGCCTCATTGAATTATTTAATATATTTCAAATTTACAGGAGAAAGAGATCTCCCACTGCTACTATATATCAACACTCCCTCTTAGCTAGGGAGATGTCTTTCCAGATATCCATGTCATGGAGTCTCTCAACATGACACCCACAATGGCTACACCCATTTGTGGAAAAGGGTTCATCACGGAGTCACTCAACGTGACATTGTCATGGAGTCACTCAACATGATGTCCACCATGGCTACTCCCATGTGTGGAAAGGAACATGTGCACAAGTGCCCATCACAGAGTCACTCAGCATGATGTTGTCATGGAGTCTCTCAACATGACGTCCACCATGGCTACTCCCATGTGTGGAAAAACACAAGTACAAAGGATTCATCACAGAGTCTCTCAACGTGATGTTGTCATGGAGTCTCTCAACATGACATCCACCATGGCTACTCCCATGTGTGGAAAGAACCACATCTCTGTCTCAGAGATGGCCAAGAGCTTTCACCTCGTATTTCTCCGTCTTAGAGAAATATGCATTATAGCAAATAGCAAAGATCATTGATGCTGAGTCTCCCTCTCAGCAAGGGCAACATTCTCTACAACTCCAACCTTGTCTCAAAAATGTGCAAACTTCACTCTAGAGAGAGGCTTGGTGAGAATGTCAGCCGTCTAATCATCAGTGCAAATATACTTGAGTTGAATTGCTTTCCTCAACACCATATCTTTGATGTAATGATATTTGATCTCCACATGTTTTGCCCTGTCATGAAACATTGGATTGACAGATAGCTTCACACAACTTTGATTGTCACAATGAATCACAGTCGGCTCCAATGTTTACCCAAACAAACCTGCAAGGAGCTTTTGAAGTCACACTGCTTCTCGAGCTGCTACACATGCTGCAATATATTTAGCCTCTGCAGTGCTTAGTGCTATAGAAGTTTGCTTCCTGCTACACCAAGAAATCATGGTATATCCCAAACTGAAGCAACATCTAGAGGTTCTCTTCCTGTCAGCTACACTCCCAGCCCAATTAGAATTAGAATAGCCTTGTAACTTTAGATCTGCATAGGAAGTATATCTCAAGCCATATCCTACTATGTCACACAAGTATCTCAAGATATGATTTGCTGCAACTAGATGGATTTGCCTTGGTTCACACATGAACTGACTGAGAGCACTCATCGCATAGCAAATGTTTGGTCTAGTATTGACTAGATACATCAACAATCCAATCAACTGTCTGTACATGGTGGGATCTACCAGATCTGAACTAGCTGCAAAATCACTCAACTTCTTCAAATTTGTTTCCATAGGTGTAGACGTGGACTTGCAATCCATCATCCCAAATCTCTTCAAGATGTCTATGGTGTATTTCCCTTGACTTAGAATAATCTCATTGGGTCTTTGCCACACTTCCAGTCCTAGAAAGTAATGTATAAGACCTAGATCCTTACTCCATAAGATCATTGGGTCTTTGCTCCAATTGCAAGAATGATCTAAAAATTACCTACATGTGGTTTGTGATAACATTTGGATTTCTCAATCTCAACATAGACTTGTTTGATCTAATCTATTTTTCTGCCCAACTTTTGTAGCATGAGGTTAAAGTGAGTGGATAGCACAAGGTCTCCAAAATATATGTGAATATTGTTAAAATCTGAGAAACAGATTACAACCCAGAATTGAATTGAAAGAGATAGATCAAATAAACTGTAAAATGCAAATAAAATGAGCAGAATAACAAGGATATCGAGAGAAAACTGATGTGAAGTGCTCCAAGGCAAAATAGCATTAGATTACTATCTCCAACTATCAAATAAAATAAAAAAACAAGCTAGGTAGCATGCTTATATAGACTAGAGAGAGGGAGGAGGTGGCAACACCGACCAATGAGGAGCAACCATCTATCGTACTAAAGATAGTAAAGTATCTTCCCAAGATAGCAAATGGATGCTCATATGTAGGAAGGTGACACCTCATAATCCTCTCACCTAATTAAACATGCTTTATTAACCTAAGCAAGCTTAAATAAATGTGTAGGAAAAACCTTATAATAAGGAATAAAAAAACCTACACTAACACCCCCCCTTAAGCATAGCTTAGGTGGGTACAGAGATGGGTCCTAATAAATCAAGCCTGATGAGGTACCCATGTACAATGAAATCCCCCCCAAAAGAGAATCCCCCCATAAGAGGAATAGCCCCCTAAATATAGAGAGAAAATACCCCCCCAAAATAGAGAGAGTAGAAAGAAGTGGAAGGACAAAGAATCCCCCCTAAAGAGATCCAATGGTAGATGCTCGAAACTGGATGTAGAAGATGGTCCACGATCGTCGAACAACATTCCTCCCTTTAGGAAGAAATACAACCAAAGGTGTATGCACACTTTCTCCCCACTCCTGAAAGGAATAAGTAGGAAGAACATGCAAGATTAATGAAGTCTTTGAAGTTGACTCAATTATTCCCATGTCGATGCTGAAAGCTGCCACAATCAAATTAGGTGTTCTAGGCCACCCTGCTGAAGATGACAAATCGGAATCTCCTAGAGATTGATGTAGAGCATAACCCAAAGACTCAAGTATCTCTTCTGAAGATATCTTCTCCAAATGATGATCCAAAGTATCCACACTCATGTCAAATTGTAGGGAATGATCATGTAGAGAATGAGGAGGGTCAAGGTGATCCCTCACAACATCTGAAGAAAAGTTTACTTCATTATAGAGAAGATGAATATCATTAATAGTGTCTCCCAAATCTGCAATATGTGTCTCCATAAACAAGTCTGAAATACCTGTCAAGAGATCATCCCAAGCATCGCTGGAAACTTTCGAAGAAGCAACACTGGAATCTGAAGTAGCAACAGGTGATGGGGTATCAATGAATTGATCATCTGATAAAGATATTTCCACTTGAGAAGAGGCATCATGAATCTTAGTAGCTGCTTTATCATCCAAGGAAGCATCACTTTCAGATGAAGATTCAATGTCTCCATACAACTATTGGATGATGGTCCATGTAGTGAAAGGGCACTCAGTATGCTCAATAAGATGCAAAATATCCTTAGATATAGTAAGACATATTAGTCCATAGACCATGTCATTGTTGTTAAACCATGCATTCTTCTTATCATAGTCGCTTGGCTCAGGAACAAGTCCTAGGAGATAGGGTAGTAGATCCTGCTCAAGGCATTGATTCTTTATCCCTTTCTTCCAAGAAAAATAGTTCTCTGAATTTAGCCTTACAATAGATTTGTGAAATTCATTACTAATATCCATGATTAAACCCCAATAGTGGAACTTTATCTCAGTTCATGATTACAATTAACCCCATTAAATTTTTTTAACCATGATGCATAAAATCATGTTTCTAAAAGAGAATATGTGCTAACAAGAGTCAACACAATGAACCCCCCTTTTTCACTCAATCAAAAAGACCCCACCAAGAAAATTTGATTTGGCACTTTATATTTAGTGCATTTACAATTACCACCAGCAAGAAATACTGAGTGGACTTGATCTCAATGCTATTACAGATTCGCAAAAGGAGCATATGCTGAAAATACAACTTAGGCACAATACCTAATAAAATAAACAACACCACTGAAAGCTACACGAAAAAATATTCACTTTCAAAAAAAGAATCACCTCGATCCGAGGTTTTATGCAAAAGTTATGCCTCTTCGAAGTTCCCAAAACGAGGACTGCACAGTGTCACGACTGAGAATCTGAAATTTCTGAAAAATCTCTGCATCCAAATCAAAAAAGAACTACACTAGTGCATAGAGCACGAAAAAATAGCCAAGATCAAAAAAAATTTCGTGAAAAACGGAGTTCGTATGAGCAAGAACGAAGCATTTGAAAACTGTCTTCAAATTTGAAACTGCCAACGGAGAAGGGGTTTGCTGTAGCTTTCCAAGTTCGATTATGCAAAATATATAAGCTGCATGCAAAAGCTAAAAGATACCTAGATGGTTTTTTGATGCGGTGAACAAAACCCAGAAGGCGTTTTTCCTGATTATGTACAAAAGATGTAGATCCAATGTAAATCAGAAGCCTTTAGCAACAAAAAACGGCTCCAGCAACCAAAAAGACGGCATGCAAAGGATGTATCAGCTACCTAAGACAAGAAAAGCATGTTGCAACTTGCAATACTAATTGAAACACAAAGTATGCAAGCCGATTGACAGAAACAAGATTACTGGATCTTCATAAATCCTTTCCGATTCTCCAGATCGTTAAATAAAATGCAAGAGAAGAGTATACAGGATTTTACAAGATCTCTATAAAGAATCTAACCTTACAAAACTTGCTCTAATACCATGTTAAAATCTGAGAAACAGATTACAACCCAAAATCAAATTGAAAGAGAGAGATCAAATAAACTGTAAAATGCAAATAAAATGAGCAGAATAACAGTGATACCGAGAGAAAACTGATGTGAAGTGCTCCAAGGCAAAATAGCATCAGATTACTATCTCCAACTATCGAATAAAATAAAAAACAAGCTAGGTAGCATGCTTATATAGACTAGAGAGAGGGAGGAGGTGGCAACACTGACCAATGAGGAGCAACCATCTATCGTACTAAAGATAGTAAAGTATCTTCCCAAGATAGCAAATGGATGCTCATATGTAGGAAGGTGACACCTCATAATCCTCTCACTTAATTAAACATGCTTTATTAACCTAAGCAAGCTTAAATAAATGTGTAGGAAAAACCTTATAATAAGGAATAAAAAACCTACACTAACAAATATCTTGTCTCAACCAACATACCAGCTGCTCTACAATTCTTTGCATTGTCTATTATGATTTGGACAACATTTTGAGTACTCACATCTTGAATTTGTTGGATAAGGTTGTCAACAATAAATTGTGCATCCTTCACTCGCCCTTCACAATTGACTGTTGTCAAAAACATGTTGCTCTTTAGGGGACATTACAATCACATTGATTAATGGTCAATTTGTTGCATTTTTCCATCTATTGGAAATAAAGGACGCCCCTATTTGTTTCCATGAATTTATAACGTCCCCATTTTCCAACTCGCCACCTAGGGCATGTGGATTGTATGGGCTATAAAAGGAAAAATAGCTAAAGAGCCCCACTTGGAATGCTCCTCCACGTGGTATGCAAGTGAAAAAAAAGGATGTCAGAAAAGGGAGATGACAAAAAGAATGATTGCTGTTGGATGCTTTACAAAGAATCATGGCTTTTGTCTTTCAAATAAGTGGATTTCCTGTGGTACATACTATGCAGCTAAGTCACAGAGTTCTCCGAACTTCATGTATGAAGTTCAAAATTAGGCGAACTCCAATAAAATCCAAAAAATTCGTTTTAATTCACCCTATTGTTCGTATGGAACAAAGCTAGGGTTTTTTTAATTAAAATATATTTGGTCGTTTTAGTCGTGCAAACAAAAATCGCGGAGGAAGAGGCGAGAATTGCAGGAGGAAATGAAGGCAACCAAAGTCTTAATCGTGCAGACAAAAATCACGAATGAAGACGGGAAATCCCCTGCGCTGCTTACTCTTGCCATTACGATGCATTCTCCGCTGCTTGCTCTCACCAATACGACGTATTCTTTGCTGCTTACTCTTGTGTTGCCCCATCCTGTTTAACAATGGCTTGAGCACCTTCTCTCACTTCAATCACGAACCTCTTAACCAATCTGTAACAATTTTATGGGGTTCTAAGAAAATCCTAAATAATTAATTTGACAACTGACAATTATTTTGAATATGTTCTTATAGTTATAGTTAATATTATTAATTTACATTGTGTTTGATATATTTTTAATATTATTTTATATGTAATAGATTATTTTTACTTATATATATTATTTATTATATATAAGAAAATATATATTACTTTATATATTATTTATTATTACTTATATATTTTTATTTATTATTATTTATATATATATTGTTTATTATATATATAAGAAAATATATTACATATATATATAATATTTACTAGTTTTTATATATTATTATTTAATTTTCTTTAGACAATTTTGTGGATATATTATTTATATTTATAAAAATAATTTTTTTTACATAAGGCAAATTTAATCCGAATTTTTTATTTTTCGAATTATTTTCTTGCCGAATTTCATCTGAATTTCAATGTTGCGTAACTCGAATTCGAATTCGAACCTTGTGACTTAGCTATGCAGGATGAAACAACTACAGATACAAGCAAGCTTACTTGTGGAAGAAGACAAAATGATTGTCAGATCAACAACTTTCATAGATAATTAGGAAGATAGACAAAAAAACGGGATCCTTTAATGAGCTACTGCAAGCAATCATGACAAGGAGTGCCCTAAAGGATGCCTACAGATAGTAGATTGACTGAGATAGCTTGTAGGGCAAGCAATTTGAAATGCCTTACAGATTGTCTCAAGGTAGCAGTGGAGCAGAACAATATATACCAGTCAAGATGATGGCAGTTTATCTGTCACTATGTAGTTTAGCTTTTGATGAGTGTAACCTGCAGGATGAGCATGAGTTAATTGTATACATGGCAGAATCACAGTGCACGAAATGCACTTGTGAATTGTATAAATGGAGTTTTAGTCATAGTAGTTAAAACTTAGGATCTTTTGTGCATTGCCTTTAGCTTTCCAATGTAGCTACTTGGCACTTAGCCTTAACACTCTCTTTTGTTAATAACATGTAGACTATAAGTTAGGTGCAACTGTGTACTTTTAAGCACTTAATAAAATGGCTTGCATCTTATGTGAGCATTTTGTCATGGATGTTCAATTTGATGACAATGTTGAGATTGCTTACTTCTTGCATTTAGTTAAGTTGTGCTGATCCAAGTCATTATAAAGATATTTTTTCTGTGTTATTTTGTTATGAGAATGCTGAAGAGGTCACACTGTTCTTGCGCATCACACCAGTTTTATTTTGTCTCAGCATGAGTTTCTTTTAAATTTGTCCTCATTTCACCCTCAAGTATTAGGTAGTGATGCTGTAATAGGCTAGGGGAGCTGGCCTAACTTTGGAGGTTGTTCTAGAATTGGAACACCTAGGACTTCCCGTTGTCAATGTCTTATTGCAGATTGAACCAAATAGAGAGTTAGAAGCTCAAACACAAATTATCAAGCCAACAATGACACTATTAATAATCTTCTCCTTGAATGCCCTTATGCTATATTGATTTGGAGGGTGAAAGGAAAAATAAATTGAGCAAAGGAAAGAACTAATCAATGAGCATTATTTGAAAGAAAAATATTACCAAAGATCGAGTAGCCAAACCAAGCACCACCAAACAAAGGAGACACAAGAATTTGATAAGGGGAAAAAACAAGAAAAAACCCCAATATTATGAATGGAGGCAAAATGCCTAAGAATGATACAAAGAGAGAGAGAGCACTTAAGCCTTAAGCTTGTTTGCTTGAATGAGAGGAGAGGCACCTCAATATATAGAGGTGAGAAGTGGAGTTAGAATTAGAAAGTAATTCCAAACTCAATGAATGCCACCATTCATCTATGTGTGTGCAAGTTGTCAAAAGCCTCTTAAGGAGGTGTCTAAAAAAGAATAAAAAAATAAATAATTACAATTAAAGAATGACCTTTACCAAGTAAAGATTAATCTTCTAACAGAGGGAGATAATGTCTTTTAACTAACTTTAGAGGCTTAAGGATTGTCAGTACACTATGACATGCTGGGCTGTTTTACATACAATTATGTAAATATCTATGTTCCTTCCACTAACCCCAAGCTTCTTTTTATGAAAACAATGAGAGAGAAACATTGGGATATTTCAAGATGAACCTTGACATGCCTTGACTATCGCCTGGCCGATCTAATATCAAATCATGTCAATAACCCATATTTGCCTAAATCATTTAAATGTGGACATGTATAACTCTGATTTTTGGACATGTATAACCCTTCCAACATGCTTGATCTTTAAATCTTAAAAACTGGAATATCATATGATATTTTGAGATTCTACTACATAGTTTTGAGTCAATCTGCATTAACCCATATTTCATGGGTAGTAGTTCACAAGAACCCATCTCTCATGAGCATGAATGGTCCACATGGCACTCATTGCATACTGCTGATGCTCACTGGAATGTAGCATTGGGAATTCCCACTATTACTCTAGATTAACTGCAATTAACCATGGATTTTCCCCTACAATCAAACTTGATTAGTTTTCTATGCCATTTGCAAACCTCCAACAAGGTGTTGTGCCTCTGTCCATTGTGGAGCTCAAATAGACCCTTTGGTGGGTCTTCCTAGATTAGCATATGAATATGAGCTCGCTGAAAATGTCCATGCTTAGATTGACTTGGAGAAATCAAGTATTCAACAAGATTTCGTGATAAAAAATGCAAGGAAAAGAAGACAAGGAACATGATTGCCAAGTCTTGGGCCTCATAACGCACTTCTGTGCATGCTTGTACTCGGAGCACTTATTTTTCTTCTGGCTTTTTAATGTGGTCACATCTTATCTTGTTTTTCCTACTTCTATTGCTTATTACAACCCCTTCCACATCTTCCATTTTCTAAATACATCCCTATGCCTTATCTTTTTTCCTATTGTTTTATCCTTGCATTCGAACTACCCTTCACACCCTTTATTCAAAGTGTTGACTTCAACACATAAATGCCTTAAATTCACATTCCGTTGAACAGTCAACTCCTTTTTCTCCCCTCATGTTTCCCTCAAGTCTTTATGAGGTTGACATTATAAAGTCATACATTCCCAACTTATACACTTCTAGTTAACCATACTCTTCCTCTATTATTTATTTACCCTTCTTCACACCTCACAAAGCCCACCCATCTTTCTTTACAGTGTGTTTCTAACACACCCGCCTAGAATTGATGTTATTTTTTACTCTCTTACAATTTGCTTGTAGACTTTTTCTAAAAGCATCTCAATGAAACCTTAATCCTTTAAAAAATGGCAGAAACCAAGTTTTCATCCATATTTTCCTTATCTATATCTCTTTCCCCACTTATAGTCTGACCAAGGAATTGAGTCACTCCCCTTGCCTTCATCACCACTTACATTCATATCAATCCACGTATCCAGGCAACCCTACAAGACTATGAGGACCAAAGTTAAAGCCCCATCAAAATACTCAAAATAACTGTTACTTTGCAGCGTTGAAGGCACATCTGGATTGCAGCTAACTGCCAAGCCACAAAGTCGTTCTCCTTAAGGAATTTGTCCATACAGATTTCCCTACACGTAGCTCATCCTTTGCATTGGCAAAATTACTGCAAACATAATTCCATTCACCCTCTACAGAAGTATACAATTACCATTCATTTGCTTCATTATATTTTCATGTGTCAACAATGGGAGTACAGGGTTATTGGTAGATATTATTGTTGATTAGGAACAATGCACATTAATGGCAGTGCCTTTGGACTTGGATATTAATGAGGATTTTAATGCCTGAGCTAAGCCATAGTCTTATTCTGCTTATGGCTGTCAAAAACCCTTATAGCAGAGCTGGTAAGCATCTATCATTCCCCTTTACTGATGTTTGGATTTTTATTAGTCTGCATCTATAATTTAATTTTGATGGCAGCCATCACTTAAAGAACAGTCAATTTTTTTTGATTTCTGAAAGGTACATACAGATTCTACAAAACATCAAATCAACCAAGTCTCAAGTGGTAATGTCATCTTTATGAAAATTGATGTTGAGTGGGAGCTCAAGACCTTACAAATCCTCTATAAAAGGGGCTTGTGGCCATTGCAAGACATCTGCATGAATGGAAATAAAGCTTTGAAGGTCTACAAGAGGAAAAAGAAGTTTATGAAAGTGTTCAAAATGCAATATTATAATTCAACACCCAATCAAAAAAACAAGTCAATTCTCCCAATGGAGAGATGGAGCTCATCCCCATTCGTGATGATGAGGTTGTTTTCCATCACTAGGATTCAACTGCTTTACAACATCTTTAAGTGTAGCATTCAGGTATCCAAGAGATTAAAGTTTACATAATCAATTCCTCTCTTTTTAACCTCTGAGTGATATGCTTATTCTCAAGGCTTGTCTTCCCACATTAACTAAGGACCAGTACCCTACTTAGATTTCTTTAGTGGCTGAGTTATACAGTAAGGTCAGCCACAGAGGATGCCCTAAAACTCCCATGTGAAATCATATTGACATTCCTCTTGTTAATCGAAGCTTCCTTCCCTTTGTGCAAAGGCATTCTAATCTTCTGGGAGTAGGTCTATATCAGTCTGGTAGCAACTCTTCTCCTTACCAGGATTTGTCTAAGCCTAACCAAGGGCTTAGCCAGTTATAGTGGCTAAATACCACATCTAAAAACCATTTTTGGACTAGTTTGTCTCACTCCTTGGGAGAAAAAATAACTACAATCATAGACTAGTATTACTTATTCCCCAAGTCCTTGCTACCATTGCCACAATCACAGAAAGGTTCCAGGCAATGAATAAAATTATTTTTGAGGAAAGGATTCCAAAGGCTTTTCTTGGGAGAACATATATCCTGTCTGGTTCATGTTGTCCATTAGCAACAAAATCACATTGAGATCCTTAAAAAATGCACAGTGCATATGAGAAACAACTTAAGGAGCAATAGAGAAGCTTCTATTATTAGACAACACCAAGAGGAGACTTGCTGAAATCCTGATTGAGTAGGGGACTAGAAGGACTTACACCAATTTACAGCTTACGGATGCTAAAAGTTCAGTAGAAACCACTTTCAGAGGTGTTACATGGACTAACTTTGTTCAGAGGTGTTCCAATGCTTGTGATTACAACTTGGAAGCCTTATTGATAGGATAATGAAAGGGCTAAAACTCCCCCACATCCCCTGAACTGCTGGGATGTGATTACAACTTGGAAGCCTTAAGAATAGATACTTTTATTAGTATCTAAGTATATATAGGCCATAGCTGCCAGGATTTGTTTCTCTGTCCTTTGAGCAAGCGCTGGGATTTTTTGAATATCTGTAAGCTCTTGTGAAATGTTCTTGCCTATGATTCAATGTTCTGGTTAGTAACATATGTAAATATTTTCCCTATCAATACAAATTTGGTCTTCTGTGAAAAAAATCTCAATAATTTGAAGGGCTTTTATCTTATAGATCTTGGTTGATGTGAGAATACAAATGCCTTTTTCCTGTAAGGAAGATATGCTCAATAATTCTATAATTTGAAATGCTGCAAATTTCTGTTTCATACTTTCTTCTTGTAGAACTTGAAACTTGGAATCACAGTCGGTCTCTATTCATTGGTTATCAGATTAGTGCATTCATTCATGACTTCTAGTTTATTTGAATAATAAAACTTCTTAATGTATTTACTTTGAGATTTTACTTTATTATTTTGGTAATATCAAATTTACATTTGGTTATTTTTCTATTTCAGGTTGGAGGAGCAACGAAAACGTTTTTCGTTGTCTGCAGAAAGGCCTTCTGACCAAGGAGGTATTTGTAAACTCGAGAAATTCACCTGAAAGAAAAATAGGACATTGATATAAATGTTAAAATTTGATCTCGCAAGCATTCTTTGTACCTTAGAGCTTAGTTCACATTATTTACATTATGATAATTATCATTTTTAGTGATTTTTGAGTCTCCTTATTTTTTAGGAGCGATTCCTAAAGTTAGAAGAGCTAAACTAAACTGAGGTAGTTCCATCACCAGACCCTGGTTAGGTTTAAGGTTGATATTAATAATATCTAGTGTTCAAAACATTAATTATCTGTATTATTCCCTTGAGGAGAAAATGAGGAATCCCATCTTTTCTTCAGTTAAATACAAAGCTACTCATAGTCCCCAGTACATGTTGGAAGACCCAGTTATTGAACACCCAAAATAGTGAGAGGTGGGGGGGGGCGAGGAGAGGTGAATCAATATTCTTTTAAACCACTTAAGCATCTTAGCATTCAATTCTCATAACATATTTAATTTGCAGTAATGAGTGAAAGCATAAAGACAACCAATGGCATCTCATAACATGTGAACACCAGATTTTAATGTGGAAAACCCAAAATGGGAAAAACCATGGTGAGGATTAGCTCACAATATATTAGCCCATTGAGGAAAGAAAAGATAGAAGAGAGTGGTGGCACACAGCCAAATTTGAACTGTTAAAAAATGCATCTAGAACATGTTGGGGTACAATTCCATTCAAGTTCAATAAATTGACTTCACACACTTCATACTAATTTGAATTAGTACTCTGCCCTGCTTTGCATTCGCCTTATATTCACACAACTCGCATCAATTGATATTCATCATACACACACACAGACACCTCAAAACATCAAAAAGATCTTACATATATATATCCACTTTATCCACAAACACCTATAACATCAAATTAGGTTGGCCTAATTGGGTGTAGTATACAAAATATAACTTGTCAGCTCAATATCCACACATACACTCTTCGCGCCTAGATTCAAAACTCGTAACAATTTGAAATAGGTCGGCATGGACCTGTTGATGCGTGTTTTATGACACACCAAACACTCTAGAATAAAGTATCCAAAGACGCTCTATCCCCTCTTGAAAAACTACCTCGTATGCTAAGATTGCAAGAAAGATCATACGACAATTTCAATGTTTCAGTTAGGTGTGGATAAGCTCTGTGGTCGTTGTGATTTGCCGGGAACACAAAGGGATTTACTTTGGCAAGTTATTCAGAAATGCAAAGACGCGAATGCAGTATCATTTTGGAATTTTCTAACTTTAGATAAAAAGTGAAAAAGAGTAAGGGTTTAGAAGTCCTATGCTATTCCTACGAAATCAAGAGACGGCAAGGATTGAGTGAAACTAAATAAACAATACTTTGTTTCGCCACGCTAAACGACAACTACACAAAGCAAGTGCAATCTTCTAGGATTTGTGCTTAAGATTTCTTTACTACGAACAATACCATCAATAGAACAACATTATTCGAAGTGAACATTGAAGCATCCACATCAAAAGCTTAGTCTAACTTTACGCATTGAATGAAAAGGATTCAGTCGAAGAAAGTATGAGCTAAGTTTCACTAATCTCTGCTATCAATCTATCATTCTCTTAACATGCATTTGAATAAGATTCTAATTCAAATCTACTGTACGAGGAAGAGAAATATGCAACCATGCAACCATTTGACAATGAAAGGATTCAAAGCATCTCATGCATTATGAACTTTATTATCAAGATAGTCTTTAGCAAAAACTTCATAAAACTCTCTCTCTTATTCTCTACAATCTCTTCTAATCTCCTCTAATCCTCTATATCCTCTATATCATGCTATGTAAATGAGAGAGTGAGGGGGGGTGGGGGCGGTTTATATAGAGTTCCTCGAGTACAATGAATGGCCAAGATCAAAATGAGATTAATGGCCCAGATTCAAAATAACTAAACCCTAATTAGGGTTGCCTAAACAACAATCAGTTAACTGCAGAGAACTCCATGCATTGGGAGTTGCATCCTATCCACTCGCAAAGCACTACGTTCGGTGAACTTGGACATGATCATGCTGACTTCTTCCATGGTAATGTCCCGTAGCGTGTTAACCTTGTACTCTAGCAAGTCTAAACTTTTTGCACATTCTGCAAAGGTGATCACCCATCCTGATTCCTGCAACAAGAAGGTGTCTCGGACGGTCAGGAAGCTGTATGCCTTAGTCAATTTTTCTTTTAGGATTGGCCCAACAGAGAAAATCTCTTTAACTTTATCTTTCAAATTTTCTGACTGCAAGTGTTTTCTCCGGACAATGTCTCTATCAAGCACGTCCGCAGCCATTTGGAAAATTTTACTCTGGATCCCTTTTACTTGCTCCTCAACTTTGGCGAAAAATGTCTTTACTCTTTCCAAAACTTCTCGTGAGAGCAGTGCGTAGTACTAGCCGCTGAAATCATATGCAGCTCCAGCTTCAATAAATCTTCTCATCGATCAATCTCTACTTCAGAATGCCCTTTATTTCTCAAAGACATGGGATAATTTTACTCTGAATGTCTTGGAGGCCATCCCATGCTTCCGCCAAGTTGGCCACTCGTGAGAGTAGAGAGGAAGTTTGCCCATAAACATATGCCAACTTTTCTGCGATTGCTATTGCTTCCTCTTTCTTTCCTACCATCCATTCTTTAGTTTCTTTAGTTGTAGTCAATTCCTCTTCAAAATTTTTGACCGGTTCTTGCGAAGAATTTGGAAGCGGAGGGGCTGATTGGTCACCTTGATTGAGTGGCCTGGTTAAATGTTGGATATATTCTTTCAGACTCTAAATCTCTCTTTTATATTCCCTCTTCTTCGCCACTTCCCTTTCCAACCTCGATTTGATGGTGGCAACAAAATTATCCAGGTCCTCAACTTCTTGTCCTTTTGTTGTTGGACCAATATCAATAGTTGTGATGGCATATTCATTTGGGGCAATCTTGTCTTGGAATTTATCAACTGTAGGTACTGCAATCTACACTGTGCGGTTACCAGCCTCATCTCTTTGTATGGCAGAAAATTTCTTGATAGGCTTTCTTGTGGCAATTTGTTCTAGCCTCGCCAAGAAGTCTGTGGTATCATCTTCTTCTGGTACTTCTACTGGCGCCTTTATCTTTAGTCTCTCTTTCAGCCAATCCAGGATGGTTGACTGTTCAATTCCATCTTCCTGATGATCTTGGACGTCCCGCATATCCTGAACTTCTGGCATATCCTAAATCTCTTGCACAGATGGGTCTTCTTGGATTCCCTTGAGAGTGGAAATCATTCCCTCTTCAAATTTTCCATCCATGATATCCATGTCATTGTCCGACTCTAGAATCTCCATGCCTGTAGGAGAAGGATGATCATCATCTCCTAATTGCATTGGCTCCATATCTCTTTCCAAAACTGGTGAAGGAATTCTGACTTACTCCCATGACTCTTCTTGCATGGTCAATATTTCATCTATATTTCTGTGTGTAGCCGAATGAAGGGGCTTGGATTTATGCTTCTTTTGAGCGAGTCCTTCATCTATTGTTTTCTTCTTGTTCTGCTTTGCAGAGTCATCAATTTCTTTTCTCTTTTTCAGGTTGGCAACATCAGTTGGTCCACCTCCATGAGATGCACCGGCATTTGAGGAACAAGACTCTGTATCACCCATCAATTCATATGTGAATTGTACATTCCTTTGCCGTAAAACTTGTACTTGCTGGTCCATCCACCATTGGGAATATTTGAACACAAGCCTCATGAATGTTGCCAGGTCGCCAAGCTTAGGCTCAAACCATTTGATAGGAGGAAGCAGCTACTTTTCATCAAATCCCGGCTACACGTATACTCCATCATCATCCAGCTGATCAGGTACTCGGAAGAGTTCTGTCACCCTTATCATATTCAGTGGCAGCCTTGACTACAGTCTTTTTCTCACATCATATTCATCAGCTGCATTTGCCCAAAAATCTTCTAAGTCTATTTTGTGTTTATATTTCTCTCCGTCCACAGTTCCAATGTGATGGAGTGGATCGAAGTCAACTCTGGGCTTGTAGGATATGAACGGGTATCTTTGCATCTCTAATCGAGCACTCTCTGCCGCTTGCGCCGATGGACACGATTCTTCCATATTGCCAATGAAGAGTGGAAAAGTGACAGCTGCTTTCTGCTTTGGCCTTTGGATATTCTGATATGTCTCCAATTGCCTCAGAACTTCCAACAAAACCATTTTGTTGGTAGGATAAATGGGTAGTCTGTATGGGTGACCTGTGAATCCTTGAATCCTGATGTATGTAAATCTGGGAAACTGGATGAACCAGGATCCGTATCTGCCGATCAGACTTTTGGCTTCATGAGTGAGCCTCTGATGTGTTCCGCCTTGGAGAATTCGAGTGATATACATAAGAAAGGCATCATGTGCCCGTCTGAAGTGTGACTTCTCCTTCAACTGCAACTGCAGATAGCAATCGTAGGACTTGAACTCTTCTTCGCCATTCCCAACTATGCCTTTGCAAATCAGGCCAACATATCTGTAGGTCCTTGCAAGCAGATATATGACATAAGAACTCATATGAAAGGTTTTGGTTCTCTCCAGGTTGACCAATTGCTTGTGGAGACTATCACTGATCATTCCTGACCAGTTGAACATTTTAACCCCGGAAGTTATTTCATCAATGAAATAATACATCCAGGTTTCAAAAGGCGCAGCTTGAGGATTGCCCACCATTCTGTTCAGCAACAAGACAATATCTCCGTATTCTTCTTTAAAATCAGTTCTGGACAATTTCTTCGGCATCTTTTTGGCAGCGGGTCTGGGCTTCACCAACGAGGACTTATTCATATTTGATGCATAGAGATCTTGCTGGTCTTCGTAAAGATTTCGTGCATCATCTTTGGTTCAATAAGATGTCTGGTGGTAAGCTGGAATTCCAAATGTCTCTTGTATGGCTGGCTTAGTCAAATATGCCAGTACTCTTCCATCAGGTGCCTCTATTTGTCTTTCCTGTGCATTATAATGCAGTGCACACTCTACTATGAGCTTTGGACATTCCTTTGCTGGCGAAAATCCAGCTGCATGAACAATACCGTTGCGCATGATCCTTCTTGCGATTGGCGTAGGTAAAAATCCATCACTTCTGTACATTCTTTTCTTAAAGTCATCAAGGTCAACATGGCCAAGGTTGGTGTCCACAATGTTTTCCCATTTGGATTTGATCTTGGACTGTGGCTGCGAACCCTTATTGGCGAACTTCATTTTTATTCTCTTGAAAATAAGTTTGCAAGAAGATACAAATAGAATATTAAAATTAAAATTAAATTACTCGAAAAAATATTCCAGCTAAGTGACAAATCAAACTTCGTGAAAGATTATGCTGGAAATGAAAAAAATTATCCAAATAGATGAACGAAGTTTTTCGTGCTAGAATGAAATGAAGAAAGTAAATCTGCCTGGTACTCTGAAAAAAATAAAATGGACAAGATCACAATGTTGGCTGGTATGAATTCGCTTCCTTCACTTTGCTTCAAAATTCTCAACTTTCTTGCCTTAGCCAAAATTTCTTCTCACAACTTCTCTTTCGAAAATTGAATGATTGAAAAATGAGAAGCAAATTCAATTATAAAGATGAGAAGTTCGACCTATTTAGCAAAATCCAGTTGTTTCCATTAAATCAAGTTCGAACTTGGCTTGCACTCAGCTTCCGAATGGCAAATTTTATCTTCAGCATTAGTCTCCGGGAAAGTTGCTAAGTCTGGCGGCAGTTCAGTGAAGTCTTTTTTGTCCTTTTCCAAATCTGAGTCTGAGAGAAAATTTCAAATTTTATCTCTTTGGGTGTTGAAACTAAAAATTAAAATAATTAAAGTAATTATTTTCATGTGTCATTTTTCAACCCCTTTAATTATTTTAATTATGGCCTTTTATTTTTATCTAAGGAAAATTTGATTTTTCTAAGTTATTTTCTTGCCTTTGCCTTAGACAAATCTTTTTCTTCCATTTTATTTTGCCATAATTTTTATGAGTCCAACTTCCTAAGTCTCAGGCGAATTTCTTTAGCATCTAAGCATGTAAATTGACATTTTAATGTTCCAATGTTTAGACTTAGGCAAATATTTTCAATTTTCTCCAGCTTTTCTAAGTATGGTGGAATTCACTAGTGTTTTTACTATGCATTTTGTCCAAGGGCGGACTTAGCCTATAGTCTTGCCATTCAACTTTTACTTGGGGCGGACTTAGCCCATGTTCAAGCCAGTTCTCATTCTATATGGCGGACTTGATCTTATGGCAAGCCATCTCTCCTAGGCGGACTTTACATATGTCCAAGCCATTGTCTTGTTCTTCATGGTGGACTTGGCTTAAGATCAAACCATTCCACATTGCTTGAAGCGGACTTCACTCATACTTATGCCATCTCTCCTCTTATGCTGGGCAAACTTTCCATGAGTCCATGCCATGTCTTGGGGCGAACTTTCCACATGTTTAAGCCACATCTTCATGAGTTGGGCGGACTTACCTTAAGTCCATGCCATCTTCTTTAAAGCGGACTTTACTTACTCTCAAGCCATTACCTTCTTATGCTGGGCGGACTTTGTCTTGGCTTGTGCCATTTGCATAGGGCGGACTTTGTTCATGTCCAAGCCATTTGCTTTGTGACCTGGGAAAACTTTGCATTATGTCAGGCCATAAAGGTGGGCGGACTCTGCCTTGGCTTATGCCATCCAAACTTTCTTCCAAGGGCGGACTTTCCTCACTGCCATGCCATTCACTCTTGTCTTCAAGGCGGACTTGGCAAGAACTTATGCCATGGCAAGGCGGACTTGTCTTGATGTCATGCCATTTCTTCTTATGGCAGACTTGCTAAGAGGACTTTCTTTCTCCATTTTCCCTGCTGGTCGGATTTTCTAGCCTCCCTTCCATGCCTTCATGAACTCATATCTCCATAGGCAATTTTCACCATGATTTTCAGACATTTTCATGGATTTTTCCAGATTTTTAAATGATTTTTTGTGATTTTCCATTGGTTTTTTGGGACTTTTGACTGATTTTTTGAAATCCAGGCACTTTCCAAAGATGGAAACCTTGCCAAAAATAGAAACTTTTCCAAAAATATTAACTTTCCAAAAATAGCCCCTAAAAAATAGCCCCTAAAAAAATAGGAAGTCTAACATGGGCTAAAAATGCCAAAAATGAAGTCCCTAAAAAATAGGAGGTTTAGGGTGGAGACCCCAAAAGGGTAGGAGATGTCAGAATTGATTGAAACGACAGTTGATCTTCATCCCTCGGGTCCTCTAAGTACTGTGATGATGTATGCACACTGATTCAGGCTCAAATTCTTTGCTTGACTCGGGTGACCATTCAAAAACTCAAACTCTAAACCCCCAAACAGAGATCAAATGAAACTGAAGCGCAACAACAAAGCCCTAAAAAGCAAACCACTAGGATCCCCATTTGCAATGGGGCGATGTGTGATAAGGTCGCAATAGGACCCAAAATAGCTCCAACGCAACGGATCAATACATATTTAAACTCCATAATACACAAAACTCATTAGGTTGGCATTGATAATGACCTAATAACAAAATTTGTCGATTGTACAACCAGATTCAGACACGCAGACCACCAAACTCTATGCCATTTGGAATACACACTCTATTGAAATCTATCAACATATCCACAAAACCGCAAAACTAGATTTCATTCCGCGGAGAAGTGCGGATTCACCAAAACATATGCATTGAACTGGAAAACACTTGTTACTTGTTCTGAAATGAACTGGTAATTCTATTACTTGCTTGCTTGCATTAACAAGAAGGAAAGATTGCAATATATAGTAGTGGCATAGCACTGAAAACATTAATGAGTCTAGCTACTTCAGCTAACTACAACTGTAGACATTTAAGATGTCTACCAACCTCTACCTACTCACTATAGAAGACATTTAAGATGTCAACTAACTAATTACATTTAATATTGACCATTAACTATACAGAGATATATTATTCCAACACCCTCCCTTAATGGTCAATCTGTCAACAACACCAAGTTGCCCTATGAATTTGCCAAACTTATACGGGCTCAGAGACTTGGTGAGAATATCGACAGTCTGATCCGTTGTCGAAACATACTCTAGTTAAACTGACCCGTCTTCTCCTAGCTTGCGGATGTAGTGACAATGAAGCTCGACATGCTTGGTATGTTCATGGAAGATTAGATTTTTGGCCAGTTTGAGCACCCCTTGATTATCAGTGTACAAGGGAGAAGGTCCTGCTTGTGACATGTGGATGTCAGAAAGCATCCCGCGGAGCCAAATTGCCTCACATGCTGCCTTAACGGTTCCTCGATATTTAGCTTCAGTCGAGGAAAGAGCCACTACCTGTTGCTTCTTGCTGGTCCATGTTACAACACCTGTACCCAAACTGAATACATACCTAGAAGTGGATTTTCGGTCATCCACTGAACCTATTCAATCTGAGTTTGTATAACTAATCAGTTTTGGATCCTTGCGTCTGCCCTACAAAATGCCATAATCTGAAGTGCTTTTCACATATCGCAACACTCGCTTCGCTGCAATCCAATGATCAACTTTTGGAGCTGTCATGAAGCGAGAAATGTAGCTCACTGCAAAACTGATATCAGGTCTAGTGGCAGCGAGGTAGATGAGACTGCCCACTAGTTGCTTGAATGCTGTCTCATTTATTGCAGGTGAATCAGATTTGGCTGATAATTTCAGCCCCTTTTCCATAGGTGTGGAGGTAGGTTTGCAATCGTACATCCGAAATTTGTCAAGTAGACTTTTGGAATATTGAGATTGAGAGATAAAAATGCCACCAACAGTTTGCCAAACCTCAATACCCAAACAATAATGGAGAAGCCCCAAATCTGTCATGTCAAAAGCTTGACACAAATCCTGTTTGATTGCTGCAATCAAATGTGTTGAACTGCCAGTAATGATCAAGTCATCAACATAGACAACAAGAAACAAAATATCATCACCAGAGTGCTTGACATACAGATTAGAGTCAGAAGGGCTACACTGAAAACCATGATCAATCAAGTACTGATCAATCTTGATGTACCATGCACGGGGAGCCTGTTTTAGTCCTTAGAGTGCTTTGACCAGTCTACAAACCTAATGTTCTTTGCCGACAACCTTGAAACCGAGAGGCTGTGTCATGTAGACTTCTTCCTGCAACTCACCGTTGAGGAAGGCACTCTTAACATCCATCTGATGAATTGTCCATCCAAACTGGGCTGCAATAGTGAGAAGAAGACGAATTGTGCTCATCTTGGCTGTAGGAGCAAAAGTCTCCTCGTAGTCAATGCCCTCCTGCCGTGTGAATCCCTAAGCTACCAACCTTGTCTTGTATTTATCTAGAGTACCATCTGCATGATATTTGACCTTGTAAACCCATTTGCAACTGATAGGTTTCTTCCCAGGAGGAAGATTAGAAAGAAGCCAAGTGTGATTCTTCAAAAGACTATGGTATTCTGTCTCCATATCCTTTTTCCACTCTGGAATTCCTTTAGCCTCTGAATATGTCTGAGGCTCATAGATGCTGTGGATGTTGGCCATAAGGGAAAAATTGACTGTGTTTTGCTCTTTGCTCTTTTTGCGAGTTGATCTGCCCTCAATGAGTTTATCATCATGAAGATCTTCGATAGTCTTGAGCCACCACTTAGGCCAATGAGTAGAAGTACCAACATCTGAAATAGGAGAAACAACATCTCCTGGGATTTCTGGAACAAAGTCATCCGGATGTGAATCCTGAGGAAAATCAGGTGGTGCTAGATCATGACTGGTAGACTCCTCATCTTCAAAGTCAAAATGCTCTGAAGCCCTTTCATCGGGGGAACCAAGAGGAAGACGAACACCTTCATCAGAAACTTGCATACGCTGATCCTCAGGACTGGTATTAGGAAGAAAGGGACCAGTAGTCTCATTAATCACATCACAACTGAATATGAGACGATTTGTCTCCACATCAATCAACCTGTATGCCTTGTGATTGTCGATGTAACTAGTAAACATAAGTTGCTGGCTCTTGGAGTCCAGCTTGGCACGCTTGGCTTCGAGAATCCAAACATGAGCTGTAGAACCAAAGACTTTTAGATGGCCCACCTTAGGCTTACGTTCTGACCAGGCTTCTTCAACAGTTTTCTTCTTAATACCTGTGTAGGTTATCGATTCAAGAGGTAGATTGCAGTATAAACTGCTTTAGCCCAGTATTTCTTAGGGACATTTCTATACTCCATCATAGAATGAGCCATTTCAGTAATGGTGCGATTCCTACGTTCAACGACACCATTTTGTTGAGGGGTGTATGTGTGGTGAGTTGACGTTTAATGCCATGTGCAGTACAAAAAGTAGAGAATTCAGTTGAACAAAACTCCCCCCCCATTATCTAACCTTAGAGTGACAATTTGAGAACCTGATTCTTTCTCAACTAAGGCCTTATACTGCTGAAATGTACTAAACACATCTGATTTATTTTTTAAGACATAGACCCACATTTTTCTACTAAAATCATCAACAAATAATAAAAAGTACTTGGACCTAGTAACAAATGGAGTGTTCATTGGTCCACATACATCAGCGTGAACAAATTGAAGTACCTTGGAGGCTCGCCGAGAATCACCATTCGAGAATGGTGTTCGATGTTGCTTCCCAGCTTGATAGGCTCCACAAACTCCATGATTTTGAGTTTGGATCTTAGGTAAACCAGCAACCAAACCCTCCTGAGATAGTTGAGAGAGATAGTGCACATTCAGGTGTCCATAACGTTGATGCCAAAGTTTGCTGATGGAAGTACTCCTGGTTGTCAGAGTGTGCTCTTGAGAATCACCAAAATCAGCAAGTCTATACAGACCATGATCCTCAAGTCCCATACTGATTGTAGTACGTGTCTCCTATCAACAATGCTGTAGGTTGACGAATTGAAAACAACATCCAATTGAGGAGAATGCCTCATGATTTGGTTGATGGAGAGAAGATTATGTTCCATGCCTGGAACATAGTAGACATCAAGAAAGATTAAATTTCTTCCTCCTGAGTGAATCTGAACAGTGCCCTTACCAGCAATTGTGTACTCTTCGCCTCCTCCAAAAATGAAAGAATCAGACAATGGTTTGAATTTTGTGAACCAATCCCGACAATGAGTAAAATGCCGCGAAGCCCCGAAATCAATATACTAGGAAGAAGATTGTACTGGATCTGCTATTCTCTTGGCCACAAATGCATAGAATGCAAATTCTTTCTGCTCAGAGTGCTGTACGACATTTTCCTTTTGGTGAGACTCTCCTTGCTTCTTTTGTTTAGAAGCCAATTGAACCCGACAATCAGCCTTCATGTGACCATACTTATGGCAATAATTACACTGAATGCTCTTTTCCTTCTTGCTGTCCTGAGAAGAACTAGAGCCTTTCGGCTGAGAAGATGGAGCCTTGAAGCCTTTGTTCTTAGTAGAAGATTTGGCAGAGAGCGCTTGCTCTGTGGAGGACGAATTGGTACTGTTCCCAAACTGCTGTCCCCAACGATCTTGTTGTAGAAGTTTGTTACACAAGTCTGGAAACTTCAAGTCAACATTTGTTGAAGTAATATTGAGCGTTTCAATGAAATGCTCATAAGATTTTGACAAACTCTTCAAAGTAATGGCGACCATGTCCTCTTCCTCCATTGTTCGACCAATCGCCTCTAACTAATCACGAATGTCCTTAATCTTTGTTAGATGTTCCTATAAGGACATTTTCTCATCCATCATGATTGAGAAAAGCATGCTTTTGAGAAAGAACGCTCTGCTCTTGTCAGAGGTTTCATGAAGGGCCTTCAAATGATCCCAAATTTCCATAGCAGTTTTGCTAGAAGGTACTTGAGGTAGCTGCTCATCTGTGATTCAAAGTTTGATGAGCATGACGGCTTCCCGATTGTGCTCATCCCATTTGTCCCGATCCTTTCCAACAGTGGTAGGATGTGTAGACGTGCCCAAAACAACTGCATCAAGACACCGATACTCAAAGATAGTCAGCATGTGCTGCTTCTAGGTGTCGTAATTCTTTCCATTGAACTTCTGGCTACTTTCGAACATTATATTTGTTAGAGATGCCATCACGTACCCTAAAGTCAAACTAGTGAAGGCACAAAAACCGCTGCACTAAAAACAAAAACAAATTTTGCAGGACAAATTTCAAGAAAAAAATTAAAACCCTAGCATGGATTTTGAGTTGTAAAACCAATGTAGAGTTTTTAAGACAAAACCTAGAAAAATTGAAGAATACCCAGGAAATTTTGGTAGCACCCACGTGCACAATTTCAATGCACGAAAATTGATGCACCTAGAAAAATATGAGACCAACCCAAAAAAGTTATCGAAAAACCCATAAGGAATCTGCAATCGAAAAAGTTTTCTGACTTGAAGCAGAGGGTCAAAACCCTAGTTGAAAATGCAGAAAACCCTAGGCGGCCATGAATGCATAGAAAAAAACTAGAGATCAAAAAATCACTGCTAAAAGATCACAAACAAAAGATCAAAGCTCTTAAGACCACCGCCCAAGATGAATTGAGGCACAACCAAGGAGAAATCGTGTCCAAATTAGAGCAAAAATGTGGACTAAAAACCAGTAAAAATGTGTCTTGGAAAAACATGATCCGTTCACCTCAAAAATGTGTCCAAAACGCAGCAAAAATTGAGCTAGATCGTGCCCAAGGATGTCAGAAAACACGGCCTGAGAAACATGAAGTTTTTGCAGAGAAACAAGACGGATTTGCAGGTGAAAAACACAACAAAACAAACTCGTGATTTTTAAAAAGGACGTGTTCCTTCTTGACCACAATTTTTTAAACTCAAAAAAACTTTTCAATTTTTCTTCTTAAAACGAGCTCCACAAATATGCAAAAACGGGTATACGATTTTCAATAAGAAATACTCACGAAAATCATAAACAAAAACCCTTGATTTTTCCCTTAGAAAAATCCACGATTTTTAGAGCATAAAAAACAGAAAAAAATTGATCTTCAAGACTCTTATAAAATTTCTTTTGAAAATTTTAGAAAATAAATTTTTAACAATCTTGGGCTTTGATACCATGTTCTGAAATGCGCTGGTAATTCTATTACTTGCTTGCTTGCATTAACAAGAAGGAAAGATTACAATATATAGCAATGGCATAGCATTGAAAATATTAATGAGTCTAGCTACTTCAGCTAACTACAACTGTAGACATTTAAGATGTCTACCAACCTCTACCTACTCACTATAGAAGACATTTAAGATGTCAACTAATTAATTACATTTAATATTGACCATTAACTATACAAAGATATATTATTCTAACATTACTGCAATGCCGATACATTATCACTCATAACTTCAACACTAGAACCCAAAACAATATGAAATTCTGGATTTAGGTTCCTCTAACATCCAACAAAATTATATCAAAAGCGCAGAGCAAGAACTTATACAGTGGACCAATGCGGACCCAAAAACCATGTACACCAGAATACCTGTATTGATACTTAGTCGATTTCTCTTTCACCTGTTTTCACACGATCAAACCTTCTTGCAAGTATCCATTGGATTACTATCTTAAAACATGGCCAAGCTGTACAAACTGATTTGCACAATGGTCTTCATATCAGATCACAATGTTGACATTAATGACAACACTGAACTGCAATGCATTTATCCCTCATGCTCATGTTGCCAACAAATGCATCAATGACAAACTCCTTATTATTCTTCCAACACCAGTTTGAGTTGACTTGACATGCATTGGTGATTTGTAGCTTAAGTTATGATGAGTCTAGAATTGCTGCAAAATTGAGGTTAGTGTACTGCTGCTGATTGAAAGTAGTTGATTGTGTGTGATTCACAATTGAGACTGAGTTGAGATTTTTTTTTCCAGAAGGTTCATCTTCCTTTAGGGGGAAAGTATTTATATGTGTTTTGTATGGTAATAGTAATCCTCATCCATTCTTTCTTCTGTAATTCCAAAAAGTTCTTCAGATTTCTTATTAATCATTTCTGATATGAACTGTATTTTCATTGATTGAGGTTGATTTCTTACTTACATTGAAGTCTATTTTTATTATGTTATTTTGCATGACCCAATTTATATTTATCTTAGTAGCATTTTTGCATGGTATGGACATAATCCCAACCCAATTTAGACCTATCAAAGTTGTCATGATGGCATTAGAAGACAAAACTTTTAGGAAACACGATTTATATATGAAAGGTTCATGTTTCTTTCTAGATGAAGACACAATGCCAATGCAAGAAGAGGCAAGAGAGGGTGAATTGGCTAAAGTAAGGGCAGCAAAGAATGTGATTAATTGCTTATGAGATGAGGACTAACATGAGAAGCCATAAAAAAGGGAAGATGCTTTCAAAGCTGCAAAGAAACAAAAAAACAAAGAATCCAAACTTAGTGAAAGAGCATATGATGAATCTGATGATGAAGAATCCAATTTTGTAAGAAAGCTAAAGAAGGGCTCTGGAAAGTACAAAGGTAAATTGCCTTTTAAGCGTTTCAATTGTGGAAAGGTATGTCATTTTGCAAATAAGTGCCCTTATCCAAAGAATAGTGATAGTGAGGAAGAAGAAAATCATTACACAAAGAAAGGGAGCAAAAATGTTTGATATCACAAAAACAGCAAAAAGGAGAAAAAGGATAATTTCAAGAAAAATCTCTATTCCTACATGGATGTTAGTTCATCTTATGAAAATGATACAGAGAATGGTAGAGAACAGACCCTTTTATGGCGTTGAAAATAGAAAATATCGAAAATGTTGGCAAAGAGGAGGATAAGATATAGATGGATAAGGAAGAAAACATTGAAGATTATTGTGCAACAGATCTAGAGGAGGAACTCATTTATGCCATAGGAGAAATTGAAAGACTTAGAAAGAAGAACCAAAAGCAAAAAATATTGTTTCAAGAAGAATGTGAGTCTAAAAAGAAGATATCACAAAATGTTGAAGAGGCGAAACAGACCATCACTAATCTAAAGATCCAACTAGAAGAAGCAAGAAGGATAGAAGATGTGAGAACTCAACTAAAGAGAAGAGAAGAAGATTGTGAGAAACTTGAATCGGAGATTGTCTCCCTAAGGAAAGAATTGGAGAAAACTATCGCCAAACTAAACAAAAGTCTTAAATTTGAAAAAAACTGTGAAATTTTGGATGATATTTTAAATGGGAAGAGGTCGCCATTGATAAAAATAGGACTTGGTTATGAGGAAACTAAGGTGGTAAACAATGTAGATGGTAAGGTTAGCAAAGTTGAGACAAAAATGAAATCAAATGAAGAAAAACCAAAAAGTAATGTTGATGCACTTAAAAGTCCCATCAAAAGTGAAGAGAGCAAGAAGGAAAATCAAATTCCATTGAAAACAAGTCCTAAAGGTAACAAAGACAAATTCAAAAAGTCCTTCCCAACAAGACAACGGCATATGATGAGGTTCCAAAGTTTCTTTTATGGTTATTGTTTTTCATGTAATCATTTTGGTCATAAGGCAAGAGATTGTAGAGCACATATGAGATATAATTATGGTTGGAACAAAAGTCCTTATGGGTGGACAAATAGGAACTATAACTCATTTGCTCCATTAGTAGATTGTAATATCATATGCGACAAATGCAATAACTATGGACATATAGCACAATATTGTAGAAGTGGTTTTGTGAAACCACCTAGACAACACAAGATGGAGGATACCATGACCAAACAAAAAGGAAAGCCTACTAAAGTATGGAGAAGGAAACAAGAGAAAGATAATGAGAAGAATGAAGGATCTATGATTGTGCAAATTGCACTTCATGCACAAATTTAAGGAGAAGCATGAATTTAGGCAGAGCTAATCATTGTATTATCTTTCAGCTCCGTGGAGAAGACAATTCGAAAGATAGATCAGCTGATGCATGAGGGTAATGAGCATCCCGTTACCATTGATTTCAGAAAAGGGGGAGAGTTATTGGTAAAAGGAGAATGATGCCATTGATGTCAAAAGGATGACCTTCATTTAGCAACCATGGATAGAGAAGGAAGAGTTGAAGATATATAGAGCAAAATGAGATTACTAAACAAACTCTTGATTTGTTCAATTTAAGAAGATGAATCAATTTTGCTACCCAAGCAATATAGAAACAAATGACAGAGTATTAGAGAAAGGGGGAACATAAGAGAATCTTTGACAAGGGGATAAGTATATTCTTATTGCAATAGATGTGAGTAATCACCACAAAGAATATGAATGGATGTTTTCCATGATCTATTTGTGGATGAAAGTATAATGAACATCCCTTTTCCATTGACGTCAAAGGGGGAGAGTTAGAGAAAGAGGAAGAATTATGTTTGCCATCAATGACAAAGGGGGAGATTGTTGGAATTGATTTTCATTGATGTCAAAAGAGTATGAGAAATTGTTAGAATATTGTCATTGATGTCAAAGGTGAGAAAAGCACTTTGTTAATAGAAGAAATGATATGATGGACAAAAGCCAAAGGCCACTAATCAATGTTTGAAGACCAAGTAAAATCAGATTGAGAAGAGTGGATTAAAGATGAAGTGTGTGAGTGGAGCAACAAAAGATATATCAATAATGAAATGAATCATATATCAATGATGAAGTAAATTGAATTCAATAAATGATTGAATCAAATATCAAGAAGGGATTGAATAGAAGATATATTACAAAGTGCTTCTTACATGATAAATTACTTAATTAATTAAATAAAGATTAGTTTTAATCAAAAGTCACAAGAGTATGGTGAAGGGTTGTGTCTCATGATGAGACGATATATAAGAGAAGTCATTCCATGAGATGTTATGTGTGGGAAAGTTTTATTCTTCAAGAGTGAGTGAGGAATAAAAAAAAGCAAGGTTTTATCATTCAAAGAAGTGGTGTATGGAATTAGAATATTTAGCATGAAGTAAATAAGAGGAATATAGAAGAATGAAGTGAATGAATATTATTAATTGAAGATCTGGTTACAAATAGTCAAGAGACGTGTTGAAGAGCTATGGCTATTGAAGAATAAGAAAATAATAGGTCATTCAAAGACAGCCATTAAGAAGAAGTAAAAAGGAGAAAGAAAAAGTATTAAAAGGCAGCAATTAGTCTTAAGACTCTTAACAAAAAGACATATCCTTTTAAAGAGTTATCTCTTTTCAAAGAGATGCAACTCTTCATTGAGATGTAAGGATATAAATAGATGTGTGTGTTATAGAAAGGAAGATCTATTAGTCAAGAGAGAAGTGTGTGGAGGATAAAAATATATATTATTGTGGATATGTGTGAAAAGGCAACAATCAAGTTTGAAAAGGCAGCAATTATTATACGAGAGGAGTCATGACTATTTGAAGGGTCATTATCTTTGAAAGGATGTATCTCTTCATAGAAATATGAAGATATAAAATGGAATAAGAAATGTGTGAGAAGTGTGGAATAAATGTAATATCATACAAGCAGATTTGTGAAGAAGGGAAGTGTGTGAGACACAAAGATATATCATTCAAGAACAAGAAGATTTAAGAAGAAGAATATATGCAGATTTGTGTATGAATATTTAAGAAAGAGAACATATGCAGATTTGTGTGTGAAGATTTTGAGGAGAATATAAAAGATCATTAAAGGTTATTTGTAAAAAAGATTTATTCTCAAGAAGACAAGATTCTATTGAAGAGGTTGGTACCTCATATTGGAGAGGTTGGTGCTCCATATTGACGAGGTTGGTGCCTCATATCAAAGAGATTGGTGTCTCTTGCTGAGTTGGTGCTCGGTTATGGGGATTGGTGTCTCTAGTGTGTTAGTGCCTACAAATTCTACAAGTGGGGATTAGTGTTTCTAGTGGGTTGGTGCTCACAAATTGCATAAGAG
Organism: Sequoia sempervirens; assembly: GCA_007258455.2. Lineage (NCBI taxonomy): Eukaryota > Viridiplantae > Streptophyta > Pinopsida > Cupressales > Cupressaceae > Sequoia > Sequoia sempervirens. Next base: position 4,380,290 of record VDFB02000007.1, read on the forward strand.
GAGATTGGTGTCTCTTGTAGGTTGGTGCCTATAAAGATTGTAAAAGTGATTTATATAAAAGCAATATTTTGCTATGGTTTTCTCCCATAAGGTTTTCCACGTTAATTGTGTGTTCTTGTGTTGCATAATTGTTAGATCTTATGTGAATGATACTGTGCAATTGATATTATTGTTGTTGTTTTGAAAAAGTAAAAGATTGTATTATACTGATTAACCCTTGCCCGCCCTCCCCCCATCTCAATCTTAGTATAATCGTGTGCTTATCATACCCTCATCGTTTTCTCTTCTATCACCAATGTTTTTAGTAGCACCTTCACCAAACAAATCTGCAATAGAAACTTCTTCAATTTTCAGTTGCTCTGGTGGATTGTTTTGTCTTCTCCTAAAGTAATATATGTAGGAACCCTCTGGCTGCATAAGAATTTTCTGCTAACAAAAACTGGCTCAAATCCCCACTGGTTGACAGGATACACAGCTTTGATACCACTGTAATATACTGTCCAAATTTTTTATACCAAAATATTGTAATTTTCACTAGTTTGATGCATAGGCATTTCATCAAACAGTTTGCATTTCGGTTTTTCTAGATTTGTTTCAACTTGTTTTTGAGAAATATTCAAATAATCATAATAATACCAACTTCTCTATTTCACATATTGATAATAAGTTAATAACTTCATTAATATAAATTATTGCCAAAATCAAAATGCAATGCACAAATATATTTTTTATAACTTTGAATATTGCTGTTACAGAATATAATTCTCAGAAATTTCATACAAGAGTAATATCAACAATTAATAATTCAATATGCAAATGTCAAGAGCTGACCTCTTAAATCTGCTGTTGACTGGTCAAATAGCAACTCCTACAAATTCCAGACTTTCTTCATAGCTGTACAGCAGGTTTAAATATGAAAACGACAGCTAATATAAGCTGCGATACTGCTCTAAGAGGCTGCACCAACCTTTATAGAGCCTATTAAAGGCTACGTGGGGTTTTGGGAAGTCTTCAATATCTCATAAAATGCATCGCTCCACCTTAGGCTTGCCACTATGTGGTACGACTCTCCTTTGGGGCCCAATATGGTACAGCTGAGTACCACTCAACCAAATAAAATTCAACTTTCCATTGCACACACTGCACTTATCTAGTCAGACTTGCAGACACAACACTTGCACTTTCTGATTCTTCCATCATTCATGCATGCGACAAATGCAAATTTATTATTTGTCTGCAGATCTAAATAAATTTGTACCTGGAAAACTGAAGGTGACATCTGCAAAAAAATTCCCTGTTTCTTTGTTTAAGCATAACTGTGGATCCTATGTGAATTTATCATTGATTTGAATAGGAAGAAAACTTTCATCTCTGAAGCCAAATACCTCTAAGGTTTCTGTCCTAGGGTTTGAAATTTGCAGTCCAAACCTTGCAATGAGAGAAATAAAATGTCCAGCATATGAAAATGAGCTCCTTCAATACTCTTTTATAGCTTCCCTGGGAACTTTTGAGAAGTTATAATTTAAATTCATTTTTATTAAAATAATAACTTTTTGGCCCACATAAAGTGAATTTATTTTATTTCTGCTTTTGACATAATTCACTTTATAAAAATTAATTAAATACAAGTTACCTGTGACTTAAGGTAACTTAATTTAATCAATTAAAATATTTCTTTCTTAATTCTCTGAATTAGCCTACGGGAATAAAACAAGCTAATAATACCTCCCTGAATGCCTAAGTTGAAGAAGGGGACATTACATGTACAATGTGCATATTTATAAATTTTGTTAGTTTTAGGTTTAGTTAGATCTCGAAGAGCTTCCCCTTATAATTTGAAGAATGGTTCTACCATACACGCTATTTCAATTTGTGTTTTCTTGAAAGAGATATTATAATGCTATCAAACTTCTATCTAGATTTCTAAGTGTGCCTTTATCTGCAATTGGAGCAGCATATAATCCTCATTAAACAGTCTTGCCTGGATTGAAGCATATATTGCCACCGGCAATCTTGATAGTCACTTAAATATTCTGGAAATGGAAGGAGCACTAGAAGGATGAGACTTGGTTGGCAATCACAGCTGAGACATTCCCAGTGCATCTTATGTTGGCCAACTTTGATTCGGACAAACACAAACAAACTCTAAATGGCATTCCTACACTATCTTCTGGAAACAAACTTCTTCATTCAAAATCAGACAAGCACAAAAGTGCCTGATAGTTAACTCTACGTTCTTCATTGTGTTGGCAATATAATGTATGACATGAGCCATGAACTCCATAATATCATGAAAGAGGTATAGAATACCATATTGATCTGTATCTTCTGGATGGGGAAGATGAATTGGAATAAACTCCCGGGAGTTACTGAAGGTTCTCTGGGTCTGGCTTGTCAAGGCCCTGCTGCTTCTTCCATCCAAATATTGTGTTCCTTCAGTGGCTTCTGTTTTGCACTGCACATGCTGTTTCCTTTAACAGTAAAGTCACACATTCCGCTGTCAGAGGGGCAGACAGTGACTGGATGACTAATGTTAGGAATGCCCAAGATTGTGATAACAAATGCTTTTTACTCTTCCAGTTTATCACCAATTTAGCGGGCCTGGTTGTGAGCAGATGTTTCATTGAACTTCTTGTTTATGACGAAGATCTCAGGTGGAGGTACCCTCATCCCTGTTTGATTTCTTGGAGTGGAATTGTGTCCCATGCTATTGGAAATGGTTTGAAGGCTATATAGGCACTTGCATATGTTCTAAACCATCTGAACTATTCATGGCACCTTCTTTTTTTGAGTATGATGCTTGTAGCGATGTTCCAGTTTTGCTTCTTGAGATAGGTGTATCAATGTTTTGGATACCACCATATGCTTAAGATGAGTTCTCGAGCTTTTATTATACTAGTTACTTTCTCATATTGAAAGCTTTTTTAACTTGATGACTGATCTAGTTTTCTATATATCCACAAATTTATCATGCCAATGAATAACCTGTAGTGAGATGAGTGTGTAATATATCTTTGGGGCCTGAAATAATTCTGCTTCGTCTCTTGTGCTATCTTTGAATAAGTTCTGTTGAAAACACTTACTATGGCTCACACTGAGACAGCAGATGTCTTCTTTTTTAAAGGTTTTTGCCATGGTATTGGTGCTCAATATAAATGATTAAGCAGTCTAGACTAAATTACTTGTTGTATGGTTTATTGATTCTCCAGAAGTAGAGGGAACATTTTTTGGTTCAAATGTATTAATATTTATTTCAAGAATTTCACCACGCATTTTGTTTTGGGGTGCCAGATAGGCATCGCCATCATGAGAAAGATCGTGAACATGAAAGGGAACGTGATCGAGAGTTGGAGAAGGAGCGCAGGGATCGTGACAGGGAAAGGGAAGAGGAAGCAAAAATTAGAGAGAAAGGACGCCTTGAGAAGCAAAGTGAAAGAGAGAAGGAGAAGGAATTAGAAGCTATTAAAGAACAGGTTGTTGACTATCTCTATTGCGTTTTGATGTCAATATCTCCTTCCATAGAAAATCATGACATCCCTATCAGCCGATCTTCATAAAGTCCCTATTTATTTTTGCAGTATCTGGGAACAAAGAAGCCTAAGAAACGTGTGATCAAGCCAAGTGAGAAGTTTCGATTTTCATTTGACTGGGAAAACACTGAGGATACTTCAAGGGATATGAATTTTTTGTAAATAATTTGTCTCTGATCTTAATCAAATAAGCATTCTTATTAACTGTTATGTTATTTTCTTAGTCTATTCATCATTGATTAAACCCTTTTCTGTATTTTATATAAGTCTAGTTTGTTTGTGGCTGTATCTTTTTGAATACCTAAAGAACTAGTTTGCTGTTTTGAACGAATAGATACCAAAATCCTCATGAAGCACAGTTGCTGTTTGGTAGAGGGTTCCGAGCTGGGATGGATCGCAGGGAACAGAAAAAGGTATGTGATTTGAGTTTCTTTGTTTTCCACCCTAAATAAATAATTGAAAGTAGCATTTTGCTATTGAATATTTTAACTCAGATTTATTGGGTGTATTGTATCGTATGTCAACTCTATAATATCAAGATTTAATAATAACCAGTGAATGAAACATTGGGTGCCTAATTTTTTCTAGATTTCAGAGTGATAGAAAAAGTAATGAACTGTAAATTTGTGAAAATTCTGTTAATTTTGATTGAAAAATTGCTCCCTCTACAACCATTTCAAGGATATACCTTTGGCCCAGATGCCACAACCTAATGGCATCTATTCTGTCAAATTCACCCAGGGCTTGCACCTGGCCTTGTCTATTAAGATGCACCCAACCCAATATTGGATGCTTCAATTTACTTAATTATATTCTTTGGAGATTTGGACTTGGATCTCTGCTATATAAACCCATTGATTAACTAGTGTACTATGGAATGTCAATGTCTCTGTTAGAATGTTGGGAAAATAAGTTGAACCTAAGTTGCTGGTTCTGGTACGGGTATGGGATTCTGGTATGCCGGTAGGATGAATTTTTCTTCTTGTGTATGGTACATTTGGGTATATATATATATATATATATGCAGAAAAAAAAAATATAAAATTGAAAATACATTTGATAATATTGTATAAGATAATAATGACATTTGATCTTTGATAGTATGATATTTCATCATTGATCAATGATATTATGATAGTCCTTATAGATATGCAGAAAAAAAAGTATATAAGATTGAAAATACATTTAATAATATTGTGTAAGATAATAGTGACATTTGATCTTTGATAGTATGATATTTCATCATTGATCAATGATATTATGATAGTCATAAGGATAATTGTCTAAGTTGTCAGTTTTGGTCTCCAGACCTAGACCCCCTCATTGTAATCAAATATTTTATGTGACAATAGATCCCAATAACTAGTGGGGGTTGGAAGTGTAGGCCCTGATGGGGTTGAGGGTTAGCATCTCTCATGGGGGTTTGGGGGCAACCTCCCCAATGGGGTCTAGGGGCAGCCATTTTCACAAATTTATCTTCAAAAGCACTTTTGCATTTTTTTAAGTGTGTTTTTTTTTAAATTTTGTTACCACCCACAAAGCACGGGCACCTGCAGAAGCACCTGGGAATGCTTGGGAGCACCCTAGACGCCCCTGGTTCCCTGTGGGTCTGATGGGAGCAGACCCACAGGGAACCTGGGGCATCCAGGGTGCTCCCAGACCCAAACGCTCTGGGCATGGGTACGCAGACCTAAACAGAGGAACCCGGTAACATAGAGTTGAACAATTCTTAGAAAAATTGAAGTTCAAACCATAGATGTTTAAATATTAACGTGTATGTTGTGTTGGTTGACACTCCCCATGTACTGTTTACAACATCGTATAGTATTATAAAGTTTTTCATTCTATATACTGCATACTTAAGCTGCTACTTTTAATCTTGTTAAGTAGCTATGGGAGGCATTCAACTACAAGTTGTATGTATATTTTTAATTTCTTCTGAAGTATTTCATCCTTTGTACTGATTTAACACATTGAAATGTATTAAATGGAACTCAATAAAAGATAAAAAAGCCTGGAAGGGTTTCTTCTTTAGTAAGTTTAGTCAAATATAATCCGCACAAATAAACAAGTTTCTAAGTGACTTTAATGTTCCACTTGCAATTTCATATTCACATAAAAGCACTACTCCCTCAACCAACCTTGATAACTAACTCACAGAATAAGGTCTGTCATCAAATGTAATATTTATAATTCCAATAATCAGAGCTCTCTTAAGAAGCTAATTTTTAAAACACTCAAGCCCAATTAGAAAATCACAGTCTGATCCTCGTGGTGAAAAGATACATCTTAAACAAGGCCTGAAATGCTAGCGTTGTACCCAAACCAAATTTTTGCTTCATCAAGGCATTTTGCATAAAAGAGTTTAAATTTTGCTAAAATGATGTAAGATATAGTTTTGGGCAATATCAAGCATGGAGTTTTTGTCAATATTTTGTCAGTCAAAGTCAGTTTTATTGATCAGAACCTGAAGCAGAGACTCAGAATGGAGCATTTCATGATGGAGGAGCGTCTCACGACAGCATTTCACGTTGCACATGGTCATTTCAGTGGTCAAGACGGAGTTTTTAGTGATTAAATTATGAAGATTTCTCAGAGAAAAGCAAGAAAGCGCACCTATAGCCCAGGGGCGCCCTTCTTTTTGAAGGTCAAGATCTTGTTGAAAACACTCATGCATACAGTCAATCTCTTCATAATTGGTCTGGCTATCCGATGAGCTATCCAGCGAAGCTTTCCGAGACCCGCAGTTCCGGCAACTAGCGACAGAAGTTGAAATTTCTAAAGTTCCAGATATGAGGAATTTGTCCTTTTCAGGCAAAAGCGTGCCTGTAGCTTGAGGGTGTTGTACCCAAAACCAAAATTTTTGCTTTACTAAGGCATTTTGCTTAATTGAGTCTTAATCCTATTAAAGTGATGTCAGAAGGTCGTTTTTGGGGTTTTTCAAATATGGAGTTGGTGTCAGTGTCATGTCAGCCTGTTACTGAAGAGATTTAAGAAAAGTGAAAATTTGAAGGAAAATCATCAAAATTTTCTATCTCTGGAGAAGGGAGCACATTCTCAAATAGCCCTATCTTTTAGGGGCTCGGATCCTTTTAGGGTTTGTCACCTCCAGAGACATTTGTCCACATCACGCCACTTCGGTGAGCTATCAAGCTGTCGAACGGACCTATTTCGAGCAAGTTGTGTAGATATAGCGCAAAAGGGCGAAGAGAATTGGCTAACACTGGTAAAAAGCGCAGCTTTTGGAAATGGCGCCCTTGTTTTGAGGTGCCAAATGAAGGTTTTTGGCTAAATGCCGTCCAAGATGTTTGTCTCACGTTTGTTCGAGCTTCGCGACGCATCCGTCGGGTGAATCTGAGTTCTGAAGTGCTTGAACCGAGGTCGAACGTAGGGTCAAATCTTAGTCGAATGTCGAGGAAAAAGCAAAAGAGCACATTTTGAGAAAGGCGCCTGAGCTTTTCAGCCTTTAATGCTTTCTTTCTGATGATATCAAATATTCAATGTGTCCGTGTTACGTTCAGCTTTCCGTTGCTTGTCTTCGTCAGTTCAGAGGATGACTCAGCAACTTGCAGTCGGAGTTTTTGTGATATTCTAGCCAGTTCTAGAAATGGCTAAGTCTGGAATGAAAAGAGCAGTTTCTCAAAAAGGTGCCCTTATTTTTCATCCCTCAGATGACATTTTCTTGGGAAATGTGCCTTTGCAGCTGTCGTGCAGGATGAAGTCAGCTCCGCAGTGAACCTGAGATCCAGTCCTGAAAGATAAAACAGAAGTTATGAAGGATTTATTTTTCCCTTCGTACGAAATGCAGAAGTCAAAATTTGACTTAGTCTGTGAAAAAGCGCAGCTTTTGAAAAAGGCGCTTGGATTTTTGAGCCTTTAGATGTCAGTTTTATGGTTTCCAGTCTCAAGATATCTTTTGATCAGTTCTTACTTAGCTCTGCAATGCACCTGTCAGCTAGTCAATTGGAGAAGTCAGTCAACCAGTGTCAGAAGATGAACAGAGGTCCCGGCAGAGGTTTTAGCTTAAATTTTCATGAAATTTGGCTAAGTCTGGAATTCGCCTTAAAAGTTCAAAGTTGGATTTTCGAAAGAGAGTTGAATGGACGCCTTAACTAGAGTTCTGACTGGAGTTAGACTGAACGTTTTCTGGGTTGTCATCTTCAGTTCATATATTGGCATGTTGAGTGATCTTTCAGTTTGCATGTCGAGTTAACTAGTTTGCATGTTCAGTTAACTATCTTGCATGTTGAATTAACTTGATTGCATGTTCACTTAACTGAAGATTATCAGTGAATGTCAACTGAGGTTCACATGCATGGCGAATTTGGTTGCAATTGTGAAGTTTTTAGTGAAGATGGCGCTTCATTGAGTGTCAACTGAAGTTCTAGAAGGGACGGCATGAATGGTGAAGCATAAATTTGTGAAGTATGGCGCATTTGAGTGTTAACTGAACTTATCAAAAGGGTCGCCATATTTAGATTTTATTGATGAAGCATAAATTAGTGAAGCTACGCATTTTAGAAAGAATGTCAACTGAAGTCTTGAAAGGGTTGCTATTTTTAGATTTAAAGCATGAAATTGGCGAATTCTTTTCAACAAAGATTGTCAACTGGAGTTCTCAAAAGGGACGCTTTAGTTCTAAATTGTGAATTTAAAGCAAGTGTGAAGGATGGCGAATTCAATGAAGAATGTCAACTAAAGTCAAAATCGCATGAAGTTGTTAACTGAAGATTGAAAAGGGAAAACCCTAAAGCATGGTGCTTTATTTAGCATATTTTAGTTTCAGTTAACTAAAATGAGGTCCAATTAGAAGCCAAGCGCCATTTTTCAAGCTTTAGTGCTTTATGCGAATTTCAATGATGAAAGCTTATTTATTTCAGCCTTGGCGTCCATTATTTCTTCATTTCAAACTTCGAAGCCTACATTCTTCTTGAGCGAGCAGCAAGCTAAAGGTGCTACAGGTGTCAGAATTCAGTGTTCTTCGTAGCAACGAATTTAGATTGTGCAGAGGAAGAAGATTCCAAACTTTATTTTCACTTTGCATGCAGGTTTCATCAAGTTCCAGAAAAGAGATTGGCAAATTCTTCAGAAGCAGAACAAGCAAAACCTTCTATCTTCTGTCTTATTTCTTCTATTTCTCATCTTAGGTACTTTCTTTGCATGTCAAAGAAAACGGAAAAATATTCAGAATCTGACCATCTGGGTTCTCGCATATTTCAGCATCAGCAGCAAAACCCACGTCTTAGATTTTTTCGAGAAAATTGCCCCGTAGCCTTCATTCTGAAGCTCTGTGCTTTTTTCCGAGAATTTCTTTGCATGTAGGCTTGAATCACATCTTTTTGAAAATCTCATCATTTGGGTTTGTTCAGAATTCCATTGTGCACAAAACCCATGTTCCAGATTTTCTCAAGAAAAATTGTCCCCGAGAAGCTCTAAAAACCCCTACAATTCTCGACTGAAGAATCTTTGCATGTCAAGCTAAACGACGTGTTTTCACAATTCTGACGTTATGGGTTGTCTTAGAATCATTTTCCGGACAAAACCCACGTCTCAGAATTTTTGGTGAAAATTATCCTCCGACACGCTATTTTTAGCCTCACCAGGAGCCATTTTAGCCTCTTCAAAAAGTTGTCAGAATATAGTCATGTTCACAGTCAACGGGCAAGTTTTTCAGAAGGCAGTTCAACTAGACTGAATTCAAGGCCAAATCGGTCTTAATTTAGGTTTTCATCAGAGCAGCTGACAATGAAGCATTAAGTTGCAAAAGGAACAGAGATCACTTCATTTACGGAGCCGCCAAAGTCACTCAGATCTTGTGTCATTATCTTTGTGAAAATGGTACCTACGCTGATCTCGAGGTTGTACAAACTGAGTTTCAGAAGCATGTTTATGATATCTTGATGGAGGTTCTGATCACATTTTCAGTAATTTCAACGAGTTTCAAGAAGGCGACTGAAAATGTTAAAGAATGTATGCATACAGTCAAGGAAAGTGACAGAGAATTGAAGAAGCAGATTATTATTTTTGGACAGCGTCAAAGTGCTAGATGACAGAGAGATCGATGAGTTCTTGGTCGAAGTGTTAGATCGAGTTGACGTGGAGTGATCGCCAGAACCTAGCTAATTTCGAGAGTTGAGCAGCTGTTAACTCGACTTTCACTTGAGTTTACTTGTGACTTAACACATGCTTATCTCATCCTTGGAATTATCATCAGAGTTAGTTAGGTTTCTAGTTAACCGAGGGTAGTGTCCGCTAACTTTGCTTAAGGACGGGATGCTACATGGTCCATTTAGGTTAAATGTACCGCTTAATCGATGGTAGCTTTCGCTTAACTGTATAGTTTACTTCATTAGGGTTTAATAATTAATCTTGCATGCATTTGCGAGACTGTAGTTAACACAAGGTGATTTTAGGTTCCCACACCTTGATGTATATAAATAAGAGCTTTTGCTCATTTGTAATTTTTTGGAGAGAAATATATGTCGCGCTACCTTGCCCTCAATATTGCTCTTTTGGTATTTGTTCATGTGTCTTCGCTATTACGATTAATTGTTATGCCACATAGGGTTTCATGCAATTGTAATGGTGAATTCTTTCTGTTTTGTGCAACTTTACCATTATGATCAATTGTTATGCCACATAGGGTTTCAAGAGATTGTGATGATAAATCTGTTTTGTGTATCTTTACCATTGTGATCAATTGTTATGCCACATAGGGTTTCAAGAGGTTGTGATGATAAATCTGTTTTGTGAATCTTTTATCATTATGATCAAGTGTTATGCCACATAGGGTTTCGTGAGATTGTGATGATAAATCTGTTTTGTAAGTCTTTACTATTTTGATCAAGTGTTATGCCACATAGGGTTTCATAAGATTGTTATGGTAAATTCTTAAATCTGTTTTGTGCCCAATAAACTTGTCTAGATTGAGCTAATAGATGCGCCACCTTGCCTTCAAGTAGAGAATCTAAACTCGTTTATCGTCCGATAGTCAAACCCTGCTCCATTTCCTCATGCTCTGTTTTCTTGAGGAAACTGGATAGATTTAAAGTAGTTAGCTTAGTTGTAGTTAATGATCTGCGAAACCAGAAAATCCTTAGCTGCAACATTCTTGGTTTTCTTAACCTTGTGCCTCTTCCAGCTGAGAACAAAAAGATAGGACTTAGATTACTTTTCTTTTCCATGCATTCCAGCACAACGAGGGAGCTTCCCCTCCTAATTTGAAGAGCACTCATTGCATAGTGTACATAGCTGTCCGTACAAACCTGCACTCCAGAGGTGTTAGATTTTACGCCAACGAGGACACCCATCTTGAAGAGGGGGTAGTTTCTGGTATTTTTGATGATTAATGCAGTCAATCTGTTCACGACTAGTCTGCTCATCCAATGAGATATCAAACGCAGTCATCCGAGTCTCAGAGCTTCGGCAGCCGACGTATGAAGATGAGCTTATAATGGAGTTTTCACGTTCCAGAGCTTCTTCGTTGTGTTTCCAGCGCAACTATAGCTCAGGGGCGCTGGTTAAAATGACCCTTAAGATGGCGAAATTTGCTGACGCAGCCTTCTTGACATCGGTACTACTCTAGTCCAGCTCCGCGATGCATCATCCTGCCTGTCGATCCAACGTTCCAGGTGTACGTAGCAGAGGTTCTACCAAGCACGTAATTTCACGGGCGGACCAACATAAAATTTGCATTGTATTTCTATAGTCCAGAGGCGCCTAGCCTTTAGGCCTGTCAGATGAGGTTGTTCGCGTTCGAAGTCTTCACGGCTTTCGAGCGTAATTACTTTATCTATTCAACGAGCCCAGCCATTAGCCTTCGGGATTTGGCGAACGCTAGTACGTGCGAGGTCTTGGGCGAAATGCTGAAAAGTGAAGACATCCGGAAAATGGCTAAGTATGGAGCGAATATTTTAAATAAAATACGCACTGGCGTTTTTGAGGTCTTACAAGTAGTTTTCTTGCTTCGTCACCTCTAGAGACTTCTCTCGTGGGTCCTTCTGGCTGTCCATTAAAACAAACGTGGCTCGAATCGGGTTATCCCAGCTCTAGATATCAGAGGTCAAAGTAGGGCATCTGGTTGAGAGTTCAAATTTCGTCAAAATGGTGCCAGTGCAACTGAAGGCTAGGGGCGCTTTTACTTTTGAGGCCCTTAATGAACTTTTCAGGTGGCTTGCGTACAGTCGTTGGATGCAGAATGAGTCTAGGCATGCAGTGAGCTTCGTTTCCTGTCAGTAGGGTTCACCGTTCGCAGCTGTTTGAAGTGTCAGATGGCAGTTTAGGAAAATGGTTAAGTCTGGAACCCGTAAATGAATTTAATTAGGGGTGCCTAATTTTTTAGGGTGTTAAATGATGGATTTTGTAGTAGTGTCTCCCAGCAGACATTTCTTCCTTGTTCAGTAGGCTTTCCGATGAATTCTCCAGCTCAGTCTCAGCATCTCCCGGTCACTCAGAAATCAGTGTCGAAGATGGCCAGTCGTAACTTTGCTGTCAGCTATAAAATAGGAAGTTAATAAAAAGTGGAATAACTTGAGCAAATGGACGCCTATGAGCTCAAGAGATGACTTTTCGGAATCGGTGAAGTCTAACGGTGAATCCTAAAGCTTCATTCGAATTGTTAACTGAAGTTCAAAATATTTAATATTTATTTTGCAATTTTAGCATTAAGTGGCGATTTTCTATTTTTGGCGCCTTTGCTATTTGCATAATGAATATTTTATTATTTGTTTAAATTCAAACTTCCAGTCAGTGGCAGTGAAACTAAAAGGGGTCCAATTAGAGGTCTTCTATTTCAGTCAGGGTTTTGAATTCTTGCAGTTCTCAAATTGATGCAAATTTCTTATTTAAGCATGGCGCCTTCATCTATTATTCACAAAGCTTTGAGAAGTTCGTATTTCTTAAGAGAAATTCAGTTTTTGAGAGAAATTCGTGTTTTTCAAAGAGATTCAAACTTCAAGGCAAAAATCGTATTTCTCAAGGCAAAGGCGTTTCTTCAAGAGAAATTCGTATTTTCTTCAAGACCAAAGGCGTATTCCTTAAGACAAATTCGCAATTCTTCAGTTTGCAAAAGCGAATTTTCAAACTTCAAGCAAATTCATAGCTTCAAAAGAAATTCGCAATTCTTTAGTGAGCAAAGGTGAATTCTCAAACTTCATAGAAATTCGTATTTTCTTCAAAGGAAAATTCGAATTTCCTCAATAACAAAGGCGCAAATTCAAGATAAATTCGTGGTTTTCAAGCAAAGGCGAATTCTTCCAGATCAAAGGCGAATTCCTCATCAATTTCCAAAGGTGATTTTATCTAACATATCTTTTTGCAGGTTAAAAGTTCACAATTATCAGTGATTTGAAGAAATCAAGGGTGATTTTCATTGAAGAAGAGCATCATAAAAAAGTCTTTTTCCTCCTTGAATCTCAGATTTCTCTCAAATTCTAGTTCGCATGTTCCTGAAATTGGCAAATTCGACAAGTTCAAACTTCTAGATCATTTCTATATAATTTCCTCGAGTTAAAATTGTGCGCTTGATTTTTCAAGAATTTTTAACTTCAGAACATTCGTTCTCGAGTTATTAATTTTCTCAACTGAAAAGTCTTTGTATGATCAAGCAGAAGTCATATTTTCGCAAATCTGACGTTTTGGGTTGTCTTAGAATCCTTTTCTGGACAAAACCCATATCTCAGATTTTTCGCTGAAACTAATTCTTCGAAAGGCTATTTTTAACTCTCGCAGGCTATTTTTAGCTTTCGAGAAATCTTGTCAAAACATAGTCAAGTTCACAGTCAACAGGCGAGTTTTTGAAAATGCAGTACACTCAGCTCGAATATAGGACCAAAACAGTCCTTACTCATGTTTTCATTAGGAAAGCTGAGACCGATTTGTATCAAATGCATTCAGAGGGTTGACAGGCGTGGTTACTCAAATCCATATGGTTGCATGCCGCGTATAGCCGATTGTCTTCCAAAGCCGGTTTAGAGGGTTGATACTGTTGGAATTTTGCATGTGTAGCAAGTTCGTTTGCATTTCTCACAACCAGAGTGTGCACAGTCAAATCTTGCAGTTTCGTCATGGAGAAACGTCAGAGACATCAAGCTGCAGAAGAGATAATGGCCATCACTTCAGTTACGGAGCCGCCAAAGTTATGAGTCAGTGAAATGCTAGTTTGAGTGTGCAAAGATTGCTCAAGTTGCTGACATTCAGATGTTGATGCAGTTAACAATCTCGTTGAGGGATTGGTTGTTCGAGATCACGATCAGTAGACTTCAGTTCCTACCTCTCAGAATAGACATTTTACATAGGAGTTAAACTTGGCGTTACTTTCTCAAGTTAACTCACTATCTCATCTCATGCATATCTATTCTGAGATTAGCTTTACACACTTGGAGTTTCTTTTAGGGTTTTCCGTTAACTGATGGTAGTGTTCCAGTTAACATGCTTTCAATAAGGACGTGCATGCTTGCACAATTGTCCATTTTTAGATTAGATGTTTCGGTTAACTGATGGTAGTTTTCCAGTTAACTGTATAGTTTGCTTTATTAGGGCTTAGCAATAAATCTTGCATGCATTGCAAGATGTAGTTGACTCAAGGTGATTTTAGGGTTCCCTACACCTTGATGTCTATAAATAAGAGCTTTTGCTTATTTGTAAATAACTTTTGCTCGAGAGAGAAATATATCGGCCTACCTTGCCCTCAATATTGCTCTTTTGGTATTTGTTCATGCGTCTTTTATAATGAATTGTTATGCCACATAGGGTTTCATGCAATTATAATGGTGAATTCTTTCCATAGTTTAGATAAATCTGTTTTGTGTTCAATAAACTTGTTCAGATTGAGATGATAGTTGTGCCCACCTTGCCTTCAAGTAGAGAATCTGCACTTGTTTATCGTGTGTTGTTGTGAACAATAAACTTATTCGGATTGAGATAATAGTTGTGCCACCTTGCCTTCAAGTAGAGAATCCGTATTCAGTTTATCGTGTGGTGTTGTGAATAAACTTGTTTAGATTGAGCTGATAGATGTGCCACCTTGCCTTCAAGTTGAGAATCTATACTCGTTTATCGTCGATAGTCAAAACCTTGCTCCGTTTCCTCATGCTCTGTTTTCTTGAGGAATCTGGATAGAATTTAAGTAATTAAGTTTAGTTGTAGTTAGTGAATCTGCGAAACCAGAAAATTCTCAGCTGCAACGTATATAGTTTTCGAGAAAGCCTTGTACCTCTATAGCTGAAACAAAAAGACAGGATATAGTTTAGTTTATTTCCATTTGCAAGTACTTTTGTCAAGCACAACGAGGGAGCTTCCCCTCCTAATTTGAAGAGCACTCATTGCGTAGTGTGCATAGCTGTCCGTACCAACTCTTACTCCAGAGGTGCTAGTTGTTACGCCAACAGCTAGAATATTGTATCTCTATAAGGCTGGATAATATCATGGTGATGTTTATGATCCATACTGGTAAATTCTATAATGCTAGGTAACTTAGGGTTCAATTGCATGGATCCTGTCACCATTAAATATCTATTGTAAAAGTGATTAAGTGCATGTTTTAGATGACTTTTCCACTACTTAGTCGTGTTAAATTGTTAATGAATGCTTGGCTAAAAGATCCCCTATGGATTTTTGCCCTAATTTTTTCCTAAATCTTCCACAGAAAATGTAACAAACAATTTGCATGCAAACTGATTTCTATTTATCCACCAGATTATACAGAAAATCATCTAACATAGATTGAAATAAAGATCTGTATTTCCTTAAAATCTTCAGTGGAAAATACAACAGAATATGAGTTTGAAGTACAAAGTGAGACACTTGAGTAATATCTCCAACAGACAATGGGTTTCTGTCCACTGCCTCCAAGCTTGAGGGTTTCCGTCCTCAAACTTGCTGAAAGCCAAAGCTTTCCAGAATTCTCCAAGAGAAAATAATAATCAAGCATAAACCAAGCATGCTGAAAGTGAGCCCTTGCAACACTTTTTATAAGCTTCTCATAAGAGCTCGTTCACACTTTAACCAATGTGGGATAAAATATAAACTTCCTTTTGCCTTTTTGATTTCTCATGTATTTTAAAATAAAGACCCCCTTTTACTATTCATTTTCCCACTTAACTTTAGACTCACATTATAATAAAGTCAAATAATTGGATTTAACTTTATAATTTAAACTTTATTAATACAGAGACAAATTAAACTAATGGAAGTGCAATCATTTGATGATAATAACTAACTTTCCATTGAAAAGGCACTGTCACTGGAGATCACGGCCCACCTGATGAATTACTATTAATAGCATTAATGACTTGCTAAAAACATAAGTATACTAAAACTGCCTCCAGATGCCTCAGATTGACCTGCAACGAAAATTGCCTAGGCCAAAAATCCTCAAGATTCCTTAAAAGTCCTGGTTAGCCTACGGAACCAAGGAAAAATAGGCTAATGACCAAATCATACAATATGAGCTGGAAAAGGGGACATTACATCGGCACACAATTCCAATGACTTAGCCATGTTTTAGTGAAAGTGGAATTTTATACTTGCAAAGCTAGGTTTGGCATGTGTTGTTGGGGTAGTTGCCATAGCGAATATCAAGTTAGCACACACCATAAGAGTTACTGCCATCTTTTTCACCTGAGATGGAGTTTTGCATTGGATCTGCCATTGTGGATGAAGCTCTAGCATGCACCATTGGGATTATTGCCACTTTTTGACTTGAGGTGAAACTTTCGTCACTTAATGCCACTTTTTGACTTTAGGCAGAACTTTCATCACTTATTGCCACTTTTTAAAATGCTGGGTGGAATTATTTAATGACTTAATCATTTTTGCAATGTGAGGCAAAAATTTCAAGTGGTTGCCAAGACTAGTGCGCACCTTAGCATTATTGTCACTTTTTGGACTCTAGCAGAAATTTGCATTGGTAATGCCATTACTGGTGTGGAACCTTGATGTTTCAACTAGGCAAATGATAGCCAAAGGTACGCTTTGTAGGACTTCGTGAATTTTCCACTTATCCTTCTTTGCTGTTGTAGTGAGCTACCTTGTTTTGAATTTTGCTCACGAAGTTTTGTACCAATTTTTTTGCAATTTCCCCTCTAAATTGATTCAGTCGTTTTGTCAAACAGTTTTATTAAAATGCCTTTCTATCATTGATATTCATTTATACTCTTCCGGGATAACATTATTTGAAGTGGTTCATGAATATAATAACTTTTTCAAAATTCTATCAAAAAGACATTTCATAAAACAATTGAAGATATCTGAGCCTAAACAGATATTTTAATTTGCTGCTTCCAGAAATTGGAATTAAACCCACCACAAGAAATAATCTCCAGTTCAAATTTGCATACAATTTCTTATCAGATGATGGCAGAGAAATTACTGGTGATTTATATTAATACTGGAATTCGACAATCAATCTCAATTGACACACAACACAAAGTTATATAGTTCTGATCTGAGAGTATGTCACAATGTCTTTACCATACTTCCAAAATCCTCTTCATATAGCTCGACCATGACAGATATTGCCAGCAACTCGTATCACTTGTTTGGCATCTCAAAGAAAGCTGTCCACAAACTCCATGTCACCCTCCACAAGTTGTTGGAATTATTTGTCCCCTCTCCACGATTAATAGTTTCTAGTCTCAGGTAAGCAAATTTGCTGCGGCCTTTGAATTGAACTCCCGACACAGTTGGCAACCGAATTCTAACTTCCCATGACACCTCCACAAATATGCTAGGAGTCTCCCAAATGACCACGTTTCCCCTCAAGAGTTCAAAACGATGCCTCTAAGAATGAAAACGGCTCTCCTTCATGCCACGACACCCAATGTTGCTTGCAAATGGTGCACTTTAGGGAAAACACATCCTTTTTCCCTGCACCGATGGTTCCTCTATTATCCACGTAGCTAAGATTATTCATTACAAGTAGCTCCCGAGAGTTATATTGTATCCGTTAATTCAGATTGATTCTCAGTAAAGGCTCTTGATAGCGATTCCACCTCCATTCTTTCTCATAATCGCCACGGCTTCTCTCAAATATGATTCGATTCCTCCTTTAAGTCTGAGCTATCTTCCAAAGACCATTACTGTGACTTCAGCATTGAATTATATTGTCAAGCTAAGACAATATTCAGCGGTTAGAATAATTTTCTAAGCTTCTTCGATTTCCAACCTGCCTTCAAACTACTATGTTTCTGGAGAATATCAAATTCACCTCCTCTTTGTAGCATTTAAACTTCTTTAAGGAATACATCTCTTCATATTCCCTTCGATTCTTCTTGAAATCTTTGAAAACTGTTGATGAAGTTGCAGATATCAATTCCATCGTTTACTCAATGCTATAAACCTTATGAAGGTGGCATCAATAGTCAAGCTCATAACTCCTGATAATTTTCCTTGAATTCTTGGACTCCAAATACCTTGTCCTGTAGCCTGAAACTCTTCCACCAGTTGTGAACTTATGTAAAAAGCACCTGAGCAAGGAAGATTTAGCTCCAGCCACATAATCTTTGAAGCTCCAGCCGTATTTTTTACTACTGGCGATATAACCTGTTTGCTTTGAATTAACGCGACTTTCCCTGAAGCAACATTATGGTGCTCTGATATAAATACGAACTTCCCTTAATTAATATCGACTCCCCAAGTTTCTCGAACATTTGATATTCAGAGCAGCTCCCGTTATGTTCTCTTGACACAATTTGCAGATATTTAAATATAAAACCAAGGCCTCTTATATCTTCCTGCCACTCACAGTATAAAAACATCGATCCTTATAACAGCTGATACCATTTATTCCTGAGTCTGATTTCTTTATTTCTGTATGAATCCTTAAAGAAGTCTCGGTATGTTTCTTTTTTCAACCACTAGTCATTGCCAGCTGAGGTGAAGATATTACAGACAACGGCTCTAGCAGTTCGTAAACAATAGCATATACATTCAAACCTCAACCACTGGAATCTGCTTCAATATCAAAATTACGCAAAACTTCAAAACTGATAACAATAAACTCATGCGTGAAACCTGAATGGTTCCATTGGCTACAGATTTGGGTTTTCGTCCAAATCGATGAACTTGTAGGGTTTTCGTCCCCAAGTCCTGAAAACCAGTTCTCCAAAGAACCGAAAAATAAAACCAAGCCTCCTTGCGAGAATGCTCCAACAATCTTTTATTCTTTTCCCTCACGTAACTGCTCCTGCCTATAGCTATAATTCCCGACCCATAAAATAGTAGGGGCCTTGAGGTTCTAGCCATTTCTCTTCCAGGGGTTCATCTAGCCGAACCCCAGCGAACGGGCGACCAGAGATATAGATAGGGGCTCACTGCCTAGAAAGAGTGATGCCATACCATAGATAGTGATGCCACCATCTACCACCATCCACCATACCATATATTCTATTCTATACATGATACAACCAGTCATCGTGAGTGATACAACCAGCCCCTTTCTTTCTATAGTGGGTCATATCACGTATATAATGGATGGCCCTACTATAACTAACTAACTAACTAGAATCTATAACTCCCTCCCATAGAATAGTAGGGGCCCTGGGGTTCTAGCCATTTATCTGTAGGGGGTCGGCTAGAACCCTAGCGAATTCTAGTTCCGGGCACCCCACCCCTTTCTAGTTATAGTAGGGCAGGGTTTATTTCATGGAATGAAATAAAGTGTGATAGGACGAGGGCCCCCAGGTCGCCCTAGGCCGCCTCGGGCGTAGCGACCCCACCATCCAGCGCTTCGCGACCTAAGGCCTGCCGAAGGCAGCCTAAGGCCAATATGGTCGGTTGTCGAAGGCAGGCCTTACCCACCGACCATGCCCTAAGATGAATGGGTAACTATAATGGGGGGGTGGGGTTGGTTCATCCGGGAACTATGATTCCCTCCCACCTTATGCTAGCAGGCTATGCCTTCGGCACCGACCATATGGCCTTAGTGGGGGGGAATCATAGTTCCGGGCGGGGGGGCCCCTAAGGCCCCTACTATTCGCTAGGGTGCGAAGCACAGGGGCCGTGGTTCTCTGGCCCCTAAAATTCTATCTCTTTTTTGAAAATCCATCCAAAAGTAACTTAATTTAGTTCACTTTAATTCTTTTATAATTTAAGTTACTTTTTGCACCATTAATTTAAGTTGTTCTTTTTTTAAAATTCACCATTTTTGACAACTTAAACTAATTATCTAATTTTATGTCGACACATAAAAAACTGGGACATTACAGCTGTTGTCATTAATTACCATCAAACCTTGCCATTGTTCCATACCGAACAGCTGCCATGTCAATCATCATGCAAAAGATGTAGAGTGCAAAGACCATGACAGAAATAACCTTGCAAGTTGATTGGGAAGTGCACAAAATAAATTTGGTTTAAACACAATGACTATGTCTTTGATGCCAAATGTGAAAAACTAAGTACAAATAGCGAGTTTTGTATGGGTGTAACACAAAACTTTGAGCTTTTGACAGGAACATGGGGGATAGTGAAGAACAACATTTAGGCAATTTGACCAAGGGAAGACCCATTTGAAGATTTCTCAGATTAGTTATATATAATGGGTACAATAAGGCTAAAAGCACAGGGGGGCTAGGATTTAGGAAATTTTTTGCATATTCAGATTGAGTTCCAACACTTTCCATGTCTAATCATTTCAATTTGAGTTTTCATTACCAATGTGCATATACATAATATGACAAAATGAAAAGGCGAAAAGATTGCAAATACAAAATGACTACATGTAGACAATCTAAGATCTATTGCCACTATGCCAATGCCTCACCCTCACCTAAATCAAAATCAGATTATACTCATAAAAGTTAAATTGGACTATACTCATAACCACTAGAATGCACTCCTGAATATCTTGCACATTTGGAGGGTGGAAAATTCGAGAAATCTTTGTACACATCCCTAGTGAAGAAGTCATCAAGGGATGTGTAGAGAATCTCCCCTCTCATTCCCAAACACATAAATATTTAATTAAAAAGCACACTTTTACATCAGTTAAACTAAATTTTCACAAAATGCTTATTTTGGCCTCTATACCAATACGTTTAACTTATATTAACTACTAGTAAGCTCAAATTTAATCACATAGCATATAAAACACTATTTATAAACTATGTTCCTCGGGGACATGTCCTTGACATATTTTGAAATGTCCCCATACTGAGGACATTTCAGGGATGTGGGGTTGGCTTGAAAACATACTCTTGCCGTCCTCGTTCAATTTTTTTTGGCCCTAATGTTCAATAATGTCTTGGAAATTAAGGGACTTTGTGGGGATGGTTAGGGACGTCAATGTCATTCTTTGAGTGTCTGAGGGCCAGTCATCTCCTTTTAGTTCACTCAATTTTAAAAAAAGGGCTCAAAATGAATTAAAAAGAATTTTATTGTTCTATTGAGTGGGCCCCACACCCCTCTCAACCCTTAATGAGAGATTTTGGTCTACAAACAACAAATTTTTTATCTCATGATAGTCACATGTTGTTAGGGTTGTAAAAGTAGTTTTCAGCTACTTCAGTTGGCAAAATAGTAGGGTTTTCAAGATAAGGAGACAAAACAATACCTAGGATTTCAAGTTTCATTTGTGCCTCTCAAGGTGGTGTTTCAGTCCCAAGATGGTGGTTTTCTATTATTGAAAACAATAGTTTTAAATTGTTTTTGCATTCACAAAATTGTAGGCTCACAACATATAATGGCAAAGATTTTAGTCTTATTGAGGCAGCCTTCTTTCCAATCTCAAAACAAAGTTAGGAACTTGTTGTCGCTTGTGTCAACCACAACAATCTTGAGACAAGGAAGATAGGCTCATAGACTACACAAGTTCTTTGCAGCTTATATTTTCTATGGTTTTTCCATTTTGTGGTTGAAACTTGCAACCTTTGAGCATTTTGTTGTAAATATTATGTATTAAGGATCTATAATGTATATGATGAATGCCTTATCAATGCTATCATGTGAATATTTGAAATTTCCTTGTATATTTAAAATTTGTCAATATTTTTTAATAGTCCCCTTTTCTGTGCCTTGTCATCCACTAAAATGGCCTCCATAAATATTCTTGACAGAAATGTGTCCCCTCATCCCCTACCGTCCCCATCCCGGAAGCTTGGTTGAATATAGTTTATAAATTTATAGTTTGGAATATAGAGTTTGGGACATGGTAAACTTTCCTTTAAGTATTTTGTTTTGTATTTGATATTAGTATCATACTATAATGACATGGTCGGTACAAGTGAAATTGTTTAACAAATTTTGCTACAACCAAGAACAAGAACTAATTGAACCCTATAGCATCAATAGTGCGTTTCTTTAATTCAAAGTATAAAAGATGTATCCAAATGAAATGTCTAAATTCATTTGCAGGGCATACCCTCTGCTAAGAGAGATCATGAAGTCTCCTAAACTCTCTATGACATATCCTTTACAAGTATCTCATGAAAAAGCATTGATCTACATCTCACTTATAATAGAGTATCAGACCTGATACCCATTTGGAATTCCAGTTCAAAAGTCAATCTGTAGCATATAAAAACCCTTGAATACCAATTTTTACCTACTGACCTGAATTCCTAGGCATTCTTTGATGCATTATATATTTGTTCTTGGGTTTTTTTTGGTGTTTTTAATAATTTTTTTGAGTATTTTTAAGTGAGGACAGCTGGCCTTCCTTGAATTTCTGCAGCATTTCTAGGACATTTCTAAGAAAGATGTGTTGGTGTTTCAATTCGCACCTCTGGAGTGTGTATTGAAAACGAACAGGTATGCACAATATTAACTGCTCTTCAAATTAGGAGGGGAAACTCCCTCTTTTGCTGATATGCATAAAAAGTAAAGTAATCTAAGTTCCTATCTTTTTGACTTAGCTGGTAGAGGCACAAGGTTATAAAACCAAATACAGTGCAGCTAAGGTTTTCTCTGGTTTCCATAGATCTTAACTACAACTAGGCTAATGCTAAAACTATCTCAGGATTCCCAAGGAGGTAAAATACTCTATCTGAGGTGTAGGCTGAAGTAAAGGTTATTAGAAACAACATTAAACGGCAAGCTAGTTTTTCAGGATTCCCAAGGAGATGGAACACTCTATCCGAGGTGTAGGCTGAAAGTAGATTACTGCAAACAAACCTAAAGCAACAAACTAATTCTTAGGATTCCCAAGGAGGTAAAATACTCTATCCGAGGTGCAGGCTGAAAATAAGATTACTAGAAACGACATCAAACGATAATCTTTATCTCTAAATTCCGAAGGAGGTAAAATACATTATCCGAGGTGTAGATATGAAAGAAAGATTATTAGAAACAAATAAATCTGGGACAACAAATTGCATAATGAGACACACACACAATAAACGATTAAACTAGCTTTATATTAAACAAAGTGAACAAATACTGAAAAGCAATATTGCAGTCAAGGTGGCACAACAATTTGTTATCATGAGCAAAAGTTAAAGTACAAATGAGCAAGGGTGCTCTTATTTATAGAATCTCAAAGGAGTAGGGAACTCTAAAATCTCCTTGAGTTAACATCAGTCTTGCAAGCATGCAAGATTTATTACTGAGTCTAAATGTATGCAAGTTAGCAGTTAATTGGAAAAACTACCTCAGTTAACTGATTCTAAACTAAACTAATTGGACCTTGCAACACGCAAGTCCTTATTGATATGAGAGTCAATTGATAACCAACATCAGTTAACTGAAACCTAACTGAAAGCTCCATATGTACATAGGTATCTCCAAAATAGACATGCAAATGATGGAACAATGAGTTAACTTGGAAAGAGGCATCAAGTTAACTGTTGTGTCTAATGTCTATCCTGAAAAGGTGGGACGTCTTGATTTTGTAGTTTATTGGTTGCGATTACGAGCAATTGACTCCTCCATCAAGTTGTTAACTGCGTCACCATCCAGAGCATTGATACTCCTCTAAAGTACTCAATGTCTTAGCAGTATCTCTTCACTGTCTGTGATTTGACTCTGCAGTTCTCTTCCACTCTTGGCCGCCTCATCAAATAATGCTGACATCACTGCAAGTTGACCCAACTTACAGTCAATTGAATCACCGTTGAAAATACCATGATTGAGTTTCTGAAACTCCGATTGCACGTTGGTGAGCTCGATGTATTCACCATCCTCACGCTGATACTGGCAAGGGACTTGTGACATGAATGTTCTCACAAACATGAGAACGCTTGTCACCTTTTCTTTGCTCTCGGTCAATTCTGTAGAAATGGTTTCATGTATTTTTACCTTGAAGATTAGTTGTTCTCTCCAAGTAAAAATTGCTTCCTTATCCTCTTTTGCAGTGACAGAGTCATATGCCGTACTCAAGTAAGAGACCATGATCTCATTTCGTGGTTTGTTTATTGCTGTCTTGCTCCGAATCCTGAATCTCTGTGTGAAGTTTGTGGGCATTGTACCTCAACTGGTACAACTCTGAAAGTATGAAGCAGCCCCTTGTGACGAACTCCTCTTACTAGTCTTTCAGGCGCTTCCCATATACAACCAATTGACTTAGTTGATTTTGTTCTGCTCGTAACTCTAACATCTGTGGGAGCAAGGCGGTGACATTTTAGTGCTGTGCATAAGATTGGAGATATATTGGCAAAGCTGCTGGTTATTAGCCTTGAGGGCTGCTTTATCTTCACCATCTTTTATCACTCTCTCCTTTATGCTTTCTGTTGCAACTTCGAGGAGATCCATATTTGCTTGGTGTGTGCTTTTACCAAGGTTGATCTTTATCAAGGCGAAGTCATCAACTTCTACCTCGTCCAAGCTTTTATCCTTTGGTGGTGCAGCGGTCTCAATTACAATCTCTTTGTCAACGTTCCTTTCCACATGAACCTGCTTTTTGCACTTTTTATTCGGCGTGTCTTGGTAGACATGATCAAATTCCACAAATTTCAGTTGATAGGATGGCTTCCTCCTCTTCCTACCTAGGAGATTCTCAAGCCAAGACGAATCTCAACTAATGTCATTGGAAAGATTAGTTCTAGTCTAAGGAACTCCTGATGAGTGAGAATATGTTGAAGCAGTGCTACGTGGTGGTGAGTCTGGCTCCAAGGCGATGCAAATCAGAGACTACTGTGGTGATGGTGACAGAATGGGAGGCTCTACCTATGTTTCTAGCATGTTCTCAATTGTATTTGTGGCAATTTCCACATGTTGTTCTTGTTGGTCCAAATCAGCAACTGGTGCTTTTCCCTTTGAATGCCTTGACATTCTCCTTCCTTTAGGAGGATTACTCCATGTCTTTTGTCTGGGTTTTTATCTTGACGTGGAAGGAAGTGAAGTAATCATCAGTGGAGGCTCTGTGCTTGGTACGACTCCCTTCCTTGTCCTCTTGCTATCCAAGTAAAGTACGTTATTTCTGACAACCCTGCTTGTTCTTTCTTTAATAGATGTGCATTCTTTGGTGTACCAATCAACAATTGGAAGCGGCTGCGTGTCAACTTGATCTTTGAAGAATTGAGGAAGTGTGACATCCCCATCATCATTTGATAACCCTTCCACATCCTCTGACATAAAATCAACAATCTGCGAAAGGGTGAACCTGCTGTAGTTGCACCTTCGCACCTCAAATTCGTCCTCACAGTTGAACCAATAGTCTTCCATAGAAGGTTTGTGTGAAGAATGACTGCCAAGGTTCGTTGAAAAGTGACCCCAAAGGTCATATGAGCATCTTTCGACAAGATACTTAAGGTTAAGTCTCGTCATCTCACGGCTCATAACCTTGGCATCAGCTGTTGACCTGCACCTGTAAATCCCCATTTGTAATGGAAAAGTGGCAGCCGGCTTGTGTTTTGTAATGTCCCCTTCTCGGCAGTGATCAGTTTTGTTGACCATTGGCTTATTCCAGAGACCTGTAGGCTAGTTGGAGGTTGAAATTAGGGTTTCCATTTCGGAGTTGTTTTTGAGGTCTTGCATGTTGGAGTTTTTGACGCATGTCTAGTGGAGCTTTCTGGGTTTTTGGAGAGCTTCGCAATGAGGTAACATGCATGACACGATATTGACTTGTGTTCTCGGTTGCTTTTTGGAGGCCTGCATGTTGATGTTTTGCAGTTTGGTTTCTGGATTCCTTTTGGGTTTTTTGAGAGCTTCGCGATGGTGTAACATGCAATTGGATTAGAGAACTTTTCTGGACTTACTATTTTTAGTAAGTTATGACGGCTGCCCGGTTTGCGGAGAAAATGAGTTTGGAAATACTTACTATTTTTAGTAAGTCATATTTTTTAGCAATGCTATTTTTAGCAGCTGTTTTGTAGTTTGAAGCAGTGGCTATTTCTAGCAAGTCAGTTGAGCAATTTGGGTCTTCAGAACTTCTGAGCTATTTTTGGCAAGTTTGAGCTTGAGATGGGCGTTTCATTGGTTGAGGTAAAATATTTTATAAAGTGAAATAATATTAAGGCTTGGTGGACGCCATAAGGAGAAATAAGTGATTTTATTAATATATTTCACTTTATACTTTGGACGCTTAACTTTGAAGATTATTTGGGATTTTAATAAAGTTTATTTGCCTTCATGTGATGGATGACTTGGGAAAAAGAGGAAATGAAATGTGTTTTGGAGGCAAATTAAATATTTCTAAAGTTAAAATAATGCTTGAGGAAATGGACGCCAACTTTGATGAAGGATGTTATTTTATTAAAAGAATTATTTTATTCTTGAAAAGGGACGCCATCTTGAGGAGGGAAAAGGAGTCAAATTGAATTTGAATTTGGGCGCACTTCTAGAAGCCTCTAGAAGATTATCTCAAGTCTATATAAGGAGGCACTTGTTCTTCATTTTGTTGTCTTTTGTCTACCATATTGTTATGTTGGATTGTTTTTAGGCAAGAGCTTCGAGGAATGCATACCTCCTAGCAAGGATTAGACTTCATGTTTGAGAGACAACACCTAGCTGATATTGGGATTGCTTCTCACTTAGAGAATGCAAATGGAGCTTACACTGGAGATATTCTGATGTTTCTTACAGTTTTAGTGTTGCTGGTTATAGTCACAACTGAGGGGTATTTTAGCTTAGAAGTCTTAGTCAGATTTTTGTTTGGTTCTGGGTACTTTACCCTTGTCTTTCTCATCCTAGGGCTCCCCTCTCTGGTGAGTTTCAGATTTTATTGTTGAGTGTATGATTTTATCTTGTCAAATCACCCTTTCTAGAGGGATTTTCATTGCTGAGTTGTCTCGGGATTTGTGCAAAATAAATTCAGACATTTGCGTTAGTTTTGGAGTTGCTTCTTGGGCGCCATCTTTAGTTCTAGCTTATGCATTTCATTTCAGTCCATTTGGTTGAGTTTTGGGTGTGTTATGAGCGATTTAGTGGGGTGTTTAGTTGCTGGTCAGTGCATTTTAGGTTGCTGGTCTGTCATATCAGATTATAAAAGTTGTCATTTTGAGTTGGTTTTTGGGATTGGAAAGTCTTATTGAACATTGGAGAGGCTTGTACCACATTTGCAGCATTATTACTCATCTGACACTGTTATTTGCAGGAAAGTTTCATATTGTAAGACTGCTACAGTAGTATTGTTCAGCCATCATTCTTATCTTGCAAAGTTTCATTGTAATTTCCCACTCTTAGTGTAAGAGACTGGCCACTGTTCAGTCTTCATTGTATTGCATTAGATCCTCAACACCATATGTTAGCACCTCATCCATTCCAGGTTTGAGTGCACATTCTTGGTGTTTGAGTTACTTTTAGCATTGCATCATTTACAATAGAATCTTCGCCAAATGGTAGCGCCTTACCCACCCTGGGTTTGGAGTGCACATGCTGGGTGTTGAGTTTACGTTTCCGCATTGCATCATCTCTTTCAGTTCCTCCGCCATATGGTAGCTTCTTGTCCACGTTGGGTTTGGAAGCACATTTCTGGCGTTGAGTTCTTTCAGCTTGTTTACTTCCAGTACTGCATACACAAGATCCTCTGACCATATGTTCGCCTTTCCTCGACACATTCTTGGTTAGAGTTACTTTCCACATCATTTTGGTTTTGGAGCTAACCTTAACGGGTGCGTGTTGCATTGTAATTGCTATTGAAAAATTGGAAAAAATTGGTCCGGTTCTTTACATGTTTGTTGCGCAAATAGGAGTGAACTTCGTACACTTGTCGTAGAAATTCCATGAACACCACCTTATCCGATGGATAACGGGGTAACATGGCTGGATGACCTGAGTATCCACATGCAGATGTAGGTAAAAGTAGGGAACTGGATGAACCAATCCACCCAGTCTACCATCGTTGATTTCGATTTTGCTAAAATATGCACATGTGACTCACGATCAAGATTCCTCACGGTGTACATTAAGAATGATTCCTACACTTGCTTGAAGTGTCTTGGACTGTGTGAACTCAAGCTATAGGTAATACTGATGAACCTTTTGTACATTGAGAATCCTCACCGTATTCAACCCTTGAAATTGGCTTTGGAAGGCTATCAGATACATGGGGTATAGACACGTGGAATTCGTGAGCAACTAAGAAGCTGGTCATCTGTTTGTGTAGATCGTCGCTGATCAAAGAAGCCCAGTCGTAGTGTTCCTTACAATTGACAAGTTGAGTCATGATGTAATACATCCAAGGTTGAAACTTGTTGGCATCTACTTGACTGGAGACATGGTTGAGAAGAGTGATCATAACTGTGTATTCATCACTGAACTCTCCACGACCCTCATTCTTTGGCAAAGTACTTTTCTATTTAAGCTATCTCTCTGCCATACTTCTATGACATTTTTCCCTTTCAGAATTGAACGCCTTCTTGCACTCCATGGATATGACCAAATTATTCATATTTAGAGGAATACCGAAGCACTTCTCGATGTCTTTTGGCTTGAGACTGCATATCATTCGCCATCCACTGATTGAATTTCTCGTGTAGTAGAGTTGTAATGCTTTACACAAGCCATTACAAACTCTATACATTGTGCTGTGATGGGAAGTGAAGCTGCTTCTAGCAACTTAGATTCCTCGTTGTTTTGAAGTGTGGTTTGGTCTATCTTTGAAGCGTTGAAGTCAACCTCTGGATCCAATTGATGTAAATCAGTATCAACTGTTTTGATGAAATCATGAATTAAGACCGATTTGGTCTTGAAATCAGTTTGAGTGAACTGCTTACTGAAAAACTAGACTGTTGACTGTAAACATGGATATGTTCTGACAACTTTTTCCGATGAGCTAAAAATAGCTTCTGATGAGGCTAAAAATACCCTGTCGAGGGACAATTTTTACAAAAAATTCAGAGACATGGGTTTTGTAGAGAAAATGTTTCTAAGCAAACCTACAACATTAGAAATTCAAAAAAATGCTTTTTTGCTTGCCATGCAAAGACTTTTCGAAAAAAAAGCAACAGGGGCAGCGAGGGCTTTAGAAGTTTTTCCTCCCGAAAAAATGACATATGGGTTTTGTAGCCGCCAATGTGCTGATCAAACCCAAATTCTTCGATTTTTGAAATTTTGACTCTTTCACCAGCATGCAAAAGAATCTCGAAAAAAAACAATACTTTAAAAAGTGAGAAGTATCAGGGCAATTTTCTTGAAAAATTCTGGCACATGAGTTTTGAAGATAATGCTGTGCTGAACAAACCCAGATGACCGGAATTGTGAAAAACTGTTGTTTACTTGTACATGCGAGAGAAAACCTAAGACAAGGATAGAAGAAATATGAGGGTGAGAAGATAGAAGTTATACACTGGCTCTATCAATCCTTAAGAAAAATCGCCTCCTTCAATCCTTAATCTGATGAATCCCTGGCAAGAATGTGCTGGAAAGATGAAGCATGCATTATTATTCCTCTGTGCAATTTGAACGAAGAACCTCAAAGAACACTGAAAGTGGCCTCCGTTTGATCCTTAAAAAGGCGTTGGAGAGAAAATAGCTGATTTTAGCTTCAACTTGCAAGAAATAATGAAGTTGTGACGCCTATGCTTGAATAAATAAGCATTTTGGAGGTGATACTACCAGTTAGGTAGGTGGGCCAACCCTAATTGAGTTAATCCTCGTGCATGCATTGCGAATTGAAGTTCTCCATTAATCTTGGACACCATATGCAAGAGGTAGCATGCAAAAATCACAACTGAGAGTAAAATGGTCAAACTTTGACTTTTGGCACCCAAGCTTGAGAGAGTTGAAAATTTTCAAAGATTTTCAACTTCCACTGTGACGAATTTCCTCTGTTTGACCTTGAATTCTGGATGCCCGGTTGATCCTGAAGCTTAGCTGATAGATTCATAATGGAGTTGGATCAAGTCTGATGAGATGTTGTTGGGAGCTATAAGTGCTAAAAACTGAATCTGGTGCCTTGAATTCTAGGGCACCTTTTCCCAAAAGGGTGCTTTTTCCACCAAACGTAGCCATTTTTTGGATGTTTTTCCATCTCGTCAATTTGACCCTCTATGCTTCAATTTGCAGCTGTTAGTGACTGATGACTCCCGTGAACACGTCGAGATATGGAACGGAAAATTAGTTCAATTCTAGAAAGAATGACTGGTATTGCAACGTCTGAAAGTTGGATTATGATGCTCAAATTCAAGAGCTCCCTGGCTTGCAGAGGCACAATTGGATTTTTGAGAAATATTTTGCAATTTGTAACTTTCGACGAAACGCTTCACTTTGACTCTTGCCATCGGGAGCTGGATTGCTTCGATGTTCGTGCTAATGATCTCATGGCGGAGATTAAACAACTCTGAAGAGATGTTCCTAGGAGTGACGAAGCCAGAAGAAAGATTGCATCTGAGGCCCCAAAAAGTTGGGCACCTTTTCTAAGAAGGTTGCATTTTTTCAACACTTAGCCAAATTTCTACTTGCGTTCATCTTCGGTGTTTTATGCTTATTCTTCATCCACGTGTTGGAAATGTTGTCATTGATGTCAAGTATGTAAAGATGACAATGCCATAGACAAACCGTCATTGATATCAACATGCCTTGGAGCGTGATCTATTGAAGGTTGATGAGAAGTTATATCCAACACAAGGAAAATATGAGAGCAAGGATAAAACAAATATATGAAGAATTCTTGTGCAGATGTATGAAGTCATGGAACAAGACAAAGCGAATGAATGGAGTGTGCTGAGTTATTTGATGCATCTTGCCAAGGTTGGCATTCATATCGACTTTGATGTAATGTCCCAGTTTGACAGTGGTTAAAAATATTGAAAAGAAAGAATAGTCATTTAATACTATTATCTGAAGAGTTTCCAAGATCATGAGGGGCTAATAATCTTCTAAGATGATAAATTGTATTCGTTCAACATAATATTATGTATGCATAAGATGCAAAAGGAATTTGATTATTTTGGCTTAAGACAAGAGAATATTGGGCCAAAAAGATTATGCGATCCATCCTTGCCACGCACCCTTTATGACTATTGCAATTGCTATGATGGAATTATTAAAGTGAAGCACCTCCTATGAGAGTTGTCAAGTCCTAAAGCTAGCCGCCATAGCAAATGAATGGAGATTCAAGGAAACTGAAGATATAAGACATGGTTATATTGGTATGCTGACATTAGCAATATTATCGAGCTATTGCCAGAAGCAATTATTATTGATATTAATCAAGGAATAATCACTTGTCATCAATACTTAGTGTATTTGCGCTAGGTGAAGGCATGGGATATATATTTTACAAACTCCACTCCTGAACCTCATTGAAGTAACAACATTGTTAATAATGTCAGGCTTATCCTGTGTATGTGTTCCAATAATATTTCAAGATATTGTCTTTGTCATCATATAAACCGATTGAAGGAAGACATGATGAAGTCTTGCTATCTTTGCTCAGGAAAAAGTAATCATGCAAATTATGCGTCGAGAAGAATCGTCCACCTACATTCTTTACGTCACCTTTCATAATATACGAATTATTATGGATAGTGTGGAAGTCGACTAAAGGCATCAAATGCGTCTTGATTTCAATATGTGATTTGCTATTGGAAGACAATAGAAGACGTGATAAAAGGGGATTATTTAAAGATTGAGTTGCAACGATTATATTAAAAGAAGTTAAGCAACTATAATCAGCAACCTTGACTAAAGGTCACGACCAATCAAATGGTTATCCCATTCCCAAGAGAGGTGTCTCTTATGATTGAGGCATAAGAGTATAAAAAGATAATAAATTGAGGATAATCGAAGTGTGGATTTTAATTGGATATTATATGCAATAAAGAAAGAGAGAAAAATCGGTATGCAGTAAGTTGAGTTGTGTTTTGAAACATAAGTCAAGTAGAGAGCAGTTGTGTGTGTAAGATGTATATAATCTGAAGATATAAAAGTGGCTGTGTGTGGAGTGAAAAACAAAGAAGTATATAAATACACAGCAGATTAGAGGTTTGAAAACAAACAGATATATAAGGCATACGAGTTGTGTGTGTGTGAGTATAAAAGAGTATATCATCAAATACAAGCAGACTTTAGATAGAATTAAAGTGGAATTGAAGGCAAATATCAGTGTAATGCTACAAAGTGATTTGTGAAATAGAACATATATGGTGCATCATTTAAAACAGATTGGTGAACAAGAATAAGTAAAGATTTGGGAAGAAGAGTATAATGCAGATTTGGTAAAGTAGATGATTTATCATAAAGTAAATCATTAATATCATCATCTATTGTAGAGGTAAGACAAGAAGATAAATTGTACCTATTGAGCAGATTTTGTATGAAGAGAATTTAAGAGACAGATTTGTATGCAGAAGAAAGTTAAATTCATCATATGCTGATTTGTGTGGATATCTTTCAAGAAGTATAAGAGTGGGATTCAAGAGGAAGAGTGTTTTGAGCAGGACTGTCCAACATCCGTTGAAGAAGCAACATCGAAGGTGGAGTGTTATTCTTGATATTTCTATCTTTGCTAAGTAGGTGCTTGGCAAGTGGGGTTGGAGCCTCCAATAGGTTGGTACCTACGGATATTAGGGGTTGGTGCTCCTTGTAGGTTGGTGCCTACCAAATCAGGATTAGGGGTTGATACTCCTTGTAGGTTGGTGCCTACGTTCATTGTAAAAGTTTATTTATTTCATAAAGTACATTATTTGTACCATGGTTTTATCCCGTAAGGGTTTCCACATAAAATCTTGGTGTCAACTTGTTCATATTGAGATATTCTTGCATAGTTGATTTGTGTTAGAGTTTGAAGTTGATAAAGTTTGTAAAGGGTAAAAGTTGGTTGATATATTGATTTACCTCTCCCCACCCCCAGGCCCCCCCACCCCTCGCTCCCCCCCGCACCCCCACCCCTCAGTATATCTTTGTGCTCTTCACCACGGGCGTTTGAAAGGTCTCGAGAGCTGACTGCTGGATTCATCGCATAGCTACCCCTCAGTATATCTTTGTGCTCTTCACCATAGGTGTTTGAAAGGTCCCGAGAGCTGACCGTTGGATTCATCGCATAGCTAGAAGGATTTTGAATAGATCTCTTGAAGAAGATAGTTGTCGAAAATCTCATCCGGCTGACCAAAAGGCTAGGCGCTCCTGGCTTGTAGAGGTACATCTTGACATTTGACTTTCATTTTATCCTCTGTTTTACATGGTCACCGGATCAACAACTACAGTTGTTCAGTATGTCTTATGGACTGGCAAATGGATCCATTGCAAAGCTATATTGAAGCCGGAAAGATCATCTGAAGATAGCAAACATCTGATAGGCTTTATTCTTGGGCACCCCTGGGCTATAGGGGCGCAATTTCTGTAACTTGATTGCCATCTTTGACGTTTGTTGCCTCCCGCATCTTTTGATTCGCCTTTGTTTGCTGGTGTTTGACAAATCTGATGGATTCGCTTGATGATTCGCTAGAAAGCTGATAGAAATCTAAAGAAGATGACTGGCTTTGCAACCACTAACAACTGCATTTGGGCCCTCAAATTCAAGGGTGCCCTTGGCTTGCAGGGGCGCAATTAGCTCTATACTTGGTGATTTTTGGATGATTTCACGTCTTTTGCGCTTCGCAAACACTGTGTCGCTTGCTAAGTTGATTGCGTTGAAGCATTGCTGCCACTGACACGAGTACGTAATTGCATTTCACCATTTTTACGTGTACGGACACTGCAAAGTTGACTTGTGTGTAGAGGTCCTAACTTTCCTTTTGAAAAAGTGAAGTAGACCCACCAGACTTAAACTTATTTTTTTCTTGATTTTGACTTCACCAATGTGATCGTGAAGTGAAATAAGCCAATCAAAATTATTTTTAGTTAATTTTGGAAAGATCCTATTTTTTATGGTTTTTCCTAAAAATAGGGGTCCATAAACCCTAATTTTCAAAATTTTTAAATGTTGCCAATATCTTCTAGGCATTAAACCCACAAAAAGCCCATGCTTTGTTTGACCTAAAATTGACTTTTGACGACAATTTTATAGGATTTAGACCATTTTAATCAAAATGCCCTTATGAAGCAAAAATTTCGTTTTGGGTGAAGCAAAACCAAGGCATAACCATGCCCTTGGTATGGTGTAATGTCCCTTTTTCCTAGGCAGTGGTTAATTGTAGTGGTTAGTCCATCACTTGGTCCTCGTGGACTAATAGGGTGGTTAGGGGAGGCCCTTTGAGGGCGTTGCAAACTTGTTTAGTCCGACCTTTTTGAGCTTAGTTAATGTTTTTCCCAGCCCAATGTTTACTAGGGAGATCACAGAAGCTATTCAATCATTTTAACCATACTTACTATTTTAAGTAAGTCACATGGACATTTCGTCTATACTTACTGTTTATAGTAAATCACTGGTATGGTAAGTTGGTAGAGTTACTATTTTGGGCATGATGGCATATTTATATCCTGGAGACATTTTGGTTCAACCGTTCTATGTATTTAATTTTAATAACGTTAATTATAAAGTTAATTTAAATTAATTAACTTTATATGTTATTATAATATATTACAGGACTTTATTAATAGTGGGATATAAATGTTTTTAAAGTGCACTTTATAATATAAAGTTAAGTACAAATTAAAAAGGGAGTTATAAGGCGGGAAAAAGAAAGTAAATTAAACAAAATATAATTCAAATGCAAATTAGGGCATGGGAGTTATGTAAAGACATTTGGAACTCATTTGCAGATTCATTGTGCAGAAGATTATTTTGATAAGGGTTTTTGCAAGAGATTGGAGAGTCTGGAAACACATAGCTTTTTGAGGATGAAATCCCTTAGGAAGAACAACTTGGTGCGGGAGTGGAAGATCTCCCAAGCCAGCTTGCAGACAACTTCATTTAGAGGTTGTGCTTGTGCTTCACCGATTTACAGGAGAGATTTGATATTCAGGGTTCGAAGGAATCGATAGGAAATTGGAAGATATATTGATTGAATTGGGAGGATTTACTTGCTGGTGTATAAGTCAATCCTTGCTGATCTAGATGTGGGATTTGGAGATTTTTTATATTGCAAATATTGGGATTGTAGGGTTTCGTATAGCTGGTTGCCATCTTACTGCATATTCAAGGGTTTGCATTGCTGATTGATATAGCATATTCAGGTTGTGGGATTTAAAGGAAGATTGTCACTGCTTGGATAGTTGGACAAATAATATATATATTGCTGAGTATTGTGGGTGTTTTTAGAGCTCTGGAGTGAAGTTTGAAAGGCATATATTGATAGGTGTGAGAGTACAGTGTTGGCATCATTTCCTCCATTGGAGGTGTTACTTGCAGCTGGCATCCATTTTCAGAGGGTTTTAAGGCATATCTTACTTGTGAGTTCATGATTTGTAACACCTAGATTTTTTGGGCATTGTTGTTTTAGATAATAGGGGATATTTTATAAGCTGGGTTGTTGATATTTTGTGAAAATACTAAGTACCTAAGCTGATATAAAAATCTGGAATTTTTAGCTTTGTATTCCCTATGTAATGTTCAATTTTTGAGTTGAAAATATTATTGCAATATCTTCTATTTTGCTGCATTATATTGTCGTATCAAACATTGCAAATATATCACAAAACATTCATCAAAGCATAAAAAAAAGACAAATAGGGCTGCATATTACATGTGGTTACACGGTACACCTACAAAAGCGTTGGGGATGTGTCGTTGTGTATCATAGCATTTCTTCACATTTGCAGGATCGTGGAGATGAACATCATTCTTGATGCTTCTTTTGAAGATGTAAATAATAATTCCAATATGTTAGCCCCATTGATGTGATATACACCAAGATTGGTCTTTGCAAACTTTGAATTTATTCAGCTAATGATTTTAATTGAGATGTGCTAGTTGAATGAAGAATGATCTATACTTATTTTTGTCTAATGCATGGTGAACTCTTTAATGAAGATGTTCCAATTGAGATATTGGTCTCCCTGATGCTTGAGTGCATTGGCACTATTTTGAGCATTTTTGATGTGGAAGGAAACTAAAAGTTTTCATAGGGACAATGGAGCTTGGTTAAGTACAAAAAAATGCCCCAGTTTACAAATCCAACATATAGGGTGTTGATGATCATAGCAGTGTTGGGCGAATTCTTCCAGCCCAGTCCGATAATAGAGAGCAATTTGAATTATAGCCTAATGGCTATTCAAATTGCTAGATCAATCTTCTGAAGAGGCATGCCCATTTATTGAGGCCGTTATCTATTTCTATGAAGAGGCACAATTTGCATTAACTAATATTTAATTATGATGGAGGCGTGATTTAATGAAGAAGTCCGAATTCCTTGCTAAGGCGGACATCATATTTATTATGGGGGTGATTTGTTATGAAGAGATGCTTTCTTCTTGGTGGCCGACTTGTTATGAAGGGTCACGTCCTCTCTCCAAGACATTGTATATATACTCAATGATATCTCATTGATGATCATCCATATTCATCATAATCCGATTGTTCTCAAGTGCGAATTAAGAAGAGGAAGTGTAGATTGATATTCTGTAGAAGCGCAGATTGAAGGTTGAGTTATAATCATCAAGTTACATCTGTTTGTATCTGTGTTGCATCATATTGGCCTCTTGTAAAGGAGACAATTATTGTTGTGATTCAATATATAAGTGATATATTGTTGCTGGGTTTTTCTCCCTCAAGTGGAGGGTTTTCCTAGGGTATCTGCTGTGTTTTGTGTCTGATTTTGAATTAATTTTCTGTGTTCTAATCTGATCATAAAAACTAATGTGGTATCAGAGTGGGTTTGAAGAAGATCTTGATCAGATTTAGTATTACAGCGATACTCTTTATTCTCTTTCTCATCTTTGATTACTTCTATCTCTTCATCAAGATGGTGAACGGTCTCAAGATCGAGGACAGACTTGAGGGAGCATCAAATTTCACATCTTGGAGATTGAGCAAATGAATTGGCAGAGTTTGTGGAGAGCAAAGTTCATGAGCCTACGGATGAGGAAGAGAAAGTTGAATGGAAGAAGAAAGATATTAAGGCGAAGAAGATGTTAGTTGATTCCGTGAAGGATCATATTGTTCCTATTGTCTCCAAGTTGAAGACGGCAAGAGAGATGTTTAAAACTTTGGAGGAGATGTATGAAATCAACAACACAAGCCAGACACTTGCACTGAAGCAACAACTCCATCATGTGAAGATGTCAAAAGGAGAATCTCTTATTGCTTACTTCATGAAGATTTCCGAATTGAGAGATCAACTCTCTACTATTGGTCATGTGGTTGATGACAAGGACTTGACCATGCTTGCTCTTAATGGTCTTCCTTCGTCTTGGGAGTCTTACATTCAAGGAATCAGTGCAAGATCGAAACTTCCCAAGTTTGATCGTTTGAGGGTGGATTGCATTTAGGAGGAGTCTAGGTTGGCTGCTAGAGGCATTGGTCAAAGCTCTACTAATGAAGACATTCATGTTCTCACTACTCCATCCTCGAAGAAGAAAGGGAAAGATGGAAAGAAAGGATATTTCAAGAGGAATAGAGATAAAGCAATATCATTCACGATGGATGCATAAAACTGAAGCTGAGATGTGCAGAAATCTAGGGCCCTGAAGCTGCTGGACTATTCTCCGAATCTAGTTGTTTGGAGAAAGCAATGTGTTGAAATCCATTCTCACTGTAAAAGAGAAATTTATGTAGAATACAAATGCCAACATACTTCTGTTCAAAGAGGCAGTCTTGGACTCAACTCTGGGCTGGCAGCCAAAATTTGTATAATTTATGTCTTGATTAGGAAGGAAATAGATTCAAAGAAGTATCTTTTCTTGCATTATTTATTGGATGATTCATTTTTATGCATAGTGAAATGATATAACAATTTATGAAGCTAATAAATGGTTAATGGGACTGTAAATGTAGTGGATCTCTAGCAAGAGCAACTGTAGGAATCTATTGTGGTCTGTCACTGAGATCTGGCAGCACCTTGGAAAGACATTTGTACTACAGCCTTGCAGTCAGCATTGTTTAAATAGGTTTTCTTTAAAAGAATGAAAGATATCAGGCTGCATGCTAATGTTGCTTTTTTGTGACACAAAGTTTCTGACTAACCTTTATTGTGGATTGATACTTGAACCTTTTATGCCTTAGAACTGTATTTTATATGTCATAGGTAGAGTGTCCATAGTGGGCATGTAGGAAAATAGCATCGAAAACATATTAAATAATCACCTTGCATGATCTCTTTCTCTCATTATTTCTTATTTCTTATTTGATTCTAAATTCTGTCGTCACATGTAAATTTTTGTTTACAGCTTGCAGCAAAGAATGAGAAGGACCTTAGGGCACAAATACGGGTATTTTCTGCTAAGCTAATGATTGCTTATGATTTCATATTTGTTCTCTTTTAGTATCTTTTTTGTTTAGAAATGGAACCATCATTTTGTATTTGGTTAAAATGAAATTCCATATGTTACTGTAATCTATAGAGTAAAGAGGGGGTAGAGGAGAAGCCAGAAGAGGCAGCAGCACAAAGACAAAAGGAAGAAGCTGCAAATGTTTATGATACCTTTGATATGCGTGTGGATCGCCATTGGTCAGAAAAGAAGGTAGAATTCTTTTGAGTGATGATGCTAGACTACTGTTCTTTTAGTCACTCAGTGTTCTTATCTTACCATTTTCTTTTGCTTTCTGGGAACTTATCTTTCCCTGAAGAATCTTGTTATCACTCCAGTGCAACTTCTATGAATTTAGAATGAGACTGGTTTTGGTTTGGCAGAATGCAAATTACACTTTTTGAGTTTATTTGGTTAGATTTATTCTTAGATATATCAACGATAGAAGTTTATTCTTGCCTGGTTAATCTTACTGATCACATTATCATTCAGCTTGAAGAAATGACAGAGAGAGATTGGCGAATTTTCCGAGAAGACTTCAACATCTCATACAAGGCAAGTTTTTCAGGTGTTACTGAAAAAAATCATAGAATGTGGAAACCATAAGAGATCAAGACAGATATGAATATTATTGTGTTCAATATCTTGTCAATAGTATGTTTAAACTTTAGACATTTGAAACTTGGGTGAAGGGTTCCCGAATTCCACGGCCCATGCGCAATTGGGAAGAAGGAACTCTTACATCAGAACTATTGAAAGCTGTGTATAAAGCTGGTTACAAAAAGCCATCTCCCATTCAAATGGCTGCTATTCCTCTTGGCCTTCAGCAGAGGGATGTTATTGGTATTGCTGAAACAGGTAATGTCTTAAAGTTGACCAAGCTCATAACTTTTGCTTTGGAATTACTGCATAAATTTTCCTTAAAAAGTTCATAAATACTGCCAACTGTATATTTGTTTTGTTTCCAGTAGCATAAACAGCGAGAGTTTTGAAAAGATTCTGCCAGGAAGATATCTGCACTAATATGTTAAAAGCTTTGCTTCCATTCCATGAAATAAATATATTTTGTTCTTGTGAATCCAGATTTTTTATTCAATTATAAATATCTAACAAAGGGACTAGGCTAGGCCCAATCTTAAAAATGGCTATGTTGTCACAATCTCGAACTAAGGGGTTATGTTGAACCCAAAAATAAAATCGGCTATGTTGTTAGTTGTTACCATCGAAACAACAAACGAGGCTAGGCTAGGCCAAGTGAAAACATGGTATTGGTATTGCATTATGATGTCATCAATCTATTTTTTTTCGTTTTCTTTTTTAAATTTATTAAACTAGAATGCTGCCAGGAATGAAAGAATAGCAGGATAGAATCTGAAGGCATAGCTGAATGGTACCTCGTCTGTTTTATCCAGTTTCTTCTAGTCATTATGGGACATACTATTTGGTTTTTCTTTGTAGTTCTCCATTGATCTCTCTCTTCAAGGTGGTCCTCCATTTTAGGTTTCCAAAGCTTGTTGTTGATGTAATTGCAGCTTCGGGCTTCATACTTCCTTATTTATATGTGATTATTCAATGTAGAGAGACGCTTCACATGGCAACTTTGTAATTATCTTCTTGGCCGACCTTCCTTGTAAATTGTATTTATTAAATTGAAATTATATTTTTATGATGGCCAACCTTGCATGAAAAGGTGCGACTCTCTCCTTCAAGTTGTATAAATACAAGATCATTCCACTCCATTTGGGCATCAATCAAGTTCGAGCATTTCTTCTCTTCCAAGTGCGAATTCTTCAAGGGCAGATCAATAAAGTGCAGATTGCGAGTTATCGAGAGCAGATAGCGAATTTCTTAAGGCCAGATCTGAGTTACAAGGAAGTGCTGATTACTTGTTATCATTGCATCTTGTGAAGGTGCTGCATATCGGCCTTGAGATTGGCCTCATTGTAAAGAGACTTGTTGCCATTATTGATATATAATAGAGAGATATTTGTTGCTATGTTTTTCCCCTCAAGAGGAGGGTTTTCCCCGGCTATTTGCTGTGTCTTTGTGTTGAATTTTTGAATTAATTTCTGTGCATTAAATATGATCATAAAACTAACATGGTATTAGAGCAGATTTGAAGAAGATCTTGATCAGATTTTTACTACAGCGATACTCTTTATCCTCTTTCTCATTGTTGTCTATCTATAACTTTTTCAAGATGTTGAACGGTCTTAAGATTGAAGATAGACTCGAGGGAGCATCAAATTTCACTTCATGGAGATTCATAATTATGCTCACCTTGGAAGAGAATGATTTGGCTAAGTTTGTGGAGACCAAAGGCCCCGAGCCTACAGATGAGGAAGAGAAGGTTCAGTGGAGGAAGAAAGTTATCAAGGCAAAGAAGATGCTAGTTGATTTAGTGAAGGATCATATTGTTCCTGTTGTCTCCAAGTTGAAGACAACAAGAGAGATTTTTAAAGAGATAAGTATTCTTTGTTTTCTGAGTTATATCATTTATTTGGATATTGTAATTAGTAAAGAAAAATCGTGGTTTCTCTTGAATTGTGATCTCTGGGATGAGATCCTTTGGATACACCCCTTTTTATATTTATTCATTGGGAGATGTTCATGCTTGTTGTGAAATTTTTTTTAGTGTGACTCAGAGATGAAAAGAGAACTGCAATTTCAATTGTGATTAGTGTTGACGTGGTTTTCACGACCGCACCAACACAGAATAAAGTTTCCCAACGGATACCCTATCCTCTCTTGAACAAAGTTTCCTGCATGCTAAGATTGCGAGATAGATCATACATTTAACTCCAAGGTTCCTTAAGTGCGAATAGTCTCAGTTGGCTTGATGTGATTTTGCTGGTATTTCAAGGGGACTTACACAATTGTTCGACAACTTGACAGCAGATAGTAGACTAAGGGCTTTCATGCAATTTGGATGATTTGGCAAGTGAGCGCAAGTTTCCTAATTCTAACCAGAAATGAACTGAAT
This sequence comes from Sequoia sempervirens, assembly GCA_007258455.2. NCBI lineage: Eukaryota > Viridiplantae > Streptophyta > Pinopsida > Cupressales > Cupressaceae > Sequoia > Sequoia sempervirens. The sequence continues at coordinate 4,421,465 of VDFB02000007.1, forward strand.
TTAAAAGAGTGTTGGGCCTAAGAAGTTTATGTTCTATCTAAGGACGGGACGTAGGATCAATCTTCGACAGACTTCGACCAGACTCTGCTCCGCCTCACGTTGGACAACTTACACAAAGTCGGTGCAATCTTCAAGGGAGTGACAAGAGGTTTTCAAATTATAATTCAACATGCAAGTACCATTAGAACGACGCATACAAACACATGAACCATAATCGAAGTTAAGTTTGTAATATTTTCCAGTTGACCACACAAGGCAAACTTGCCGTCAGCAAGCTGCTAGTGGTATGGATTAAAAGAAGTTGCCTTGATTAACTCCACAAGTCCACAACTAACATCTTCTAGCATGAAAATGAAAACTACTCTACTTTAAGTTACTTGAAGTTGAAGGGATGAAGAAATCTTGCTAGCTACTTATAACAAAGATGAATTCACCATTCAATGAAAGATCTTTTATTACAATAGTTTTTCGCAACAATCTCTTACAAAGTTTTCAAAGGAAAACTTTCCTTCTTCTTCAAACTACGCTATGCTAAGATATTACAACTAAAGTGCCTTTGCTCTACTTTCTAGTTTGATTTCTAAGCTCTGCTTCTACTCCAGTACAAATGAGGGGGACTCCCCCTTTTATAGCTGGCCAAGTCCAACGGACGGCTCAGATTACAATTGGCTGGATGGCCCAGATTGTGCCACCTCAGCCCTAAACAAGATTCACCCTAAAAACCGCCACAATGGAGAGTAGGGCAATAAATGAGCCATTAATGTTCATCATCCTTCTAGAAGATTCCAACCTTGAAATGCGTTCACACTGTTCTTGTTTCGACTGCAAATTGGATAAGTCTGGTGAACCTTGCTTCAACTTTAGGCACGTTCTCGATCTAACTTCAAGGTGACAACTTCATTCTTCTGCTTGATGATGATTTTCCTCCTTGATGTTGTTCTTCAACTTTGAATTGCTTGGGTTTCCATTTTCCTCCATCTCGCGCTTTGAAAACATTTCTTCATTGTCACTTGGGTTGGGAACATACTAGGTTATTCCAACACTTAGCCATTTCCTCCAAGTATTCACTTCATCTCCTCAATTCACTACCATTTAGTCTCGACGTTCCTCCTGCAAAACAAGCAAGGAGAAGAGCATTATAACACTTCATAATAAAAAAAAAACTCAACTTACTTACCTAGATTTTCATGCTTCGATCCCCAAGGATTCATCGTCCTCACTAGCCAACTTTTGCCTTCTTCACGATTCTTCATGCCTTAGCCAAATTTCTCCTTCCTGAGGGCGCATTTCACCTGGGGATACTTCACTCTGATATGTCATCCAACTCAGGCTTCGAGAAAAAAAAAAATGCTTTTATCAGGAATTTGATCAAAATTTATCTAGGCATCCCACTTCAAATTCATCTGCCAAGGCATTCTATCTTCAACAACATCATTTATTCCTTGCCTTAGAAATTTTTTCAAATTTCCCTTAGGAAATTCATCAACCCGGTGCCCATCAAAAATATTCACCCTGAAGGCCTCGACAAAGTGTAGAAGACTTTAAAATCTATTCCTCATCGCAGATGTCCAATACCCAGAAGAGAATTTTCTTCAGAACATGTTGAATCCATGGGTACACAACGAACGGGTTCATTTAATTTTTCTTGAATTTCAACCTTAGGAAAATATTTTCAACAAATTTATTCCAGTTCTTCTTCCCTGTGAGTATTTTCTTGTTCTGACTTGAATATCTTCTGCAATCTCATGAAGCCGGCACATCCTGACGTATCCACTGCCAACTCACCTATGCTCGAACAAATTTCATCATCCTCCCAAGTCTGGGCGTGTTTTCCTCTAGAGGAAGGTGGAATTTCAACACTTAGAATTTTTTTAACATTTTTCATCAACTTGGGCGCATTTCACATGGCTTACTTCAAGTTTCCACACTTAGAAAAAATTTTAAACTTTTGATATTACCTCTTTCAAGCCAGGCGCCTTCAACATGGTGGACTTCAAGTTTCACATACTTAGAATATTTTTATCTCTCCACAAATCAAAGGCGCAGTCAAGGGGTTGAGGTTCAAATTTTCCATACTTAGCATATTTCCTAGCTCAACGCCTTGGAATCTTTCACTTTGCATGCATCACGCCTTGGAATCTCCACTTGCCTTCTAATACCTTGAGGGCGCATATGGCTAGGCAAGCTTCTAGTTTTCATAACTTAGAAAATTTCAAGGACTTCCCCCCTTTGTTGGGCGCATTTTAAAGGGTGCACTTCAAATTTAAAACCCTTAGAAATTTTTTCAAGTTCTTCCTCTCTTTCCAGGTGCATATGGAGGGTCTTCTCCCAATTTTGCAACACTTTAGAACACTTTTAGCTAGCCTACTACCTTGGCAAGGTGGGGCGCATTTCACCCCCTATACTTTCATTTTCAACCACTTAGAAAATTTTCCATCTCTTCCTTGAAGCTGGGGCGCAAATGAGAGGGGCTACTTTCAATTTGCAACACTTAGAAATTTTACCCGACTTCCATTTGGCAAGGGCGCATTTCTATGTTGGAGCTTCAAATTTAAAATACTTAGAATATTTTTTGGGTCCACTCTTCACCTAAGGCGCATTTGAGGCCTAGAGCTTCAAGTTTTCAACACTTAGCCACATTTCCAGCCTCCCCCTTTCTTCCTGGGCGCATTTTGACCCCAGAGCTTCTAATTTTCATAACTTAGAATCTTTCAAGGTCTACTCTTCTAGCAAAGGCGCAAATTATAGCTTGAGCTTTCAATTTCTCAGACTTAGACCAATTTCAAGGGACATCTCTTCAAGCAAAGGCGCAAATCAAGATGTTTAGAAAATTTTCATCAACCTTCAGCTTTTAAAGGCGTTCTTCACTGGCTGGACTTGAAAATTTATCAATTTCAGTGAATTTTATGCTCTTTGCCTGATTTAGGGCAACTCGATCATGCTAACCCTAATTGGCTATTTTTAGAAAGTATGTCAACTTTGCACTTCAAGCTAATTTCAAGCTCCAAAAAGGCTGGATTTTGCTTTGTTCTGAACCTCGGGATGTGTTTGTGCTACTAATGCCTGATATCTGTCTGTACCTGCTATTTTAGCAACTTACTAAAAATAGCAATTGCTCAGAATGCCTTCAAATTTCATGTGCTGAATGCCTGAAGTGTGGGGATTGTGGCTGGATGGTGTATCTGCATGATTGTCGTGTTCAGCCCTTGAATTTAGGAAACCCTAATTCTTTTGCACAGGCCTGCTAAAAATAGTAAGTGCTTGATTTTCCATCTTCTGCAATTCCGTTTGATCTGAAATTCGTGCCATAGGGTCTTCATCACTTGCTTGACCTGTACCTGCTGATGCCTTGCATTGACCTGCTATTTTTGGCATGTTTCTGGAGGTGGTTTACTATTTATAGCAACTGCCTATTTCTGAGGCCTCCACAACTCCGTTTGACTTGAAATTCGAATGTGGCGCTCCTCACCACGTGACCTGCCTGTTGACATTGGTGCATGCGGTGACTTGCTATTTTTAGCCTGTTTCCAAAATGACTTACTATAAATAGTAAGTGCTCCGTTTGCCCTCAAATTTTATCAGCAGATAGCTTGAGAGATGTTGATCGCGATGGTTTACACCGGTTTTCGAAAATTCTGACTTTTTACCCCTCTTTTTGGGTCCCGAAGCTGGAAACCCTAATTTGTTTTGCATGCGTATCAAATGACTTCCATTTGTTCTTGTTTCTGTTGTATTGCGATCAGTTCGTGATTCTGAAGTGCTGGGAGGCGGCCGCTGGAATGTATCTGCTAAAAATAGTAAGTTGCTGAAGGAGTGATTATCTCTGTTTGCATGTCATATCATTGCGAAGCTCTCGAAAAACCCACAAGGAATATGCAGACATGCAAAGAAAATCCTGATATGCAAACCCTAAAAATAGCCTTGGAAGACTGAATTCTAAAAGTTGTTATCTCATTTTGCATGTTATACCATTGCGAAGATCTCTGAAAACCCAGAAGGAATCTCCAGACATGCGTTGAAAAACTCTGCATTAAATTCCTGAAATCTGTCCCGGAAGCTGAACTACTAAAAATAGAAAGTTGTTTGTTTCAACTCAAATTTTGCACGCGAGCAGCTTGATGTGTTTTGAATGCAGTGTGACTGTCGGAACTTCAGAAATGCTGAAAGATTGCCTGTAATTGCACACTTACTAAAAATAGTAAGTACTCAGAATCTGATGAAATTTCCGTGAAAACGTGCTGGAAGCATGCTGACATCAATGCTAGTCTTAAATCTAAATTCATTCACCTTGTTTGACTTCAAATTGACCAAAGAAACGCAAACCCTAATTTTCAGACTTGGCCAAATTTCACTCGTTTAAGCTCACAGGCGGGCACGTCCCCCGAAAGCAAATAGCAGAAAAGAGATAGAAAGAGAGAGAGACAAAACCAAAGCCAAAAGACCAGAATGGAGCAAAATAAAAAAATAAAAAAATTAGGGGTCCCCATCTTGAATGGGGTGATGTGTGAAAAGGTCACAACAATTAGTTGGTCACATCGATATCATTCTCTAATGCATGGACTGTGTTAGAGCCTTGACTCTTGGAGAGGGTTGGTTCTACATGCTAACTGCATTATGCATGCAAGAAATCTGTAGTTGTGCAGATTGTCTTTTGTTGTGCTGAGTTTAGCACTCTCGAGAGGAGTAAAAGATGGAAGAAAGAGTTATATCTGAATTCAATTAAAGATAAGTTCTTTATCCCTTCATTCTGATCTTTTGATATTTGCTCATATTTCACTTATAGGTTGATTTCTTTATTTATTGTTCATAAACTCTTATGTGTTCATGCTATATCTGTAGATAGTAAACCTTGTATGATTCTAGCCTTGATATTTCTTTGGATAGTTATAAACTGTTGGTAATCTCTCTTTAAAATGCTTCTAGGATAGATCGAGGAGCTAGAAAGTAATGAGAGATTGCACAAGGAGGAAGAGCTTCAGACATCTTGTGAGGAAGTCATGCTGTCCAAAGAAATGATCAAGCATGGAGTCACAACTTGCAGCCATGGGACTGAGTTGGTGGCTAGAGGGAGTTCACTTCCAAAAGTTTTCTTTGCAATCTTTGAGGTAGTTCTGTGACTCACTGAGAAGAAGTGAAGGTTGTAGCATTGCAAGGCCGATAATAAAGTCCTTGGAAGACCTCTTCAGTTGCTGAGAACAAAATTCCACAAGATAATTTATCTGGATTTGTCATTGGTAGCTCCGCAAACCTATTCAGAATAGAGTGATCTGGGGTGAGGTCGAGGAGGACAATCCTGAACTCTCTACAATATCAAGGTGTACTCTAGAAAACATTTATCTAAGGCAAGTGTTGCAGACAATCTTGGACGAAGAGGTCAGAAGGTTGATGCAAGTGTTTGAAGATTTAGAGGGAGCCTACTGAACCTGAAGAAGATGGTAATCTAGTTGATCTTGGTTCTTAATGTTGGTTTATGGAAACCGATTTTCAGAAGCTTAAGGGGGCTGCAGCTAGTTCAGATCTGGTGGATCCTACTATGTACAGTCAGTTGATTGGATCGTTGATGTATCTATGCTAGACCAAATTTCAATAAGTGCATTTTGTCAAGTTCATGTGTGAACCAAGGAAAATACTTCTAGTTGCAGCGAAGCATATCCTGAGATACTTGCGTGGCACAATTGGATATGGGTTGAGATATTCTTCAGATATGGATTTGAAGTTGCATGGTTATACTGATTCTGATTGGGCAGGGTGTGTCACTAATCAGAAGAGCACCTCTGGATGTAGTTTCAGTTTGGGGTCTGCTATGATACATGAAGCAGTCATCTATAGCGTTGAGTACAACAGAGGTAGAGTACATTGCAGCTTGTGTGGTAGCTCGAGAAGTAGTGTGGCTTCGTAAGCTCCTTGTAGGATTGTGTGGACAATCAATGGAGCCTACTATCATTCATTGTGATAACCAGAGCTATGTGAAGCTTTCTGTCAATCCTGTGTTTCGTGACAGAACCAAGCATGTTGAGATCAAAAACCATTATATCAGAGATATGGTATTGAGGAAAGCTATACAGTTGAGGTATTTCAGCACTGATGAGTAGACGACAAACATTCTCACCAAGCCTCTCACTAGGATGAAGTTTGTGTACCTTCGAGACAAGCTTGATATGGTGGAGAATCAAGCCCTAGCTGAGAAAGAGTCTCAGTATCAATGATCCTCTTTAATGCATTTCTCTTTGAGAGAGATTTGAGGTGCAAGCCCTTGTTAATGCATTTCTCTTTGAGATTTGAGGTGAAAGCCCTTGTTTCCACCCTCTGGGAGAGCCATGGTGGATGTCATGTGTGTGACTCCATGACAACATCACGAGAGAGAGTCTGTGATGATTTTCTTGTACTTGTGTTTCACCCTCTAGGAGAGCCATGGTGAACGTCACGTTGAGGTGACAACATCACGTCAGTGATGAACACTTGTACATACCATACATGGGTGTAGCCATTATGGTTGATATCACGATGAGGTGATATCGTTTCTTTTCCACAAATGGTTGTAGCCATTATGGTAGATATCACGACGAGGTGATATCTTTCCCTTCCACATATGGTTGTAGCCATTGTGGTTGACATCACGATGAGTTGATGTGTCTTGTGCAGTAGGAAGTATTCCTCCCTCGCTGAGAGGGAGTGTTGATGTAATTGCAGCTTCGGGCTTCATACTTATTTATATGTGATTATTCAATGTAGAGAGACGCTTCACATGGCAACTTTGTAATTATCTTCTTGGCCGACCTTCCTTGTAAATTGTATTTATTAAATTGAAATTATATTTTTATGATGGCCAACCTTGCATGAAAAGGTGCGACTCTCTCCTTCAAGTTGTATAAATACAAGATCATTCCACTCCATTTGGGCATCAATCAAGTTCGAGCATTTCTTCTCTTCCAAGTGCGAATTCTTCAAGGGCAGATCAATAAAGTGCAGATTGCGAGTTATCGAGAGCAGATAGCGAATTTCTTAAGGCCAGATCTGAGTTACAAGGAAGTGCTGATTACTTGTTATCATTGCATCTTGTGAAGGTGCTGCATATCGGCCTTGAGATTGACCTCATTATAAAGAGACTTGTTGCCATTATTGATATATAATAAAGAGATATTTGTTGCTGGGTTTTTCCCCTCAAGAGGAGGGTTTTCCCAGGGTATTTGCTGTGTCTTTGTGTTGAATTTTTGAATTAATTTTTGTGCATTAAATCTGATCATAAAACTAACACTTGTAACCAGTACCTTTTCAATCTGGAATTAGGATGTACCTGCCATGACTTCGAATACACATGGATTTGCAAACACACAAAGTAAGATCCTCCCATTGCAACACAAAAGAAAATCACAACGCTTCTAGAAAGGCATCCTCCTCTGATCAAAAGCAAAGCTTTGATACCAAATGCTCAAATACAGATCGAATTATTGCAGCAATAACATCAAACTAAGTGTATAGAGTATTGTGTTCTTGTATTTACTATTAACCAATATGTAAATGAAAATGGTGAAAGCATAAGATCATTAAACCATAATAATTCAACACATGACACTGGATGGATGTGGACAAACCCTTTCAAGATAAAAACTCCACCATCAAGGAGAGGCTCAAGTATGCATTAATATTCTGAAACAAGAATACATAAACAACACACTTTGCCCTTCAATTTGATAGTATTCCAGCAACATCTATGTACTTTTTATAACCCATGAAACCTCAATTTCATGCCTCCAATTTATAGAAGAGTGGGAGAGGAAAACCACAATTGGTTTCTCAAAACAGTGAACTACCAAAACCATGGTTTAATGCAAAAACCCACACCACACATGGAGAGCATCTTCTAAAAAGAAAATATGAATAATGAAGAGCATCTTTGAATAATTGGCTTCACATAGACACAACTCCTGAAAATTGCATCCTAATTCTTCCACCAACGTGCATGGGACCCCCTCAATAAAGACAAGATGCTGCATAGCTCCCTCCTAGTGCCTAGGATTTGAAAAGTGGCATGGATGACCTTAAATCACTTTGTAACCACCACTGTCATGCTTCACCTCCTCATGAATGGCACTACAACTAATATTCCAAGACAACTTGGAGAATAATAATAAAATAATATCTCTCAACAACATGGGTGTCAACTTGTCGAGTACCCATTCCATGATTGTTGGAGATGCAACATTAGTACATTGGGTTTGCAATTACATCACACTTTCCTAATAGGTCGAGCCACTATTAAAGTGCACTAAGGACGAGATTGGATCACTTGCTGCCATCCTTTGTAAGCTAGTCAAGATTTCCGCTTACTTGAGCTAAGTTTAAGAACTCAGGCAAGAAAAACCATGTGGTAAAGCCACTCCAAATATACACCTTCCATGCCTTGGTCATTTTCATGCTTCTTCTTTGTTGATGCCATTGATAACCTTCAAACTTTGTCATTATTTCATGTCAAACAACTGCAACCTCCAACCTACAAAAAATGTTAGTTGAAAAACAAGCCTATGACTTGAAAACCTTGCAAAATAACAAGGCCAACCACACATTAAATTGAGTCAACACCAAATGAAGTTCAATTGTGATGGTAAACAGGAAAATGACAAGTACGAATATTGAGTTTTATAGGTGTGTATCAGAGAAAACAGCATAAAGGATTTGATATTTGGCCATGTTGGCTCTTAAAACTGCATCACCATTATCCTCAAGATGACACTCAATACTCATCTAAAGCTAAATTGACTACACAAAGAAAGACAAAAGTCATCATTAGAGAACCACTTTGGGCCCATGCATAGGATTGAGCTAAACCTCTTCTTCTTTAGGCTCTAAAAAACCTAGGAGGGTGATTTGATTCCCTCGAGGTCACATGACAATTAAAGAGAAATCAACAGATAACAAACTATGTCTTAATTAACAATGCCTTAATGGCAGTCATGAGTAGACCTTCTTGACCTCATGTAAAGTAGATTAAGCACTAGATTGTATATGCACTAAGGATGTAGTATGAGTTGTATCATCTAAGATAAGCCCCCTTAACATTTCATATTGCATATACAATTTGAAAACACACATGTATAACCCTCTACGTGTTCATCAAACATTGACACTTTTGTGATTTAGCATAAGTTACTACAATGGATTATAGATATGGACAGAAATCCTATGTGCATAACCATCTGAATGTATGGTTCAGGTGTGAGCTTGCTTAAGGTTTTACAAGAGTTATAAAGTTGAATTAGATGCATAGGCAGGGCTAAAACTACCACCACAACATAAATAAAAGATGTTTTAATGATTTAAGTGGTGCTGGATGGACAAATTGCAGTAGGTCTGTGCCTTGATGACTTGGGCAACTAAGTCAAGTTTCAGATCTCACATACGAGCACATTTGCAAGACTGAATAAGAACTATAAATACATTCAGAAACCATAAGTTGGGCTCTACAATCAAACAAAAACATTCTTTATATAACCAGAAGCATACACAGCAAAGTCTACTTTAAAAATCCATGAATGAACAAAGTGAACCCATATATTGCATTAGAAAGAGTTGCACCAAATACATTTTGATACATTTTTATCAGTCCTTGTGTAGACCAATTAACTATTAACAATTTCAAACCAGAAAGTGTTGCCTAATGAACAAATACGGCATACCTATCCCCTAAATAGACCCAGACAAATAATGGAGACACTTGTGCTATGAAGAGACTTCTACAATTTGACATCTTCCCTTGATTTGCAGTATTTGTTTGGCATGAAAAATTGAGCCCGAACACATTAGTTGATGCCCTAGAGGTACCTTGATCAACGAGGAACATCCCAGCAGCAGGGTAGAGCCCAAAACCAACCAACCAACATTACATCTTTTGGGATGATTATATGACAATACAGTTCAGAATTTGGCCTTATGGGCATAGAAACATGTGGTAATTAAATTATATCTGTTGGAAATGTTGTCATTGATGTCAAGTACGTAAAGAAGACAATGTCATAGACAAACCGTCATTGATGTCAAAGCGAATAGATGAGATATTTGGATGGAGTCATGGATGTCAAATGGATTGGCCAAAGGCCACTAATCATTACTTAAGCATGCTAGCTGACCTCCTTATATTAGCATCCAAATGAAGGAGTATTTCATGTCTAAAAGTGTTCATCATTTATGAAAGGGGACAAACTCTACGCTAGCCAATCATCATTGGTGCCCTAGACTAAGGGCATGTATATATAGTAATCACCTATAGTAAGGTGTGTGAAGATATCAACAATTGCAGCAATTGTAATTAAATTGATATCAGAAAATACAATAAAAGGAGCAGCAGCAATATTGATTTTATGAGGAGAAGCTATTAATATTTAAAGGAGAAAAGAAGTCAGCGATTGATATTCAGAAATATTAATAGTCATAAAGCAGCGATCTTTTTAAGGATGATTCATATTATTTAAAAAAAGGGCACATAAAAACAAAATCTAAATATGACAAAATAAAGAAAGGACAAAAGCAAAAGACAAAAAGAAGTAAAAGATGAAAGTCTTCAAAAGGCAGCGCTTCTATATTAGACAGCAGATTTATTTGTTAAAGCACAATTGCTTGTTAAATAATTAAATATGAGAAGGTATCGATTCATATTGCTTTATGAAAAGGTGGCATTAGAAGACAAAGTCTAATAAGACAAAAATCTAATAAATAAAAAGACAACGTTTCCATAGAAGGCTGCGATCTTTTTGTTTTGTGAATAAAACAAAAATCATATAAGACAAAATTGTCTTATTTACAAATTTTAAGTGGGTATGATTTAAGAAATCTGAAGGAGTACGGTTTATGCAACTTCAGAATTATAAAAATAAAAACTAATTACTACATGAAGGTGTGCGATCCAAAAAGGAGACTTCAGATTTCCATTGAAAATAAAATTAAATCAAACCATTGGAATGATTTGAGTTATTATTAATAAGAGTTTCTGTTTGAAGAGGTGTAATTAAGTTTGAAATGGCATGAGTTTGCAAAAAGACACATCTGAAAAGATGTGATTAAGACATGAAGGGACAGAGTTTTTTAAATGATGTGTTCTTTCATCAAAGGGTTGCAATTCTTGAGCAACTTATATATTTGATATCTAAATCAGATTTAAAGTGTGGTGGGTTGTGAGGTGTGGGACAGGAAAGAATTTATAATGAATTATTTCTGAGTATAAGGAGAGTGTATGTAGAAAATATAAGAGCAGATTTAAGGGCAGAGTTTAATGAAGAATATTTCAGACTCATTCTGAAATATATATGCAGCCCATTAGTGAAGAATAATAGGGAGATCTGTGAGAGTTCATGGCAGGGTTATAGAGAGGAATAAACTACAGATTGAAGAGCAATTTAGAGAGGAAATTTATGAGAATATAGTGCCCTGATTGTGATCAGTTTTGTAAAAAGAGACTGTGCATCATTTGGATCAGATTTGTAAAGGAAGAACATTGTGTGATTTGGATCAGATTTGTGAAGGAATACATCTCTTGAAGAATGTTGGATCGGATTTGTGAAGGAGAATCATAGCAGATTTGGTGCAAGTTGAAGAGACATAATTGAGCAGATTTATGAAGACTCTATGGGCATATTTGTAAAGACTACATGATCCAGATTTGATAAGGGATATAGACAGTTTGGATAAAGGTGATATAAGTATTTGATGAATGCAAACTTGACAAAGAACATGCAGATTTGAAAGAAGTATAAGCAAATCTAAAAGGAATACATATGGAAGTGATTGTATCAATTTATTAAAGCAGCATTATATGAAGAATTGAAAAAGAAGATATATGAAGATATTTGGATATCATTCAAGGAAGATAAATCAAGAGGAAGAGTGGTATTGAAGAGGAGATCTTAATTGTCCATCATTTGTTGAAGAAGCAAACATTATTCTTGAAGATATTATTTTTGGCTAAGTTGGTGCTTGGCAAGTGGGGGTTGGTGCCTCCAGTAGGTTGGTGCCTACGAACTTTAGGAGTTGGTGCTCCTTGTAGGTTGGTGCCTACTAAATCAAATTTAGGAGTTGGTGCTCCTTGTGGGTTGGTGCCTACTAAATTGTGAAAGTTGGTGATTCAAGTAGGTTGGTGCCTACATCCATTGTAAAACTTATATAATTCATAAAATACATTATCTGTACCGTGGTGTTCTCCTGTAAGGGTTTCCACATAAAATCTTGGTGTCAACTTGTTCATATTGTTACATTCTTGCATAGTTGATATTGTGTTAAGAGTTTAAAGTTGATAAAAGTTGAGAGGGTAAAAATTTGTTAATATACTGATTCAACCCCGCCCCTCCCCCTCTCAGTATATTTTTGTGCTCTTCAATATCAGCCATGGACACTCATCACAGTCAGCACACTATTGGAAATATAAAGAAGAAACACTTGTACAAGAAGAAATTGATATCTATCAGCAACCAGACCATAGGAGCATTGAAAAGGAATCTCCTAGCTCATACAAGTTAATGAGATCAACCTACAGGCTTGCAACACCATGGTAGACATTTGCATGGTGCAAATACCACCTTGAGCCATGTCCAACATATATTTTGCAATAAATGTATCAACAATCCACAAGGCCATTGCACAGTTTGAAATCCCCTACCATCAATGTCAACCTTGGTCACCTCTACAATTAATTCTCAACCATTGGCAACATACCTAGCCATTCACAAAACACTGAATCTATCCTTGTCAGCATCTACACACTGTAAACACATTGCCTCAGTCATCCTCGAGTCCAGCACAAATATGCCTCGTTGCAGCCTGCTTATACAAGAGAAAGCCATCCAAAAGGATATAAAACCTTTGTTTAACTGAAAAACATGGGCCCAAATGCTAGCATGGTAGCCAATGGGTAAAACAGTGCTGACGGGACAGTGATGCACTGCCATTGGTGCCAAAAAGCCTCCAGCTAAACAAAACAAGCACCTGCATAGTAAAACATTCACAACACCCATGCAAACAGATCACATGCTAGACAAGAAAGAAGGAAATGCCAAAATAAGGCACGAATATTGCCAAATTTGAACAAAGAAGGGCCTTCACAGCATAAGGGAAGCTTATGGCACATTTTTTGAATTTTGAACAAAATTTTGTCCACATAGGTTTTTCACTCTCCTCCCATGATGTGGGCCCAGTTGTCCATAATTTAGAGTAAATGCCAAGTCGTCCATGCTGTGGGCTCACTTGCCTACTTAGCACCAAAATATGCATGGCATAACCTTGTTGATTGGAAAGACCAATAAACATCTCTTTGTATCTGCCATGTGTCCAGGATAAATAGAAGATTAGGAGAGCTAAGGACTGGTTTTAGAAACATGATAATGGACACATTCAGGAAGGCACAAAAGTGCGAGAAATGGAGGCAAGCCATCACACTACATGAAGCACAATGGCACAAATTTTGTAGAAACAGGGATGGGCGCCAACAAGCCATTCTTTCTTTTGATTGAGTCCTTCACCAGATTATTTGTCTTGACACTTGTGTCTGCTAATATCATCATGTTTTTATTAGTATGTTCCTCACTTATATGTGGCCCCCAGGTTATCATATCTTTGACTCCATTGATGAGAGGTCTTCTCTTTTTGAGTTTTGTTGTTGTTTCTCTTTTTACTTTGCAGTAAAGTTTGTTAGGTTTCTAGCCCCCACCTTCTCACATCGTTGATGCCCTTGATGAGAACTCTTATATTTTGAAATTCATCATTGATCATCTGTCTGGCTTGTTCACAATCAATTGTGTTTGATTTGCTTGAAGATATTCCAATTGCATTTCATGTCAATTCCTATTGGTTGATCATGTCAAATGCAGCCACTGACCTTTGGCAATAATATCCACCTCATTGTCTTTTCAAAGTTTTGCCGAATTGTCATCACTCATTTAAGAGAAGATTCCCTGCCTAAACAGTTTTAAACTGTCGTTAATGAATTGTATTATAGAGGTTAGGCTATCTTCTTATTTTGATTCGAGAATATTCTCTACTTCCTGAACTGTGATATACTATTGTTGAATTGTTCTGATCCTTCTTTGCCTGTTCTCACTAGAGTCTCCAGAATATTTTCAATCTCAATGACTAAAATGTAGGGGTTCTTAACATGGGCCTTCTGACATTTTGTGGCATGAGATTAGTGGATACTGAAACTTTTCTGACATCTCTTCCCACAAAAATTGCTTTGAATATTCATAGCTGCCCTTGCATTGTCCTTGGAAGTTGGAACTGGTAGTAAAGAGAAACTAATACATTAAGTTAGGGCTATCAAGTTGAAATTCTTTTAAAATATAAGTTGATATCTTCTTGCAGTACATGATTCAAATTGTAGAAGTAAACAATTCTAATACTTGATATGATTGATGAGAAACAAAGTAGCACATGTTCTAAAGCACAATAACTGAGCAGGTCTGAGTACATGATTCAAATCGTAGAAGTGAGCAATTCTAATACTTGCTATGATTGATGAGAAACAAAGTAGCACACATTCTAAAGCACATAACTGAACAGGTCTGAGCTGTAATAATTTGACAAATAAGATAAAGAAGGTTTGTATTACAAAGCATTTGAGTAAGCAATTTTAATTTACAATACTATTTTTGTTTTTGTTTTTTAAATTAGGGGTAAACGCTTTTGACCAGAGCTATGAATTGGTGAGGCCACAGACGGGGACCTCATTTCCAGCACAAACACTCAACAATAACACCCCAGTAAGGGTTTGAACCTTGGTAGCAAGAACCACAATGCCACAATATAACCATCTCACTATGCCATTACTAGCAATTTACAATACTATTTATTAAGATACAAGGCTGTTAGTTCATCAAATATTCATGCAAAAGATTTCAACCTTTCATCTCTTAAGAAAACACATGGTTGATATGAGCAGCGAAGTATCACTAAAACATCATAGTAAAACCCTACTGCTTTAAATAGGACAAGGCATAAAGAAGTCAGAGGAAGTATCTGATTTTTTCTGAACTTATTTTTCTGTTACAGTTGTGTGTATCATTATTTTTTGCTTTTGAATATTTAATATGAAATTGACATTGCATTGTTGAAGCTGGTCTGAAAGTGTTAGTTTTCTCTGCATTAACAGGATCGGGAAAGACTGCTGCATTTGTATTGCCCATGTTGACGTATATATCAAGGCTTCCTCCTATGACCGAGGAAATTGAAGCTGAGGGTAAATAGCTTAACTGCATAAAATGAGTTAATAAAAGTTGAATTTGGAATCTTATTTTAAATGGACTTGTCATAGGAAATATTCTGGACATGGCATTCATAGACTAGTTGCTCTCAAATTTTACCTTTGTATGATTGTCAGATACTTTGAATTATAGCTTTCTTCTCATTGGAAGTGTTATTGTTCCGTGCTTTACATTTTGGGCTATCTTATCTAGTGGAGAGGTTCTACGGGTACTAGGATGGAAAAGATGAGATTGAAGGGATATCAGACGGAAAGAAAAATAATCAGACTACTCTGCCTATCCTTAATGAATCTTACAAGGCTGCTAATTATAAAATATGAGATATCCTCTTTTTTGATAGCTTAAGTATGAAAGGACAACATTAGCAATATTTTGCAACAAAAAATAGAAATCATTGAATCCATAAGCTCACAGCTTGCCTACACTGCATCTATCCATGAGAAAACTGACAATTCTTGTTTGTAGAAAAAGGTGTTTTTAAAGAAAGAGGCAGAATGGAAAACAAATGAAAGACAATCTCGCTGATAATTAAAAGTCTGCTGATGTATCAAAACTTAAGGATAAAATACTGAAAGCAATTGCCTACTATCTAATCAAACTATATGCTGTACCATATGAAATTCATAATGTGTCAAGTTGTAAACCACAAGTCACTTATTTCACGTTCATTAGTCAATCCGTAAACATAAAACTTCTTGTTTATTGTTTGAAAGTTGTTTTGAAGTCCTTGTTGCTAGTTGGTGCTAATGTTGTCATGTTCAATCTTAAGCTAACACATATGGGGGAATCGAGAAAGAAGGTTTTTCAAACATGTCGAGCAAAGTGAATGTTGTTGATACCCCTACGAATTTTTCAAGGATCAACAAGTTTTTACTTTTTTCTTTATTTTTATGAGCAACATGCTGTTGCAACATAAAACAGGGTCATCTGGATTTGATTTGAATGAAAAAATATATATACATAAGGTCAAATCATATGTTTTTCACATTCAGCCTACAACAGATAGCAGAACAGCAAAAGAGTAGGATATGAATCGAATGATATATCATATAGCAGATCAGCCGATGAAGGTGACAAATCAGGCATGTGTGGCAGAAATCTAAAGTGCAGAAGACAGCAGACCTGCAAACCACCTTCAGTCGCTGTCAAGGGTATAAAAACAGGGTTTAAGTTTTGAGTTTTCTGCCTAGTAAAGAAAAGTTGGCATTGTTAGTTTTTATGATCAGATGTAAAAGCAGAACTTTAATTCAAAAATCAGACACAATAACACAGCATATACCCTGGGAAAACCCTCCACTTGAGGGAGAAAAACCCAGCAACAATATATCACTTATATATTGAATATCAACTATTGTCTCCTTTACAAAGAGGCCGATATGAAGGCCAAATAAGAGCACCACAATCTGATGCTAACACAACAATATTATAATGCTTCTAGATGATAAACTCAGACTTCTATCAATATATCGATCTGCACTATTATGAACTTCTTCTTCACTCTTACTCGCCCTTATGAATATCGAACCATGATGAATATCGATTATGTCTTGCAATGATCGAATGGCATCTCCATTATATACCATTCGATGAGGAAGACTCAAGGGTTGAGTCTCTTCAAATGCACAAGGTCAGCCACCAATGAGGAGATATGATTCTTCAACAAAATTCGCCGATTGTGAAGGAGGTCGGCCTCAAGCATTGCACCTCTTCAAAGGGTGGTGTAGTAACATAAGTCGGCCTCAAAGATAATAAATGTTATTTAATAGAAGATGTGTCTCTTTATCAAATCGCCTTATCAAATTAAATAGCCGATAGGCTATGATTTAATTTGATCTTCATGAGCGGATCTGGGCTGGAAGTAGAAGCCCAACGCTGCTCCTCTAACATCAACAGGCATCATAATAGAATCAGAAATGAGCGCACAATATGGAGGGCAAAGGTATAAGAATTTTCCTCAAGTGCATGTTTTGAATTGCTATGCCATTAGTAAACTCTGCCCAGCTGTGTTAAGTGCACAAAACTCACTGTGGGACACTTTAGAAGTGGCTTTGCCACTTAAAACAATTTCCATCTAAGTTGTGGTTTTGGTAAGGGGTCTGGTATGCAAACAGGGTTTGGTATGCTGGTATGGAAAATTTGTTTCCTTGGGTATAGTATGACTGTGTGTGGTTGTAATATATATATATATATATATGCGGAAAAATAAAAAAATTTATAGAATTGCAATTACATTTGATATATCATATAATATTATATTTTATAATAATAATGGCATTTCAATCTTTGATAGTATGATACTTCGTCATTGATCAATGATAGTGATAAAGATAGTTGTCAATTGATAGTTCAAAACTTCAATATAGTGTCATTTATCATATATGTTTAGGACAATTCAAATGAAAATCATTCAATTACAAAATTTGAAAATAATACAATCAAATTTTTTATCTTGGTCTTCAATCTTCATTAAAAGCATCTAGATCGAAGTCATCGCTTGGTTCAACATCATTTGAACCACAAGCAAATGGAGTGCCATACCTACTTGATACATGTAATGTCCCCATTTTTGGCAATATTGATTTGTGAACAATTAGCTCAGTTTCTGAGATTTTTAGTAAGCTTCCTAGTGAGTTGAGGAGAACTCCAAAGTTCTTGGCTTGGAATGCTTAAGATGTGTCTTACAGAGATGTTGTCGTTGGCAATGAGCTTAGTTGGTCTTGGTGAGCCTTGTGATGCTTTCAAAATCGATTTTTGACCTTTTGGAAGCTCTCCAAACTTCTTGGAGGAGCAGGCTATTTTTAGAAAGTCACCCAGTTGCCTTTGATCATTGTCCTAAGTCTTCAGTATTATGTTGGTATGGTCATAATTTGATTTCTATGTCATTACCGTGCTTTTTGCAACTTGGGTTAATTATTGACATAGTTGCTGGGAGTCGAAGGGTATTGGTACTGGTACGCGGACAGGGATGCCAATCAAATTAGGGTATGTGAGTTAAATGAATAAGGAAACAGCTATTTTATATGTAAATGATTCATCGGAAATTTTGGGTACGGGGACTAGTATGTTCTCTATGTTCCCATAATGGAGAATCCTGACAACTATAATTATCGAGTTATTAATTAATTATTCACTTAAGTTGTCTAATGTTGAAAAATACTAAAGGGACAATGTAGTGTAATAGCTCGCTAAAAAGGTGTTAAGTTGTATTTCAAGTTGGACATCTAGGCTTGGGGACCTTTGCTCATGAAAAATAATATTTATTCTCCAAAAGATCTTTGTGAGGGGAAAAAAAATATTTTATTTTAAAATTGATTATTTCCCTCGAGAAGAGCTATGAAAGGAGGTTGAGGGTTCATTTGAAAGGTTAGATTTGTGAATGTTATTTTGTTATGCTGTTGGTAAGAACCTGAGTTCTTCCAAATCTTTTTGAGGATGAAAACCCTCTTGGAGTTGCTAGTTTCAGGGACGAAAATCCCCCTAGCTAGTTAGTGCTATTTCATACGGAAATCACCAGTGAGTTGTAGAGTGAAGATTCAATTTTGGGATTGCAACCATTTAGGTGTTTTATGTTTTTTGATGGTGTTATTGTTATTGGAGACTTGTTGTTGTGTTAGAGATTGTAGCAGTGAAGTGGGAGATTTCTTGTGAAGGCTCTACACCTCTTGACTGGAAGTGCATCCTCTTCCCTAGCCGTACAAACTTGGTTGCAGGTATAAGGTTTTTGATAGTATGTATATTTTTTGTATTGGATGCCATTTGTAAGTCATTGCAGGTTGTTCTTGAAGGAGATCAAATAGAAGAAGTTGCTGGCCGCACTACCAGTTATAGGCCGTACCACAACAAGGAAGGGGTGTGTGAATTAACTTACGGAAACACCCAGTTCTTTTGGCACATTTCAGCTTGTTTGGGGTTGCCTTGGCATTGTGTGAAGTTTCTAAGCATTTCTAGGGTGGAGAAGTGAATATGTGTTCAGATTTGATGGTCTTTATGCTTGCTGTTCATGCTGTATCAGCATCAATAATGTTTTGTTTTAGACCTGTCTATGTTTGATTTATATTTCAGTGTGATACAACTTCCTTTTTATAATGTTTGGGTGTGTTTGGAGTGCTTTTGGAGTGTGTTCAAGTTAAAGTTTCAGTTTGGGGGTGTGCAATGTTTCAGTTCAGCCTTTCTAGAGCAATATCAACATGTATGCCAGTCTGATTTGACACCAGAACAGCCAAATAGAAAGACTCAGCTTGATGAAATTCTGAAAAGGAAACCTTTTGTCTCTAAAAAATGACGCCCTAGAAAAATGGATCATGGACAATTGTTCTTTTGCGCAACCTGAACTCGAAACTATGAAGAAATCTAAAAACCCCCTTCGTTTGATCCTTCAAATGCTGTTGAGAAGAAAGTTCTGTGTTTTCTCTTGAAGTCAACCTGCAAAATGATGAAGAAAGGACGCCCAAATGCTTCTTAAATAAAGTTTGGAGGTGAAAGAAGTAGTTAACTCGTGAAAACCCTAATTTTAGGAGTCATCACGTATCTTCCTTTACATTAACTTGAAGAATCCCTAAAAAATAGGGCGTCCAAAGCAGATATTTCATGAAGATGTCTTTG
Source organism: Sequoia sempervirens (assembly GCA_007258455.2). Taxonomy (NCBI): domain Eukaryota; kingdom Viridiplantae; phylum Streptophyta; class Pinopsida; order Cupressales; family Cupressaceae; genus Sequoia; species Sequoia sempervirens. Next base: position 4,441,306 of record VDFB02000007.1, read on the forward strand.
AAAATTGCTAACTCAAGTTGACTTGGGCACCACCTTGAGATAAGGCATCCAAGTTCACAGTGTTAGAATCATTTTTTGAAATTTTGAAATTTTGCTTGTCTTCGATGATTGATACTCCTGTTTGAGCACTGTTTTTCGGCTAGTTTGTGAACAATTGAAATTAAAAGTGAATTGATCTGGAAAACCTGATCAACTCTGAAGAGATTGATACCTCACACTAGCTTCCGATTCCGCATCCGACTGCTTTTTATTCTGAGCACCCTTGGCTGACTGGGGTGCTTTTCATCACCAGAGTTGGGAAATTTTCAATATTTTTAATCGTTTCTTTGATAAAATGCCTCCGTTTGATCTTCAATTTTAGGCGTTTGACAGGTCTTCTAAGCTGGCAAATGGATTCACTGCGGAGCGTGATCAAATCTTAGAAGATCTTCTTGGAGGCTACAAACCTTAAAAAGTCGTTTTGGTGGCTTGAAATCTTGGGCGTGCTATTGTTTGCGAGACTTAACCAATTTTTTAGTGATTTCCAACTTCTCCAATTTGCCTCCCGTGCTTCGATCGGCAATTGCTGGTGATTAATGGATCTTGTGATCAAGTTGAGATGTTCAATGGAAAGCCTGAAGAATTCCGAAAAGGATGATTGGTTTTGCAAATCCTAAAAATTGTTTCAGTGGGCCCAAATTCCTAGGCGCCCCTGGCTGACTGGGGTGCTCATGTGTTCCAGAGACATGATTTTTCCATTTGCTTTCTTGAGGAAACACCTCTGTTTGATCTTCGTTTCTGGATGTTTGACTACTCTGGTGAAGCTGGTTTTGCACTTGGTGCGGGGCGTGATCAAAACTGAGAAGGACCTCTTTGAAGTTGTGAAAGCTAAAAACTGAATTTGATGGCTCAAAAAGTTTGGGCGCCCCTGGCTAGCAAGGGCGCTTTTCTGCTATGGACTTAGCCATTTTTGATAATCTTGATTTTATTTTACTTTCAACATTTTCCGCTTGATCTCTATTTTTGGGTGTTTGACAGGTCCTATGAATTGGATGTTGGACTTTTCGCGAAGCTGGAAGAATTCTAAAGAGAACGTCTTGGAGAAGGCGATTGCTAAAAACTTAAAAGCTTCATCTGGTTGCCTAAAATGCTGGGTGCCCTTGGCTAGCAGGGACGATTTTGTGCTCCAAACTTAACCATTTTTTAATGATTTGCAAACTTCTTGAGCTCCACGTTTGTGTGTTTGTTGACTGCGTTGATCGCCGCAGTTGATGTGTTGACTGCATTCACCATTGCGCGGGGGTGATAAACATAAACTGAAAATATTCTAAGGCATTGAAGCATAGGCGCCTTCCTTGAAGTAGGGCGTGCATCTCCAGTGTTAGAATAATTTTTGCAATTTTCAACTTTTTGAATTCCCCTCCGTTCACCGTTTTTTCGAGCATCTTTTGTCGTAGATTGTTTTGTGCAGCATTTGAGGCTTAGATTTTGACACTCGGTATCTGGCCATCCTCTATTGATGACCTTGAAGGTCCTAACTTTTCTTCTGAAAAAGCGAAATAGACCCATTGAAGAAAAACTCTTTTTGACGATTCTGACTGGACCAATGTGATTGCAACAAAAGATTAACCAATCAAAATCATTTTCAGTCATTTCTTCAAAGATCCCACTTTTAGGGATTTTCCTAAAAATAGGGGCTTGAAACTCTAATTTCAAAATTTTCAAAATTTTGCAAGCATCCTTTTGACACTAAATCGGAAAAACCCTATGTTCTGTTTATTTTTCAAAAATTTCTAACAATAGAAAATTGCTAGTTTTAGAAATTTTGACCTTCTTTGACTTTTGATGACAATTTTACAAGATTTTGACCATTTTAACCAAAATGCCTTAATGAAGCAAATTTTTTATTTTGGGTACAACACATCTGACCCTTGTAAGTTGATGTTGTTTAGAGGGTCCTGTGCTGGAGTTATCTCGCTCTTCAGTGGTAGTTTGCAGTGCTTATCTCTCCTGAACCTTGGCATTTTGAGAGGCCATGTTATTGAGGGTTTTTTGGCTCTGTTCTTATACACTTACTATTTATAGTAAGTCAGTTGGGTGATAAAGGCTAACCTTACTATTTATGGTAAGGCACTTGGGTGAGTAGAGGATTCAGTGGGTTACCTCCTGACACAAACGAAATTGATTAATATTCACTATTGTTGGAGTTATGGCATTTTATTATTATTAAAGTTGTACTTTAATAATAATAATTAATTATTAAAAAGTACATATTATAATGTCTTATTTGCCTTTATTATAAAGGGGGTATTTAGTGCCATAAAGTCAAATTATAAAAAGGTCATTGGAATGGGCGCCCAAGTGGAGTTATAATATAAAGTCAACAAAAAGAAAATGTTTAATATTATTTTAATGATCAAAATCTACTTGGGAAGTCGTGCTTTTCTTGGAGGTATAAAAGGCTTAAAAAAAAGCATTAACCATTCATTCGACACTTATCATTTTTTCATGAAGCTTTGCTTGTGTGGAGAACAAGGGTTTTGCTGCCGCAACTGATCTTGGGGAACGGATTTCTCTTAGATTATGCTTACTACAGCTGTGTCAAAAGCACCCAAGGTTTGCAATTACTGGAGGCTTTGAATCTAAAGTCACATTGAGCTTATTGGAGGGTTTTACTTCGGAAATTTCAAGGGATTGTGAGAAGTTTTCAGAATATTGAATGAGCAGATCTTTGGAAGCTTTAATTGTTTGTTAGCGCACATTCTTCATAGCCACGTGGGGTTTCAAGGCCGTACAACTACAAGAGGGTGGCATTTTGTCCTTAGGCTGAAATGCCTAGGTTCTTTGCTCCATTTCACCTCTATTGAGGGTGGCTAGACCATAGGAGTATTTCAGCCATGTTTTTAAGGTGGAGAACTCATTGACTCAAGCTAGGCGATTACAACAAGGGTTTGCTAGTTTGCTGACAATTTCCAGATTTGCAATTAATGTTGCTATGGCTCTCTTGAGTATGAAACATTGTAGAAGCTTTCATAAATACATCTGAATTTGAAGTGCTATTTGTATTTGCATTTGTTGGAGACAACTTTGATCATAATATATTGTGCATTTGCTTCAGTATTAGTTTCAGATTTTCCTTAGTTTGCAATATTTGCATTTCTTTATATTTTCTGACACCTTTATTGCAAAAAACCACAAAAAAAGCAAAAACACTCAAAAAACAAAAAAATCAGTCAAGGCAGAACAATTAGCAAATATCTCAAGAAGGAGTGGGATATTACATTGGTATCGGAGTGGTTTCCTGCCATCCTGTGATTCAATAGATTCATGAGTAAGGAGTTCATATAGTATACCAGAGGTGCAAAATAGTGGGAACCACCTCCAATACTTGAAGGAGAGATAGTTTTAGGGATATTGGGTATACACAAAACCAGTTCTAGTGACACTGATAGTGTGACAGAAACTATGGCTGATAGAGATAAGGGTCGTGCAGAGTCACTCAGTCCTGACTCCGGAGCCAAAAGGTAGTTCGACAATATGATTGACATGATGTCTTAGTTGATGGGCACTATGAGGCAGTTTGTTCCACCACAACATATAGGTTATCAGGGATAGACTAGTGGTACACAAGGTTTGGGTCAGCCTAATGTGGCATTTATCAGTCTTCATCGTCTATGGGTTCAGTTCTTAGGCCCAACCAGCCGACTTTCACTCCTAGGGAGGAGCCACAAGTCCCACAGACTCCACCGGTTTGTTAGTTTTATGATCAGATTTAATGCACAAAAATTAATTCAAAATCAGACACAATAACACAACAGATATCCTAGGAAAACCCTCCTCTTGAGGGAGAAAAACCCAGCAACAATATATCACTTATATATTGATTTCACACAATAATGATCTCCTTACAAGAGGCCAATATGAAGGCTTTAATACATGCACCAAAGTGTGATGCAACTCAGCAATACAAAGATACAATATACTGAATAAAATTCAGCCTTCAAAGATATCGATCTGCCTTGAGAAGAACACGCACTTGAGATAATGACGAATTGAATATGAGTGAATGAATTCAATAATCAAACAATGAGACTTCTTCAAGTATATATACACTATGATGAGAGGAGAGGTGACCTTTCAAAGTCACATGTCGGCCCAGCAAGAAAGATGTGCCTCTCCAAAGAAGTCGCGTCCATACAAGAGGTCGGCCTCTTTTAGAAATTTGTGCCTCTTCATTAATTCGTGCCATTCCATTAATTAAATATAATAATCAATCATTGTGCCTCTTCAATTAAATCAATATCATATAAATTAAATAGCCATAGCTATGATTTAATTTATTATTCTAGAACAAGGAGATCGATTGGAAGGATAAGACCGACGCTGTCATAACATCAACACTCCCTCTCAGCTAGGGAGTATACTTCCAGTTGCACAAGACATATCACCTCATCGTGATATCTACCACTATGGCTACAACCATATGTGGAAAAGATAAATATCACCTCATCGTGATATCAGATATCACCTCAACATGATATCAACCATAATGGCTACAACCATGTATGGTATGTACAAGTGTTCATCACTTGCGTGATGTTGTCACCTCAACATAACTTTCGCCATGGCTCTCCCAGAGGGTGAAACACAAGTACAAAAAAAATCATCACGGACTCTCTCACGTGATGCTGTCATGGAGTCACACACATGACATTAACCATGGCTCTCCCAGAGGGTGGAACAAAGGCTTTCACCTCAAACTTCTCTTGTAGAGAAGAATGCATTAACAAGCAATTTCACCTCGAACTTCTCTCATAGAGAAGAACTCATTAAAGAGGATCACTGATACTGAGACTCCTTCTCAGTTAGGGTTGTATTCTCCACCATACCAAGTTTATCTCGAAAGTACACAAACTTTATCCTGGAGAAAGGCTTGGTGAGAATGTCTGCCGTCTGTTCATTAGTGTTGATATACCTCAACTTTATAGCTTTCCTCAATACCATATCTTTGATATAATGGTATTTGATCTCAACATGCTTGGTTCTGTCATGAAACACAGGATTGACAGAAAACTTCACACAGCTCTGGTTATCACAATGAATGATAGTAGGCTCCATTGATTGTCCAAACAATCCTGCAAGGAGCTTACGAAGCCACACTGCTTCCTGAGCTGCCACACAAGCTGCAATGTACTCTGCCTCTGCTGTACCCAATGCTACAAATGACTGCTTCCTGTTGCACCAGGAAATCATAGCAGATCCCAAATTGAAGCAACATCCAGAAGTGCTCTTCTGATCAGTGACACACCCTGCCCAATCATAATCAGTGAAGCCATGCAACTTCAGATCCACACCTGAAGAATATCTCAACCCATATCCAACTGTGCCACACAAGTATCTCAGGATATGTTTTGCTGCAACAAGATGTATCTGTCTTGGTTCACACATGAACTGACTAAGTGCACTCACAGCATAACAGATATCTGGTCTAGTGTTAACTAGATACATCAAGGACGCAATCAACTGCTTGTACATCGTAGGATCCACCAAGTCTGAACTAGCTGCAACCTCTTTTAACTTATGTAGGTTGGTCTCCATAAGTGTAGACATGGATTTGCAATCCATCATACCAAAACTCTTAAGTATATCAATAGTATACTTCCCTCGACTTAGAATCATCTCATCTGGCTTCTGCCAAACTTCTAAGCCAAGGAAGTAATGCATGAGCCCAAGGTCCTTCATTTCAAACTCAAAAGCTAACTCTTTCTTACATTTGATGATTAGATGCTCTTGTCTAGTAAGAATCCAATCATCAACATACAAACTAAAATCAATGTTTCACCATTAATTACCTTGAAATACAGATTAGAGTCGACATCATTCTTGGAGGAGACCAAACTTAATAGGTAACGATCAATCCTTTCGTACCATGCACAAGGAGCCTGCTTAAGACCATACAAGGCCTTCTTCAGCTTGCAAACATGAGACTCCTTCTTATGTACCTCGAATCCATTAGGTTGCTCGATATAAACTTCTTCCTCGATCACACCATTCAGAAAAGTTGTCTTCACATTCATCTGATGAATCTTCCATCCTCTAGATGCAACAATGGCAATGATGGTTTTGACAGAAGTATAGCGAGCAATAGGAGCGAATGTCTCTTTATAGTCAACTCCCTCTTTTTTGTGAAAAACCTCGAGCCATGAGTCTTCCCTTGTGTTTCTCAATGCTCTCATCAGTCGCATGCTTGATCTTGAAGAGCCATTTTGAAGATACCATAGATTTGCCTTCAGGTCTAAGAACAATGTCCCAAACATCATTCTTGAGAATTGACTGGTACTCCTCAGTCATAGCATCTCTCCAAACTTGTTGACTGGAAGCTTCCTCAACACAGGAAGGCTCAGACTCAATAATTTGACTCATCAAAGCAACATAACTGGAGAACTTATGTGGCCTTTTGCTTTCTCTGAAGGTACCTCTAGGAGTTGCAAACCTTTCTGCCTCTTGCATAGTTTGCCTAGCCCAAAGAGGTCTTTTTCTTCCAATCACAATATCAGTAGGCCCATCAGTAGGTTCCAAGGGCTCAACTGGATCAATATCTTCCTTTGGTTCTGAAGTCTCCCTCTGAATCTCAAGAGTATGGTCAACTTCCATATCCTGAGGAGACTCTTCACTATCAATCTCCACATGAGTTCCCTTGGATCTCTTGAATGCAACATCTTCCTCAAATGTGACATCCCTACTGATCTCGATCAACTTCTGACTTGGAATGTATATCCTGTAGGCTTTTGATGTTTCACTATAGCCCACAAATATTCCCTTCTTGCCAGAAGGCTCCAACTTTGTTCTCTTTTCCTTTGGAATATGAACATAAACTGGACATCCAAAGATCCTCAAATGACTCACCTCTGGCTTCTTTCTAGTAAAGGCTTCTTCAGGAGTCATGTTCTCCAAGATTCTGTGAGGACTTCTATTCTGAACATAGACTACAGTCCTAGAAGCTTCTGCGCATAGGAAGGTTTGCAGATCCTGGTCATGTATCATGGCTTTTGCTGCTTCCATGATCGATCTATTCTTTCTTTCAGCAACACTGTTCTGTTGAGGATTATAGGGAACACAAAACTCCCTCTTAATCCCAGCTTCAACACAAAAATTCCGAAAGTTGCCAGAAGTGTACTCTCCTCCATTATCAGATCTTAGGACTTTTAATTCTTTTCCTGGAAAGGTTCTCTACTTGAGCTTTGAACTCCTTGAACCTTTCTAACACTTCCTCAGACTCTTTAGTTTTCAAAAAATAAATCCAAGTCTTTCTAGAGCAGTGATCAATAAAAAAAAAATGTAATACAAGAAACCACTCGAAGAAGAAACAGATATTTGGACCACATAAATCAGAATGAATGAGATCTAGAATACATTTAGATTTACTTTCTCTACTATGAAATGGAGCTTTTGTATTCTACCCATTGCACAACCTTTGCAAATACTTTCATGCTCTTGGTTGAACTTTGGAAGGCCCGTAACCATCTTCTCCATGATAGGTAGAGCTTGGAAGTGAAGATGAGCCAATCTTTGATGCCAAAGATCACACAAGCTTGAAGAATCATGAACTAATGCTTGAAGTGGACGAGTGCATAGCCTATAGAGGCTCTCATGTCTAACACCAATTACTTGAGCATTCTTGAAGTTGGAATTTTTTGTCCACACAAGTACTTTGCCTTTGGAGAAGGCAACTTGATATCCTTTATCTTCTAAGGCTGAAATGGAGATAAGGTTACGCTTGATTCCTGGAACATAAAGGACATCATAGAACTGTTGTGTAATGCCGAAATCCAAATGGAGAGTAGAGGTCCCAATCCCTTTCACTGAGTAGCTAGCATCATCTCCAATAATGACTTGTTCAGTAGTATCTCTCTCCAAGGTTTTGAACATGTCCCTTGCCGTCTTCAACTTGGAGACAATTAGAACAATATGATCTTTAACGGAATCAACCAACATCTTCTTTGCCTTGATGTCTTTCTTCCTCCACTGCAACTTATCTTCTTCCTCCGCTAGTTCGGGAACTTTGGTCTGCACAAACTCAGCCAAATCATTCTCTTCCAAGGTGAGCATGATTTTGAACCTCCATGATGTATAATTTGAAGCTCCCTGGAGTCTATCCTCAATCTTAAGACCATTCACCAACTTGACTAATGGATAAAGATAGACAACAAAGAGAAAGAGTATCGCTGTTATAAGAAATCTGATCATGATTGTCTTCAAACCCGCTCTGATACCATGTTAGTTTTATGATCAGATTTAATGCACAAAAATTAATTCAAAATCAGACACAATAACATAGTAGATACCCTAGGAAAACCCTCCTCTTGAGGGAGAAAAACCCAGCAACAATATATCACTTATATATTGATTTCACACAATAATGATCTCCTTACAAGAGGCTGATATGAAGGCCTTAATACATGCACCAAAGTGTGATGCAACTCAGCAATACAAAGATACAATATGCTGAATAAAATTCAGCGTTCAAAGATATCGATCTGCCTTGAGAAGAACATGCACTTGAGATAATGACGAACTAAATATGAGTGAATGAATTTGATAATCAAACAATGAGACTTCTTCAAATATATATACACTATGATGAGAGGAGACGTGACCTTTCAAAGTCACGAGTCGGCTCAACAAGAAAGATGCACCCCTCAAAAGAAATCGCGTCCACACAAGAGGTCGACCTCTTTTAGAAATTTGTGCCTCTTCATTAATTGGTGCCATTCCATTAATTAAATATAATAATCAATCATTGTGCCTCTTCAATTAAATCGATATCATATAAATTAAATAGCCATAGCTATGATTTAATTTATTATTCTTGAATAAGGAGATCGGCTGGAAGGATAAGACCGATGCTGTCATAACATCAACATGGTTTAGGTGCTAGAGCCACATGTTCTCATTGTAGGGGATATCACTTGTCATTATGCACAGTATATGACTTTACCTGCCGAGATTAGGGAGTTGTTGACCTTGAATTAGTTTTTGGATTAGAAGAGGCCTAGGGGTGGTGGAGTAGTCAGGACAAAACACAGGGCACAACAGGCACCACAGGCTACCCGTGACTCTGAACAAGTTGTGAGCAAGGTCACCTTGCCACATTTCGATGGCAGTGATAAATGCATTGCTAGATCTTGGGTCCAAAAATTGGACAACTACCTACCATTGAGGCCCATGCAAGAGGTTGAGGCGATTAAGTTTGCTACACTGCACTTAGATGGAGTTGCAAATGAGTGGTGGTATCATGGCATGGTTACTTTATAGCATCATCTCATCACTACCTACCATGAGTTCACAAATAGACTTATTTAGTGCTTCAATCGAAAGGATCCAAAGCTTTACTTCAGAGAGCTAGCTCAGTTGAAACAGGAGGGTAGTTTGGAGTCAAACATTTGTGAATGTCAACATTTATCAGTGATGGTGCCTAGCATATTTAGTGAGGGATTGTTTGAGCGTTTAAGAGGTTGGATCAAGGCATTTGACCCTCCTACCTTATAGGAAGCTATGAGAAAGGCTCATAATATGGAACTTGCAGCTCCTAGAAGCAAGTTTCCTCAAAAAGCTTCCTCTTCAAGCAAAGATAATAAATTTTTTCCAAAATAATAAAAAATCCTTGGCACCAAAAAACGAGTAGGGCATGCACCACAAAGAAAAACGCAATTCTTTAGAACTCGCGAGCAAACAACTTTCACAAAACAAATCTCCAGATTTGGACATGAATACGGAAAAGGATGGCACAATTTCATAACCAAATGGCACGATTTTTAGAGGGAAAAGAATCGTCGAAAACCCTTGAAGGAGGTCGCGATTTTGATTAGAAAATCTCACTCGAATGTGCTAGGAAAACCACAATTTTCTTTTGAAACCTTGTGTGATTCTTAGCTTTGAAAAATCCGTGATTTTATCACTTAAAAAACTCTTGAAATCTTATACAATTTCACCCTCAAAAATTGGCTTCAAAAACCCTTCGATTTTCAAAAAAGCTAGCTCACAATTTTTTTTTTAAATTTCTTCAATTTTTGTTTTTAAAAAAATCGGCTAAAAAAAACTTTACGAATTTTTATAAAAAAATCTGTCAAAAACATCTAAGAAATTTCTAAAAATTCCTTAGGAAAACAACAAATTTTTATTACTTAAAAATTTGCCAAAAAGGTTTGAGCTTAAAGCTTTGATGCCATGAAATGATAATTGATATTCAATATTCATCATTCTATATTTACAAAAGGAGAGGAATACTCCTTATATAGAAAATTACTGGACAATGTTTCTAAAAAGAAACAATTGTTAACAGAAGCAAACTAAAGTAGATAACTCAGAGATGCTAAAATGAACTAAAGCCTAAAGCAAAGTTACTAAAAGCTAACTAAGTTAACTAAAAGTATACCAACAACTAACTAAAGCTAAGATGACCATTAAATATTACAATTAATACTTTAATATAAATGAGCTCATAAAACCTCTTTATATACTTTTGCCACCAAACTTTTTGGAAGATACAACTTGAAATTCAATTTTTAATTAAAAGCTCCTTTTTGCTCCAAAAGACCCTTTTATCAAAGTAATGATAATATTTGATATGCAAGGTCTTAATATTATATGTTGATGATTTAAAAATTTTCATCTTCGTTTGAACGAGGTATTATACTAAGGTGCCCATTAAATCATTTTAATAAAATTAAACAATCTTAGTAAAATAATCAAATTAAAACCAATAGTATAGCCAAGTTGCGGAAACTATCGAAAACCATCGGAATTGAAATCTAATTGCACTGAAATGATACTGATGATGACTAATGAAAATTGGGTTCGATTAGGTGACTTACTCTAAATAGACACTCTCTCCAAGAATCGTGGAGAACCCACCAAAAGTCGAAACTCACTTTGGAAAGTGGCATAGTAGTCCTCTAGACCAATTGAGCTCATTGCCAACATCGAACATCCTCTTAGAGAAGATTGAAGGTCATCGAGAAAACTGAAGCCAACTGCAATATTGAAGTGACTGAAAATGGGGACATTACATTCTAAAACCCCAAAATCTGCAACATGAATAGCAATGGTGACTCTTGTTTAGAATTGCTTTAACTAGCTAGGGATTGTCTTTCGGATCCCAAACCAGTAACCAAAAGAGGGTTTTTGTCCTCAATTGATCCTGGGAGAACTTGTAGGTTCAATCCACAATATTTTGTTATGTGTACTCTTTTGCATATGAGAAATGAGAGCCCCAAATCTCTTTTTATAGATTTTCATTACTTTTTTGAAAAATGCTTTTTGCTTTTTTCTTTTTTGTTGCTTTTTTGAAGAAACACTTTATTGCTTTTTCATTGCTTTTTTTGAAAAAGGCTTTTTTTTGAAAAAATGTTTTTTTGCTTTTTTGAATTAAATAATTCATTAGATGCAAAAGTCATTTTAATAAAATATAGCACTTAGCAAATATAACATTTAACATTATAAACTTAAGTGTATATTTTAAGTACTCCACCCGAGTTGTATAAAGGATTGCCAAGGCTTTAGAATCCAATTTTGATCATGTCAAGATGAAATTGAGGTAGTGGGATGAAGGCTAGGGCCAACTCGGGAACTTTCTAAAATACACGTTCTCTCCAAGAAGTTCGGAGAACATAGTAGGAGCTCGAAAACATTTCAGAAAGCGTCTTTCCAACCCTCCTAGAGGCTTGAAATTCTCCTCAACACACCAATAGGCTTATGATAAAACTTAGAAACTGACCAAAGGATGAGGAAGCCCTATTGCGTAAAAATGGGGACATTATAGAAATTTGCAACACCAATCTTAAACATTGAAGCATTGGAAGCACACACATTGGAATACTAGAAACTTGCAAACTAGAAAACTTCCAAAAACCAAAATTGGAAATGTTGACGAAACTTTGTGTAATTCTTATTTAGAATCACCAACTTGAAATTTGAGAGTATTTGTTCCTGAACTCCAAAGTGGCCTCAAGTGTTTGCATCCTTGAATCATGCAACCTTAAGGGGTTTCGCCCTTGGATTGACTTTCCAAACACAAGTTCTCTAAATATTGAGAGAAGATAATGAAAATCTAGATGTCTCCTTTGAGCTTTTTCCCTTACTTTATAGATTTGCTGAAGGAATAATTAATTATTATTTCTTTCGTTTCTCTCTTTTCCTCTCCACTGCCATAATTTAATATTTTTCTCTCTTTAGATATTCTAGGATAAATTTAGCTCATAACTCCTCTCAAGAGATTCCCTTCCAGATTTAGTTTGACTCCCACTCCAAAAAAATAATAAAATATTCTGAGGAGTTACAAAATGCTTTTTTGTGCCCCATTTAGGCAGCTTGTACTAATAAAATATTAAGTTTTCCTCTTTTGTTTAAAATGTTATAACATAAAATGACTTAAGACAAACTTAAATTATTATTTTAAAAATTATTTTCTTTCAACTTACCCAAGCTCATGAATAATAATTAGGTGCACTTGATTAACTTTGGTCTAGAAAGGGGACATGACATCCTTTTGGCTCACTCATGTTATTCCTACTAGTAGTTATTGGTACATTTAAAGGACATTGATGTATCTCGGTGAGTGTTTCTAGATCAAGTAGGTTCTGTTATGCTTTTATTTTACTATTTATATAGAATATGGGAAAGTTAAACAATTATGATTTTATGTTGGGAATAACTGTCTTCTAACATCTTATTGCTATAGGTTTTGCCAATGGAGTTGTAAGCTAAGACGAAATTACCATAAGAAAAAATCCACATTTGATCATGATTGATTTGTAATAGTATTGGAATGTAAGACTTCGTATGAAGTTCCAAGGATGACAAATTTATATATCTTATTTAAATCCTAACTAATGTTATTTGTATTTTTATTTTAGTTTTATCTTGTAGGTTCCTTTTGCTCCCTCATTTATTTTTTGGAGTGTTACATGAGTGCAATAACCACCTTAGATTTTATTTTGAAAATAATGCAACTAGAAAAGAGATTACAATGCAATATCCGTTCCACTTTTTGATCACCCAGATCTTGGTATGGGCAAGGTGAGAGCATACAATGTTTTGGATTTGGTAGTGTTACATGAGTGTAATAACCACCAATATGTGTTCCACTTTTTGATCACCCAGATCTTGGTATGGGCAAGGTGAGAGCATACAATGTTTTGGATTGCAATTAAACCAAGTCAGCAACTGAAAGTAAGGCACTAGGTGGCAAGCTAGCCAATACCACTTATCTAGTGGAGTGCATAAATGGTATTGAAAGAAGTAAACATCCACGTTTTAGTGGGACTTACAAGAGCACATCCACTTATTTGGTGTGAAAACTTATACAATACTGGAAGATGAAAAACAAGCTGCTACCACTTATCCAGTGGAAACAATTACAATCTTACTGTTGGAAATGTTGTCATTGATGTCAAAGGCATTGAACAAGATTGCTGAACAAATTGTTATTGATGTCATGGAAAAGGATAATACTCAGCATATTCTGGTTATCATCATAAGAAATCAATTGTGGACTCTCAGATCATCATGTTCAGATTGGTTAAATCAGATCGATTATTCTTTAGATCAAGTATTCTCTAGATCAAAGGCCACTATATCATCATTATCAAATTACATTCTGTGGTTGTCATGAGGAGCAAAATCAGATTAAGAAGCAGACCATCATAAATAGAGTATTAAGATAGAGTTTTTGCAGGCTTGAGTGAAGACATAGAAGACAAAATCAGATATACATATATATGAGATTTTCCAAGAATGAAATAATATGTATTGAAGAAGGAAGCAAATACAGTCAGTAATTATAATTAAGAAAAATAGAAGGGAGCAAAATTCATCTATGACAAACAGCAAAGGATTTAAGGAAGTGAATAAGACAAAAAACAAGTAAGACAAAACACAGAATAAAACCAAAAAAAATAAATATGAGACAAATCTGTCTTAAGGAAAAGGTGCGATTCATATTAGTTTCAGGAAAAGACAAAACTCACAAAAGACAAAACAAGAATAAGACAAAAATATTCCCTCGTAAGGTATACGATTTGTGAAGGAAATAATCCCATTTGTTATAAAGTGATTATTGTGTAAGGAAGCAATTCGTATTAAAATGATAAGGAGCGCTTCATTTAAAAGGAAAGGCACGATTTTATTTAAGATGAATGGCAGCGATCTGAAAAGCAATAATAGCATATCATAAGGTGCATGAGATAAAATGTTTTATAATTTATGCTTCAGATTTGTCAATAAAAGTAATTAATGAAAGGGTGTGATCTAGAAATTAAAATTGAAGAGGCATGCTAGTAAAGGGAAAATTTCAAGAGACATGTTGTTAAGGTTGTATCTCTTGATACAAAGAGATCAATATATTTAAAGTTCAATTCAGTTTCAAGGTGTTGTGAGTGTGTGGAATAAAGATCATATCAAAGCAAAAACCACGTGCTGTATGTGATGGGATTTAATTGAAGACTTTCTGTGTTGAATAATGGAATTTATCGAATATCAACTTTGATAGAGATTGAAGATTTTCAGTGTTGCTGTATGGATTAAAGATATATCATCAAAGACAGCTGAGTGCTTCCTGTGAAATAAATGTTATATCGTCAAAACACAAGCTGAGTGCGAGTGAGGAATAAAAGTCGTATCATCCAGGCACAAGATGATTTGAGAAGAAATCCATGCAAACATAGAAGAGGAATATGTGCAAATATAAAAGCCCATGTATGAATGATAAATACAAACATATATGATGAATATATGAGAATGTATGAGAGTGAAAAAGGGATACATCAAGTACACACCAGCAGCCCAGGAGTATGAAGATTGGTGCAGACATATGAGCACATATAATTGACAAACTATTGCAGATCTATGAGTAGAAAATATTGAAGTCTATGAGAAGATCTTGAAGGATTTTACTGCAGATCTATATTCAGATGTGGGGCAAATTGAAAAGTCTAAAAGGAAGGCAAGACAATGTAGTAGTCTTGAAGCAGCTTTGAAGCACATTATTGGAGCAGAATTTGTAACATTCATAAGACAAATTTGAAGCAAACATTGCATTATTTGAGAGCTGATTGGTGAATGAGAATAAATGAAGATTTGAGAAGAAGAGTATAATGCAGATTTGGTAAAGTAGTAATATGATATCATCATGAAGTAAATCATTAATGTGAAAAGGGAAAGTTGTGAAGAAGATATTTGGAGATCAGTCAAGGAAGATAAGTTCAAGAAGAGTGGTATTGAAGAGAAGGTCTTAATTGTCCATCATCCGTTGAAGAAGCAACATTGAAGGTGGAACATTATTCTTCTAGTTACTATCTTTGCTGAGTTGGTGCTTGGCAAGTGGGGGTTGGTGCCTCCAGTAGGTTGGTGCCTACGAACATTAGGGGTTGGTGCTCCTTGTAGGTTGGTGCCTACTAAACTTCACATTGGTGATTCAAGTAGGTTGGTGCTTACACTCTTTGTAATTTCATATAAAAACATAAAATACAATTGTTGATGTCAACTTGATCATATTGTGTCTTATTGCATAGTTGATGTTGTGTTGAAGTTTAAAAGATGAGAGGGTAAAAGTTTGTTGATATACTGATTCACCCCCGCCCCCGACCCTCCCCCCCGCCTCTCAGTATATCTTTATGCTCTTCAATTACCACTTGTTCAGTTGGGTAAGTATCAACATTAAACTAGAACAATCTCGTTGGTGGTACTACCATCCAATGTTACAATTTAGAATGTATGGGAATAATAGTTTTCATTGGTATGACCAACCAAAGCATTACAAAGTTGGCACATAAGCATTGTAAGCATCAAAATAATAGGGTTATCTGCTGATAATAAGTGCTGATATGAAATTAAACTGCTGAAACACCCCAAAAGGTACCTCAAATTATGAATAGACTAGCCCAACTTGAAAGCAACAACAATATACCTTAATGGTGATAAATGTGGTTGCTGGTACAGGTCTGAAATGCATTGGAATAAGCTCCTACAGGGCCAGGCAGCAAACATTCACTCAGAAACTCTTGCCAAATTGATCCAAACACATTAAAATGATTACAAGCTAGATCAACACTTCAATAACAGCTCCAACACACCATATCTCACTGAAAGCATGAAAAATCACTCTGGAAATGAATATCAAACATATGCAAGTCCAAGTACTCTACTACAACAGGCAAGGTGGGCTGTACGGTTCCCTTTAAGGCATTCAAACATCAAAAGTGCAACCCCAAATAGGTATAACTAGTCACTAGGGGCCAAGGCTCCTCCATTAAGCAATGTGTTGGCTTAAATTAGCACCTCGAATGCTGATTGTAAACGCTTCAGCTATTTCAAATGTTTTGCAACACTTCTTCGTTATTTAAAGAGAAGTCCCTCTCTGCTGGGAGCAATGCGTAAGGAAGGGAAATGTTAACTAAAGTTCCTATCTTTTTATGCTTCAGCGGCAGGACACAAGGGTGCACAAACACAATGCGCCGTAGCTAAGCTTTTTCTCTGGTTTCTGCAGATCTCAACTACGACTAACTAGCTTCTATCTATCCAATACCTTCAAGATAAACAGAGCATGAGGGTAAAGGAGCGGGAATGGGTTTGGTTGGATCACCTGAATTCGCCGTCTCCCGAGAATATGACCGAGGCTCTGAACTCTCGGGTACACACCGGGATGAGGTTGGTACAAGCAAACACTCTACACGGTAAACTAGATCTGAGACCTGCCAAGGAGGAGGGACTCCTATCCGAGGTATGGGCTTAGGAAAGAGTTTACTAGAAACAACAAAATCACGATGCCTTGGCCAACGAGCTTGCTAAGGAGGAGGGACTCCTATCCGAAGTATAGCTTGGAAGTCAACACATTAAACAACATCAAACGATAACTGTCAATAACAAATATCCAAGGAGGAGGGACTCCTATCCGAGGAGGGAAATGAGACAACAAGTTATTAGACACAAGACGTAGACATAACTCAAATAAGATGATCAAAATGCAAGCGCCTTCTGATATTCTTCTTCAATGCTTCATCAACGAACTACAAAAGTTGGGAAAGCAAAGGCACGAAATCATGCACAATTACAATCGTCCAACGAACTCTCATCCAAGAGTGAACAAGTATTCGCTTTCAAAGCTGTTGGCAACAATGGCGCAGCAATTTTGCATAGCAAGTAAAAGTTAAACAAATAATGAGCCCAAGGCTCTTATTTATAGAACTCAAAGGAGTGGGCAACCCCAAAATCTCCTTGAGTTAACAATGAGTTCTTGCCAATCAATTAGCAAGATTTATTCCTAAAAAGGGGAAACAAGCAGTTAACTGGAAAACTACTTCAGTTAACTGAAAGTCAACAAAGAGTCAACTGGAAACTACTTCAGTTGACTGAAAGCAAACTAAAGGTGAACTTAAATGTAAAGTATCCCTCCAAAATAGACATCCACATTTAGTGGAGATCTAAGATCCACGAATCATGGAAGCCAATTAGACATCCTTAATTAGTGGGATCTGACAATGCATGATTTAAGGAAAGTGGAGTTAAACTTGGAAAGAAGCATCAAGTTAACTCCAACTACATTTAATAGCATCTTGAGTTGACTTGGAAAGAAGCATCAAGTCAAACTCAAGTCTCATAAATGCCACTTGGAGGGGGTATGGCGTCCTTCTTTGGTGCATTTATAATTCGCCACTAATCAGCAGTGTCTCTATCCATTGATTGACTTCATCAGCTTCTGGGGAATTAATGCTTTGTAGAATGATGACGTGGCGTCGTAGCATGACCTCACCCATTGTGAGCTGATTTCCGAAGTCCATACACTGAGATGCTGCCTCTTCAAACTTGGTTGATAAAGCTGCTACCTTAGCCAGCTTGCAACCATCTGGATCATCAAGAAAGGTACTACGGATGACATCCCTGAACTGGTTCTGTACAGTAACCATCTCGACGTATTCTCCTCCCTCACGCTGATATTCCATGCAAGGGAAAGATATCACCAACATTCTTGCGAAGTTGATAATAGTGGCAACTACCCGTCTGTAATCAATCAACTCTACTGAATGAGCGTCATAGGCTTTCACCTTGTACGCCAATTGTTCCTTCCAAGCAAAAAGATGTTGCTTGTTTTCCTCAGAGTATACTGATTGATATGCCAATTGCAAATCTGCAATTGTGCTTTCGTCTTCAAGCCTCCTTTCTGCAATCCTTTGTTCTGACTGCTGGATCTCTGCACGAAGTCCATGTGCTCTATCCCGTAACTGGTATAGGTTTGCCAGTATACATCTACCTTTGAGAACAAACTCTTCCACTTGATCTCTCAAGTGTTTGCCGAATGTTATCAATTGCCGATGATTTTGTTCGGCGGGGAGGTCTAGTAGTCCTGCTGGTAGGGCTGAGACGTTGGGTGTGCCATGTATCAAGCTGGTTATGTAAGACCTCAGTTTCTGATTTTCAGCCTTTAAGGCTGCCTTTTCTTTACCATCCTTTGCCATCCTTTCTTGTACGCTCACCGAAGCTATTCCAAGAAGGTCTGCCTCCACCTGTCGTGTAGTCTTCCCGAGGTTAAGTTGAGACAAAGTATAGTCTTCGACTTGGACCTCGTGTATGCTTTTCTCTACTGGTGGAGCGGCCGTCTCTATGATGATCTCACACTCTGCATTCCTTTCTATGTGAACTTGTTTCTTTAACTTCTTCGCCGACGTGTCTTGTGGGACGTGGTCGAATTCGGTAAAGTCAAGTTCATATGAGGGTTTTTCCCTCTTTCTTCCTAGGAAGCCTTCAAGCCAAATAGAATCTCGGCGAACTTCGCTAGGAGGGACGTGAGGCCCTTGAATGCTAGATGTGTGAGACTGTGCTGGAGCAATGTCTCTCGGTGAATCCAAGTCGATGAGGACTTGTGTCCGCTGTGATACTGGTGATATTGGTGGCTCTGCTTCCATAACAGGCACCGTTTCTGCTGCTGCTTCTACTGTTGCTGCTTCTACCATTGGCTCAGCCACTGGTTCTTCAACAACTACTGCTGCTGGTTCCTCTGTGATAATTTCTGCTGAATCAGGGGTAGCAGTCTCTACTCTTTGTTCTGGGGCAGCAATACCTGTGATTATTTCAGGACTATGTGTGGCTTTCTCCACTGGTGTCCTCTGTGTTCTAGGCTTCGACATCCTCATCCCTCGGGGAGGATTGCACCATTGCTTCTGCCTGGGCTTCCTTCTTGAAGTGGAAGGTGGTGTAGACTGAACCTGTGGCGGCTCTGTTCTGTGAGGTATCACCTTCCTTGATTTCTTGCTGTCGAGATAGAGTTGGCTATTTCTAACCACTCTACTCGTTCTTTCTTCTATAGAAGTGTCTTCTTTGGCATACCAATCCACTCTCGGGAGCGGTTGGGAGTCAACTGAATCTGCAAAGAATGAGGGGAGAATGACTTCCCCTTCATCGTCGGAGAGGCCCTCAAT
Source organism: Sequoia sempervirens (assembly GCA_007258455.2). Lineage (NCBI taxonomy): Eukaryota > Viridiplantae > Streptophyta > Pinopsida > Cupressales > Cupressaceae > Sequoia > Sequoia sempervirens. Next base: position 4,460,754 of record VDFB02000007.1, read on the forward strand.
GTCTGCTGACATAAAATCAGCAATCTGTGAGAGTCTGAATCTGCTGTAGTTCCTTCTTCGCACTTCATACTCGTCTTTACAATTTACCCAATAATCTTCCATAGAAGACTTATGTGACGAGTGTTGCTCAAGGTGTGCTGCATAGAGTCCTCTGGGATCATAGGATCTTCTATCAATGAGATACTTGAGGTTAAACCTCGCTGTTTCTTGACTCATCATCTTAGCATCTGCCGCGAATCCACATCTATACAGTCCCATTTCAACGGGAAAGTTAACAGCTGTCTTCCTCTTCAAGCGCAAGTGGATATGAACCTCGGACAACTGTCTCAGGAATTCCATGAAGACTACCCTATCTGAAGGGTATCTTGGTAGCATGGCAGGGTGGCCAATGTAGCCATACACGCGTATGTAGGAGAACGTAGGAAATTGGATGAACCAATCTGCCCAATCCGCCATTGCCTCTCTGGCTGTCTGTGAAATACGCACGTGCATCTCATGGTTAAGCTCACGTATTGTGTGCATAGTGAAGTGATCACTTGTTTTCTTGAAGTGCCTTTCCGCTTGAGTAAACTCAAGACGTGTGAAATGTTCGTGAACCTTCTGCACACCTAAGGTTCCCACATTGTTCAATAACCTGAATTCACCTTGGAAGGCGATCAAGTATACCAGGTAAGAGCACATGTGGAACCTATGAGCTTCCAGATACCCAGTGATTTGTCGGTGGAGTGTGTCACTGATCAAAGTGGCCCAGTCATAGTATTCCCTTCTGCCAATGATTTTAGCGATGACATAGTACATCCATGGCTGGAATTGACGACCATCTTCTTCTCCAGTGATTCTATTGAGTAGAGTGATTAACACTGCGTACTCATCTTTGCATTCTCCTCGTCCCAACGGCTTAGGCAAGTTTGCCTTTGTCACTTTTAGCCATTTTTCGGCCATAATCCTTTGACATTTGTCCTTAGCTGTCTCAAATGCTTTTTCACATTCCGTCAATGATATGACTTTGCTATTAGGATGTGATGGAATATCAAAACATCTTTCGATATCCTGAGGCTTTAAACTGCAAACAATTCTTCCATCTGCTGCTCTGATTTCTCTGGTGGTAGGGTTGTAATGCTTGATACAAGCGATTACAAGCTCTACGCTTTGTAGTGTGATGGGAATTGATGCGGCCTGTAGCAACCCGGATTCTTCGATATTCTGCAATGTTATTTGATTCATGCCTTCTAGCTGCTCCAAATCGACCACTGGATTTACTTGGTGCAGATTTGTGTCAACTGTTTTCAGGTAATCATGGAGTAAGACCGTCTTGGTCTCGTATTGCACCTGGGAGTACTGCATCCTGAAAAACTTGAAGATTGACTGTAAGCTTGACCTAGTTCAGATGATTTTCGAAACCCTTAAAAATAGCGCCCTGCCGAGAAGTATTTTTCCGGAAAAAATCTGGCACATGGGTTTTGTTCGTGCTTCAATGCTGAACAAACCCAGTTCCTCAGAATTTGGATTCTGAAACTTTTTCGGAAAAACCCCCAAAAATAGGGGCAGCAAGTTTGCTGATTTTGGAAAATTTGTCGAGATGGGTTTCTCCGGAAAATGATGCTGAATCTACCCAGTTGATCTGATCTGATGTAGCCTGTTGCTTTTTCTGTCAGATGCAAGAAAACCTAAGACAAGAAGGGAGGAAATAGACAGAAGGTGGATTGGAAGTTTTATCTGATCTTCTTGAAAAAATCTATCTCTGGTCCAATCCTCAAAATAGCAATCCTTTCCTGCTTCAGATCTGGAAGAAAAATGAAGAACTGATGAAAACCTCCTTCAGATCTTTAATGGCGTCCTTGAGAGCTTGTGGCTGTTTTTATCTTTCAACCTGCAATGAAATAATGAAGTGGGACGCCTTCTCCTTGAATATATATGTTTAAGCTTCAGATCCACAAATTTGGGAAACTGACTCAAGCTCAAAAGGTGATTTGGGCTTGATCTAAAGTTTAAAAGGTGATTTCCACCAATCGTGGAGCATTTTAGCCAACTTTAACTCAAAAAGCTCTTGACTTTAGTCAACAATTGACCCTTGACTTCTTTTAGGCGTCCCTTTTGGTCTTTTGCAAGTTTTTAAAGTATTATTCTCCTGAAAACCCCTCTGTTTGATCCTGAATCTAGCGTTGTCTGTTGATCCTGAGACGTCACGGACACATTCACTGCGGAGCTGGATCCAAACTGGAGAGAAGTGCCTGGGAGACTGTTTGATAAAAAGCTGAGTTTAAGGCTCCAAAAGAATGGGCGCCTTTCCCAAGAAAAGGCGCTTTTGCCAATGCCTTAGTGATTTTTCAATCTTCGTTCTTCAGCTTTTTTGAAATGACCTCTCGTGCCTTGATCTGGATTTCTCGTTGATCGGAGAGTCAGATGATTTTGCTTGATGTTTCATCAGGTACCCAGCTCTGTTCTGCCAAGAATGACTGACTTCAGGAAACCTGGATTTCAAATTAGGGTTCCTTTATTCAGGGGCGCCCCTCCTTGAAAAGGGCGCTTTTGCCCTTTGGCCTGATTATTTTCATCTGGAAAGTTGCCTACTTTGATCTTGATTATCCGTTGACTGCTCTGACAGATGTTGATGCTTGCAGTTGCGTTTCTGAGATCTACTTGGGCTGAGAGAGTTATCCTAGGAAGCCTTTTGTCATTGGTCAGCATCTGGAAGTCCAAAAGAAAGGGCGCCTTTCTTTTGAAAAGGCTCTTTTTCCTTATAACTTCGCCGTTAACTGTGGTTTCTTGATATTTCCTCAACTGCCTCTTTTTGCTTCGTCAGCAGCTGCTTGTGATCTATTCATCAGATGATCTGGATGTTTGTTTCACTGTTGAGCCAGCAATCAAACGCCGAGAATGACTGCTTCGGATGATCTTACTGATTGCATTTGACCTTCAAAGATCATGGGCGCCCCTGCTTGAAGAAGGCGCCTTTTCAATATGTGAGCAATCTCCCCTTCGTAACATTTCCAGAGTTAGTCAAATTTTGACCTTTTTTACTTTCAGGAATCTCCTTCATCAAAAAGCATCTTTTTCGACCTTTTCCGCCATGGTTGCGTCGTTGAAGCTTTTGAAGCTTAGCTTTCAGCACCTGGTACTGGCCAATCTGCCATTAATGGCTGTGGAACTCCTAACTTTGTTCCTGAAAAAGAGAAATAGACCCACCAGAGTAAAACATGTCTTTTGATGATTCTGACTTGACCAATGTGATCGTGAAGCCTTTTAAGCCTATCAAAATCGTTTTCGATCATTTCTGGGAAGGTCCTATTTTCGGGGGATTTCCCTGAAAATAGGGGAAAAAACCCTAATTTTCAAAATTTCAGAATTTTGCACGTGTTCCTTGACAGAAACCCATCAAGATTCTATGATTGGTTTGACCTAAAACTGGCTTAACATGGCATTTTAACAAGATTTAGCTCAATTTATACAGAATGCCAAAAAATTAATTTTGGGTACAAATACAATGAAACCCTTAAAAATGCAGCACTTGGATTATGGGAATCTCACGGCTCCCCTCACAGGAAACTCCAGCAATGGTATGGTCTCCTCAATTTGCAATCTTCTTCCCTTATATGGTAGAACCTGCAAAGTAGGATAAATCAGCAAGAAATAAACACCATATCAGTCCCTCAAACTCCTGCAATAAATATCCTCTAGATGTATGGCTAGACATGATAACTATTATGGTCTGGCAGGTGAAATGCTATGGCCCAACAATGAGGGAAGTTATTCAATCGCTGCAAAAACTCAACAAGTCTCTTGCAAACTTCACCAAAATCTCTCAAATAGTTTGCAACATCATAATACATCAAAAATCTCCATTGCCACAAACTGAAATCTAAAACTCTAATCTGAAGCACAATGGTGGCTTTTGAAAAAAACCACACCAGCTGGTTAGGAGGTTTTCGTCCTCGAAGCTAGAAATCTTGAAAGGGTTTTTGTCCTCAGAAGATTTGGAAGAACTCCAGGTTCATTCGAACAATGTAACATTAGCATTCATTAGTCTATCCCCAATGAACATCAACAACTCCTTTTATAGCTTTTGGAGGGAAAATACCCAATTAACAATTAAAATAATTTATTTCTCTCAAAATGACCTTTTGAAATATAAAATATCATTTTGTGTGCAAAGGCTCCCTTATCTCTCCTAGGCATCCGATTTTGGGGCAAATAATTACCTTTTTAAATGATATTACACTTAAGTCATCAAATTAACAATAAAACATTAGAAACTTAAGTGATCATTTAATTTATTTTTATTGGATTCGTGGAAAGTACTGAAATAGCATCGTAGTTAAACTCTGATCACACTGAGATGATACTGGAGATGTGTGATGATGATTGGATCTAACCAAATGACTTACTAAAAATAGACGCCCTCTCCAAGAAGTTTGAAGAACACCATAAAAGTCAAAAAACACTTTTGAAAGTGTCATGAGGATCCATACTGCCAATTGAGCTCATTTCCATAAATAGCAACTTTGAAATACTAAATCTACGCCCTCCAAGAACTTTGGAGTTCCCTTAACCTTACCAATTAGCCTACGTGAACTTGAAAAATAGATTAATTGACACAAAATTGACTAGGCTCGAGAAGGCGATATTACGATGAGTCTTATTGGCATTTTTGATCATCTATAACCTATAATATGATTTATTGTAATGTCCCCTTCTTAGTAGCCACTCGAGATGATCACTTATTCTTTTTAATTCCTGAGGGCTAAAGTGGAAATCAGGGAATCCTTTGTTTAATTATTTAATATTGCCTGGAGACTCAAGTTAAAATTAAAAGGTAATATTAAGTAATTAATAAAGTAACGTTATAAAGTGACTTTGGTACAATATTTTAAAAATGTACTTTATTGAGCCACTTTATTTTAAATGAGCGGGAAATTAAGCGGGGAAATATGAAAGGGAAAAAACAAAAAAGAGCTCATTTCATTCATTTTGGATTTTTATTTTTCTCACATCAACTTTGGAGAGCCTTTGGAGGTTTTTCGTATCGAGGGTTTGAAAACCCTACTGTTTCAGTTTCGGTTGTGAAACCATCAACCCTAGCTGAAGATATCGTGAGAGTCATTCAGACTTTCAATATTGCACTTCATTGTAGATTTGAGGAGCTCGTATTTGAGGACATTCTACTGAAGCAAGATTGAGATTTGAAGAAACAATGAAATGAAAAATATGGCTATATCTCAGATTTTCGTGGTTTCTGTGCATGAGGTTTTGACTGCTCCATTTGGGCGATTTGGGAAGAATATTTTGCAAGTTGAAGGCGTCTTTCATTATGTAAATGCTAGACACATTAGTTCCAGCAAAGAAATTAGATAAAAGTTGTGCTTTTTGAAGAATCTGAGCAGTAGAAAGAAAAACGCAATTGCTGGGAAAGGCAACTTCTGTAGCAAATAAATGCTGGGTCGTGGTTCTTCTTGAGAGATTAGAAAGGGGTGAATGAATGGTTACTAGCTGGGCGTCACACTATTCTGGAGAAACAACTGCAAGAAGAGGGTCTACAGCTGCTGCAATGGAATTCTGTGCATCTTGAGGCTGTCCCAACACTCCCAGGTTATGGTCGCCTTGTATTTCCAAGTCTGGGCAATTTATTGTATTGCGAACAGTATTTAAAGTGACTGAAATCATATTCTCTGTTATTGTGTGTGGTTTTGGAGTGTCTATTAGCAGTATAAGCTGTTATAAATAAATTGTAGCCATTGAAAACTCAGAAACACGTCCTTCCTACTGCTGTAATAGTTTCTATATTATTTCTGAGTGACATTTTGTTCATCAGTTTGTTATATCTTGGGACTGTGATGAATAGAATTGCTGCAAAATGAACAATTACCATTGTAATGAGTAGCATTATGAATTTCTCATGCACAAGTATTCTTTCTATTGAAAATCATCACTTCATGCAAACTACTTAACACCTACGATACTCAAAGTACTACAATCTGGGAAAGTGCAAAAATTAGCCAACGTTCAAGCAAGGTACTTTGCATTTATTTATACTCTTTTGTTGTGGTGTATCACAGTTTTATGTTGTAGGTTCTTTTTGCTCTTGCATGATATTCCTTTTTGTGGTTAATTTGAGTATCATTGACATATTTTTCTCATCCTTATCCATTAATATAACCTATTCTTTCTTTTTAACTCATTCGATATCAAGTATATTGTGTTGCCTAACTATATTTTACTTTTATATTGAAACATGATAATGTATAATTGTTATGGTTTTATATTGAAAAGAATGATCTATTAACTAATAATTACTAAGGGGCCTACAGCCAAGTTAGCAAGATGACTATACATTTATTGTAGGAAAAACTACATGGTTAACCATACTTGATTAGGAATAGTAGTGGATAGGAGATCCCTTAGGAAGTCTTAAGTACTAGGTTAAAAATTTTGGTGTTTATTTAGCTAGTTACAACCCCATTGTTTCACTCTTGTGAGAATTACTAGATGCATTGAGTTCCAAGTGGATTGTCTAGATGGACTCTTTGGAATAACTTCTCAAAAATATGGGTAGTTAACTAAATTACTTGAGTAACAAATACTCTTATGTATTTTTTCTTGGAAGAATGATATTTGATATTGTTGAACAATAGAAAAAATCTGATATATATAAGATCAAAGAGTTAGGTAGCTTCAAATTGAATTGTTCATAATGTTCAATACTTGCCAAAGGATTTTACAAATGTGGTAGGAAGCAAATAGATATTTACTAGGTAAGCAACTCCATAATTAAGCTTGCTTGAGATGGAATGACACTAGGATGGATGACCCATAGTTGAAAAACTCGCAAAACTCGTAAGTATGTGTGATTCAAAAACCACAATGAATTACTTGCCTAAAAACTTGCTGGCAATTTTTTCTAAAACTCAGCAAGTCAAAAATCACAGCAAGTTACTCACCTAAAAGCTCACAAGCAATCTTTTCTAAAACTTGTAGTGATTTTTGATAAAAACTCACCAATAAATGGCTAAAAACTCGCCTAAATGAGAGTATAAATTTGTTTTCTTCACCTATTGTAAAAAAATTATATGATTTTTGCATCTGAGCGTATGATTGATGACGTTCAACAATGATTTAGGACATGTAATTGGCAACAACTAGTAGTGATTTAGGACATGCAATCGGTGATGACTAGTAGTGATTTAGGGGCTGCCTTCTCATTTGAACAAAGTGACAGTGAGATGGAAGCAGATTTAGAAGTCTATAAGGCTCTTGATATTGAAGAGTTTGATGGTGTTCTTGAGTAGAAATCAGATTTATTAGTGCACAGAGCTGATCATCATCTAGGTGTTGAGCAATGTCATCACATGGATGGTGTGGGGTGTGAAACTAGGGACAGCCAAGGGGTTGTTGGAGATAAGAATGAAAATTCTGATTTTAAGCAAAGGCCCAAAGAACTAGTGGAGTCTGATCCTATTTTTGATATTGAGCATCTTCAGCTAGTTAGTGAAGGAAGACAAAAGCCTTGGAGCAGCTATGGGGGCAGCGATTGTAAGAAACCAAGTTCTTATTTTTTCTTGCAGCCTATCAGCAGTTCACCATCTTTGAGTTACTGTAGGTTTTTTATTTTCCTTATGTTAGGGAATATTTATTTTTCCTACACACATTATTAAGTTTGCTTAGGTTATATTGGAATGGTTAGGATGAGAACATGTGGCATAATCTTTCAATCACATGTGTCATTCACACCCACATTTGGGTAGTTGAATGTCACACCTTCTTTTGGACTTATGTAATTGGCAACAACTAGTAGTGATTTAGGACATGCAATCGGTGATGACTAGTAGTGATTTAGGGGCTGCCTTCTCATTTGAACAAAGTGATAGTGAGATGGAAGCAGATTTGGAAGTCTATAAGGCTCCTGATATTGAAGAGTTTGATGTTGTTCTTGAGTAGAAATCAGATTTATTAGTGCACAGAGCTGATCATCATCTAGGTGTTGAGCAATGTCATCACCTGGATGGTGTGGGGTGTGAAACTAGGGACAGCCAAGGGGTTGTTGGAAATAAGAATGAGAATTCTGATTTTAAGGAAAGGCCCAAAGAACTAGTGGAGTCTGATCCTATTTTTGATATTGAGCATCTTCAGCTAGTTAGTGAAGGAAGACAAAAGCCTTGGAGCAGCTATGGGGGCAGCGATTGTAAGAAACCAAGTTCTTATTTTTTCTTGCAGCCTATCAGCAGTTCACCATCTTTGTGTTAGTGTAGGTTTTTTATTTTCCTTATGTTAGGGAATATTTATTTTTCCTACACACATTATTAAGTTTGCTTAGGTTATATTGGAATGGTTAGGATGAGAACATGTGGCATAATCTTTCAATCACATGTGTCATTCACACCCACATTTGGGTAGTTGAATGTCACACCTTCTTTTGGACTTATTTGACACATCCCCATAACCATTTTCTGTTTTTACCTAAGTAGGCATAACCATGTATTTGGCATTTACCAAGTAGGTAAAACCTCCCACCTATTATGAGTAAGGGGGAGTTATTATTTCTCTTGGTTTTATTTGCCTCTATTTTTCTATATAATCAGCCCTCACCTCTCCCTATGCTGAGTTCACTAGTTCACTTATTCAGAAGTGCTAGTTCAGTGCTAGGAAAGTGTTGAGTTTATTCATCTTTGGGTTTTTGTCTTGCTTTCCTTCAGTCACTTTGATCTTAGGTGATTTCACAATCAAATCTAATATGGTATCAGAGCTGGTTGTGAGTTGTGGGTTAGCAGTTTTTAAAATCCATTCTTGAAAGCAAAGTATGATCTCCTCTTGCATCCGATGATGACTTGGAGAATCAGAAATGCTTGAAAGAGATTCTAGTTTCTGGGGGGTTCCTTTCTATTGCATCTTGTTGTAGGTATTTCAGAGCTTCCTAGAGACATTCTGAGCTCACCATTGAGTTCATAGTACTCGGAAAAGTCATAATTGGCTTTTATTTTGTCCAAATTGGACATTGGGTGTGAGATCTGTGAAGGGTTGAAGTGAAGGTTTTTAGAGAGGTTCTAAAAGGTAGCCATCAAATTGGAGCATTTTTCGGCCCAAATAGACCTCACCATTGCGCTTGGAAGGTGTCAAAACCTAAAGATTGACCATCAATTTGTTCATTTTGGAAAAAGTCATTTTTGAGGCAATTTTTTTTTTACATTTCAGGCCGTATGGCCCCTTCCATGTAGATGTTTGCAGCTCAACTTCAAAGTGCGATATCTTAGTCAAACGAAGATTTTTTTGCGAGCAATTTTTTTTGTTTTGGGGTAGAATTTCGTAGGCCTTGCAGCGGTGAAATTATTTTTTGCTCAAGTGATCCTGTTTTTCTAGAAAATAAGGTTTTTCATTAGATCTAAAGGACAATCCTCATTTTTTGAACTTTAAATGGATGTAACTTTCACATACGACTTCGTATTGAGGTGATTCTTTTTTTGAAAGTGAATATTTTTCCAATCACTACACATTGGTGCTATTTTGAGATTTTATTGTACTTTTAGTATTTGGGTCTATTTTGGACACTTGCGAAACTATGAAAAACAACTCCAGCATTGTAAATGCACTGATTTATAAAGTGCTAAATCATTTTTTGTTGGGGGGGATTCTTGATTGAATGAAAAAGGGGGTGTCTCTTTGTGTATTTTCTTTCTTGCATTTTCTCACATTGCCACAACAATCTAAAATGGATAAATCGGTTCTTCTACTCACACCATACAATTACTTTGAGTGGAAAAATGAAATGGAAATTCACTTAAGAAAGTTAAAATTGTATAGAATAACAATGGGTATTGATAAGGAACCTATAGAAGATGGAGAAAAGCGTAAATGGTTCAACAAGTGTGATGAAACTTTTGGCACCTTATGCATGGCTGTATCTCCTAATCTACACTTTCATATTATGTCTACAAATCACCAAATGAAGTGTGGAATACTTTGAATACTCTCTTTGGTAAACAGGATGATTTGAGAGCACATTCATTGGAGAACGAGCTCATAGGATTGAGCCCATCTAATTTTGAGACCATTCAAGATTTCTTTACTAAATTGAATGCCATAAGATTACAGTTGGAGCAATGTGGAGTTAAAAAGGATGACTCACATCTGATTTTGAGTATTCTTTCAAAACTTGGTCCTGATTATGCAGTGTTTGTTTCTACATTTCATGCAATGAAAAGAGCCTTAGGAAAAGGATTTACTATGCCTCCTCTAGGTGAGTTCGTAGCTGATCTCACAAAGGATCAAGATAAATTGATTCAAATGGGCATTATTAAATCTTCCAAGTCTCAAGCCTTGATTGCAAAACAAGACACTAATAAGAAAAATAAGAAACAACAGAACCAAGGTGATAGAAAGAAAGATTCAGATCAATCTTCATCTACTTCTAATGTAGAAACTAAATTCTCTTCAAAAGAGGATTCATCTAAGAAGGAGAAGCCAACTTGTGCATATTGCAAGAGGAGTGGACATGAAGAACATTCTTGTTACAAGAAGGATATTGATGAACTAAAACAAATTCTTGAGAAGAACAAAATTAGTTTGTCTTCTCAAATGTTTGATTTGGCTTCTTCTTCTAATTCCAAAAATTTAAAACAATCAAAAATCTGATAAGGAAAAAGACCATACTACAAGGGTAGGTAAATCAAAAGGTAAAGCTCTTTGTGCTTCTACAGGTCTTGGATCAGGGAGATGGCTCCTAGATTCTGGAGCTTCTCATCATATGGCTTCTACATAGTCTATGTTCTCTTCTTTTGAGCCTTGTGTTATGCCACATATTCTGATGGGAAACAATACATACATGGATGTAATTGGAAATGATCTGTTGATATTGGGGATGGCACTTTCAATGATGTTATGTGTGTACCTCATGTTTCAAACAATCTTCTTTCCATCTATTAGATCACTCATGGTGGAGCAGGGAAGACTGTGTAATTCACACTTGATTCAGTTATCATCAGAGACTTGGAGAGCAAAGAGATAATTGCTACTGGGATAGTTGATCAGGCATCTTAATTATACACCTTTTCAAACTTTGCACCTAATGATGGTTCTGATCCTTTGGTTGTTGATCACACTCCTAGTGTGAGCTTTGATTTTGAGAACTTTGGCTACTTGAACTTGGGTATTCTCACATGTGATCCAGTTCTTGAGCCTTGCATTCCTTGTCCTCCATCTACTGTTGCTTCTGAGGAAACTTGCGTTGCTACATTGATGGCTTCTTGTGATTCAATGCAACAGGATACACATCGTCTTCTAGATATAGCTACTTTGGATGACTACTTGACAAACATTGTAGGTTTGTTTTGTGAGTCCTATCTTGCAGACTTGGAGGACACAATTGAGTGCATACATCTTCTCTTTGATGATGTTGCTTCGTCTTCTTCAGATGTTGAGGGGAAACCTTTTAACCCTCTTGTTCTTTACCCACATGATCATTCTTCATAGTTTGACATGACTGTGGCTACTTTTGAGTAACATTTGGAGGAGGTGCCTTTGTCTTTAGATTTTGTTCTACATCCATCTCCACTAGGTCCTAGATTGTCATCTTCTACATTGTGGCCTAGAACACGTGATCTGATGGTAATAGATTTCGACATTGACATGGAGATAGATGAGCAGTTTTAGAGGCTTCTTACATTTTGACCTTTCTTCCCTTATATTCCTTTCAGGAATGGGAAAAAATTCTTCATACACCTTTGGTTTTGTTTCTTCCTAAGGGGAGGAACATCGTTCGACCATCGTGGACCATCTTGTACATCCATTTTTGAGCATCAACCATTGGCACAATTGACTACTTTAGGGAAGGCTACATAGTCTTTCTTATCCTTTCTATTTTGGAGGGGACTTCTTCCTTGCATGGGATTCTTCTTGTGTTGGGTAACTTGTTTTTTTTTTTCTCTTTTGGGGAAGAATTTTGTCCCACTGGGTTTTCTCTTTTTCTTTGGTTGTGAGAGATTGGTTTGTACATGGGTACCTAACATGGCCTAGTAGTCGAGACCCATCTTTGTGTCTTTTCACCCACCTAAGCTATGCTTAAGGGGGGGTGTTAGTGTAGGTTTTTTATTTTCCGTATGTTAGGGAATATTTATTTTTCCTACACACATTATTAAGCTTGCTTAGATTATATTAGAATGGTTAGGATGAGGACACGTGGCATAATCCTTCAATCACATGTGTCATTCATACCCACATTTGGGTAGTTGAATGTCACACCCTCTTTTGGACTTATTTGCCACCTCCCCATAACCATTTTCTGTTTTTACCTGAGTACACATAACCATGTATTTGGCATTTACCAAGTAGGTAAAACCTCCCACCTATTATGGGTAAAGGGGAGTTATTATTCCTCTTGGTTTTATTTGCCTCTATTTTTCTATATAATCAGCCCTCACCTCTCCCTAGGCTGAGTTCACTAGTTCACTTATTCAGAAGTGCTAGTTCAGTGCTAGGAGAGTGTTGAGTTTATTCATCTCTGGGTTCTTGTCTTGCTTTCCTTCAGTCACTTTGATCTTAGGTGACTTCACAATCAAATCTAGTACTTTGCAACCTTATGAGTGAGAAGGACAACTCAGGGTATCCGTTGAAAAAGAAGTGCAAGCTCTATCTGTAACACTCTAACTAATCTACAATTAAAGAATGGTAAACAAATTACCAGATTCAGTTGAAAAGTAACTAACTAGTTTTCTTGCTAGGGTTTCCATTGCAATAACAAACGGAAAAGATAAACAAACTCAAACATAACTACATAAACAATTCATCAACTAACTTCCAGTTTTTCTAATTCAGCTAAAAAGAAACAATTAATAGTCTATATAATTGAAAACCACAGTTAGTTAATAACTAACTTTTCCATTACTTTCACAATGAAAAGAGCATTTATTACAGCTATGAAATAAACATGCTAAAGTAATTAAAACTGAAAATGAGAGAGAGAAAAAGAGTCACAAGAAAGTAGAGTCTGAAGGCTTCCTGCTGGAATGCTTGAGCAAAACTTTGTCATCAAGGGAAAAATAAATATCATCAAGGGCTTATCTGGCCAACCATAGACCTACTGGTCTCTAGTGTTTCTTCAATTGAAGAAATTCGACCCTTCTCAAGGGTAGTCAATAAAGGATCACTTAAATATCATCATGCCATCTGAACCTGGTGTCAAGAACCTATACTACCTGGTCGATCTTTCACTATAGGATACTCCTAACGAGAAAGACCATTCTGACTAGGGGTATATCTGGTTCTTGATAGCTTACAAATGCTTAATCTAAGCATCATAACCTTGGCGAAGGATTTTATCAATAGTAAGCATGTACCTCGTGCTGTCAGCACTCTAACCTTTGCTCAGCATTTAATTTCTTAACCTAGTAAGTTATAATTTCAAAGACTCATCTTATCTCATTTATTAACAATTAGGTGAAGATTCTATTTCTGATTTATAGAGAAGAGAATGAGGTTAAATGGCTATGTTCAATATTTCGTTCCTCTATAATCAATTGCAATGAATTCATTCTATACTGACTAGAGGACAAGAATACTTTGTCTAAATCACTGTTAAAGATTATCTTCAGTTATGTTTTATTTCAACTACTGGCCATGAATAATTTACAAGGTTTGACACAGATTCAAAAACCCAAAGTAGATGTTTTCCCAAGACCCAATTCTTAATCTTATTCTTTTTAAAATCAAGAGAAGATACTTGTTACTGACTTGCAGAGGGGAGAAGGAAATCAAAGGTCTACACCAAATTTAGTGTCTTACAAATAGAGGTATTTAACTCGGAGAGGAGAGGAAATTATTCTCAATTCCAAATCATGTGATAAAAGAACAGAGTAAAGAGAAGATTACAACTTTGGCATTGACGAAATAATTCATAGAACATTTTGGGTAAAAGATTGGATTAACAATCGGGTTTGGGAATAATTAAGAAGAATATATAATGTAATGTCCCCATTTTAGCCAAACGCTCTTTGGTGATTGATAGCCTATTTTCGGAAGCTCGTAGGCTCATTAGAGGTAAAATTAGGGTTTCCTATTTTATAGGGGGTTTTGAAGCATTTTTGAAGGTTTGCATGTAAGAGTTTTTGATGCATGTCTGGTGGAGTTTTCTAGGTTTTTGGAAAGCTTCAGAATGGTGTAACATGCATCTCCATTTGACAACCTTTACTGGAACTTGCTATTTTTAGCCTGTACATTGGAGTTTCGAGATTTGGATTGCGGATTCTTTCTGGGTTTTCAAAGAGCTTCGCAGTGATATGACATGCAAAGGCATTAGACAACTTTTTTGAATTTACTATTTTTAGTAAGTTCTATTTTTGGTAGTGCCATCTTGGGCAGTAGCATCAATAGTCAGCTCAGTTTCCATTTCGGGTAGTGCAGTTTGGAGCATAATTGGCTTTCAGCATTGTTGAGGCTCATTTTGGTAAAATGATTTATTAAGTCATTCAATGTTTTAAATTCATCATTCTTTATGCAAAGTAGAAAATCATTCATCTATTGCAGCTACCCTTAAGGAACAAGAAGCTGATACAAAGGAGATGGAATTCAAACAAATAGCTAAAGGAATTGACTGACTCCCTAAGGAGGAAATGGGGCATAATGATTCCAGGTTTTTTACAATCTAAGGAGACTCAAGATATAGATGAAAGGATTGAAGATTTCAATCTGGACACACCTTGCTGCCTTGTGACATCATCTGAAGAAGATTCATTTGATGAAGATCCATTTGATGAAGATCCATTTGAAGAAGATTCAATGGTGTTCCAAGCAAGTATGGAGGAGCCTAAAATTTTGATTTGGGACTGCAAAAGTTTTGCTTCACATTCTCATGAGTTAGTGGCCTTCACACATGGAAGAAGTAACGAAGAGAAGTCTACAAGTGTTGGAATCCAAAGTGCATGTATTGATCATCAAATTTCCAGTAAAGAGGTGCTTGAAAGAGTTGAAGATAAGATACAAAAGGATGGTAGCCGTTCTTATTTTGGAAACAACAATCATATTTCCTTACACCATCATGAGGTCACAACTTTTTCACATCAGCTTGGTGGTAAGCAAGTTTTTACTAATTCTGAAGTTTTACTCGATGGTGATTAATTCATTGGTGGAGAAGTTGATTTTGTTGATAACACTTGTAGTGAACTAGCCACTCAAGAGCTGTCTGTGTTGGGCATTGATGGCATACACGCCTCGTTCTTGAGTCTGTCACCTATTCTTCTTGATAGGACATCGATATCTTGGTTTCTTGGTTATTTCATATTTCTTGATTTCTTATGAACTAGTGACTGTCCAAATTGGAATCATATAGCACTTCCTGATTTTGTATTGAGTACATCAGCGATTCAACAGTATGGGTGTGCTGAGGGGTATCTTTCTTTTGGGATTGAGATGGAGTGTGGATCATTGTTCTTTGATTGACATTGGTTTGGTGTTGTTTTGAAAAAATTATTGTTGCTGATCAGAATTATGACAGCGAGTTTTGGTATCCTTTTGTGATAGTTTATTGGCATATGGGGGTTCATCTTCACATTGTCTTGCTATCCTACATGCAAGGATGGTTTATTTTGGGTTGAAGTTTCTTGAGAAGATGTTTCCAGCCTTGGGCTTGAGCAGTTGTGTTTCGAGGGACGCTCATTTCCAGTGTAGTAGCAGTTGTTCAACTTTTGCACGCTGATTTTCCTAAAATCAGATTTGGAGTGGTTCACTTCAGATTTCATGGGCAGCTGGTATATTAATTTTTCTCTTCACAATCTCATATCGATGATGGTTTTTGGTCCCAAAGGTGGGAAATGATGTTTCATAGTGCTACGGATCAGACTTGGATGGTGTTTAAGATCTTTTCTAGTGGCTTTCCTTGTATAATTTCTTGTACTAGTGTTTGGGGCAGCGAACCTTTGCTTGATTTGGTTCAACTTTCTAGGACTCTAGGGGAGAGATTGGTGAAAATTTTCAAAAGCTTTCTTGATTATGTCAGAGTTACTCAAAGGAGGCATTATACATCCTTGAGGAGTTTTGATGATGCGGTTGCTATGACCATGCAAAGAGCTGTTTATTCCTCTGCAAATAGCTGTGATGGAGACACATTGGCTGTTGTGGCTCAGTGTGATGCTTTGAGAAGTCATGATGAGAAGATCTTTTTGAGTTGATTAGATTATTTTCTTAATGCCTTGGAATGTGCTAATCACAACAATGTAGATATTGACTGCTCAGAGTTTATTGGGATGGGACAGTGTTAGATTTTAATTCAAATCCTTCCATGTTGTTCAACTTGAATTTCCAACATGTTATCCCTTTGAGGTTGCAAGGATGGTTTATGCAATTTTGGTGTAGTGATTTCATTCATATGATCAGAGTAGAGCAACATTAGCATGGTGGGACCTTTCAAAGATGGACATGGGACTCCAGGATTCTATTTATTTTGGCGGGATTAGTTTTGAGTGTTGTGGCATTGCTTGAGGACAAGCAATTTTGGGAAGGGCGGACTATAATGTCCCCATTTTAACAAATGCTCTTTGGTGACTGATAGCCTATTTCTGGAAGCCCATAGGATCGTCAGAGGTAAAATTAGGGTTTCCTATTTTATAGGGGGGTTTTGAAGCATTTTTTAAGGTTTGCATGTAAGAGTTTTTGATGCATGTCTGGTGGAGTTTTCTAGGTTTTTGGAAAGCTTTGGAATGGTCTAACATGCATCTCCATCTGACAATCTTTCCTAGAACTTGCTATTTTTAGCCTGTACATCGGAGTTTTGAGATTTGGATTGCAGATTCTTTCTGGGTTTTCAAAGAGCTTCGCAGTGATATGACATGCAAAGGCATTGGCAACTTTTGTAAATTTACTATTTTTAGTAAGTTCTATTTCTGGCAATGCCATCTTGGGCAGTTGCATCAATAGTCAACTCAGTTTCCATTTCAGGCAGTGCAGTTTGGAGCATAATTGGATTTTAGCATTTTTGAGGCTCATTTTGGTAAAATGATTTATTTAAGTCATTTAATGTTTTAAATTGATTTTTGAGCCCCATGGCCTAGATTAATGACTTAATGTTGTTTTAAAAGGGGGCCTTTGAGGGTGGACGCCTCACGTGAGATAATTCAATATTTTATAATGTTTATTAAATGTTCATGAGCCTTGGATGCCTAGAAGAGGGAGAATTAATTATATTTTAAAAAGAAAACATTTCAAAATATTTGGGCGTCGCTTTTGGAGGGAAAAGGTGGAAACCGAGGAGTCATTTCAAGTTCTTTATAATTGCTTGTTCATTTATTCTTCATCTATTGTTTTGTTAGAAGTATTGTCAGTGATGTCAAGACAAATCATTGTTGTCAAGACTTGGTTTGGTTTAATCAGATTATTGGAATAATTTATTGTTGAGCTCAACGAAGGAAAATCACTATGGAACAAAATCTCTTTTAATGAAAGTGCAGGCCGAAGTAGAAGTAATCATTTTTAGATTGATGATGTTTAGATCATCTTCAAATTGACGGTGCAGGCCGACGTAGAAGTATTCAACTCTAGATTGAACAGATACGTGTTCAGTTATTTCTTATTCAGATCGCTGACTTCAGATCGATGGTGTCGGGCCGAAGTAGAAGTATTCAACACCAGATTGAACAGATACGTGTTCAGTTATTTCTTATTCAGATCGCTGACTTCAAATTGATGGTGTTTTAAGTTTACTTCAGATCGATATCATGATTATGGATTAAGTTAACAAGTGCATGATTAAGATAACACGTATGTTTTTTTTTAAAAGAGGCATGTTTATTGAACACATACATATTTTTCAAAATAGACGTCTTCACAACTGATTGAAGGATACGACTTTTTCAAGTCAAAGAATGCGATGTTTTTTAAGTATACGTCTGTTCCAAAAAGGTATGAGTTGGACGTGTGAATAGTTGCGAATAAAGTAAAGAAGCATATACAACTGTTCCAAAAAGAAAAAGGCATGATTAGTTTACAAAAGACGCGTTTCTTTGAATATCGTCACTTCTATCAAGAGACGTGCCTCTCTTAACAGGTGCGAATATAATTAAAGATAATCTGAAGTTTTTAAAAAACATTTTTGAAGAGATATTAAAAACAAATGAAGAGGCGCAATTAAACAAAGATTTGTGCTTTGTCTCCAAGGGATGCATACTTTGATCTAAGTATATATTTTCCATTCATTTCAAGTTTGGGTTTGTGGTTGAAAAGTTTTCAAGTGGTACAAAGCAGGAGCCTATCTTCTTGTGTGGGCTGAGTGTGAGAATTTACATCACAAAGGCAGATTGGAGGATTGGTAGAGTGCAGATCTGATTGAAGTCATTTGATTCATCCATCAAGTCAAGGTTTGGTGCCTTGCATTAGGGGTTGGTGCTCCTTGTAGGTAGGTGCCTACTAAAATTGTAAAGGGTTAGGGTGTTCCTTGTAGATTGTATTCTACTAAATCATCCCTCTTGTAAATTGAGTAGGTTGGTGCCTACTCCCTTAAAAACATTTCAATAAAGATTTATCAACTTGTGTAAATTGATTCATATCAATAGTTGATTGTGATAAGTTTTGAAAAAGTTGAGAATTAAAAAGTTAGTTGATATACTGATTCACCCCCCCCCTCTCAGTATATCCTTGTGCTCTTCATGTTTGTCTTATCGAAATGCTGTTGGATTGATTTAAGAACCCGGCTAAGGGGGAGCTTAGCTTTTTACACCATTCTTCGGGCCTGAAACTATGGTTCCCTAGATGGTCAGTTGGGAGTGTGCTTCATTCAAAAGTGCATATTGAGCTTTATTGTTGGTGAATTTTGGTGATAATTAATAGTTCTGAGTTGCTGGTTCAATTATGGCTGTAGGTAAAAATTAATTATAAGATTTTGTGTGATTTGAATTTCATTTTGGGTGTTGGTTCCTAATGATCCTATGGCCTAGGCGACTCTATGAGCTAATTTGCAGAATTTGTTATTGGAGATTTGATTTTTAAAGTAAGGTTGACTTCTTCCTTGAGCCATACCTTGATTCAGCTGCTTTGGAAAACATGCTGGGCTATTTTGGAGTTTTGATGCTTGGATAATGGTTTGTTTCCTAATCGCCTAGCATTGGAAACGCTATGTTTGCAATTTCATTGGAATTTGTGATGTATGAAAGGAGATATAAACAAGTTTGGGGGTTGTGTAGTTGCTGGTCTAAGTCTCATTTTGCTGGTTTTATATTAGATTATTAGTAGATCAGATTTTTGGCTTGTACTTATAGTAGTTGAGAAGATCGGAGTTGAGGAACTTATCTTTTATTAGTTGGTATTATTTTTACAACATTAATACTTTGTAATTTGCAGATCTTTTGCATGGTAAGGCTGGGAATAGTAGTACTATTCCAGTTATTTATATTTCTGCATTTACTTTGTGATTTAATGCAAACATTGTAACCCCTGGATGGTTTACCGCCAGTGTGGAGAAATAAACATTGTATCTCTCATTCCTCACCTACTGTTTAAGTGGAGAATCCCCACTGTTACGTGGATGCCTACTGAAAAGCGGATGAATTGTTGTTCATTGTAATATCTTTCCCTCCACTGAATAAGTGGTAGCGTGGAATCTTTATGGTTGGTTCTCCGCCTACTTTCATTTCCAGCTTGTAATTGAATTCAGTTGTTGCTAACGATCCTGTTGATGTGATTTTTATGACCGCACCAATCAGCAGAACAAAATAGTCCGAAGGCTACTCCGTTCTCTCTTGATCAAAGTATTCCGTGCTCTAAGATTGCAAGAAAGTTCGCACGTTCATCTCCAAGGTTCCGAAATACTTAGAATACTCTCAGTTGGTTTGATGTGAATTGCTGTTTTCACGAGGGGACTTACACAATTGTTCAAAATTCTTGCAGTTAACAGTAAATGGATGATTGGAAGGGATTTGTATAATGCGGATGATTTAGCAATATGGTATGTTCTCCTAAAACTAACCAAAGATGAACGGAAAGTAAATGAGTGTAAGGGTAGGACGGTTCTATATTCTACTCTAAGGTGAGATGTGGGATTAGTCTTAACAAGCTTCACCCAAACTCTGCTCTGCCTCACGCTGGACAACTTATACAAAGTAGGTGCAATCTTCAAAGGGATAGCGAGTAATTTTCTAGTCACAACTCAACATCAAGATACCGTCAAAACGACGCATACCAAGGCATGAGCTACAACTGAAGTTAAGTTTATGAAATGCTCCAGTAGACCACGCAAGGCAAACTTGCCGTCAGCAAGCCGCTAGTGGTATGGAATGAAACGAAGTGCCTCGATCAATGCCACACATCCACAACTACTATCTACTTGCATGAAATGAAAATGCTACTACTTTACGCTATCTTACTCTACTTGGAATTGAAGGGACGAAGAAACCTTGCTAGCTCAACACAATGAAGACGAATTTCACCATCAATGAAAAGATCTTCTATTATGAAAGTGTTACACAACAATTTCTTACAAAAGTTTTCAAAGGAAAACTTTCCTTCTCCTCCAAACTTAAACTATCAAGCAAAATGTCTACTTTGCTCTACTCTCTAGTCTGATCTCCAATCTGATTCTAATGTCTAATGAATTACAAATGAGGGGGACTCCCCCTTTTATAGATAGCCCAGTCCAATAGACGGCTAAGATTACAATCAAAAGAGTGGCTAAGATTAAGCCACCTCAGCCCTAACCCTAAAAATTGCCAGAATGGGGAGTGGTGCAATAAATGAGCAAAGATTCCCACTCACTCCCAAAATAGTAAAGGCAATTAATGCCCACAATCAGTCTTCTAGAAGATCATCGTCCAGTAGTGCATTCCCATTCTCCTTCTCTCTGGCTGCAAACTCAATGAACCTGCCAAGTATAGCCTCAACCTCGTCAATTGAAATGGGTGGAATGCAATCAAGCTAGAACTCTAACACCGTGACTGAATGTTCGTGCCTTGTACAAGATTTTCTCCA
Organism: Sequoia sempervirens; assembly: GCA_007258455.2. NCBI lineage: Eukaryota > Viridiplantae > Streptophyta > Pinopsida > Cupressales > Cupressaceae > Sequoia > Sequoia sempervirens. The sequence goes on from VDFB02000007.1 coordinate 4,481,682, forward strand.
AGCAACTAAGGAATCCTGGGTGCTCTGAATCAAGTTGGAGAAAGTAGAAGTGTTCTCAAAGTCATCCTGTACGAAGGTCTTCACCTCTGAAAAGAAAGGCACCAGCCTACCCCTCAAATTATCAACAATCACCTCATCCGGATTCAACCGCCTAGCAAATATAGCCTCGAAAGTATTTTGGACAATGATATTTGTCATAGCCTTCCTGACTCTGGTTGAATCCGCCTGTGCTGCGTCGAAGAAACCACGTCCCGTGATTGCTGAAGAATACCATCTAGAAAAGTCATACTGTCATTCTCTTGAATGACCTCTCCATCAATCAGCAACCGCAAAGGAACATGTCTCAATGCCTCAAGACGCTGAATAACCTTGCTCTGATAAACAGAAGCATCACCCCAGGCCTGATCAACTGCCTCCATCCGTGCCAAAATACTAGAAGCCTGCTGAAAAGCAAGAGCAAGGTCCTCCATAAATTTTTCTGTCTCAGCACGAACTCCCGTGACCCACTTATCTGCCTCCTGTGCCATCTTCCCTAACTCCAACAAGCCACTGATTGACTCTCTAGGTATATCGGCTGGGAGCTCTATTGCTGGAATCTCCTGCCCACGAGGACGAGACAACTGCTGCACATATCCTATCAAAGCCTTATGCTCTCTTTTCAACTTCTTGTACTTTCCTTCCTTTTTGAATAATCTGTCCTTGAGGGCGTGGTAGGAGTTATCACACTCCTCTACAATCTGTGCACCTGTGGGGCGTCCTAACTCCAAAGTTGTGACCACATAGTTCTCGGGTACTGCTTCATCTCGGTCACAATCAACCTGTGGCACTGCCATGTGAAGGGTGCGGGAACCATCCTCATCAGTTGATATCTTTGAAAACTTTCGTGCTCTCTTCTTCTGTGGAGGTGCGCTGATCCTGTTCAAAAACTCTTTCATTTCAACTACTGGATCAATCTCTTTGCTGGGGCTTCTTCTCATCCTATCTCTGAGCCAATCAGGTACTATATATTGTATATCAAACGACTGCTGTTCTTATGCCTCTACTTCACGGACTTGTTCAACTTCTATATCATTCTGGTGAGGCTCATCGGCCTCAAGTGGCTGAGTATCTCCTGAAACTATATCATCATCATCTTCCAAAGCCGTCTCTAACTCTTGCTGAAACTGAGGGTCAGTAGCAGTCCCCTCATCAGTTTGCTGATCATCCCTACTAGGTGCGTTGACGCTCTGGCCAACTGACTCGCTCCGTGGTGGCTGATTATTTTCTTGTACCGCTTGCACCTGATTCAATGCATTTCTTTGATCAGCAAATAAAGAAACCTCCTGTATACTTGGAGAACGTGTCTCCAATGGCGTGGGTGACTCAACTACAACTCGTGGAGGCTCTGGCTGAACAGGCTCCTGCCGAACTGGCTCTTTCCTTCTAGATTCTGGACCTCGTGTGATTTGTTTTTTCTTGCTAGTGGTGGGTGTCCTGTGATCTCCCATCAAATTGTAAGTGAATGCAATCGACCTACTCTTCAACCTGTTCACCCGTCTGTCAACCCATGCTCTAGTAAATGTCAAGACTGGAATAGAAAGTGTGTCCAAATCTGCAATCTCTGGTTCTGACCAATCCGGGAGTGGAAGTGGAGTATCTCTCACTGCTCCATAATCTGGATGGACAACGTCCATGTCCTCATTCACATGGTCTGGTACCGGAATGACTTCACACTCCCTGATCATGTTTATTGGCAACCTAGAGAACATTCTCTTCCTGACCTCCGCTTCGTCTAATGCATCAGCCCAATAATCCTCAATGTTTGCCTTGTGTTTAAACTCTTCTGACAGTACCCATTTGATGTTGTTATGCGGATCATAGTGCTGTCGGCTGGTGTGATATGAAAAGTGATAAAACTGAAGCTCGCTCTCGGCTTCTCTGGCTGCCTGTAATGAAGGACACACTTCATCGGAATTGCCCATGACAATTGGGAAGTCAACACCTCCCTTCTTTTTCTTTTGAATCTTATCGTAGGCAACCAATTGCCTAGATATCTCTAACATTAATATTCTGTTCGTTGGGTACTTAGGCAGCCTATATGGATATGAAGAAAATCCTTGCAGCCTTATGTAAGAAAACTTCGGAAATTGTATAAACCAGCACCCATACCTCTCAATCAATTCCTGGGCTTCCCTCGAAATCCTGTGATGCATCCACTCCTGAAGTGTTCTCGTAATGTGCATGGTGAAGGCGTCGTTGGCACGCTTGTAATGAGTGGTCTTGTCAAGTGTAGCTGCGGACAAGCCTCATGAATTTTGAACTGGTGAGAACCACAGCCAACAGGTTCCTTGTATGAAATTCCTCTGTACTTCGTCATACGGGCCAGCATGTAAATGATGTAAGAGCTCATGTAAAATGTCTTCGTTCTTCTTAGGCTCAGGAGCTGCTCGTGCAAATTGTCACTGATCATTGTAGCCCAGTTGACGTAATCCTTTCCTTCTAGCACGAGGTTGATGTAATAGAACATCCATTGCTCGAAAATAAACGACTGCGGGCAACCTCCAACTCTGCTCAGCATCATAATGAGATCACAGTATTCCTGCTTCAAGTCATCCGCTATGATTTGTCTCGGCAGCTTCGTACGAGAAGGCTTGGGGTTGCTCATCCAGTGAGTATTGATCGTTTCTGTACATCTCTTGAATGCAGAAGCATACATTCGCTCAACTCGCTCCCTTGATTTGTAGATCATGTTCCTATGCACTGGGATTCCAAAAGCTTCGCTAATAGCTGAAGGGGTGAGGTTGGCGAGCACTTGTCCATCTGGTGACATAATTGATCTGTGATCCTTCTCATAGCAGTTGGCTCACTCCATCATCAGCTCCGAACACTGAATGGCTGGTGGGAAACCAGCAGCTGCATATAATCCACTTCGAACAATGTTGTGTGAAGTGTTCGAAGGCTGATGGTGACCAATTCCCAGTATTTTATTCCTTAATGCCTCCAAGTTGAAGGAGCCCAAATTGGTATCAGTCAGCTTGCCCAACTTCGAAGTGAACTTTGACTTTGGCATAAATGTCTTGCTCAGTTTCTTTATAACAGCTTGCCTGGATGCACCATTGTTGTCCTTGCCAGTTGTTCTTGCTCCAGCCATCTACAAAACAATAAACAGCCATCAGCAAATTAACTTAGAAAAATAAATAAAATACTTTGCAGGGCTGCCAGTCGACTTCAAGAAGTTGCATTATTATTTCTCGTTTGCAAACCTCAACTTCTTCTTCAACAGATTTCGAATTATAACCACTCAGAAACAAATTTCTAAGCAAGCTTCAACAACTTCACTTCACACTCAGCAACCGCAGATTTTAGTAACTTCACTCTTGTAAATTCGCGCTTCTTCAAATCAGCAAGTGCGCACCTCCTCAATAACATTCAGCTTCAGCAACTTCAGATTTTAACTTCAGCAACCTTCTTTCAAATCGAATTTCTCACTTGTATTGCAACTTCAAATCCTTCAAAGCAAAATCGAACTTCCCTGCATTGCAGCTTCAACAACTTGCTTCAACAAATTTCGACTTTAGCAACACTTCAGCCTCAGCAAAATTTCGAACTTCTCAAGCTTCAGTCTTCAGCAACTCACTGCAATATCAAACTCAGAGCAAATCGAATTTGCTTCAGCTGTGAAAAAGAAGTGAATAACCTCTCAATTTTATAGAAAAAATCGAATTCTAGAAGGAGCTAAGTATAGCTAGTGCATTAAATCTCCACTACTCCACTTCAAGAATTCGAAATTTCCCTCTCTGGTATTTTTGACACTTGTCTCTCGACGTCAGGAATCTTATTCTTCTAGAAGTTCAACTTTGACTGGCATCTTTTAATTTACTTTCGAAAAAATTTAATTTAAATTCATCTTTGAAAATTTACCAGCTGGAGCTCTGTCTTGTAAATTTTAAATTTCAATCACCTCTGACGTTCTGGAAAATTCATCTATGAAGAATTCAATCAAAATCATCCAGGTAATTTACTTTAAATTCATCGTCGAAGCATTTTCCTTTCAAAAACCATTTTTATTCAAATTTGCCTTAGAAAATTTTAAAATTTTCCTTAGGAAAATTCATAACTCGAGCATCGATTAAATTCTTCATGCTGAAGGCCCTGGCGAAGTGCGGAAGACATGGAAATCCATTTCTCATCGAAGATCATCAGTACCCAGAAGAAAATTTTCTCCAGAATTTGTCGAATCCATGGGTACTCAACGAACGGGTTCATTTAAATTTTTAAAATTTTGAACCTTAGAAAAAATAATCCTTTTAATTTTAAATCCGTTCTTCACATCTGTGATTGCATTGTGTTGCTCTGACTCGAATTTTTTTTTAAATTCATCCTGCATTGCCAGCATCTTCTAACTTCATCTTCGACAAATTTTTACTCATCTCAGGAAATTTCATCATCTTGCAAGTCTAGGCGTATTTTCTTAAGGAAGAAAATATTTTGCCTTAGATAAAATTTTAAATCACTTTGCATTTTTTGGAAATTCCTCTTCAACTTCGTTCACCTTGCCCGTGAGGAAAATTTTATCTCATCAATTCATTTGCCAATGGTGGAAATTTTTATCAACTTCACTTGGAAAATCTTCCTGAAGGCACATCATACTTAGCATGCTTTATTTTTATATAACCTTACTTACCTTAGGCGCATATCATACTTCATGAGGAACATTCAACGCGCCTAGCATATTTCATTTTCCACTCACCACCCTACGCACACTTTAGGCGCATTTGGCACTTGAGGAAGGATAATAACCACGCCTAGGAATATTTCACTTCACCTTTACTCACCTCAACTTAGGCGCATATTAGCATGTGTGAAGGATTAATGTTTACCACGCCTTCTTGTGACCTTTCATCTCCCTCATTTTGTCTTCACATGGCCCTTTTTGGGCGCATTTTGGCATGGGTGAAGGACGAGTTTCTAACTTAGAAACTTTTGGGATTTGCTTTGACTTGTTGACCATAACTTGGGCGCATTTTTCATGTAGAGGAGGATGAAAACTTTCAACGCCTACAACAAGTGACTCTTCAACTTCTTTGTTTTGTCCTTACATGGCCTCTTTTGGGCGCATTTGAGCCTAGGAGGAGGATGAAAATTGTTGACTCCTTTGACTTCTTTCATTTTGGGCACATTTGAGCATATGTGCAGGATGGGTGCATTTAGGGGGCGGTGGAGGATATTTTCTTGCCTTCGAAATTTTTTCTCATCAAACTCTCAAGGTGGGCGCATTTTGATTGGTGAGGAGGATGAAACATGTTGACTTCTTTGACCTTCCTGTTGCATGGGCGCATTTTGCCATAGGAGGTGGACGAGTTTTATACTTAGAAATTTTTTCAAGCATGAGACCTTGCTTCTTCATCAAGCAAGGCGCATTTGGCCATGGGTGAAGGATGAACTCCAGACTTAGAAAATTTTTAGCATCTTGTGCTTGAGGGCGCACTTCACCTGTGGTGGAGGATAAGACTCATGCCTTACCCATTTTTCCTCGTCCTTGCCGGTTCCTGCACGCCTGCTATTTATAGTAAGTCCTTCAATTCTTGCATCTCTGAAGCTCAGATCGTTCTGAAATTTCAAACACTGCATCCTTGCAACCTTGTTACCCTGTTGACACTGCCATTCTGAGTTGACCTGCTAAAAATAGCATATTTCTGAAGGTAGTTTACTATAATTAGTAACTACCTGTTTCTGATACCTCCACAACTCCGTTTGATTTGAAATTTGAATGACGTGCTCCTCACCACGTGACCTGCCTGTTGGCATCAGCGAATGCGGTTGACTTTCTATTTTTAGCCTGTTTCTGGAATGACTTACTATAAATAGTAAGTGCTCCGTTTGCCCTCAAATTTTATCAGCAGATAGCTTGGAAGACGCTGATTGTGGTGGTTTACACCGGTTTTCGAAAATTCTGACTTTTTACCCCTCTTTTTGGGCCCCAAAGCTGGAAACCCTAATTCATCTTGCATGCATATCCAATGATCTCCATTTGTTCTCGTTTCTGTTGCATTGCGATCAGCTCGTGATTCTGAAGTGCTGGGAGGCGGCTGTCGGGATGCACCTACTAAAAATAGCAAGTTCCTTAATAAGTGATCATCTCCGTTTGCATGTCACGTCACTGCGAAGCTCTCGAAAAACCCATAAGGAATATGCAGACATGCAAAGAAAACCTTGACATGCAAACCCTAAACATAGCCTTTGAAGGCTGAACTCTGAAAGTTGTCATCTCATTTTGCATGTTACACCATCGCGAAGGTCTCTGAAAACCCATAAGGAATCTCCAGACATGCGTTGAAAAACTCTGCATCTAAGCCCTGAAATTTGCTCTGGAAGCTGAACTGCTAAAAATAGTAAGTTGTCCGTTTCAGCTCAAATTTTGCACACGAGCAACTTGATATGTTCTGAACGCAGTGTGACTGTTAAAACTTCGAAAGTGTTAAGAAACTGCTCCGAATTGCACACTTACTAAAAATAGTAAGTAGCCGGAATTTGATGAAATTTTGATGAGAGCCCGCTGGAAGCACACTGACCTCAATGTTAATCCTTGTTTTTAATATATTCACTTTGTTCGACCTCAGATTGACCAGAAGGATGGAAACCCTAATTTTCAGACTTGGCCAAATTTTACGTTTAAGCTCACAGACGGGAATGTCCCCGGAAAGGCAGACCAGAAAAGAGACAGACATCGAGAGAGAGACAAAAACCAAAGCCCAAAAGACCAGAATGGAGCAAAAATTAGGGGTCCCCATTTTGAATGGGGCGATGTGTGAAAAGGTCACAACAGATCCCATCACCATAAGCTATCACCTTGTCGTCAATAGGATCTTGGTGAACTTTCTTGGTGAAGGTTACTTCAAATTGGATATCTTTTGGGAGCTAACATTAATCTTTAGTGTTGTGCTGGTTTTTGTGGTGAAAATTTTAAGGAGAAAACTAAGGGGCATATTTCCATAGTTACAAGACTCGCCCAAACTCAGCGAGTACTCGCGAGTCCCGAGGCGAGTGACCCTAAACGAGTCCCAGAGACTCGGCTGCTGAGTACTCGCCGGACTCGGAAGACTCGCCGGACTCGCCGGACTCGTCGGACTCGCCGAGTTTTGTGCTTCAGACTCGGCCATTTTAATTAAATTTTTTTAAAAAAATTGCAATCTTTAATTTACAATTTTTTTAATTAAATGGTACCATGAAGGTTTGTGTGGTTTCGAAGGTTCATTTGTCTTGGTGGCGGGGTCCGGTATCATGCAACCCCTGGGGGCGCTGCCCCCAGACCCCTGCGAAGGGCACTACCCTCATCCTATTGGGGTGTTTCCCCCAAAACCTCATCAAACTATAGGTCTAAGCATGTTATAGGCCAATGATGAATCATGATCATTAAACCTACAAAATACATATCCCCTGTTGTAAATCTTTGCATCTTTTGCAGTCAAAGCCATAATCAAGGATTATCTTGTTCTATACATTAGACAACAAAGCATGCGGTCTTGAAGGCTACAATAAAAATTTAATAATAAATTCCTCACTTGAATATACACACCAATCATTGAGATGCAAGAAAATATCATGGCTACATCATCATCTATGACCTATCTTAGACACTAGCGCATGACTTGTCGTGATGTTGGGATGAGTAATGCAAACTCTTTTGAGCCATAGACTTATATTTTTAATTTTGATATTTGTTTTGATGCCATGGATTTCATATTCCATGAGTTTTGTATACATTTGACAATATTTATATATTTGAATGTGTTATTTCCTTCAGCTAAAATTTGCGTTTATACTTATGTGATCGATGTATGTTTGTGTATGAGATCATAGTAATTTCTATTTGATGATGTTATTGTGTCTTTAAGGTTTATTTATTAAAGGGTGCGTGAAACAAGTGTTAAATCCTTAAAAGTCTCTGAATTTCTTGGGTTTTTCTATTTGCCGAGTCTTTGCCGAGTCTTTGCCGAGTCTGGGCTCCGAGTCCGAGTCCGAGTCAAAAATTGGCTTGCCGAGTCCGAGGCGAGTCCGAGTCTTGTAACTATGCATATTTCATATATTCAAGTGCAAGTCGATATATCAACACCAGTCATGACTAAACAAGAGTGAGTCTTTCAACGAATAAAGTTCAGGTATCATGCAAAGAACCGATACCATTTAGCTACAAACAAGACAATGAAATTCACTGAATTGCTAACCAACGCTTGGTGTTTACAAGAATGAAATTAAGAGCCTTTCGAAACATGAGATTAAACAATTAAAAGACACTCGTGCATGCCTGGAGATGCGATTCAACAGTCCAAGAATTCTCTGGCGTCTTCTCCCAAAAACAGGACGTAAGCTTCAAAATTTTCGGTTCTTCACAATCCCAAGAGGAGAGACAGGAACGACTTCCTTAAGAGCTTGGAAATATTTCTTTCTTTTTCTCGCTCTAGATTGGTAGTGAATGAATTGAAAAGAAATGGCGTTCGCTATGATGTTTGCTAGGATGAATCAAACATAGCAATGAAATCTACAAAGAGGCCGATTGCTAAAGATGAAGAGAGACAGAGAAGTTGAGTAGAATAACGTTTTGTCAAGGTAGCCAAGTGAATGCCAAAATCAAGATTGCCAAAGCCAATGTGATTGCGGAAAAGAACGCAATCTCCTGAAATTCGATGCAAAAGAAGTTAGAGAGAAAAGAGTGAAGCCCCCACGAAAAATTAGAATGCAGTTTGAACAATAGAGATCATTATGAGGTGAAAGCCCCTGAGAAAGAAAGCCCAGACCTTCTATAATTTTCCGAAAGGAGTTTGTATGTTTTCTTTCTTGAGTGTTTCAAACAAGAAGAGAGGCCAGGGTGGCAGAGGCTACCGCCACATAATCATAAACAAATCTTGCCTCATCACCAAACCAAGACAAAAAAAGATATTCAAATGTTTGGATAATTATTTAATTTCATTTTTCACTACACAATGTGTTTATGAGCAAGATATATTCGACTTAAAAAGGAGAACGATGATACACAATCTAAGTTGATTGTTTTTCTTATAATTTAATTAAGTGATAAACAACCAAGGTTACGACTTCAATATTGCTATCTTGCACCGACTCAAGGCTTGGTGATATTTTGATCTTTTATTAACTACAATCTCTCCTTGATGATATTTCCCTTTCCCTCGGGTGTTGACGATCCTGCAACCACTTGACAAAGGAATAGGGTTAGACCGTTCTCGTTATCATTAACAAAATGAACACTCTTCAACACTTTCACTATGAACATATATAAAGAAATTATCCATAATTATAGTTATAACCAATAAATTAAAAAATTCTTTCCCAATTTCACATTCTCATGAAAGGTAGTTAATCACAACGAACATAACAATCATAATTACATTGCTATAATCTTGTTCAAGACAAAAGGGATGTAACACTATCCCAATTTGATCACACGCATAGTTTGATTGAAGAACTCTACTAGAAGGCTCATATTGAAGAGAGACTGAAAGGAGTTATGGATGAAGCTACTCTCCCTAAGTTGCAATTTGTTAAAGATTCTTTGGAGACATTAAAATCAGCATACATACATTTAACTAGAGATCGAGATTATGTCTTTGAAATTGCAAAGAAGACCACAGATGCTTTCCAGGAAAAGGAGAGACAGGTAGATGAGCTTACTCTTGAGCTTGAGTCAACAAAAGAAATGTTAGAAAACACTCAAGTGGCATTAATGGAGGTAGAAGAGCAGCTAGTTGATTTTGAACTTTTCAAAGAACAAGAGAATAAACAAAGAGTTGAAGAAATCAAACAGGTAATTGAAAAGCTTGATAGTCTTCAAGAAGAGTTTGACTTGGGAAATGTCCCACAAAGTTTAGAAGTTGCATGTGCAGATTTGGATCAGCAAGATGGAAGTGAGCAAGAGGAAAGGGATAACTTCCAAGTTTTTGACAATCCTCTCTTTGAATTGAGTGCAGAAGAAACTTATGATAACCCTCTCTTTGCAATGAACAATAAAACATGTGGTGAAGTGACCAAGCATGAGACTGAGTATGATTTCCAGCGTACTGATGATAAGATATCAAACCATGAGGACATGTCACACTTGGTGAGGGAGTGGCAATCTTCTGAGGTTGCTTGATAATGAACGCATAAGTGGGTTCGAGGATCAAGTCTCCACTTGGATAGTGTTGAATCAGGATATTTTCAATGTCCTTGACATCAAGATGTTAACAAAACAAGTCTTAGTAGCTGCTGGTAATTTCATGACAACAGCAAGGAGTGAAGAATTCAGACTTGTTACTCAGGAGGAAGGGGAGAAAGAAGAACCAAAACAGATTTTTACGTCCTTGACAATCCATTCCTTGGGTGGAGTGATGTTTTGGCTCATACTAGTCCATTTTTGGAGTTGGGATTGAAGACAACATTTGTTCCATACTCCACAGATGTGAATGCTTTCATGGTTAGGTTTTAGGGGTTCACTAAAGGAGACACTAATTCCTTGAGAGTGCATTTGGTTTTGATGGAAACTTGGAGACGTGTTGTGTACTTTTTCCTGTGTGTTGGGGATCATTCTTGGTTGGGTATCCTTTTTTGGCATCCTCGGCATGGTATGATAAAGCTTATTGGGTATGGTTGAAGGAATTCTTGGAGGGATAAGGATCAAAATTTCAGACTTAGTGGTGCTGCTAACTTCCTAACCAGCCATCTAGTGGTCCCATTTGTACATCAACAAATGGATTGGAAAGAAATTTCAAGTGTGGATTTGAGAGATGAACAGACGGTTACTCTTGGGAGTGATCTTTGCTTAGATAGGGGCAGATTTTGAGACACAAGCTTGCTGATTTGGGGCAGACCAGCCACCTTACATGGGTAGTTACTCTCGTTCAAGAGAGTTGGTTCATCATCTCTTGTCGAATAGGTGGAAGATATCAGTTGGAGATTTCTTGGGTGTGTTTTCCTGCCACTTACGAGATGATTGAGTGCGACAGGATGCTCATTTCACATCATCATACATGGGAATTCTTATGGCACTACTATTATTCCCTGTGTAGAGTGCATTGTATTTCGTTGATCCCAACCTTAGATAGCAGTTATTATTGGTTTCTTCAAACCTCTCCTACTTTTCGAGTTCATCTCATGGAGGTTTGTGATGCAAATTTTGATAGCTTTTTCACAATTTTGGTCCGGGACAGCAAACCCCCACATGCTTTGGTTCCTCATACAGAGGGTCTTGGAGTGGGAATTGTAGGAGTTTTCAAAAGTCTCCATGGTTGCATCAAAATATTTCAGACGAGGCATAGTAAATTCATATGGAGTTATGAGGATGATTTTGTTGAGTTATTGCAAAGGATTGTTTCCCTCTTTGCAAGGAGATTTGGAGAAGTCACTTATGCAGTTGTGGCTTTGTTAGATACCATATGGAGATTTGCTGAAGAGTTTGATTTTGAGTTTGGTAGATTTTTTTTCCTATCGCCCAGGTTTATGATAGACTGTGGCATTGTTGGTATTGATCACTCAGAGTCTTTTGGACATGAGATGCTGCATGGAATTAATTCCGGTTCTTCCAGTCTCTTTAGTTTGAGTTCCATGGATGATAACATTTTGGGGTTACAGGGGAGGTCAGCGCAATTTTGGCATGATGGTTTCACTTATGTGATCAAAGTGGTGCAACATCGACATGGTAGGTCCTTCATGAGACGAACATGAGACCTTGGGATTCTACTTGTTTTGGTGCGGATCAGTTTAAATATTTTTGGAGTTGTGGTGGTATTGCTTGAGGGCAAGCAATATTGGGAAGGGTGGACTATAATGCCCCCATTTTTAGCACTTTACTTCCTAGTAACTATTGGCCTATTTCTAGATACCTGTAGGCAAGTCAGAGGCAAAATTAGGGTTTCTAGCTGTTTGGAGGTATCTTTTGTGGATTCAAGGGTTTGCATGTCAGAGTTTTGCAGTTTGGTTTATGGATTCCTTCTAGGTCTTTAAAGAGTTTCATAGGGATGTGACATGCATTTTAGGGATGTGACATGCATTTCAATTAGGGTTTTGCATGCAGGATTGGTTTTTGGATTCTTTTTGGGTTTTCAGAGAGCTTTGTAGTGGTATGACATGCATTTGCATTTGTCAACTTTTTTCAGACTTACTATTTTTAGTAAGTTGTGACGGCTGCATAGTTTGTGCTCAAAATGCATTTGGAGTCACTATTTTTAGCAGTATGCTATTTATAGTAAGTGCTATTTTTAGCAGTTTAGTTTGGGGGTTTTCGAAGGGGTTTCTATTTATAGCAGTGGCCGGTCTTGATGTTGCTATCTTTAGTTGGTCACAGTTTTCCTCGTTGGTCTTTAGTTTTGCTCAGTTTGGGGTGTTTGGCGTATACTTACTATTTATGGCAATGCTATTTTTAGTAAATCACCTTTGGGGAAGTTGGTCTCCGGCCCGTGTACTTGCAGCAACATTATTATCCAGTTTTAGTTGGAGAGCCTAAGGTTGCAGTTTAATATTTGCTTGTTTGACCACTTAAGTGATTTTATAAAGTCAAATTATAAAATTAAATTATAAACTTATATTAAGGGGAAAAGTGGTCATTGAGGAGTACATTGTGCCTAATGAAACAACTTTAAGTTGTTTTTAAAAAGCTTATTGAATATTTTATTGCCTCTTAGAGTTGTATGCCATAGGGAGGAGGAAGAAGACATTTTAAAATGTTAAAATATTTCATTATGGAGAAGACGTTGGGTTTTAGGGAGAAATTAAGTGCCTTTTTGAAGTCCATTCGCCCTAAGTCTTATATTTTTGAAGTTGGCTCTCATTTTTATTCATTCATGCTTGGACGACTTAGTGCAATGCTATCGGAATTTCTTCTGGTTGCCTGGGCTGCGTTGTGAGGATGAAATCCCTCCATCGTATTGGCTGGTTTCGGTGGTGAAATATCCACCTTAATCAGATATTGGTGTTTATTATCAGTTGAGATCACAAGAGCTTCATGGGTTCGATTTGGGTGAAGAAATGATGAAGATTTTCCAGTATTTTTAGGTGTTTTGGTGTGCTTTCTATTGCTCTCAGTTTTGGGTGTTGTTATTGTGGTTTTGGAGTGATTTTATTTAGTTTCTGGGTGATTGCAAAAATGGACCTGAACATGGTTGTTGGCTCATAGCTCAGTTTTGATTGGAGACGTCGTTCTGGGTATTGATTCCCTGTAAGCCCCTATTCAAGGGGATTCCAAAGAATATTCATTTGTAATTTTTGAAGCTGTTTTGGAATTTATAGAGGAGATCAACCTCTCTTTAAGGGATGCCAACTTGCTGCCATCAAACCCTCTTTGTGACCTGCTCAAGGTGTTTTTGGGACGCTGGTCTATTGAAGCTTAGAAAGGAGGCTTGGACGTTGGGAGAACAAGGGTTTTGCTTACCATTTGCTGGTGTTGTTGCATCTATCAAAGTCTCTTATTGCTGTGGTCACAATTTAGCCAGTTCTGATATATTCAATGTATTATTCTGATATTGAACAGAAAATGGAAGTTTATGATGTTTGTTTCAATCTCCAATGAATGGTTTTAGTTTCTAATGTTTACTTTCATTTGCAACTTCTCTATATGTTATATTCTTCCGCAAATGCATTGAAAAAACCAATCATAAATACATCACTGAGCAAGAAACCAGCAAACAGAAGATTCCAAAAAAAAACAGGAGTGCTATCTTACAAAATACTATTGCCTGTATTTTCTGTACATAAATATTTGTGCCACAAGCAGGCAAATTTCTGTACATACTCAGATGCAATATTTACATATATTCTTTGGGGCTCAAAATTTGGGAATTCCAGTAAATATCTCAAGTGAATTCTTGTGCAGCCTAGATTACAACTAGACAGTCTGGAAGGATTTCTTCTACTTATTAATTCAGTAAAACAAATAATTTTTGAACTTGGAAAGTGAATTCCTTTTGTCCAATCTAGCAATATAATTGCAGTATCTAACATATTTTGTGTTTGTTCATACAGGACCTTATGCAGTGGTAATGGCCCCAACAAGAGAACTTGCTCAACAAATAGAAGAAGAGACTATTAAATTTGCCCATTATCTGGTAAGAAAAATGTTATGGTTTTCTTGATAAATTTATTATTTCATTTGCCTACATTTGCATGAAAATTTATGACCATTTTGCAGCAAAGTATTCACATCAAATCTCAAAGTGCTAGTAGACTGAAGAGAAAACAATATTAAATTTTAAAATGTCTCTTTGTATAACATATTTATCAATTGATTGAAATGGGAAAGAGGGTTATTTATTTTCTAGCCTATACTAGTAAACTATAGCATTGCCTCATAGCATTTAGATTTTTCTTGTAAATAAGCAAAGGTACAGATTTCTTCTGTTTTGAGCGCCGTCATCATACCAGACAGGAAAAATACAAATCGGCTCTATGGTTCTGGAAAATACACCTTGGTTTTAAATGGGAAAACACAGAATAAATGTGAAAAACCACTATTTTTTACGCTAAGCAAAGATGGGGACGAAAGTGGAGTTTTGTTTTGTGATGATTATTTGGCTTTGCACAAAATAAATTGATTCCCCTCATAGATGGGATTGGAGGTGCCAAATTTTTGTTGTGGTGTGTAATTATTTGGCTTTGTTCTTTCACGAGCATCAGACATGGTGGATTAGCCTATAACATCAACCCTCGTAGGCTAATGGTTCTGGATAGAGGGTCACTTGAATGGGCACTTGGTCGTGAATTTGCAGTAATGATATCTGGAGAATGGTGACGGGGTGAATTTGTGCATTTGGCGTGATAATTGTGCTTAAAATTATGATCTCCACCTTTTATTTCACCTTCTCTGGCTTAGGGACCATGTGTTTATTATTTAAAGGGGTCACTTTATATTTTTCAGTTACTATTCATACTAAAGTGAAAAAAGAACATAACTTAAGTGAATAGTGCCATTTTAATGAATAGTGATTTCAATGTGAAATTATAAAAGAAAGAGGAGAAGTTCGACCCCCTCATGTTATTGAGTTATTTTGTTGCTTGAGCTTTGAGGGTTGGAGATTGTGGAAGAGGGAAACTAGGGTTTCCTGATTTCAGCAGTGGGTAAGCTTGGTGGGGCTTTGTTCTTCGTTTTTCAAGCTTCTTGATGGTGTGAAATACCACCTTAAAGTTGCAGATCAGAATTTGCATGCTTCATTTGGAGTCGTATATTGCTGTTTGCAAGTGATTAGAGCGATCTTTTGGAAAGGATTTTGCTGCCATAGACTCCATTGCTTCTACGAAGGAGCTGTTCGCATTTTAGAAAGTTTTTGGAATTGATTTTTGCACCTACAGCCAGCCGCCATTTCATGAGGGTTTCAATCAGCATAAAGAAAAAAAATGCCTTCTTATAATGGCTGCAATTAGTTCAAAAAGGGGCGCCGTTACCCTAAGAAGACTTCCAATCCAGATTTCGATGGGAGAAGTTTGTATTTCATGTTGTGTGAGCAATTTACTTGGGGCGGGTACTGTAGCAAAGCACTATTCACAATGCTGTTTGGCTGTAAGTTAAAGTTGGGTTTAAGATATATGTAGCTATGAATCTGATGTAAGTTGTATGTTGAATGCTTCTTATTTTGTAATGAAGAAATCATATTTGGCCGCTAAATTGAGCAATATACTCAAGGTTGTTCAGTAGCTTAGTTAATTTGAAGTTTCCATTGTATGTATATGCTTGTTGTTACCACTTTAACATCATTTGCAAGCAAACTACAAACTGAAACAAGAACACAGCACGGGAAAACAGAAAATCAGACCTACAAACATAGTGAAAACAAATCAGTGGAGTGTCGGACCACTACATGGTGACAGAGATATAGATGAAGATTCAAACCTACACTTAAAATAATTTCAAAGATGAATATTGGTAGGAGATAGTCCTCTGTGAAGGATAGAATGAGCTAAAGCTACCACAAGTGAAATGCAGCACATAGAGCCAACCTGCAGCACATCCAAAAGACATCACAAAGACAAGAGACATGTCTCCCTACAATTGTATCCAAATAGAAGTAGAAGATAGGATAGAAAAGTAGACAAGAAGAAGGAAAAGATAAGGAGATAGGATATTATGATAAGAGAAAGACAGTAATGGGATATTGTATCAGAGACCCATATATATTGAATAAATAACTATTATGTATACCGCATAATGAGATCCTGGGTATTTGATGAAGTGTGGATGATGTTATGCATGTAAATGTGTGTATTCATTTAATTTTGTTCGTCTCATCTTGCCACATCCTTCTGTATCCTACTACATGATCCCTGAACCTTCCCTTACTACTCTTATTGAGGTATAAATACAACTTTCAAGAGACTAAAGCTTAGATCTTTGGTCTGCACCCAATTCTTGCCAACTATTGTTTCTTTGCAAGGACCTTGTTAGAGTAACAAGGAAAGGCCAAAACAAAGAATATATCTTTTGCAATGGTAAAGAATCCAAGTATTAAAGATTACAGTTAAGAAGGAACAACTTTTTATGGTTTGCGGTAGGATCCTCTAGGTTCTAGCCTTGTAAGAGGAGGTTAGGCACATTGGGAATGATGAATAGAAAGCAGGGAGGGGATCTTGGAAAGGGATTTCGAAGAGGTGCAAATGCTAAGGCAGGTCTAGCTTGAGCCAGTGGGGATGGATGAAAAGGATTAATGAAATACCAAATTAAAAACAGCCAAGGCCAAAGGAAGCAACAAGAGACAAATAGAGATTTTGAGCAAATTAAGATGGCAATTGTAATGAGCATTGAGGAGAAGAGTTTGAAAAAAATCTAGGAAAGAGAGGAAAGGTATAGGAGGGTTTAGAGAGCTAGGGAGACCTTGTTAAAGTGTTATGAGGGCTGCTGCAGAAGTTTTGGAAAGTCCCAAAAGGGAGGACAGATAGTACAACTGACATATGATGATACAACAAAGAGCCTGATTACCCAAGTAAGATAAGCCAAAGTTAACATAATGGGAATGGCATAATAGTTAAAGGATTATGATGAGTTTAAAGAGTTAGCAACGGAAGGACTTGGAAGTAGTAGTGCTTAGTCACGGTATGGAAACAAGGGTGCTTCTTTAATAGAATTTCTGACTTGACAACCATTTTTTGGAATCAATCTATCAAACCTTGAGGTTACCATAAATGAAGGGTTTGAGGGTTTAATAACCCCAATTTCAAAACTAAAGCCTATAGATTTTATAATAAGGATTATTTGGATGATGCAGTCAACATGAGTGTGAGATTAATGAAGGAAGGAGGATATTAGGAGAAGATGAAAATAGAGGATGATGACGGTGCTATGCTCAATGAATTTAGTGAGTCATTGTGGGAAAAGGAAGAGAAAAAGAAAAAAGAGTTTGTGAGTGATTGCAAAGAGATTTTGGAGCAGGAATTCTTTGAGATTCAATTATCAAGGGATAAGAGCAGAAATAGGAAACTTGTGAATCAAGAAAATTGCAACAAAATGGCTAAAGTATTTGAGGAAATGAAACCTAAGGATCTAAGGGAAAGAAAAGAAAATTTGCCAATCAATGAATGAGAAACCTCTAATAACAGTGACAAATCTGAGATACCTATCATACATACTATGGACTAGATTAGGATTCATTTGCTAATTTTTGGAAAGCACACTAACGGATCCTTTAAACATATTTTTGTCCTAGGATGTTGTTGGCAAATAAACAACACAAGATCCAATCAAGCCAAACTTTATGATTTTGTTGGAACACTTAAAGACAATGCCCTATACTGGTACATGAAGAGATGTCCAAAACATGACAAGGAGTGGCATGATGTAAAAGATTATTTTCGTTGTAACTTTGAGTCACTAGATGTAATGTCCCTTTTTGGCACCTAGCCAATTCGTGCACATTTAGCTAGTTTCCAAGTCCTTTAGAGGCTAACTGGTTAGTTAGGGAGAACTCCAACATTCTTGGAGAAACATTTGAGTAGTCTTGCAAATAAATTGTTCTTGGGTTTGAGTTCAGTTGGTTAATTGGAGCCCTTAGATGCTTTCAGAGTCGATTTCCAACCTTTCGGCTGCTCTCCAAACTTCTTGGAGGAGCAGACTATTTTTAGAAAGTCACCAAAAGTTGATTTCAATAATCTTTCTACTGCTTCAGTTTCATCAGGGTGTCAGAATTGGATTTCGATGACGTTGTAGTACTTTTCGTAACTTGGTGAGTTATTATGTTATTTAATTAATATTTCACCAATGTTGTCTAATGTTGAGAAATAATTAAATGACAACTTAGCGTAATAGCTCGTTGGAAAGGTGATTAAATGTTTACACATAATAAATTATTTAATTTAAAGCAAAAAGTGTTTTTTTTCGAAAAAAGTAAAAAAGTACTTTTTTGAAAAAGCAGCGATAAAGAAAAAACGCTCTTTCAAAAAAGCAACTAAAAGTGTTTTTTCGAAAAAACACTGAAAAAAGCTATAAAGGGGGTGTTGGGGGCTCATTTAGACATGTTGAAGATTACACATATTGTTATGCTGCCAGATTGAACCTACACGTTCTTTCAAATTTGAGGATGAAAACCCTCATTTGAGAAAAGCATTGAAAAAAGCTATAAAGGGGGTGTTGGGGGCTCATTTAGTCATGTTGAAGATTACACATATTGTTATGCTGCCAGATTGAACCTGCACGTTCTTTCAAATTTGAGGACGAAAACCCTCATTTGATTCTTAGTTTCAGATTTGAAAGATAATCCCTAGCTAGTGGAGTGGTTCTATTCTTGAATCACATTGTGCTTCAACAAAGTTCTAGTTCCAGGGTTTTAAAAAGAAGATAATTCAAAGTATTTTGATTTCAGAGTTTGGGATTTATGTTTTGGTGAATGTTTGCAAAGATTTTGGGTGCATGTGGGATTGATTTGGTGAAGTTTTCTGAGTTTATATCTTGCTGTCCAGACTGTAACAGCAGGGTTTCAGACCTCTTTCAGACCTGTACCAGCCATCTATTTGCTAATCTTTGAGCTTGCACTCATTGCCGGTGTGTGTGGGAGTGATTTATGAAGTTTTCTAAATTTATATTTTGCTGTCCAGATTGTAACAGTAGGGTTTCAGACCTCTTTCAGACCTACACCAGCCATCTATTTGCCAATCTTGAGGTATATTTGTTAATTCTATGATGGGTGGTTAGTTCTTTGATGTTGTGATACATGTGGGGATGTTCTATCAATTTCTTTCATGACCATACTTGTAACAACAAATGCATATCTTGAATTTAGAAGTTTCAAATGAGCTATCATTGTAGCATTGAGTGGTAGTACCACTAGTGAGTTGCTCTTGGTATTTTGTTGTTACTCACCTCATTGCATAAGTGGCTTATGTGACTCACCCCACTCCATAAGTGGCTCTTGTTGCTCACCCCACTGAATAAATGGTCCTTTGCTACTCACTCACCACTGAAAAGTGGAAGAGTTGCTTATTTTTTGTGTATTCACTCACCATTGGAAAGTGATAGAGTTGGCTTTACATTTCCTTTATCGTATAAGCTTTCCCACTGAAAAGTGGAAGTGCTAAGCTAACCCCCATTGGATAAGTGGATATTATTTCCAGCTGATTTATTTCAAGTCTAATTGTAATCCTATACATTGTATGGTTTTACTTCACCCACAATGGGAACTTGGTGATCAAAAAGTGGAAAGGAAGTTGCTTGGCATTTCATTTTGTTTTGAACTAACAAGTTTTAAAAAAAATCTAAGGGTGCATATTATAGTGAACTAACAATACTTGATGACCATGTTTAGTAGTTCATCCAAAATATAAGGTAAGAGTAGGGACATACACATCTGCTCATGATAACAAATAGTGGAACTCACCTCACTATGCTTTTGAACTTTATCCAAGGATAGGGAGAAACACATTGTTGTACCCAAACCAAATTTTTTGCTTCATTAAGGCATTTTGCTTATAAGAGTCTAAACCTTGTTAAAATGATGACAAAATACAGTTTTTGGGCAAGTCAAGTATGGACTTTGGTTAGTGTCATGTCAGTCATCAACAACAATTGGTCAGTACTTGGAGGTCAGAACCTGAATTTGGGACTCAAAGCAGGATATGTTATGATGGAGAAGTGCTTCATGACAATTTTATACCCCTACAAGGTCAATTCAGTGGCCAGAAAAGTGTTTATGGAGAAAAAAGTAGATGAAGACATTTTGCAGAAAGTAGATTTAAACCCTTGTAGCCCAGGGGCGCCCTTCTTTTTGAAGGCTCAGATTGAGTTGCATGTGCTTGCAGATATGTTCAATCTCCTTCAGAATTAGTCCAGTTTTTCGACGAGCTATCAAGCGAAGTCATTCGAAGTGGAGAACTCTGACAATTGAAGTCAAAAGCTGAAGGTATGAAGAGGTTGCATGTCACAGAGGACTATCAAATTTCGGTTTCTGCGCCCTTGTAGCCCAAGGGCGCCCTTGAATTTGACCCCTCAGATGGATAAATCTGCAAATTATGTTTCTCAAGGATCTTTTCTATCTCAGTTCAGCTTCGCAACGCACCAGTTCACTAGATGATCCAACATTCTGAGTGATCGTGACGAGGTTCTATCGAGCACGTAAACCAGAGGGTGGAAAAATGTAGAAATACACACCTGTACCTCTATAGGCTAGGGGCGCCCGGCCTTTATGCCTGTCAGATGGGGTCGTTTGCAATCACAGTCTTCATGAGACTTGTGTGGAATTACTCCAGCTATCCAATAGGCCTAGCTGTCAGCCTTTGGGATTTGGCAAACGCTCATACATGCGAGGTTTGCGTAGAACGTTGATAAGTGAAGACAGTCGGAAAATGACTAAGTATAGAGTGTACATTTCACCTTGAAAAAGGCGCCCTTCTCTTTGAGGTCTTAGAAGCAGTTTTCTTGCTTTGTCGCCTCCAAAGACATCTCTCGTAAGTTGTTCTAGCTACGCGATGAGACTGATGATGCATGAGTCGGAGTACTCCAGCTCTCGGTGTTAGGGGTCAAACTAGGGTATTAGGTTGAAAGTTACACTTTTGACAAAATGGTGTTTGAGCCTTCATAGGCTAGGGGCGCCCTTGTTTTTGGGGTCCTTAATGCAGCTTTCAGGTGCCTTACAGTCATTGGATGCAGAATACTTCCAGTCATGCAATGAGCCTATCATCCAGTCTGTGAGGTTCATCGTTCACCATCAACGACAGTTTGAAGCGTCAAATGGCAGAATGGAGAGATGGCTAAGTCTGGTGACCTTGCATCAATTTAATCAGATGCACCTAATTTTGAGGTGTCAAACGTTGATTTTAGCAGTTGCGGCTCCCAATAGACATTTCATCCTTGCTCTGCAGGCTTCGTAGTGGATATCTCAGCTTGGTCTCAGCATCACTCAGTCATCCAAAAATCAGTGTTGAACATGGTCAACTGTAACTTTGTAGTTAGCTATCAAGTAGGAAGTTAGCGAAAAATCTCATAACTTGTGCAAATGGACCCCTGGAGGGTCAAATGAAGAATTTTTAGAATCAGTGGATTTTGCCAAGTGCATCCAGATGCTGAGATTTTTGTTAACTTATTAAAATAATATTTAATTTAGTTTTTGCATGCAAAGCATTAAAATGGCGATTTTCTTCAATAATTAAATATTGACGCCTCTTTAATGTTAAATTACAAATTTGCATGTAATGGTAACTGAATATTTTAATATTATTTTATCTGCGAGACTCCAAGTTAGTGTCAGTCGAACTGGAGGGGGTCTGATCAAAAGACTTCTTTTGTTAGTCAAGGTTTATTCTTGTAGTTGGCGCCATTAAGCAAAGAATTCTTCCATTTATTCAAGATGGCGTCCATTCTTCTCTCACATAGTTGAAGACCAAAGCGAATTTTCTCACTTGTGTGGGTGAATTCTTTAGCATTCAACATTCGAAGGCACTACAGAGATTGTTCTCAGATTTCCTTGTAGGTACAGGTCCACATTCATCAACAGATATCAAGACAAGATGGCGATTTTAGTAGAAGAAAAGCATTAAAAACTTCTATCGTTTGTCTTAAATTCTTCTATTTCTCGTCTTAATTTCTTTCGCATGCTCGAGAATTCGGTGACTTTTGACAAAACAAATCATCTTGGTTGGTTCAGCATAGCTTCCTCTACAAAACCCATGTGCTAGAATTTTTCATGAAAATTTACTCCAGAGCATCAATTCTCGAGGCTTTGATTTCTCAACTAAAATTCCTTTGCATGGTGGAGTAAAAGTTGATATTTTTTCGAATCTGACATTGTGGGTTGTCTTAGAATCATCTTTTGGACAAAACCCATATTTCAGATTTTCTCAGAAAAATTGCCCCTCGCAGCCCCTGCTGCCCCCAGTTGCTTTTTCGGAAAAAGCTCTTGCATGTCAAGCTAAACGACACTTTTTCACAATTATGGTCTTGTGGGTTGACTTAGAAACATTTTCTGGATAAAACCCACGTCCTGGAATTTTTGATGATAATTGCCCTTCGACGGGCTATTTTTAGCCTCAATAGGTGACATTTTGCTTTTCGGAGAAAGTTGTCAGAACATAGCCATGTTTACAGTCAACAGGTGAATTTCTTAGAGTGCAGTTCACGCAAATTGAATTCAAGACCAAATTGGTCTCAATTCATGATTTCATCAGAAAAGCTGACACCAATTTGTATCAAGTGCATCTGAAGGATTGACAGGCATAGACACTCAAAGTCCGCCTCGTATAGTTGATAGCCTTCCAAGGCCTGTTTAGAGGGTTGATATTGTTGGAATTCTACGTGTGCGACAAGTTTGCATTTCTCACAACCAGAGGGTTCGCAGTTGAACTTCGCGGTTTCATCATGCAACACTCTTCCATAGAGAAAGACGTGAAAAATGTGAGAAGTGTCAAAAGTGTAAAGTTGTAGAAGAGACAGTGGCCATCACTTTAGTTATGAAGCCGCCAAAGTTACCAGTCAGTGAAATGTTGGTTTGAGTGTGCAAGGATTTCTAGGATTGCTTGAATTGCTGACAAGTAGTGAATTGATAGTTAAGACATGTGATGATCTCCAGATGGTGATGCAGTCAACAACCTTGTGAAGAGGTTACTTGCTCGAGATCATGGCCAATAGACTTTAGATCCCACCTCTCAAGATAAACATTAAACACAGGAGTTAAATTTGGCGTTACCTTTACAAGTTAACTCATTGCACATCTCATGCATGTCTATTTTGGGATTATCTATGTACACTTGGAGTTACATTTAGGGTTTTTGTTAACTAATGGTAGTGTTCTAGTTAACTTGCTTTCAATAAGGACGTGCATGCTTGCACATTGTCCATTTAGATTAATTGTACCGGTTAACTGATGGTAGCTTTCTAGTTAACTATATAGTTTGCTTTATTAGGGTTTAGCAATAATCTTGCATGCATTGCAAGACTGTAGTTGACTCAAGGTGATTTTAGGGTTCCCTACACCTTTTGATGTCTATAAATAAGAGCTTTTGCTCATTTGTAAATAACTTTTGCACGAGAGAGTAATATATGCTGTGCCCACCTTGCCTGTAATATTGCTTATTCTGTATCTGTTCGCGAGTATTTATTATAATGATGAATTGTTATGCCACTCGGGTTTCATGCAATTATTATGGTGAATGCTTATCTTAGATATAGTGGCTAGTTCGATCGTAAATTGTATGCATGTTTCGTCTCTGCAATTTACCGTCCTAGTTGGCTATCCTTTGTGTTGCATTTCTAATAAGCCTATTCAGATTGAGCAAATAGTTGTGCCCACCTTGCCTTCAAGTTGAGAATTTGTACTTAAAGCTTATCATATGATGTGTGTGATAATAAACCTATTCAGACAAGCAAATAGTTGTGCCCACCTTGCCTTCACGTTGTGAATTTGTACCTGGTTTATCATGTAAGCTCATTCCCGCTCCGTTTCCTCATGCTCTGATTTCTTGAGGGGATTGGATAGTTTAAGTTATTTAGTTTTGAGTTGTAGTTAAGTCCTGTGAAACCAAAAAATCCTTGGCTGCAATGTTCGAAGTTTATTGCAAACCTTGTGCCTCTTTCAGCTGAGACAAAAAGACAGGAATTAGTTTAGGTTACTTTTTCAAGCATTTTGTCTGCACAACGAGGGAGCTTCCCCTCCTAATTTGAAGAGCACTCATCACGTAGTGTGCATAGCTGTCCGTATCCACTTGCACTCTAGAGGTGTTAGTTGTTACGCCAACACAATCTACCCATGGAGTCAAGGATAGGGACTAACACATCTATCCATGGTCATACAACAAGTTTGGATAGGGACAAATACATCTATCCAACATCGAAGTTATGAATAGGGACACACACGTCTGCTCACTACAATTATGATTGGTGACACACTTTCAATCATAATCACCAACTTTTGTGATTGGGGACAAATACTTCCAATCACTTTTAATCAACAAATGTGATTGGTGACAAGCACATCCAATCACTTTTAATCAACAAATTTTGATTGGGGACAAACATATCCAATCACAACATACAAAGCTTGAGAACCAAGTCCTTGTTGCGTATGCAACCACCATTATAGATCTCTACCACTCTAATCACAAATGATATGAGACAGTTACCGTTGCCACTTGGAATCCGATCTTGCCTTTGATTATGTTGGGACAAATAGTTTTGTCACTAAAACAATTTAATAACCTCATCGCTAGTCACTGATGAAAGGTCGTTGAATGTCCTCCAGCCTCATGTGCCTCCATCCTCTAGTAGTTTTGCTACTTAGAAAATTTGGCATTGAGCCTCAGTTTTAGAATGCCCCCCCTTAAGATGGATGTTGTGTACATGCGATAGTGTGTCCAATTACAATTGAGACAATTTTTATTTTTATTACTTTTCAACACTGTTTAAATTTTGAGAAACATACATTTGATGAAGCTAAATTGAAAATAACGAGACAATAAATAACCTACTACTATGAAACTATTAAAACTTAAGCTTAATCTAAAAGCTATCATACTTAGCATCAATAACAATGACAACAAATGGCGTGCTTGGACTAAGAAGCGCTTGCACATGGTAAAGCTCATCTTGCATACACACATCTACATGGGAGAGCAAAGTATTTAACAACATGGAATGCTGAACCATGAAGCTGCCATGACCATAGTTTACATACTCTCCGATTACTCTTAGAGTCGCTGAGTAATCTCCAAAAAATTTGCACGCCGAGTAATTTCTGCTTTTACTCGCGGGTAGTATGCAGAAGGATTTGCTCCAGTCAAATTATCGAGTAATCGCCAATAGCTCGCAAAAACCCCACAAACTTGGCATGTTTGTGTGTGTATAAATATGTCTGTGTGTATATGCATGCAAACTTGGTATCCTATGTATGTTTATAGATATGTATGTTTGCATAGTGCAGTCCTGAGTATACACATACTTAAATGTCCACACACATTTTTCGAGTATTTGCTGAGTATTTGTTGAGTATTTACTGAGTTTTTCCTGAGTCAAAATTTTTGGGCTTGCCGAGTGCTCTCTGATTCCGAGTATGTAAACTATGGCCATGACAATATACCATTTATGTAAACATTAGCTAGAGTAGAAAGCTGAATGACAAATCTTTTAAGATTTTCTTCTTTTATCTTCCTCTCATGCAAATCACCAAGTGTTTGGTAGGTAGATTAAACCAATCTTTCTGGTGCTTCTGAAAGAAATCGATCAACATATATGCCTAGTCCTCCACAGCTAAGAGGGCCCAATGGTAGCCATATCACATCGCAGTGAAATGTTGATAAACCTAACATATGATACATCCCAAAGCAAGCAAGCAATATCCCAATTACAGATGAATATAGGAGCCAATATACATGAAACTTTGACTTTGAAAGAAAATCAACTAGAACCATTGAAAAAGAAATAACTGTCATCCAAACTGCTATTATCACAGTCTCTCGAATAGGTGAAATTACAGGTACTCCTTCCACTATAAATCTCCCTGAATCAACACTAGATTCCCGTTCCAAATCTTCAATCTGTCTCTGATTTTTTTTGTTACTCCTTCCACAAATGAATTTTCCTTGACTAGATCGTCATTGATTAATATGCTCTGCCATCAAAACCAAAGTAGTTTGTGCAAATACTTCATTTGTTTCAGGTTTAGCCCGAAATTGCATATTAACCATTTGACAAAGGATCTTGGAAGGCAAATCATAAAGTGGCATTTGCTAATCAACTATTTCTACATATTGAAACATTTAAAATATCACCCCCACTTTAGAAGAAAAGGAACAAAGAAACAATTAAGAGAGTCAAGACTTATGGCAGGAGATGCAGAAGCTGTGGATTTAATATCTGCTGAGAAGCATTTGAAGGGGCATAATCTGTGGTATAAAATCAAACAAATGACAAACCTAGAAGCATTGCCATTATTGGAGAGGGTTTTGCTGGAACCAATTACAAGTATACCGATCAAATATCTAACAACATTTATCCTGGCAGATAAGAAAATTGATGGCTCCCTATAGCAGTTATGATAGATAGGGTGATAAATTTACCATAAATATTTAACTTAGAAAGAGAGAAAACAATACGTAGTTTAGCGACTTGTAGATGGGTTTCTCCTTGTGAATTAGCATAGGGATTTTCTTGAACAGAGGATTTGACATCTGCACTAGATCCACCACATTCACAGTTTCTCCTCTAAACAACAAATATTTCTCTTTCCTTTCTCTCTATTATAATTTTGGTGCTTTGATACCATATGAGAAATTTGAGGAGAGTAAATAGAAGTCAAATTGAAAATTTTATTAAAATAACTCTACTTCTATTACTCCTTTCTTATTTTCGTTCAAATAAGCTATTACATCTTTATAAGAAACCTCCTATGACAACTCCCTTTACATAGACGAGTTCTAATTTCTAACAACTCAAATCCCTATAAACACTCGTATATTAACCTACATATTATATTGTAAAAAAGCATAATAAATGTACTAACAAACTGTAATGTCCCCATTTTTGCGAGCATCAGAGTTTGGAGGATTAGCCTATCGTTTGATCCTCGTAGGCTAATGGAGTTGTTCAGAGGGTCCTGTTTTTTGTAGTTATCTGGTTTCCTTCTCCTTCAGAGCAGAGTTTGGTTCAAGTTGGCCTTCGTTTGTTGGTTCATGACTCAGTTTCACACACTTACTATTTATAGTAAGTCAATAGGTTAGGAGAGTCCAATATTTTTATTTATAGTAAGGTACCTAGATGTGTGATGACTTCAGTGTTGATCTCAGTTTTCAGTTGGTTGGGCGAAATAAGGAGTAATGTGCAAGTTATATCATTTTATTATTATTAAAGGTGACTTTAATAATAATTAATTATTAAAAGCACATTATAAAGTTTATAATTGCACTTTATGTCTAATGGGGCTGTGAGACATAAAAGGGGTCATGAATGACTTTAAAGATATATTTTTATTCACTTTGGTATTGGCGCTCATCAAGTGTGACTTTATAAAAGTCATCAAAAAGCATATAAAATATGAAATAATTTATTTATAAGGGGGCGCCCATTTATGAGGATTTATAAAGTGCAAACATTGAAATATATTTAAATGATAAAGAAGCTTCTAGATGGGTCGATTTCTTCTTGAGAGATTATAAAAGGGGATCAACCGAGGCTATGGTATTCATCTAGGACTTGATATTGAGCTTTTGAAGAACTTTGCTGTGGAGATGAAGAAACCTAGGGTTTCTGCAATTTCTACACTTCTTGGCCATTGGGAATGAAAACTCTCATTGGTTCGCATACCTGAGGTGGTGAAAGAGCTTCCGAAGGCTTGCTTGTGGATTGGCTGCATCCAGTAGTCAATAGTGAGCTTCATTGGTAAAGAATCATAAGATTTTCACCAGGGTTTAAATTGCAGATTTTTGTGAGACCGTTCTAATCTGAAAGATATTTGGTGCTTGCATTTGGTGATTTGTTTGGAGCTATATATTCTCAGATTTAATTGGAGACTTTGCAGTCCTTTGGAAGGATGATTTTGGCATTGCTAAAGACGACTTTGAGGAAGTCAATTTCTGTTTTGGAAGGAGATAAAAGTCAGACATCATTGGTGGCTGGGACACACTTGTAAATAGTGCAATTTTGTCAAAGAAAGCCAATAAAAATCAGTCAAGGCTTTTGAGGAGTTCGCTGGGCTCACATGAGGCTAGACGCAGCATCTTGAAGGGCATAGACTTCATCATCTTGGAGGATCAAACAATTTGTGTGGCTGCCATCATTATATCAGGTTCTTTATTTGTATTAGTTTGCATTGTAGGAGGAGTTGCTGTCATAAGCAGTCATTAGCATTGTACAAATTCAGTCATATATCTATTTAGCATTGCATTTGGTTGGGAGTTGTAGTCGCTGTCCTATGACAGTCATTTGTCAATGTAATTTCAGTCAAGTTGGTGTAAGGGGAAGTTTGCATTTTGCATATGAGTTGAGCCTTGTAATCACTGCAAAATATCAAATAGAAATATTGGAGGTTGGCTGCAAATTGTTTGACGAATTGTCAAGTAGTTACTTTCATATCAGCTTATATAGTTTGCATACAAAGTGTTTGACAAATTGTCTCACTGCTGTAGATGCACATTTTGCACAAGTAGGTCATATATATGCCCTTGAAAAAATACAAAAGGATTGCATTTCATCTTTGCTACTTGGTTAGACATCTTAGCAATCATTTTTTAAGTCATTTCCAAGCATGTTTGCATCAAACAAAACAATCAAAACAAACTGAACACACAAAACAGCAAGCCCAGATTTTGAAAGACAACTGTTTGACAATATTCCTCAAGGCTCAAATTCAGAGAATAATGATTAGAAGTGCAGGAATACAGTTGGGGAGAACATAGGGTTCTTACACAAACCTAACAAATGATATAATATTCCTAACACTTTCAATACTGCAAGGACCTTCTGTGTCCAAGCCAATTTGGAAAGCCAGGTTATATATTAAGAATGCAGTCTGTGCCACTGTCTTTTCACAGATGGGAAATAAACACAAGCATTTTGATCAATCTGGTGGACGTTGTCTTATATAAACACCTTATTGGTGTGTTTAAGAGAGAGATCTGCTCCCAATTGGTCTAAAAAGGGACTTGACAATTGGGTGATTTCTTTTGGTTGGAACAGTTACCTACTTGGAATCAGTTAAAAGTCAATTATAATCTTAGGAGATGGTTAAAAAAACTTTTATATACATTGAGAAAGCTATGGAGGCTACTGAAGTCGATCAGAACTAGTGAACTGATTTTTAGGATTGATACTTGAGGCCTCTATGCTCTGCTGCTTAGAATGCTAGATCTGAATACCAAACTAAATGAAACCTAGAAAATCTATGCCACATCTCAAATTGGAAATGGAGATTCTATTTAATTTTGATGTCGTCTATTGAGCCTCAAAAAGCTTGCTTCATATGCATGCCATTGTGGTACAAAGCTGCTTTCAATTTTTTTGGGAAAGTCAGGAATAAGGATTTAGATTTTTCTAGTCTATGGCAGCAATGAAACCATGATACATGTTTTCATTACTATTAAACCAAACCAGCCTTGGAATATATTCTTCAAGGACGGGAGAGTTTTGCTACAAGGAAAGTTATGTGGAATAATATCTTGACTGGATCTCCTTTTGGCGTTAAGCATCCAAATTTTTTGATATTTTGTGGCTATTTTTTTTTTTTTGTACAGAGTTAATTAGTTCTTTTGGTAAAAGAATATTAAACATGTCTTTAATGCTCTCTTAAGAATTTTTTGGGATTGGTACTTGAGGCCTCCATACTCTGCTGCTTAGAATGCTAGATTGGAATACCAAACTAAATGAAATCTAGAAAATCTATGACATCTCAAAAATAGAAATGGAGATTCTATTTAATTTTGATGTTGTCTATTGAACCCCAGAAGCTTTGCTTTATATGCATTCTGTTGTGGAACAAAGCTGCTTTGAATTTTTTGGGAAAGTAAGGAACAAAGATTTAGATTTTTCTAGCCTGTGGTGCAATGAAGCCATGATACATGTCTTTTTTGTTACTATTATACCAAACCAGCCTTGAAATATATCCTTCAAGGATGGGAAAATTTTGCAACAAGGAAAATTTTGAGGAATTATATCTCGACTTGATCTTTTTCTGGTGTTAAGCATCCCAATTTTTTTATACTTTGTGGCTAGTTTTTTCTACATACTTAATTAGTTCTTTTGTAAAAGGAAGAATAAACATGTCTTTCAATACTGTCTCTTAAGATTTTTTTGGGATTGATATTCGAGGCCTCTATACCCTGCTGCTTAGAATGCTAGATTGGAATACCAAACTAATTGAAATGTAGACAATCTATGATACATCCCAAAACTGGAAATGGAGATTCTATTTGGTTTTGATGGCATCTATTGA
Organism: Sequoia sempervirens; assembly: GCA_007258455.2. Lineage (NCBI taxonomy): Eukaryota > Viridiplantae > Streptophyta > Pinopsida > Cupressales > Cupressaceae > Sequoia > Sequoia sempervirens. Next base: position 4,512,029 of record VDFB02000007.1, read on the forward strand.
GCCTCAGAAAGCTTGCTTTATATGCATGCTGTTGTGGAACAAAGATGCTTTAAATTTTTTGGGAAAGTTAGGAACATAGATTTAGATTTTTTAACTCTGTAGTTGCAATGAAAGTATTATACCTGTCTATTCGATTGCTATTACATTAAAACAGCCTTGAAATATATCTGTAAAGTATGGGATACTTTTGCTACAAGGAAAATTATTTGGAATTATCTCTTAACTGGATCTCTTTCTGGTGTTAAGCATCCCAGTTTTTTTTTCTTTTTGGCTAGTTTTCTCTACAGATTTGATTATTTGTTTTAGAAAAGAAGGATTAAACATGTCTTTCAATATAAGGGAAGGGACCATACAGACTTCACAATTGAAGTCACTCTCTGGTCTACTCTTTTGCGTGGAATCTGTGGAGGTCAACATTAAGCAACATAATATTAGAGAATTATTAAAGTGAGGTTATCTCCCTAACTAGAGTAGATGGTGGCCAGAATCCCTAGAGCTCCACCTCCTACTACTGATATAGATGAATTAATTGGCCATAAAATTTCCAATCATTTGGGACAGGAGTCATGGCATCCCCTAAAGTACTTTACTAAGCTTAGCCTTTCCAAAAACAGTATATGGATAGGAAAGCTATACAGTTGTTCTTGATTGGTGAGAGAGGTGGAGCAATTTCAAGGGTGGCTGTGGAATGCGTTTCTATAAACTATCTCTATGTACATTAGTTATATGTGCATTTTCATTGATGCTGGTTTGACTGCATGGCTATTTCGTTTACCATATTTTATTCTGGTTAAAACACTCTTTAATTTTAACAGTAGGGTTTTTTCTCCTTTTCATGTTTGTAATTGGTTTCAAATTTGGTCAGTAGAGTTGCAGTTTTGTTTTTTCTCTAGTTGATTAAAAGATTCAGGAAAGTTGTTTACAATTCTATTTGTGTAGGTGAGTTTCAACTGCAAAGTTATTAAATTGCATGCCATTCGTTTTTTGTTTGTTAAGAAAATGGTCTTTGTTTTTTTCATTTATATAACAATGAGATTATGGGCTCTTTCTATTATTATGTGAATGTCACAAAGCTAATATTAGTGTCCCATGTGTGTTCGTTCTTTTAAAAAAACAGAGAAAAACCTCATTACAAGTATATTAGAATATGTATAGTTGCTTAGAAAGTAGTTTTAGTTATTTTTGTTAAAATTTTTCAGGGTGACTCGTAGTCTCTTTGTGGATTTTTGTTGCTATTCTTGAGCTGCCATAAAAGAAGTGCATGTACATGAGAAGCTTTGGTTTTGTAAGGCCCATGATTCATTATGTTAGCAGGGTTCTGGTTTTGTAGATATCTTTTTCTTTTTGAAAGATATAATCTCTTACCGAAAAAAAACAAGTGTATTATCTGTGCTACACTTGAAGGGTTAAATTAATACCAAAATATTAGAATATAGAGCATAGTTGTGATAAAAGTTTATCCCCTTATGAGATTGTTTATTCTAAATCCAACGAGAAAAATGTGTTTGATTTTGAACTTGACTCGATGGACCTGTTCCAAACAACAAATATAATTTTGAAAATTTCACTGCATGAAAATGATCAAGAGTTTGTGTGATGGTGTAAGTATTTTACTTCCATTGTATTATTGTTTGAATATACACTAACTTTTGTAGGATATTCGAGTGGTTTCAATTGTTGGAGGTCAATCCATTGAAGAACAAGGTTTTAAGCTGCGTCAGGTTTGTGAATAATTCCTGACTTCTTGCTTATTTTTTAAGCACAGTAGCATTCATTTTACATGGTATTGACACAGTGTGGCTAACATGTAAACAGAATTCACTGGACTAAGTATTAAATGGGACAAACTCTGCAAAAGGTTGGGAAATTAAAAGTTGATATTTATTAATAAAAATAGAGAAAAACTGATTTATTATTTCATATTAAATATAGTGTGTAGAGATAAAAATGAACATAATACATAAAAAATAGCACTATACAATAAATGTGTGGTTTTTTCAAAAATAACATAAAAGCATTTTTAACTATTTTGTAAAAAGACAGAACTGCTGGCCCTAAAATAGTAGGCCATGCCACTGTGGAACAAGACCTACAATTTTAGGGTCAGCCTTATGTTTTTTTAGGTAAACCCTCTAGTAGGGCATAAATTAAAAGAAAAACTCACTAGTGTTTAAATTTTTATTCCACAATAAATTATTCAAATTATTTTTTATAAATATTAAAATGCTTTTGAACAACCAAAATTTTTTAGTCTTACCATGCTTTGTATTTTTCTGCCTATATTTATTAAAGGCCAGAGCTACCTTTTGAAAAACCTGGGAAATGGTGTGGAAAATGTAAGGGCCACTATTACTCAAGATAATAGTGATTTTTATGTAATACTACTATGATTTGAACACGTTTGAGTGAATGCAGAATTACCATTGATGCTGCAATTAATTTGAAAACCTAAGTTGTCGATTTTGGTATGGGGTAGGGGTAACTCTAGTATGGCAATTTTTTTTCCTTGGGTATGGTACAGAAGGGTACAGTTGTATATATATATATATATATTAAAGCTATAAAATATAAAAACAGTGACACTTACAATTGCCAATAAACAAAATATTTAAATTTCTTATAATTTGCAAAAAAGAAAAAGGACTCATAAATTCATAATTCAGTGGCTTGTCAAATGTCAATACACAATGGAAATTACAATCAATATTCAACAATCTTCATATTATTTTTCATTGAGAGCATCAAAGTCAACATTTGGTTCAATTTTATTTGAACCACAATGAGTTAGAATGCCACTTCCCCTAGCCATGTCATATGTAGAAGGTACCTCATCTAAAGAGATTTTTGGCAAGTTGTGCAATAATAACATCTAAGTCAGCACACTCAAGAGTTAGATACTGATTCCTCGTGACACCCTCATTGTAATTATCTTATGTGACAAGAGATATCCCAATAACTAGTGGGGTTTCGGAATGGAGAGCCCAATGGGGTTGAGGGGCAATGCCCCTCATGGGTATTTGGGAGTAATGTCTCTAGTACGGTCAAGGTGCAGCGCTCCTCATGGGTGTTTCGGGGCAATGCTCTCAATAGGGTTGAGGGATAAGACCTCTTATGGGGGTTCGGGACCAACACCTTTGTAAGGTCAAGGGGTAGTGCCCCTTGTAGGGTCTGAGGGCAGCCAAATTAAGGCCTTTTAAACCACACAAAATTTCATGGCACAAGTCATTTTCACAATTTTATTACTTAAGGGTAAAATTAGATATTTGACATTTTTTATTTTTAAAAATAATTTAATTTTTTCATTTTTTCATTTGGGTGGCCCTTGGGTCCCCCTGCGTTTGCCCAGGTGGGACCTTGGGAAAACCTGGGCTGCTCTTGTCATTGGACCAGTACCTAGACCAATTGGGTATGGGATCGAGGGTGGAGGGGGGGGAGGGCGGGGAGGAGGTGCACTCGGTAACATAGCTGAAAACTAAGTGCTTTCTTAGTGGTGGTTTCGCTTTGTTTTTTACTTCGAATTTAAATTTTGATCCTCATTATCTGTGCCAATATTTGTGCTTCTCATGGTCAGCGATAATTACAATAGCTCTGATTTGCCCTGTGGATGGAGAGACTTTTTCTGATCCTCCCAAATTGACAGGGATGTGAGATTGTAATAGCAACTCCTGGACGCTTGCTAGACTGCCTGGAAAGAAGGTAAATGCATGTCTATCTTCTGCGCTTGATGGTTCTCTGTTTCAAGAAGCTACCAGTTTGAATTCCATGTGACAATTAACATTTTATTCCATTGTGGCCTGCAGATATGCTGTTCTTAACCAGTGTAACTATGTTGTTTTGGATGAAGCAGATCGCATGATTGATATGGGCTTTGAACCTCAAGTGAGTTTTTTTGATATTGGGTGCGCTTGTATTTGGAAAGCTGTTTACTAAAATATGAGTAAATAGGACAATTTGAAAAATATTGTATTTGGGTATAGTTTTGATAGGAAATTTTTTAAGGAGAAGATATACTGATTTATACTGTTAACTAATTACTTCCTTATCCTGGTTGAAAGCAAATAAGTGTCTGGCTATGTTTTGATGTTTTGATAGGTTGTTGTAGTTTTGGATGCAATGCCTTCAAGCAATTTGAAGCCTGAGAATGAGGATGAGGTAACAAGGAAAAATATTTCATACTAAGCTCCTAGATTATAGATGAACTCATCAGCAGTTGCCCATTTATAAATTTCTTATGACAATGTATACATTTAACCTTTTGCTCGCTTTTTGAAATGGAGGAAATTGAAAACAACTCATGTGTGGCTGACAAAGATATATGAAACACATGATTTCACTAGCTTTAAGCAACTAACTATTGGAGATATGAGGCAAGACTGTTTAAGGATCATTCATCTTATTTTAGAATAATTTCCAGGCTCCATTACCTTTGAAGTTCCTATTTTGCATGATTCCCTTGCGCGTTATTTGTAAGTTGCATCAAAATAATTCAGTGAGTAAGATTGTAGGGTAATTTGTAATTTCGTCAATTTCCAGTTTCCTTCACCTTTGTCACTTTCCAAATGTGAAATATCTATGTTCATAACCAGTAAATTTTTAATGATGTAAAATAGATTCAATTAGAGTGAGAGATCTGGAATTTCTTATTATTTTATAGATAAGCCTGATATGAGCTAGAACTAAAAGAAATATGGGAAAATGTGTGGAGACAAACTGTCTGTAGATAGTTAGAATTAACCAAGATTTGTGCTCATGTATTGTAAAAGACACTGCTCTGTTTTTCTATTTTGAAAAAGATTGCCATGGTACATGGTTGTTGTCTTCAGAAACTAGGCTTGGAATATTATTTAGGAGATCAAAGTGGGCTGCAAATCTGTCCTTTTCTTCCTCAGTCTGTTCCTAAAAAGATTAAAACCTTCATTATAGATGTCACAAAGTCCAAATCCTTTTCACCGAAGAAGTGGTTGGAGTAATCATAATAACTTGGAAATGAACAATTATGGATTGATGGAAAAGTATGCAGTTTCCTATTGCCATCTTAAAACTAAAGTTCCCAAGACTTTTTGTTTCCAAAAAATATTGTCCATGGAACATGCTTACATTGCAGCAAACGAAAAACAATAAACAACTATATAGAAACTGGAATCACTTTATTCAAATCAAAATCATTTCTCATCCTCAATTCCTCGACTTGAACTTGATCAGTCATTACAAAAAATACTCCTAGAAGAGGAAGGTTCAATATATTGAGCTAAATTTTACATCCTCATTCTTATGGGATATTGAGAATTCAACATTGTTTGGGCTAGGGAAAAATGGTTGGAATCAATCCCAGATTCAACAAAATCCAAGATAAGATAATTAATCAACTTCCTTATACATGCGCAACATACATAAGTATTGTTCACATAAATTATCTGATCAGGCTCATTTCTCAGTTCACCTTTACACCTGCAATCTGTGGCAACATGGAAAGCTTTGTAGGTGTGGGACACCTCCTAGCAAAGCAATCTCCAGAGTGGCTGATTCCTTTTATTCTAGATTAATCTACTGACTAAGAAAAAGGGGAGAGAAACTAAAATGAAATAACTGAAAGGAAAAGGTTGATGCTAAGGACAAGGTAGATGCACTACAATAGATAACATTTTCACTATATCACATAGATTTTAGCATATAATTTAACAGTCAACAAAACCAATATTGAGCACAGCTGCACAGTTATAACGTAAAATACAGTCATCCATTCATAAAGAACCATAATGGAAGGATAGCGATAATCATAGTCACTATAGTGAATATTTCAAGCATTTACTCGATTACATTCCATAAGAGACTAGCAGGATTTTGGACACATAAGTAAAGGCTAGTCTATGAGTTAGGAGTAAAAAGCATGAGAAGAATCTTTGCACACAAGGCTCTAATAGCATAAGTTTGCAAAATTGAATCTCACCTAACCATGAGCAACAAGCTCTTATTTATGACAAAGCAAAGGGAAAATAGAATCTTAAAAAATAGCAAAGGAAGTTTAATTCTTGGGTATTATGTGGAGGTGCTTCATTTGTTGCAGTTCGACATGATTGAAAAATCTTTGCTGAATTTGAATTCCCTGCCAGAATTAACTTTTGCACTAAGTGCATGATTTAACATGAATAATGACTGTAGCGAGGAAGTGGTTGCACAGTGAAATGCATTTTTCCAGCTGAAAATATTCTCTAAAATATCCCCTCACAATTTTTTCAATTTTTTCCACAACATCACCTGTTAGTGTTAGTAAATCCAAATAAGCAGCTGAAAGGAACCCTTTCACTTTCTAATCACCCAGATCCCAATGTGGGCAAGGTGAGAGCATGTGGTAGAAAGGGGATCGTTAGCATGTAAAACTGAAATTGTTGGAAAGTACAAAGAGTGACGGCTCAGCCAATCAAAAGTAATGCATATGCAACTCGACCACTTATTCAGTGGGAGTATATTGAAGGCTCAGCCGATCAACAAGATGATGAAATTACAAAGTACTGAAAAGTAAAGTATGGGTGGCTTGTTGACCCCTTCCGCTTGTTCAGCGGACAATAAAAAAAAGTAAATGCTAAAAGTAAATGGACGGTGAGGCCCGTTCCTTCCACTAAAAGTGGGAATTACAAAGTAAAGTGCATAAATATAAATTGACTGAATCAATACTACTGATTTCAGCCTTACAATGAGAAGCAATCTGCAAGTTACAAGAGTATTAATTGTCCAATCCACTCCAAAATGATAGTAGATGATCTCGAAAACTTTACAAGCTATTCTACTAAGGAAACAAGCCAAAAATCTGAACTTTTAACAATCTGATATGAACAAGCAGTGTACAAAAAACCCAAACCAGCAAGCATGAATCACACCAAAATGCTCACAACTCATCCAATACTCCTCCGATTGACATGAAACAAAGTGCAAATGAAACATAGGAGGTAGGTGCCTAAGTCTAGAACATGAAACAGTAGCCAACACCTTCCAATATTTTATGCATGCATTCCAAGGCACTTGCAGGCAAAGGTACGATCTCCAAGGAGGGGCGACCAACAAGATAAATTCAAGGACTCCACCAAAAAATCCGAAAACTTGCAAGGAGGGGGCGCCTAGGGTAGGAAGGAAGATAGAGCAAACACCCAAAACCAAAAAATTCGTACAATGAGCTACAAACGAAAAGGTGTTTCCAACCAAGCCAAACCAACAATCTAAAAACTCAGAAAACTTCTTAAGTCTTCATCTCGATAGGCCCAATCTGCTCTTCAGAGTAAAGAATAGTCACAAACTTAGCTAGGTGCTATCTTGCAAGCACGAAACCAAGGAAGCTAGGAGGTATGCATTCCTCGAAAACATTTTCAACAGCATGTAAGAACTCTTCTTGCCCTAGATTTCATGTCTCGTTTTTTTGTTTTATGTTTTGCAATTTCTTTGTATTCTCACAAGGGTTTTCTGCCTTTTTTTGAAATTTTGCAAATAAAGACAATATTGGGAATGAAATGAAAAGAATAACAAGAAACTAAAGGAATAGCAACACTTCCAATATTTGATTTTATTGATTTCTTGCAAAGATAAACAATTTACAAGCATACCCGAAATGAATAGCAGAGATAGATGGCTGTCATTAATTTGCAGGAAAAAACACTTCAAGGATGAGTTCGATTCTCTTCATACATGCTACCTTTTTATCAAAATCTGTTGTGGATGGCTGCTATGAAGTTAGGCGGCCTCCCCCTAATTTTCTCAAATTTTATTATGCCCTTTTCCACCCAAATCGTCCCTCTTGAAAGGGGCGCCACTTGCTGTTGTAGAGGCTTAAATATGCAGGCCGTACCTTCTTGGTTTTGATGCCAATCGCTCAAGATGACAACTGGAGACACTGCTTTTCAATACTGACAATTTCCTAAATGATAAACATTGTAATCCTCAGATCAATCTCACCAATCTGCACAATTGAAACCCCTAAATGAGGTCACCTTTGAATGCCAAATTCAATGGATATCTCACCACCTCAAAGGCTGCAACACTGAAGAGTGAACGTTCTCCAATGGCTCGAAGAATGAAACCCTTGGCTTTTTCCTCTTAGACAATTTTCACCAAAGCCAATGCTCAATCGAATGAATGGCACAATCTCCAATGTAAAATATTTATAATTCTCCATGAGGGGTTGATTTCTTCAAAAAACACCATTTAATAACATTAAATGTTATTAATTGCATTCACTTTTAATATTTCATTAGGTTTACCAAAGTTGGTGCCCAAATAATAATTAACTCAAATGGCCCCATGCTCATGATGCCTAGACCCTCAATATTAAGTTAAGTTATAACTTAATAATATACCCTTTTAAATTAATTAATGTTTATTTGAGCCAAATAAACATTAATAACTCCATAAATACTCAACATCTCTGAATGCCGTCTGAATTGGGTGCTAAGTTGAGGTAACTGCATACGACCACATGCCTTACTAAAAATAGTAAAGGTCCCCCTCTATGTAACTTTGACTTACTAGAAATAGTAAGTAATGCATATGGAGTCCTGGAGACCTCAAACGAAAGCCAAAACTGCTAATCTATGAACATTGGAGATGATACAATTCTCAGAAGACCCCCTAACCATTCTCATTAGCATACGAGGGTCAAAATTATAGGCTAAACCATCCAAAAAACACGATCATGCTAAAAGGGGACATTACATAGCATTTCGTTACAATATTCATGGATAACAACAATGAAGCCCAACACTCTTATTTATGACTTCTCCACAAATTCAAAATGCCTTTCCCTCCAATTAGGGCACCCAAACTGAAATCCAAATTCACCTTTCTTAATTTTCACTTGAGTTTCATTAGCCACCTAGACATGGCGTCCAAATATGAGGGAGATAACTTATTAAAATTGCTACTATTTCATCAGTTAGGTGTCCCACTTTATCAAGTGAAAAATACATTATTAGGGACTTAAATATTACCTCCTCAAGAAGTCGTCGACTTTAGCATTTGAAATATTTCACTTAAATATTATTTCATCAAACTAGGCATCCTCCAAGCCTTAGCCAAAAATTCACTTACAATATAAATTCAACCAAAATATCAAATTTACCAAAATGAGCTCCAAGAGTGTGGGAGACCAACTGCTCAAACTGACTTGCCTAAAATAGCCTCTGAACTGGCTTGTTGAAACCCTGCTAAAAATAGCACTTACTATAAATAGCATATTGCTAAAAATAGTAAGTGTGTCCAAATGCATTTTAACCACATTCTGAGTAGCCGTCACAACTTACTAAAAATAGTAAGTCCGGAAAGATTACCTATTTCAGTTGCATGTCGCACCATTGCGAAACTCTCTAAAAACCCAGAAGGAATCCAAAATCCGAATTGCAAAACTCCAACATGCAAGCCTCCAAAATTGCCAAAGCATCCTCCTAGAAAATAGGAAGCCCTAATTCTACCTCTGACTAGCCTACTGGCATCCGGGAATAGGCTAACAATCACTAGAAAGTGTAGTGCTAAAAATAGGGACATTACATTCTTCTCCAAAATCATTTTTCCTTGCATGATTTCTTTACATCTAAAATAAATCACTTTACATATCCAGGTCTATGTTTTCCTTTTAATCTCCACAAGACTTTTTATTATTAAAAATTAGGACCTTTTAATGTATGTCCCCATTATTAAAATATAAGGTATTACCATATTTTAATTAATGTATGTCCCCATTATTAAAATATAAGGTATTACCATATTTTAATTAATGTATGTCCCCATTATTAAAATATAAGGTATTAATTGGATAAGCTATGTTGTTTGAATCGTAAGTGCTTGTATCAGGACTTGAAGATGAAATGTGTAATGAAAGTATTGAAACAAACAACCCTTCAAATTGGTGAACAACTATTTATTTATTTAGAACAGCAGCACTGAAAAGTTTAATTAGTTGAAGGAAATCGAAAAACATTATGGACATAACAGGGTGGGTCTTTACACATTGCATTGAGTCTGAAATATTATTGTGCTGGGCTCCTTTCTATGTCAACAAGAATTGCCAATCATTCATACACCTACAACCTTCACCAATCAAAATTTAATCACAATTAAGTTTTATAAAAAAAACCTTTTATCTTTTAAATTTCATTTATATTTTATAATTTAAATTTTAAAATTTTTACAACTCTTAACTCTCTAATTTTTTCTTAATAGGTTGTGTTGGCATGTCAAAAGTCTAATTCTTATTTCACGACTTAGCCAAATTTTCCCAAAATTATAACTGATCTGAAACATCTGATAGGGCAGGTTTTTCTTTGCACCAATGGATAGGGCATGAAAAATCAAGTATAGTTGCTTTTTGAATTTTTGAAAAATACGCTAAGGGGCAAAAGTTATTGTCTTGCAGGTTTTCCCTTTCCATTCAAATTGAGTCATTTTCCCCACAAGGTGCAATTTAATTTGTTTCTCCCACAAATGTCTTGTTGGGTTGGAAATGTCTGCAATAGGTTGAATGATAAAAAATCGCTAAGTATAGGTCTTGTGGGATTTTCATGGTCAAGTGAACTTTTATTATTCAGTTTTATTCAGTTCACTTAACTTTACCTTCTTTGTCAGAACTATGTGTTCATCTAGACTTGCAGACCTTTCCATCTGAACTTCACCTCTTCTCTATTTTTGTCTAGTTCACTTGGAATTTTCCGCTTTGTGGGAAAGTTCCCCCATTTGAATATTTGCAGGCATTTCAGTGTGAGCCAACCCATTCCACATCCTGATGGTTTTCCCAAATGTTTCAATTGTCGACCATTCTCCCTCTTGTCCACTTGCACACATTTTTCCCGCAAAGGCATTTTGAAAATTGACTAAGTTAAAGAATGTAGGTGAATGATGTCTATCTTTTCGCGTTGCTGAAGTCATCAAGTTTTGCGGGCTTACCCAATTGAACTTCACTTTGTCATGAGCAACTTGATAGGTTCAAATGGATTTTTCCGTATGGTGCAGATGGAGGTAGAAATCCCACAATCTCTTTGTGACTGCATCTTTTATGCAAACATCACAAAATTTTGAGAGATTGATCAATTGTTGGGGCAACTTTCACATGAACCAGGTTTTGAAGGCCAATTTTTATCTGCCACGTGTCATTTGGAGAATGCCCTTGGAGCCACACCAGAAATCCAAAATTCAGCTAAGCATGGAATTGGAAAATCTTGTGCATCTTTACGAGGGCCATAATGGGTACTCCCAAATCTGATTTGATCCAAGCATTAACAAAAAATAAACAAGTTATAGTTATGCAAACTTTTTAGGTCCATCAGAACCTTTGCAAGTCAGATGGATTCATCTATAGTTGTGGGTTTTGGCATTTGAATCGAGCTTTTTTTTGTGTACTTGCAAATGACTTTTCAATAGGTGCACTTGAGGGTTGAATTCCCACAAGAGCTTTCAAATTTAAAATCAACTATTAAAATTTGCAATTCGATGGGGTTCAACTTCTCATAGTCGTACAGATCCGATGTCATGATGAAGTCATCTCATCCGAAGGACTCTTGGTCTACCAATGACATCATTTTGATGTCATCTGCAAGAGTTTTCATTTGAATGGAAATTTTATAAAGTTGCATATGTAGTTGCACTTGGAAGTTCCGCAATGGGCGGATGGAGGGTGAATTCTTGTGTATGCACTTAGGAGCGATATTTCTGCAAAGGGAAAATGCAATGAAGGAAGGTATTGTGGGATATGCATGTGAACTGGACAAAGGTCTAATGTGATTTTGATCCAATGGGGGTCATTTCCCCACATGTTTAATTCATAAACGTTATTTTGTAAGCAATGGCCTTGTGGGATTTTTGGGTGCATCAGGATATTGTGACAAAGGTCATGACTCGATGGAAGTTGATGTTTTGCCTCGTCTCGATGGGGACCGTTTTTCCGCAAGTGTAGCATTGCGGGTGTTTGAAGGTCATCTGGACCTTGTAGGAAAGGTGATTGCATCTAAATTTGTCGACTTTGGGCCCAAAATTCCATTGAGCCATTTCAGGACATTTCTCCTGTTGGACGAGGTTGTGTTTTGCTTTCTGAGTATGTTCTTTAGGTCAGACTTCTACATCCACATAGGAGGTGAATTTCTGTAACATGAAAAAACAATGAAGATGAGTCTCAACTGCCACCATAAATGATACAACTATTGCACCTACCTCGATTAGATCTAAGCATATTCCATAATAGTATTTATGTCATTTTTGCATTGATCTAGGAGATTGTATGGCACCCATACTCCATCTAATAGTTGTAGAGACTTTTTTATGTTTCACAACACCTCTAGGATGTGATTTGGGTAGGATTTTTGTGCAATTTCTTCCTATTGCTTGTGTTTAAACGCATGGCTCATCAATGCAGAGGCATGGTGCATGTCATAAGAATGTTTTCAATGCCTCTTTGTGGTCAGATTGGATTTGCAGAAGACACATGTCATCACGCCCTAGAAGAAGTTGTGGCTAGGGTTCTCTTGTCGTTGTGTGACCCTTTGACGGTTTCCAGACTTCCTTGTCATGGATATATCTTCCTTGGCATCTATTTTGGAAAAGGAAAATGAAGATAACACTTTTGGAGAGAGGAGCATAGCGGAAGAGAAGAACTTGCATACTAGAACCAAAAGGTTCATAGTTTCTAGCTTTGGGTGTATCTATTTTGCACCACAACGATCTAGGTTTATCCCAAGTATATAATGATACTTGTAACTATTGTAGAGTGGATGATTAATGGCAGATTCGACCTTGATTGTCTCCTTGTAAATGGTGTATGTTTTTGGATTTGTTTTTTATTAGTTAGCTAGCTAGACGATTGTAAAATCTTGTAAATCTTTTGCAAGATATCTTCTCAGAACAACAAAGGACGTGTATGGGTATGTGTTTGGATTACTAAGTAGACTCATTTAATATTCTGCAACTATCTGTGGTTTTTTTGAATGTATGTGTAGATCCTAGCTTGCTTGTGAATTTTGGGAAACTTGGTCTTTTTGTGGTGTATTGATTAATGCATCACCTTAGTTTTAGTCATTGTATATTTGACTAGATAAAGGAACCAGCTTGTTATTTGCTTACTCTCCCCATTATCCTCAACACACTCAAAATCAATCAATTCAAGCATTTTTCTTTTTTCTTTAGTGTGTGTGTTCTACTGTCATGTCTAAATGTTTATAACATTTAAGGGGTTACATTAATGAACATTCTCAGACACCAAATTATCTGTTAAGTAGCTTCTTATCCTTACATCTCCAAACCAGCACATAGGTATATAGTGACACCAGTATTGGGATAACTGTGCAGTGGGTATAGTTTGTTGTAAGGTATTTGCTCAGTTATTCAATCATCAATTCAACACCTTAAGGGAAACCCCTCCTTGGTCCTTAGCTGCCTAACTTGAAGATAGGTTTGTGGCGATCTTCCCAAGTTTGCACCACTAGTATCTATAAGATTATCATACCTTAAGGATTTGGGGCTTATAGCTCTAATCACCAACATGTTTGTAGTTCATTTGCATTTGAGAGGAATTGGAGCACATACTCTTTCATCCACTCAATAAAACACAATCGACTAAACTCAAAAAAGGTAGAGGACTTATTGTATGTGCATTCAAACTTGCATCTCCTTTCATACAAAGAAAGTGGCTACAAGGAAGGGGACACAAGGAAGTGGGATATTGAGCCAGCGCATATTGACTTGGATGCTTCCACTTTGTTGGTGTTTCAATTAGCACCTCTAGAGTGCTTATTGGAAACAGAAAGCTATGCATAGAATTAACTGCTCTTCAAATTAAGAGGGGAAGCTCCCTCTTTTGTTGATGGTTGCGTAAAAGTAAAATGGACTAAGTTCCTATCTTTTTAACTCAGCAGAAGGGCACAAGGATGCATAAACACAATGCGTTGCAGCTAAGGTTTTCTCTAGTTTTTGCAAATCTTAACTACAACTAGGCTAACTTTTAATCTATCTTATTTCCTCTAGAAAAATAGAGCAAGAGTATATAAGAGTGGGAATGGGATGGTTGGATCACTTGGGCCAATTGTCTCTCAGAATGCATTTGAAGGCTCTGAACTCTTAGATCTACGTTGGAATAAGGTCTTACACAAGCAAACACTCATACGGTAAGTTGAATCTCAGGATTCCCAAGTAGGTGACGACACTTGTCCGAGGTGTAGGTTGAGATTTAGATTACTTGAAACAACAAAGAACGATGAACTTGATATCAGGATTCCCGAGGAGGTGACAACACCTCTCCAAGGTGTAGGCTGAAATCTAGATCATAAGAAAACATCAAACGATAACCATTAATCTCCAAATTCCCGAGGAACTCTTGTCCAAGGGGCAGATTGAAACAATAGATTATAAAAACAGATGTTGATAGATCTTGAAACTTTGGATCAAATTGCACATGCCTTTTGATTTATTTCTTTAAACTCACTCAACTCTTTACAAAGATTTGGGACAGCAAAGATGCATAATCATACACAATTGCTTATCAAACCAAGTAAGTCTCATCCAAGAGTGAACAGATATTGACTTGCAAGCTTGATGGCACAACGACACAACAATTTTGTGTAGTAATAAAAGTTAAAGCAATAATGAGAAAAGTTGCTCTTATTTATAAAAGCTCAAAGGAGTAGGCAACCCTAAAATCTCCTTGAGTTAACAATGAGTTCTTGCCAATTTGCAAGATTTATTCCTATGTCTAAAAGTAGGTAACCTAACAGTTAACTTGAAAGTCTACTTCAGTTAACTGATTTTAAACTAAAAGAGAACTCCAATATACAAAGTGCTCCAAAATAGACATCCATAATCATTGGAAATAGGCATGCATGATTAGTGGGACAGTGAGTTAACTTGGAAAGAGGCATCAAGTTAACTCTTGTTGTCATAAATGCTATTTTGGAGTAGGACATCCTAATTGAGTGTTCACACCACATCACCTTGAGTCAACAATTCCTCTAACCAATCATTGACTGCCTCTGAATCTGGGCAACTGATACTTCACAAGATGATGACGTTTTGTCACAGCATTTCCTCACCACCCACAATATGTGCATGATATTCAATAGTCTTGGCAACTGTGTCATCTAGCTTTGCCGACATGGCTGCAATCTGACTTAACTTGTAGTCAACAGGATCATCGTAGAAACTGCTACGGATTAGATCCTGAAACTGTGTTTGTACCTCAGCTGGCTAAACGTATGCACCTCCTTCATGTTGGTATAGGCAATGGATAGACATTACCAACGTTCTTGCGAACTTGATAACACCTGCCACTATCTGTCTGTACTCAATCAATTCCACAGAGTTCATATCATAGGCTTTCACTTTGTATGCAAGTTGTTCTTTCCAAGCGAAAAGATGTTGCTTGTTCTCCTCTGTGGTAATTGAATTGTATGTCATCTGCAAGTTTGAGATAGTGATCTCATCCACATGCCTCTTCTCTGCAGTATCTTGTTCTGATTGTTGAATCTCCGTGCGAAGGTCATGCGTTCTATACCTTAGCTGGTACAGCTCTGCAAGTATACACCAGCCCCTGATGATGAATTCTTCTACTTGATTTCTCAAGTGTTTTCCATATCGGATCAGCTGACTTAGTTGATGTTGTTCCACAGGAAACTCCAACATCTGTGGAGGCAAGGTAGAGATGTTTGATGTACTGTGCATCAAGTTGGATATATATAGTCACAACTGTTGGTTTTCAGCCTTTAGGGCTGCTTTGTCTTTGCTGTCCTTTGCCACTCTTTCTTTGACACTCACTAATGCAACTTCAAGGAGATTTGCCTCAACCTGACATGTGGTTGTGCCAAGGTTGACCTTCAACAAGGTGAAGTCAACGACCTCTACCTCATGTGCATTCCTGTCTTCAGGTGGTGTAGCTGTCTATGACAATCTCATTGTCAACATTCTTTCCAACATGGACCTGCTTCTTCAGCTTCTTCTCTGGCACGTTTTGAGGAACATGATCGAATTTTGTGAAGTCTAGTTGGTAGGATGGCCTCTCCCTCTTTCTTCCTAGGAGATTCTCAAGTGAAGATGAATCTTGACTAACCTCGCTAGAGGGGTGAATGTTAGGCCCGTGAATTCCTAACGAGTGGGATTGTGTTGTGATGTTGCGTGGTGGTGAATCCAAGTCAATATGGACAGGTGATTGTTGCAGTGGTGGCGAAATGGGAGGCTCTGCTTCCATCTCTGGTATTGCATCAGTTGTAACTGTTTCCATCGTTGGCTCTGTCTTAGCTGTAATTGTCTCAATCACTGGCTCAGTTGTGTCTGTGGCTGTCTACACATGTTCCTCTCGTTGATCAACAATTGGTATTCTTCCCCTTGTGTGTCTTGACATTCTGGCTCCTTTAGGAGGGTTACTCCATTTCTTTTGTCTGGGCTTAGCTCTCAATGTGGAAGGTAGTGAAATATGAACCGGTGGTGGCTCTGTGTGGGGAATAACTACCTTGCTTGTCCTTTTACTGTCCAAGTAGAGCTGGTTGTTTCTAACAACTTTGCTGGTTCTTTCCTCAATAGTTGTATTTTCCCTGGCATACCAGTCCATTGCTCAAAGAGGTTGTGAGTCAACTTGGTTTATGAAGAACGAGGGAAGAATAACTTCCCCATCATCATTAGATAGCCCTTCCATGTCCTTTGACATGAAGTCAACAATTTGTGGAAGTCTGAACCAACTATAATTGTGTCTTTGTACTTCAAACTCATCTTCACAGTTGAACCAATAGTCCTCCATGGAAGACTTGTGTGAAGAGTATTGACCAAGGTGTTCTGCATAGTGGCCCCTAGGATCATATGACCATCTTTCGATGAGATACTTAAGATTAAGTCTCACAATCTCCTAGCGCATAGCCTTGGCATCAGCCGCTGTCTTGCACCTATAAAGTCCCATCTCAAAAGGAAAGTTTGCAATTGTCTTGCGTTTGAGACGCAAAAGAGAAAGTACCTCATGCAATTGTCACAAGAATTCCATGAAGATCACCCTATCTGATGGATAGCGGGGTAACATGGTAGGATGACCCAAGTACCCATACACGTGTATGTAGGTGAAAGTGGACAATTGGATGAACCAATCCGCCCAATCTACCATTGCCTCCTTGGCTGCTGGTGATATGCATATATGCAACTCATGATCGACGTATCTCACGGTGTGCATCAGGAAGAGATCATTTACTCACTTGAAAATGTCTTTCTGATTGTGTGAACTCAAGCTGCGAGAAATACTTGTGAACCTTTGCACACCCAAAGTTCCCACATTGTTCAACACTCTAAATTGGCCTTGGAAGGCTATTAGATATACGAGATATGAACACATGTGAAACCTGTAAACCTCTAAGAAACCAGTCATTTGCTTGTGGAGAGTATCATTGATTAGGGCAGGTCAGTCATAATGTTCTCTGTTGCTCACAATTTTGGCGATGACATAGTACATCCATGACTGAAATTTGTTTGCCTCTTTTTGACCAGTGATGCGGTTGAGTAGAGTGATCATTACTGCATATTCATCTCTGAACTCTCAACGTCCTACATTCTTTGGTAAGTTGGCTCTTTTCTCCTTAAGCCATTTTTCTGCCATTCTCTTCTAACACTTGTCTTGTAACGCATCGAATTCCTTTTCGTACTCTCTCATAGATATGACCACGTTTGCCGCACATGGTGGAATGGCGAAGCACCTTTCGATATCCCTAGGCTTGAGGCTGCATATCACTCGCCCATCCATTGATCAAATCTCCTATGTGGTAGGATTGTAATGCTTAATGCAAGCTATTACGAATTCTACGCTTTGTGTTGTGATGGGAATTGATGCTACCTCAAGCAATCCAGATTGCTTGATGTTTTGTAATGTGCATTGGTCTATGCCTTACAATTTTTTTGAGTCGACCTTTGGGTGTGCCTGATGCAAATCGGTGTCTATCGTTTTTAGAAAGTCATGAACTAAGGCTATTTTGGTCTTGTATTTGACTTGGGAGAACTGCATTATGAAAACCTTGATGATTGATTGTGCACACGATACTGTTCGGACAACTTTTCTACAACTGCTAAAAATAGCCTTGCCAAGGAGCACTTTTTATGAAATTTTATGAGACGTGGGTTTTCTTGGGAATAATTTTCTAAATGGACCCAGAATGTCAAAAATTCCAAAAAGTCATTTTTCCTTGTACATGCAAGAAATTCTCGGGACAAAAGCTTTAGAAGCAGCAGAAGTAGCGAAGCACTATTTTTTTTGAAAAAATCTGACACATGGGTATTGTAGGCGTTTCAAAGCTAAATAAACATAGTTTGTCTATTTTTCAAAATTGCAACTTTTTTCAGAAACCCTAAAAAATAGGTGCAGCAGGGCTACTTTTTCTTGAAAAGTCTGACACGTGGGTTTTGTTGAAATTGCTATGCTGATCATACCCAGAAGGTCAGATCTGTGAAAAATCTTTGTTTACTTTGACATGCAAGAAGATCTAAGACAAGAATAGAAGAAAAAGACAAGAAGTTTGGAAGTTATAAATTGCCTCGCTGAATCTTCAAGGAAATCATGCCTGGAGATGTGACCTCTGATATATTGTCCCCATATGCAATTGGCTCTTGAAAATATGAAGAGTGTTGAAAAACCCTCTGTCAGATCTTCAAAAGATGTTTGGAGAGGAAAAATATCTGTTCTTGAGCTTCAACCTACAAAGAAAGATGTTGAATTATGACGCCTAGACTTGATATATAGTGTTTGATGTTGAATCCATCAAGTTTTGGCACCAACATATGATTGAGGAGTCAATTGGCTTGATCTGGAGTTCACAGAACTGATTTCCACCAATTTGGGGACGTTTTACACATGAAAAGGCTTTCTCAATAGACAACTTCAGTCAACTGGGCCTAGTTTGACTTTAGGCGTCCAAGTTGAGGAGTTTGAACAATTTTCATTCTTTTTTCTGTGATGAAGTACCTTTGTTTGATCCTTGATTCTAGTTGCTCGGTTGATCTTCAAGTGTTGCTGATAGATCCATTGCTGAGATGAAACAACTCTGAAGAAGTGTACTTGGGAGCTGCAAAGCTCAAAACCTAAGTTTGATGCCTCTAATTCTTGGGCGCCTTTTCCCAAGAAGGTGCATTGTTCACTAGACTTAGTCAATTTCTTGGGTGTTCCTCAATTCTTCCAGTTTGGCCCTCAGTGCTTTGATCTGAGATCACCGGTGACTAATGATTCCAATGAACGTGCTTAAACATGGGATGGATAACCAGTTCAGTCTTGGAAGGGATGATTGGCTTCACAAGTCTTGAAAGTTGACTTAGGTGTCTCAAAAGCTTGGGCGTCCTTGGCCTGCAGGGGCGCCTTTGACCTTTTGTGTTGTCATTTGCAGTTTGCAACCTTTCACGAACAACCCCAATTTGATCTTTGTCATTAGATGTTAGATTTATCTGTTGAATTCACTGACGGCGTCATTGCTGAGATTGATCAAGATGGAGAAGGACTTCCTGGAGGTTACGAAGCTTGAAGACTACATCTGGTTGCCCAAAAAGTTGGCGCCTATTTCTAGGAAGGTGCAATTTCCTTAACACTTAGCCAATTCTTCATGTCTTTCATTCTACCTTTGCTTCTAGTGTTTTACGCTTGATCATCGTTTGTGAGTGCTTGACAGGTCCTGTGTGCTTGCAACTGGATTGATCGCGAAGCTGAAAGGATGTTGAACAAATGCCTTGGAGAAAGCAGTTGCTGAAAACCTCAATAGGTGGCTCAAAATGATGGGTGCCCTTGTAGGCCAGGGGCGCTTTTTCCTTACTTGACTACCATCTTTGATGATATTTGCCTTTAACATCTTTCGTTTCCACCTCCGTTTGCCGGTGATCGATGAATCAGGTGTTCTTGCTTGACAATGTGTCAGAAAGCCAGTAGAAGTATGAAGGAGATGACCGTCTTGGCAAAACTTGATGACTGCCTTTGACCTTTTAACTTCATGGGCGCCCCTGGCCAGTAGGGGCGCTTTTGGCTGCAATTTCATCATTCTCTTTGAAAATCCTCATCTCTTCACGCTTTGCGTTCGTCGTGTAGCTTGACTGGTTTGAGCATTGTTATCAACGACGCAAATGCGTGCATCTTAGCAATCACCTTCACCATGCTGTGTGTATGAGTGTTGGAAAAATGACTAAGGCATTTGACTACATAGCCTACTTCTGGTAGCAAGGCATGCATTTTCCAGACTTTCAATTTTTAGCATTTTTCACTTTTGAAAACCCCCTCCGTCGCAGAGCATCTTTTCGAGCATCTTTCCCAATGGATTCTTCGTTGAAGCTTTTGATGCTTAGATTTTGATACTTGGTACTAGCCATCTACCATTAATGGCTACGGAGGTCCTAGCTTTTCTTCTTAAAAATTGAAGTAGAACCACTAGAGTAAAACAAACTTTTTGGTGATTTTGACTTGACCAGTGTGATTGTGAAGTCAAGTTATCCTATCAAAATCATTTTCAACTAATTATGGAAAGGTCTTATTTTCAGGGGTTTTTCTAAAAACAGGGGTACGAAACCCTAATTTTCAAATTTTCAGAAATTTTTAAGTATCTTCCTTGACATAAACCCACAAAAAGCCTATGTTTTTGACCTAAAATGGACTTTTGACAACAATTTTACATGATTTAGATCATTTTAAGCAAAATGCCTTACTAAAGTAAAAATTTATTTTGGGTACAACACACTTCCCACCTTGCTGCTGTTGATGTTGAAGATGAGTTAACTAGCGAGCATGAGAGTGCCCACGAAGTGCAAGTGGCATTGTTTGTGGTTTTTCTAATATACCAATCTCTACATCATCTAATATGGATGGTTATGATGATATTTTTGGAGACCCATATGATGATGCTTGATCAATGATGGCTGATTTTTGACACTTGACATTTTATTATTAATTTTTTATATATATAATGACATTTGATTTTGACTAATTGACATTGTAATATTTCTAATGTTTATGGTGGTTTTTGTTTAATATACAATAGATGATGCTATGTGGTATTCTGAACTTAAATACTGCTGCAAATATGTGTATATTTCTTATTTTGATATGTTTTTGTATAGACGAACCCAAAACAAACCAAACCCCCAAAATATTTTTGACCTGAATCTGCGAATTTGAACCTCAATTCATACCAGGACTGGTAACTTAGCATGCTAGTCTTTTCACCTTTCCTTTTAGTATGTCCCATTCCTTAAACATAGTCTATAGATATGCCATGAAGGTATGATTAAGAGAGAAGCGGAGATTTAGGTGATGATTTTACCTCATCCTATATTTAAGTTATCAAAAAATGCTAAATAATGTTGACAAATCAAGGAACAAAGGAATCATAAGGGGACATAGGAATTATTAATTAGATTATGGGGAAATAATGGCATAGTAGGGGAAGGGAGAACTAGGTTAAGGGTATATATTTGTTATATGAGATTGAGGCCTAGGGATTGAGAGTTATTAAGTCAAAGATGTGCCTTTGACCAAGGGTTTTTGAAAGCAGTCTAGGAAGCTACCTTCCTATAATTTATCTAAAGCACCCTTAGATGATGAAATCCCTAGTAGGCACCCATATCCACCATTGTATTTCCTTTTCACTTGACATGAGTGAAGTTTGCATGATCTAACATACCAGCCAACCATTATGCTTCATCAAAAATGACTGTTAATCTCAATTAAGACATATGCATGATTTTATTTCCTTTTCACTTGATATGGATGAAAATTACATGGTCTATTATACCAGCCAGGCCCTCTGCTTCATCAAAATCCACCTTGAATCTCTATAAAGAGATGTGCATTGAGTTCACTGTGTTAATCACAATTTGGGATTCACCTTCAACAACCAATTCCACCCATGTTTTGATGACAATTACTTGAATACCTTATATCATTGGTAGGGCTGCAACTTGGTCATTTATGTTACATCTTACATCAATCAAGAAAAATGTAGCTGGTTGGCGTTTTTCTTCTAAACTCTCCCACCACTTATTGGGCCAAGATTTCCTTTGCCTGCACCATCAAAGTTGAGCTTCATATATCCTAACAAATGAGTCCATAAAATTTTAGGCTTATCTTACCTTTTCTACCTTATCCCATTATTGGAGGAAAACATGATCATAGGCCAAGAGATCAGTTGACATTGAAGGTATATGGTTTGATCTTCTAGTTCGAACTTTTATCTTGTTTGAGCCAAGTGTTCACTAATTCTGATCGTGCAACTAGTCTTCCTTCCAAACTCTTCTAGGAGAGACTTTTCTCTTTGTAAATCCCACTATTCCT
The DNA here is from genome assembly GCA_007258455.2 of Sequoia sempervirens. NCBI lineage: Eukaryota > Viridiplantae > Streptophyta > Pinopsida > Cupressales > Cupressaceae > Sequoia > Sequoia sempervirens. The sequence goes on from VDFB02000007.1 coordinate 4,534,308, forward strand.
CTCCAACCAGATATTCTGTATGATCACTACTGGGGCAATCCTCCATCGGACCTCTTGGGTTGAGACCTTCCCTGCCACCCCTCACGACCCCTTCTTCCCCAGCCCCACCCCTGCCTCTTTAATAGATCACACATGCAACATAAGCTTATTAGAGTTGGGTAATAGCCAGCAAGTTCTACATACTCAGGAAACAGACACACACTTGGCAAGAAAGGAGCAATCAAGGAGAATGTAGTCATTATATTCCTCATTGTCCCCACACAATTAACAGATTGGCAGGCCTTAGAAACCCCTACACATCAATCTATTGTAAGTGAGGACTCTCTAATCCCACGATTTTGGCTGCAATAAATGCTAAGGTTATGTAAAAGTGTCCAGTTTAAAAGTTTAAACCTTGCTCAATCATTTGTTTTCTAATGTAGCATGGTTATGTATTCCAAAGGTTGGGGGAGTTGTTTCTGTGGTTCTCATGTTGTGGGGATTGGGGGATGGTTTGGAATCTTCAGTGTCCCCAAAATGTCAGGAACAATATTGGGGATTCTGTCACCGGTGGGTCTGTTTAGATATTTTGTTATCAAAGTGGGGAGAGAAGGAGAGGGGAGGGGGAAAATGGTTTTGATGCAAAGATGTCTCTCATCACTACAGAAAGAAAAAATAGAAACAAATGTTATTTATTTGTTGCTTTCAAAAAATTTAATGGAGAGACACATTCTCCTTTATTCCTTTTGTTGCAAATCCATGATGTCTCATAATAAGATTTTTTTCTTCTTATATGAAATATAAAATCTGTTGTATGTTTGAAGCCTCATGTCTCCTTTGGTGTCCCTGGAAATTTTGGTTTTTTTATTCTAGCTATTACTGAAACACCTATCCTGATTTCCAAAATTAGGTGTAAGATTGATATTTTCTTGGTGGAAACCATTATTATTCCGACTTGTTGTGATGTCCTTTTTTTATCTTCTGCAATTCCTTGATACTTAAACATTTATACATCAGTGCTTTTGCATGGGATATTTTTTGTTCATTTGTTCATTCTTTCTTTATAAAAGAAATAATCCCTCTTGAAGATGTATTGTTACTATGAAACTTAGGTGCTGGATGAGAAGAGGATATATAGGACAACATACATGTTCAGTGCAACAATGCCATCTGCTGTTGAACGCTTAGCTCGGAAATATCTCCGAAATCCTGTTGTGGTAAGTGATCTCATGAAAGGCCCTAGAAAAATCACTAGTGGTAACTTTCTTTTTTAAGTTGTTATATGAAGTGTCAATGGTCAGTAAATGAGATTGAAATAAGCAAAGAATTTTTTTTGGATACACATTATTCTATAGATTAGATTGGTAGCAGTGCTTTGAAACTATTATGCTTATATTATCAGTCGAGTGGACATTCGCTACAGAAATTGTGTTTTTCAGGAGTGATGGTTTATTATATTATATTCAAGTATCATATTCCATTTGTTATATGAACAGGTTACCATAGGTACAGCTGGCAAAGCAACTGAGCTGATAGCTCAACATGTGATGATGTTGAAGGAAACCGAGAAGATGGGGAGGTAGTATTTTCCATTAACTTGCATATAAATGAAACCCAAGAGATTTTTCCAACTTTTTGAGTTTCATTCTGAATCAGCATGTTATTTTTGCTTTTCCTTATTTTGGGCTGTGGCACAGGAAAGTTTGATGTTCTAAAACATTTAGATTTGATTATTTTTAATGCAAAACAGACTTCAGAGGTTGTTAAATGACTTGGGAGATAAAACAGCAATTGTATTTATCAACACAAAGAAAACTGCAGATTCTTTATCAAGGCAACTGGATAAATCAGGTTACAGAGTGACCACACTTCATGGAGGGAAGACACAGGAACAGCGTGAGGTAACAATCTTTTAAAATCTTCGCTATAATTGAGAACATATTTTATCTGTTATTTCCTAATTTATTAATTCTTGTGATTAACAGATAAGCTTGGAAGGTTTTCGTAATAAACGCTTCAATGTTCTTGTCGCAACAGATGTGGCTGGTCGTGGCATTGATATTCCGGTATAGTCTTATCAAACTCATTATAGAAAGTAATTCTATTTGGTTTTGGCCTTTTCATTGGGTGATGATTTTACTTTAGATGGAATACCATCACTCTGAAATGAACCATCAAATAAATATATTCTGCTATGAGGCTACCAATTTTATGAAACCATTTTAGATTAATAAATCATGTGGTTTATCCTAAGGAGAGAAAATGTATCTTCTGCAAGTAAATTATATGGATGTATCATCTTTGAGAATACAAGCATTTGAACATGTTAATCCATATCATCTTGATGGTGAGAAACTCATTATTAACTGAATAATAATGTTACATATTACAAGCTTTTTTTACTCAACAAATATTTATGTGAAAGGCTACTTGCATTGGCGAAAATATGGCCTATGCATCTAGAAAATATGCTTTCTGTATCAAGGCTATTATGACATCATAAAAACAGATTCACTATATTTATTTTAGAAGGCAACTACAGCCTCATAAGTGTCTAGAATATTTGTAGGGTAAGTAGGAGAATTTTGCTGTAAACAATTACACAGGCATATTTATATTGTATTTTGTGTTTAAACTTTATTCTGCTAGTCATGTGTATTAAAATATGTTCCATATGTGATATTTAACGTAACACCTAGTGAGAAGAGCCACAAAGAGGACAAGCAAAAAGGAGGAGCAGAATGGTGAAGGGATGCACAGCAAACAGCAATATGGAGGCCAGGAGGATCAAACTGAAGGAGGAATATCTTCAAACATAGGGAGTAGCAAACAAACAGCTCACAATAGTTCCATATGGAGAAAGGAAGGGAATTAAGAGAAAGTGTTTTGGTTACAAGAGCCAATAAAATCCCATTAGGAGGATCATCAGAGATGAATGGCTAAAAGTACAAAAATCAAGAAGAGGGAAGATTTGAGTGAGTTCTAGAAAAGAAAGAAAAGAAAACCAGGAATATTTGAGCTTGATTTTGCACATGGAGATGATTGCTGACTCATTGATACGTCTGAGGGTGCAAAAGTAAACATCTATATTTTTGTGGGTGCATCCTAAGCTGTCATTTTCCTTGTGGGTGATCTCAGTGGTTGTTTTATTTGGCAGTTCAATTTCATCCTGCCATTTATTTGGGAAATCCTTGGTTCAACCTCTTGACTGTGTTTTGACTGCAGCTATTGTTGTGAATAATAACTCAGTGACTTTGCAGGCATGATGGTAGTTGCTGGATAAAGGCACCAAAGATTAAACACATGCATGGCGGTGATCATTTCAAGTCATTTCCTCATGGGTGCAAGCATAAGCAAGATAGTTGTAGTACTGGAGGGTTATCAATTTGGAAGATTTCCTAGACTTTCAGTCACCGAATCATTAGTAAGAATGGGTAGAGTGTTGAGTTTTCTTGCCTACCATTCCCAGGATCATATTGGCATTGAATGAGTTGCAGTTCAAAGAGCTCCATACTTGAAATGTAAGGCAAGAAGACATGTGTCATTCATTGGTCGAGTGACATTGTCTTCCTTGTTATAAATACGAATTCACTGCCTGAACTTAGGATCCTTTTGCCTCTCTTGCAACTGAGTGCCCCTTTTAAAGCCCATGGTGTCAAATGCTAAATGTCTTATATTAGTAGCCTGTATAGAGTCTTCTGTTTGTAAATTTCTGAAGGGTTGCAATGCTAAACCACCGAATAAGTTCTCCATGGTTAGTGTTGTATTTCTGGGAGTTGACTGCTTTAGCATTTCTCAGATCACAATTGTTGATTTTGTGTTAGATATGCATTAGTCTTTGGTATTTGGAGAATATTGGTGGCAGAGAAAGGCCTGGTAACAAATGTGAAACATTCTAACATAAGAGGTATAGTGGATCAATTTTCCATCTTTGTTGGTTTTTAAGTGAAAATGTAGGTAGACTAGTGGGATCTCTAAGCATGCTCTAATTCACCTACTTCAATTAGGGTAGGATACAGCTTGTTGCAACTAGAATTGGTTGGATACCTAATTGAATGTTATCTAGGATGAATTTGTAGCTAGACTGATTGGTTACTTGGGTAAGTCTAAGTGAGGTGGGATTTGCGGCAATTCTTTATGGATTCTGTTAATCCTTGACTCTATCAAGAATCAATTAGGCACTGTTTGCAAGTAGGTAATTGACCAAATCGATAAAATTGCAAACATCTTTAGTTGTAGTTGAGGTTTAGGTGTTCCCATCAAAGTGCAAGTGTTCCTAGGAGATTGTATTTAATAAGAAAAGGGAAATGAAGTGCCTTCCACTTTTAATCCCAAGCCTTCACATGAGAACACTATGCTAGTTGCTCAAGATCCATCTTCAGCAAATTTTGATATCGTGGCTTCCATGATGAAGATGAAGGTAAAAATATCTCAACTGGAGTATCTTCAGGACCATCCAAAACAATTGGATCGGATTGTCAAGGTTGTAAAGAAGCAAGTTGTGATTCAGCCCACATTGCTCGAGTCATCCATACTAGTGGAAGAAAAGCCAAAGCCTTTCTATATATCTTTATATATAGGAGGGTTTAAACTCAGCAATTGCATGATAGACTTTGCAGCTTTTGACAATGTCATGCCTTTACAAGTCATGAACGCATTGGGCCTCTCGTGCACTAAGACCCATGACAAGTGTTATTCACTTGAATCTAAGTTGGTGCCATTGGTCAGCCAACTAAAAGATGCTCAAGTAAGGCTGGCATCTTGTCCGGAGAAGAAAATCATGATGACTATCTTGGTAGCTGATATTCCAACCAGTTACGGGATGCTACTGAAATATACCGAACCAATTTTTTCAATTTTTCAATTACAACGAGCAGAGCAATACACAATCGTTAGGGTTAGCACTTAAACCAAACGATGCGGAATTCAACTCTAACCAAGAATGTACACCAGGATCTCGAGTTGGGCAAGGTGTGAACATATGGTCAGAGGATCTCAATGCAATGTTGATAAAGGAACTCTAACCAAGAATGCGCCGGATGATGACGAGCATATGGTCAGAGGGTCTTAATGCAATGCTAATACAAAGAACTCTAACCAAGAATGCGTCGGAGAACGACGAGCATGTGGTCAGAGGATCCCTACCAACTATTATGCTGAAGTAACTCGACGTCAAGAATGTGCTTTCCAACCCGAGATGGAATTGGAGCTACCATATGACGGAGATGCTAAGTATTACAATGCAATAAAGAGAAGAAGTAAGATTGCTAACAGTACTACTGATCAGCTTACAATAATTAGAGATTTGCCTGCCAAATACATAGAATAAGAAAGTCTAACCATGCTGCAATTTAGTATAATGTCTCCTCAATGATCACAAAGACTTTCAACCCAAACCCAACTCAAATGATAGACTTTACGCAAACTGATATGACTGATCATGGACTGAAACTTCTTAACCAGCAACACATAATCCTAATGAAATGCTCACAACCCACTCAATCCTCAACCAAAAGACCTCAAACCAGATGCATTATCTTCCTAACATGATGGTGCCCAAGTAAGAACCTTGAAATGACTCCAATCTGCTGTATTTATTTTTGCACGAATCCCAATGCAAGTACAAAATGGTACGGCTGCAAGGGAAGGGCGATTTTGCTCTATAAAATAAATGACTTCATTAAAAATTCCCAAACTTCTCAGAGAGGGGCGCCCTTAACTAGCAAATGCATGGGTAAACTACCCAGAACCAGAATAAAATCACACAAGGAGTTATGAGTCAAAACTTCAATCTGCAACACACTCCAGCAACTCCAGATTTTTGATTAATTTGCAAATAACTGAATTACAACTATTTAAACAACAACTACAATGCAAAACTCAATGGCTACAATGCAAAACTCACTACAGAATCCACTCAATAAGCAAACCTCTCCACTAGATGCTATCTCTCAAGCACGAAGTCGAGCCAAGGCTAGGAGGCATTCATTCCTCGAAGCAGTCCAGCACCATTTCGGCAGCATAACATTACTCAAGATATCAGATGCCCAAATGAAGACCCAAGACTTCCTTTTATAATTTTGTGAAGACCCCTCCAGAAGCTTCTAGAAACCCTAATTCTTTTCCCTCCAAGAAATGGCGTCACTTTTCTTCAAGGCTTCATTTTTTACTTTTTAATGAAATTCATCTCTTCAAGATAGGCGTCCAACTTAAAGCTTCAATTTTGACCTTAATAAATATAAAATTACCTCAATGAGGCGCCACCCCTTAAAGACCACCTTTTTAACACAACATTAAGTTATGAGACTAGGCCAAGGGGGTATTATAACATTAAAATATAACATTGTTTAAAAGAAATGAACTTATCTCTCCAAAAATGCATCCCAAGGCCAAAATTGAACAAACCAACTGAGTCGACTGAAGAGGAAAGCCAACTGTGCCGAGAACGACAGGACCACTGCCAGAAATAGAATTTACTAAAAATAGTAAATTCCTGAAGGTGCTCGGAATGCCAAGAAAAACACACCATTGCGAAGCTCTCTGAAAACCCAGAAAGAATCCGCCATTCAATCATCAATTCACGAGCAATAGCAACCTCCAAAACATGAAACCCTAATTTCACCTTCCGAGTAGCCTATGGGTCTCCAGAATAGGCCAACAGTCAACTAAAAAGATCATGCTCGAGAAGGGGACATTACAATCCACCCTCCCCAAGATTGCTTGTCCTCAAGCAATTGCAAGCCTGGATGCTGCAGAATCTCATCATTCTTCCAAGTCGCATCCTCCATAGGCAAGTTCTTCCACTTCACCAAGTATTCTCTGATTGTTCTTTTTCTCAAAGAACGCTCTCTGGAATTAAGAATCTCTTCTGGAATCAAAACTAACTGTCCTTCTTCATCCAAAGGTGGCAACTGTGATGAAGCAACAACATTGTGTCCAAGTGCCTTCTTGAGGCGAGACACGTGGAAGACATTGTGTACTCTACTATTCGAAGGTAGCTCCAACTCATAAGCTACTGCTCCCACCTTTCTGATAACCTTGAACGGCCCATAGAAATGAGGTTTGAGCTTCTCAGCTCCACTCTTTTTGAGAGTAGACTGTCTGTAAGGCTATAGTTGAAGATAAACCATATCTCCAACCTCAAAAGAGCGCTCAACACGCCGCTGATCAGTGTACATCTTCTGCTGATTTTGTGCAATCTGAAGATTGTTCTTCAATGATTTCAAGATATCTTGACTCTGCTGCAACAAATCCTTGGCTTGAGGGGCTTTGCTATCACCAAACACCAAATCAGCAAAGCTAGGAGCCTCATAACCGTAAAGAGCCATGAAAGGTGACATCCTTATTGACATGTGAAAAGAAGAATTATAACAATACTCGCCTATGTGAAGCCATTTCACCCATGCTCTTTGCTGCTCCGAAACATAGTTTCTCAAATAGCCTTCCAACCACTTGTTCACTATCGCTGTTTGTCCATCGGTTTGAGGGTGATAACTAGTGCTTGGAGTAAGCACTGTACCGCTCATTCTAAAAACCTCTTGCCAAAAAGTGCTTAGGAACTTGCTGTCCCTATCACTCACAATGTTTTTCGGCAACCCATGTAATCTAAACACCTTATGAAAAAACAGATCTGCAACTTGGGCTGCTGAAAAAGAGCTGGTAATGGCAAAGAAGTGAGCAAATTTTGTTAATTTGTCCACTACAACATAGATACAATCTTTTCCTTGAACCTTGGGCAACCCAGTGATGAAGTCCATTGATATGCTTTCCCATTTTTGATTGGGAATGGGAAGAGGTTGCAGCAGACCAGCTGGTAGAGTATGCTCATTTTTGTTCATTTGACAAGTGGGACACTCTTGGATGTAACGTTGAACCTCCCCTTTCAGCGCTTTCCAAGAAAATCTTTCCTGAATCTGCCTATATGTCTTGAAGAACCCTTGATGACCAGCAAGTGGAATGTCATAAAATGTCAACAAAATCTTCTTTTTGAGCTTAGAATCAGCCACCAAAAAGATTCTACCCTTGTAGTGTATCAGCCCTTCAACCACCTTGTACCTTTCGTCAATAAAAGTACCCTCAATGATGCTGGTTGCAAACTGATTTTTGGCATAATCAGCAAGCAACATGTTCTTCCAATCAGTAGTAAGCTCGCATAATGAGCTCAAATGAGGTCTCCTAGATAGAGCATCGGCCACAATATTGTTTTTACCTTTGACATATTCAATGTCAAAATCGTAAGCTTGAAGCTTACTCACCCACTTTTGTTGCCTCTCGTTCAAATCTTTCTGATGCATGAAGTGCTTGAGACTATTGTGATCAATCTTGACCACAAACTTGCTCCCCACCAAATACTGTCTGAACTTAGCTAATGCATGCATTATGGCAAGCATTTCCTTGTCGTAGATGGAGTAGGTCCTTTCAACACCTCTTAATTTTCTGCTCTCAAACACAATGGGATGTTTGTCTTGCATCAAAACAGCCCCAACTCCTTCACCGGATGCATCACACTGTAGCTCGAAAGGCTTGGAAAAATCTGGAATAGCTAAAGCCGAACAAGAGCTCATGATCCTCTTAAACTTATCAAAAGTAGTTTGGGCCTTTTCTGACCAACAAAAAGCTCCCTTTTTCGTGAGGTCAGTAAGAGGAGCAGCATTCTGCGAGTAGCCCTTCACAAATCTTCTGTAAAATCCACAAAGACCCAAGAATCCTTTCAAATGAGTCAAATTCTCAGGAGGTGGCAAATCAACAATTGCTTTGATCTTTTCAGGATCAACCTTCACTCCTTCAGCACTGATTATATGACCAAGGTAAAGTAGCTCCTTCATTCCAAATTCACATTTGGATTCTTTGGCAAACAAACTCTCTGATTCTAGGATGCTAAGCACTTCCTCCAAGTGTTTGAGATGTTCTTCCCATGTCTTGCTGAAGATCAGAATGTTATCAAAAAATATCAATACAAACTTCCTCAACTACTTCTGAAAGACTCTGTTCATACAAGAATGGAAGGTAGCAGGAGCATTAGTCAACCCAAATGGCATGATTAGAAACTCGAAGTGGCCATAGTGACATCTAAATGCTGTCTTCTCAACATCAGATCCTCTCATCCGAATCTGGTAGTAGCCTGATCTCAAATCGATCTTTGAAAAGAACTTGGCTCCATGTAGCTCATCAATGAGCTCATCTATCCTCGGAATGGGGTATCGATTTTTGATGGTGCTTTGATTCAAAGCACGATAGTCCACACACATGCGGATGGTACCATCCTTCTTCTTCACAAGAACAACTACTGAAGCGAAGGGACTCTTGCTTGGACGAATGAAGCCCATCTCCAAGAGTTCCTTAATGTTTTTCTCAATCTCGTCCTTCTGCTTCTTAGGGTACTGATATGGAGTTGTAATAACTGGTTTAGCTCCTTCCTTGAGCTCTATGACATGCTCCGAACCCCGTTTAGGAGGTGGTCCAGGAGGTAAATCAGCAAACACCTTGCTCTTCTTTGTGAGTAAAGACTGAATATCAGGAGGATAGTCTCTCTTTGTTTCAACCGGACTAGCAGGAAGAATCATACATTCTGCAGCCCACTCAACTTGATCATGACGAATCAGCCTTGCCATTCTCTTGAATGACACAATCTGAGGACCACCATTGGACATTCCTCTTAGCACTACCTTCTTCCCATCGGATTGAAACTTGAGCTCCATGGCTTGTAGATTTAGAGAGATCTCTCGGAGTGAACGCAGCCATTGAATGCCTAGAACGGCATCCGTATCTCCAATGTTGACTACATAGAAGTCGTCCTTGACTTCATAGTTTCCCAATTGCATAGTCATGTTTGAGATCTTCTTGGTGCATGAGATGTGAAACCCATCAACAACCATAACCTTGAAGCCTTCAAACTTTTCTGTTTGTAGCCCCTTCTTTGCCACCACAACTTCATCAATGAAGTTATGCGTTGTTCCAGTGTTAATCAAAGAAACTATTCGCTGCCCCTTAATCATCCCTCGAACTTTGAAGGATTCATTCTTTTGAGAGCTCGAAAGTTGAGCCAAAGTACCTCCACTTCCCTTTTCATCTTTAGACTCTTCTGGAGCTTTTTCCACTTTGCTGTCATCAAAATCAGACTGCTGGTCTGAAATATCAAAATTACATTCTTCAGCTGAATAGTACTCAATTTGATGAAATTTGACTCCTTTTGGGCAAATATGATATTGGGACCATTTTTCTCTACACCGGAAACATAACCCCTTTCTTCTGAGTTCGTTAAGTGTCTCTGGATCCAATCTTATGACATGAGGTTTATGCTGTTTGAACTCCTTATGATGAGGTCTTTTTCCTTTATCCCTTTTGTGAAATGATGGCTTGGGTTGAAACTTTGCTTTAGGAGCAGCCCACTCCATGTTTCTTGCTTTCTTCATTGCCTCCTGTAGGGAGGGTGGATCAAAAGTTTTAATCCAACCCTTGAGTGGCTCCATCAATCCTTCACTGAATAGGATCACCAAACGCCTCTCAATGATTCCTGTGACCATGACTGAAAGTCTCTGAAACTCAGCTATGTAGGCATCAACTGTGCCATATTGCCTAAGCTGTGCCAATTCTCTGAAATGCACTTCAGGATCTTTTTTCTCAAATCTCTCTATGAGCCTATTGGTGAACTCATCATAGGTAGTGATAGACCGATGACCCAAAGTGACTAGGCCATGGTACCACCACTCGTGCGCCACCCCATCTAGGTGTAGCGTAGCGAACTTAATCGCCTCCTCTTCCGCCATGGGTCTAAGAGCTAGATAGTTGTCTAACTTCTGTATCCAAGCTCTGGCTGAACTGTTGTCACTCCCATCAAAATGTGGAAGCATAACCTTGTTGATAGCTTGATGCAAATCCCCATGTACTGCTGTTCTCCTTTGTTCATAATGTCTTCCTTGTCCTCTATTCTTCCTTTTATGATCCATAAAATCATTGTAAGACATATCTATGTTAATTTCATTAGGTAGAGAATCATACTCAGCACGGCCGAGTCTCAACTGTTCAACAAATGAAGCATTTTCTTCTGGATCAGGTTGAGAGTTTACTAGTGCCAAGAAGGTGGGTTTGAATGGCCTGGAAGAAATGTATGTGCTATTTGAAGCAGGCTGAGCAGCATGTCCATTATGCTGGTTGGTGGCACTGTGTTCTCCCCTATATCCTGGATTGTTCTGTGGAGTTGGGTTCTGACGCACTTTCCCCATCATGAGAAATACCATATCCATTAAGGCATCCATCTTCCTCTCGAACCTCTTTCCTGGACTTAACGATCTTTCTCTTCCCTTCCCACTATCATCTTTGTTACCACCCGATATCCTCTCATTATCCCCCATTTCTTCTTCCGGAGAAGATTCCCAATTTGCTCTTAATACCTCTGACGCTGTCTGACCTTTCGGAGCCTGATGCCACTGAAACTGATTGGTAGCCTTCTTGTATTCCCTTGCTAAGTATCTCTATTCTCTGTCACTCATAGAAGGTTTGTTTCACAGGATGGCAGGATGCATGGCTCTGATACCACTGAAATATACCGAACCAATTTTTTCAATTTTTCAATTACGAGCAGAGCAATACACAATCGTTAGGGTTAGCACTTAAACCAAACGATGCGGAATTCAACTCTAACCAAGAATGTACACCAGGATCCCGAGTTGGGCAAGGTGTGAACATATGGTCAGAGGATCTCAATGCAATGCTGATAAAGGAACTCTAACCAAGAATGCACCAGATGACGATGGGCATATGGTCAGAGGGTCTTAATGCAATGCTGATACAAAGAACTCTAACCAAGAATGCGTCGGAGAATGACAAGCATGTGGTCAGAGGATCCCTACCAACTATTATGCTAAAGTAACTCGACGTCAAGAATGTGCTTTCCAACCCGAGATGGAATTGGGGCTACCATATGACGGAGATGCTAAGTATTACAATGCAATAAAGAGAAGTAAGATTGCTGACAGTACTACTGATCAGCTTACAATAATTAGAGATTTGCCTGCCAAATACATAGAATAAGAAAGTCTAACCATGCTGCAATTTAGTATAATGTCTCCTCAATGATCACAAAGACTTTCAACCCAAACCCAACTCAAATGATAGACTTTACGCAAACTGATATGACTGATCATGGACTGAAACTTCTTAACCAGCAACACAAAATCCTAATGAAATGCTCACAACTCACTCAATCCTCAACCAAAAGACCTCAAACCAGATGCATTATCTTCCTAACATGATGCGCCCAAGTAAGAACCTTGAAATGACTCCAATCTGCTGTATTTATTTTTGCACGAATCCCAATGCAAGTACAAAATGGTACGGCTGCAAGGGAAGGGCGATTTTGCTCTATAAAATAAATGACTTCATTAAAAATTCCCAAACTTCTCAGAGAGGGGCGCCCTTAACTAGCAAATGCATGGGTAAACTACCCAGAACTAGAATAAAATCACACAAGGAGTTATGAGTCAAAACTTCAATCTGCAACACACTCCAGCAACTCCAGATTTTTGATTAATTTGCAAATAACTGAATTACAACTATTTAAACAACAACTACAATGCAAAACTCAATGGCTACAATGCAAAACTCACTACAGAATCCACTCAATAAGCAAACCTCTCCACTAGATGCTATCTCTCAAGCACGAAGTCGAGCCAAGGCTAGGAGGCATTCATTCCTCGAAGCAGTCCAGCACCATTTCGGCAGCATAACATTACTCAAGATATCAGATGCCCAAATGAAGACCCAATACTTCCTTTTATAATTTTGTGAAGACCCCTCCAGAAGCTTCTAGAAACCCTAATTCTTTTCCCTCCAAGAAATGGCGTCACTTTTCTGTAAGGCTTCATTTTTTACTTTTTAATGAAATTCATCTCTTCAAGATAGGCGTCGAACTTAAAGCTTCAATTTTGACCTTAATAAATATAAAATTACCTCAATGAGGCGCCACCCCTTAAAGACCACCTTTTTAACACAACATTAAGTTATGAGACTAGGCCAAGGGGGTATTATAACATTAAAATATAACATTGTTTAAAAGAAATGAACTTATCTCTCCAAAAATGCATCCCAAGGCCAAAATTGAACAAACCAACTGAGTCGACTCAAGAGGAAAGCCAACTGTGCCGAGAACGACAGGACCACTGCCAGAAATAGAATTTACTAAAAATAGTAAATTCTTGAAGGTGCTCAGAATGCCAAGAAAAACACACCACTGCGAAGCTCTCTGAAAATCCAGAAAGAATCCGCCATTCAATCATCAATTCACGAGCAATAGCAACCTCCAAAACACGAAACCCTAATTTCACCTTCCGAGTAGTCTATGGGTCTCCAGAATAGGCCAACGGTCAACTGAAAAGATCATGCTCGAGAAGGGGACATTACAGCTACTGAGTAGAAGCTTTTGCAAGGATCTCGAAGGTGATGCAGAACTAATCGTGCAATAGATTAGAGATCGTTTTCAAGTGAAAAATGATCGCCTTTGAAATTATCGACAAAGGGTGTGGAATGCAATTGACTGGTTCGAAGCATTCGACATCAAGTGCATTCGTTGTGAGCACAATAGTAGAGAAGATGCCCTTGCAATATCGACCGCTTTCTTCATGCCACATTCTGACTTTTGTCAAAATACCTTCACTATTGAGCTCATATACAGGCCAGTTGTCTCGGACAATTGCGACAATTGGCAAGTCTTCGATGATGATGATCAGATTGAAGAATTCATCTGCATGGCAGACAATTACTAAGAACTATTTTTTGAGGGCAATGCTTCTCCCTTCAAAAAATCCATAGCAGAAGATTCTGAAGCAACAAAATCAGGCATCATTCAATTGAGAGGCAATATAACATTCCCAAGGGTTTCGTATCCTGGGAGGATATATTTTATAGGCACGACAGACATGTCCAAGATCAGAGGAATTCGACCAACAAGACCTCTGTTGATTATTGCCAGGTGAACATTGGTACCGAAGACAAGCCTCGACTTGTTAACTTGGACAAGTGTTGTACTATAGAGGAAAGCAATAGTTTCATCTCCTTATTCAAGCAGTATTGAGATGTGTTCGCTTGGTCCTACGAAGATTTGAAAGTCATCACACATAGGGAATTATCTCACAAAATTCCACTCAAGCTTGATGCCAACCCCTTCAAACAAAAGTAAAGATTCTACAACCCACATAGCCAAGATACAATCGACGTAGAGGTTTAGAAGATGGTGGACGCCAAGATATTTTTTCCAATCCATCATTCCACCTGGGTGTCAAATATAGTTCCTGTGCACAAGAAGAATGGAGAAATCCGAATCTGCATTGATTTCAGGAACCTCAATTAATCATCCCTAAAGGATAATTATTCTTTGTCGATCATGGATTATACATTGCCAATAGTCACCGGTTCAGAAACGCTATCATTACTTGACGGCTTTTTCGGATACAACCCAGATTGCGGTAGTTGAGGAGGATCAAATCAAAACGGCATTCACTACCCCGTGGATTCCTTTCGGCCTCATCAACGTTGGTGCCACTTTTTCAAAGAGCCATGGATTTGGCGTTTGGGGATCTAAAGAACAAGCTAATTATTGTCTACCTTGACGGCCTTACCGCTTTCTCAAAAAAGTAGGAAGACCATTTTCAACTCTTAGTGAAAGTGTTCGAGAGATGTAGGTACCACCGCATTTCATTAAATCCAAAGAAGTCCATCTTTGCAATGACAGAAGGAAGATTGCTTGGCCACATCATCTCCAAAGAAGGAACTCAGATTGACCCTAGTCGGGTTGATTGAATCAAGAACTTGTCTCTTCCAACAAGCAAAACTGGGGTACATTCTTTCTTCGGCAATGTAAATTTCATAAGAAGATTTGTCCCAGACTTCTTAGAGCTAACCGAAGACATATCAGCTATGATGAAGAAAACATCCGCCTTCAAATGGACTGAAGAAGGAAAGAAGGCGTTTGTCCAGATAAAAGAAGCCATTAGTCAAGCACCGGTGCTGGTTCAACTTGATTTTCATAAGGAATTCATTCTTTATTGTTACACGTCGGAACACGCTCTTTTTGCCATACTGACACAAAAGCTGAATGAGGAAACCGAATCTCCAATTGCTTTTATGAGCAGCAGCTTCAAGAACAGTGAGTCTCGGTACTCTCAAATTGAAAAGAATGCGTATGCAGTTGTGAGGGTTGTAAAGAATTTCAGGTTTTACATCTTGAACTCCCACACAATGGTGTATGTCACAGATCTTGCAGTCAAAAGTGTCCTAACCCAACAGGAGATGGGCACAAAAAGAGGTAACTGGATCGCAAAGGTCCAGGAATACGACTTGGAGATCAAGCCAACCAAAATTGTCTGCAAGAGAGATCTATGTCAACTGATTGTAGAAGACGGTGATCTAAAGCATCAAGTTGTTGATGGTGTACTAGAAACAGAGATCAAAGGGGACCTTCCTATGGTCCTATTGGTTGATTCTGCAGAAGAATGGTAAACTGAGATTTGGTACTGTTTAACTTATGGAGAATATCCAACTCACTTGGAAAAACATCAGAAAAGAACTCTAAGATTGAAAGCACAAAACTACGTGCTTAGGAATAACGTTCTATACAAGCATGGGCTTGATGGAACATTCTTGCTATGCGTCAGCAGGGACCAACAACGGCGGTTGTTGGAAACATTTCATAGTGAAGCGTGCGGTGGCCACTTCTCGTCAAGGGTCACGGCATTCAAAATCTTGCGAGCATAGTTCTTCTGGCCAACTATGTTTAGCGATGCATATGATTGGGTGCACATATGTCAAATGTGCCAACAGTTTGTTGGCAAACTTAAACTAGCAGCCCTTCCACTTAGGTCGATGATCATTGACACTCCATTTTAGCAATGGGGTTTAGACTTTGTAGGTCCAATCAATCCACATTCCACTAAGGGGCATGATTATGTCCTTACGGCAACAAATTACTTCACAAAATGGGTTGAGGTTGTTCCTACCAAGAAGGCTACCTTAGAAGTCGTGTGCAACTTTCTAAAAGAAAATATCATTTCTCGCTTTGGGGTACCATGGAAGATTGTGACTAACAGCACAACAAGTTTCTCGTTAGAGGAGCTGGTAGAATTTTGTTTCGATCACGGCATCACCTTGTCCCATTCTTCAGATTATTATCCACAGGGTAATGGACAAGCCAAATCATCTAACAAAAATATTGTCACGATCGTGCGAAGTTAGTTGACTCCAATCAACGAGCTTGGCACAAGAAATTGTATGACGCTCTTTGGGCCGATAGAATCACTCCCAAGAGAGCTATTGGTACTTCACCTTTTACTATTTTGTATGGCATGGAGGTTGTGTTACCCATCACACTAGAGTTGTCCACTTTGCAACTAGCATCTGCAGTGGAAGATGGGGAATTCTAAGATCTGATCGAGAAATGAGTCCTGTACCCGATGAAGCTACAGGAAGATAGGGTGGAGGTAGTTGATAAAATCACTCAACATCATTTGCGAGTGAAGAATATTTTCGATAAGAAGGCTCGTTAGCGAGACTTTGAGATCAGAGACAAAGTCCTGTTATGGGACAAGAGACACGAGCCCAAGGGAATGCACGGTAATTTGACTCCCTTTGGTTAGGGCCCTTCAAGATCCATGAGTTCGTAGGAGAGAATTTCTATATTCTCTCGCACTTGGATGGAAGGCTCTTCCCGCTACCATACATCGGGAAATATCTAAAGTAGTTCATCCCTTTGGGGTGGAGTAAATTTTTGTAAATAATTTCCTTTGGTTTTTCGTAAAGCGTTTCCCCTTTCTGTAATGTTTATGTTATGTAGTAATATATTTCCCCGTTCTATGAAGTTTTGTCGTGTTTTAGGTGATTAGGTAGTCTTTTTTTTTAGGTGAATTTTAGGAAAACTCCAACCAATAGATGTTTTGAAAAAATCCCGACTCCAATGCCCAATTGATAAGACATTGGTCTACGCTAAATATCCAAGAGATTCTCAGTTCTCCTATGCCGTAAGTATCCAACATGGTCCCTAGACGAAGCCTTATGTTGTACCCAAAATAATTTTTTTGCATCATTAAGGCATTGTGATAAAAATAGTCAAAAACTCATAAAATTGTCAAAAGTCAAATTTAGGTCAAAATGTCTAAGAATGGCAATTTGCTATTTTTAGAAATTTCTAAACAACAAATGAAGCATGAGGTTTTTTTGGGTTTTATGTCAAGGAGATACTTGCAAATTTTTGAAAATTTTGAAATTAGGGTTTTAGGCCCCTATTTTTAGAAAAACCCTAAAAAATAGGATCTTTCCAGAAATGACTTTAAATGATTTTGATCGGTTAATTCTTTGTCACGATCACACTGGTCAAGTCAAAATCATCAAAATGTCAGTTTTGCTCTGGTGGGTCTATTTCACTTTTTTAGGAGAAAAGCTAGGACCTTCGAGGTCATCAATGATAAATGGCCAAGTGTCAGAAGCTAAGTCTCAAATTCTTCATAGAAGAATCTATGGCAAAAGATGCTCAATGATGGAGGGGAATTTCAAAAGTTGCAAAATGCAAAAAATAAACTATGGAAAAAGGATGACTTGTCACAAGAGAGATGCCTTTGCAATCAATGCCTTAGTCAACTTTTCAATGCCCGTGCACGTGAAGTGATGAAAGCAATCACAACAGTGAATGCAGTCACGTCATCGACAACACAGTCAACCTAGTCAAGCAACATGATGAACGCGAGGTGCAAGAAGAGTGAAAATCGTCAGAAAATGACTAACACTGGAGCTAAAAGCGCCCCTACTGGCTAGGGGTGCCCATGATTCAAGAGGCCAAATGCAGTTATTAAGACTTGCAAAACCAGTTGTCTTCTTTAGAATTTTGCGAGCTTTCTAACGGATCATCAAGCAAATTCAACAAATTCATCAAACACCGGTAAACGAAGGAAGAGGCGAAAGATGCTGAAAGTCAAAAGTCATAAAAAATGGCAATCTATCAAGGAAAAAGCACCCCTGTAGCCCAGGGGTGCTAAAGAATGAAAGCAATCAGAAGTCAATTTTTGGTTTAGCAATTTCCAAATGATATTCTCGACTTCGGCCTAGCTTGACAATGATTTTGTTTGCCAACTCAGAGGACATATCAAATGGTAGTAGCTGTTAATCAAACAAGCACATGAAACGAAGGATAAATTGATGAACAAAAGAGCAAATGCACCCCTGCAAGCCAGGGGTGCCTAGCATTTTGGGCAACCAGATGAAGTCTTTAGCAGTTTTCTTCTCCAAGACATCTTCTTAGCATCCTTCCAGCTTCGCAATGAATCTATTAACCAGTCCACAAGACCTATCCAACACTCACAAATGAAGATCAGGCACAAAAGTGCTGAAAGTCAAGTCAAGTTGAAAATGTGAAACATTGACTAAGTATAGCAAAAAGCACCCTTCTAGCAAAAGGCGCCCAACTTTTTGGAGCACCAGATGTAGCTTTTCGGCTTTGTGACTTCCAAGAAGTCCTCAAAGTTGATAAGTCTTTGCAACAAGATCGCTAGTAGGTTCATCGAAGCAATCGAACATCTAGCAACAAAGACCAAACTGGAGTATTTTGTTAGCAATTACAATGTAAAAATTGTGTCTAACAAGCACAAAAGCGCCCCTACAGGCCAGGGGCGCCCAAGAATTTGAGCCTTCTAAAACAGTTTTCAAAGCTTGCGAAGCTCGTCATCCTTTTCGAAAATCTTCCAACTTCGCGACTGATTCAACATCCAGTCCGTGGGAATCGTCAATCACCAACAATTGTAGATTGAAGCACAGGAGGTGAAAATTGAAGAAATTGAAAATCATCTAAAAATTGGTTAAGTTTGGTAGACGAAAGCACCTTATCTCAAGAAGGATCCTAGAAATTTGAGCCATCAAAACCAATTTTTAGGGTTTGCAGCTTCTAAGAACATCCCCTCAGATTTGATCATGCTCCGTAGTGAATTTGTAAGCCAAAACTTAGGATTAATCAGACGACCATAATTAGTGATCAAATGGAGGCATTTTATCAAGAAAAAATTGAAATTCTTCAAAAATATCCTAACATTGGAATGGTGGCGTCCAAAGTCAACTCCCAGTTACAAATTCTGAAGACTTTCTCATGTTTAGGCGTCCCAAAATTTGGGGAATGCTTCCAGCTAATTTCCAATCATGGAGATGACTCCTTCAATCAGGGTTTGGACGCCCTAATTGACGCTTTCACCTCCAAAACCTATTTATCAAGCATCTAGGTGTCCTTTCTCATCATTCTTGGGGGTTGACTTCAAATGCCAAACACAAAAGCTTTCTTCTCTACAACATTTAAGGATCAAACGACAGAGGTTTTCAACGTGCTTCGTATTTTCAAGAACAGGTTGCAAAGGACGTTTTTCTAGAGTTCATACCTCTAGGCATCATTTTTCAGAGGTAGCAATCCATAAACTCAGCTTCAAGCATTCTGGGTTCTCTTCTTTTTCAAGTTCTTCAAGATTGGAAATTTTTCCCACAACTTCTACTTTTGTCTTAGGTTTTCTTGCATGTTTGAGCAATTTTTTTCACAAGTTTGGCCTTCTAGGTTCATTCAACACTAAATTGGCCACAAAACCCATGTGCTAGAATTTTCTGGAAAAATTGCCTCGCTGCCTCCAGATTTTAGGGTTTTTGAAAAAATAATCTTTTTCAAAAACTAACATTCTAGGTCTACTCAGCTCACAGACGCCTACAAAACCCATGTCCCAGAATTTTCCAGGAAATAAATAGCTTCTGTTGCTTTTGCCTCTGAGGGGTTGTTGCATGCCCAAGAAATTGAAAAGGTCATTTTTTAAAAAATCTAACATTTTGGGTTCATTTAAAAAGACATTCTCAACAAAACCCACGTCTCAGAATTTCTCGAAAAAAACTACCCCTCAGCGAAGCTATTTTTAGCCTCTATGAAAAGTTGTTGAAATAGTGTCGTGTGCCTAGGCATTCTTCTAAATTTTTAGTATGTAGTTCTCTCAAGTTGAATTCAAGACCAAATCAATCTTGCTTCATGATTTCCTGAAGAGAGTTGACACCGATTTACATCGAGCACATCTAGAAGTCAATTTGGACAAGTTGGAAGGTGTAGATGGAATCACAATGCAAAATATTGAGCAATCAGGGTTACTTGAGGCAACCTCTTTTCCCATTTCGACACAAGACATCAAATTTGTAATTGCTTGTATAAAGCATTACAGCCCCAACTCACAAGAAATCCAATCAGTGGATGGGAGAATGATCTGCAACCTCAAGCCAAAGGAAATCAAGAGATGCTTTGCTATTCCACCTTGTGCAAACAACTTGATCATATCAATGGAGGACTGTGAAAGGGCATTCAACACGTCAAAGGAATAGTGTCAAAAAAGGATGGCACAAAGGTGGCTCAAAGAGAAAAGAAATAGCTTGCCAAAGAACATGGGACATGGAGAATTCAGAGATGAGTATGCTATCATGATCACTCTACTCAACCATGTCATGGGTCAAGCAGAAGCAAACAAGTTTCAACCATGGATGTATTACATCATGTCTCAACTTGTTAACAACAAAGAACATTATGATTGGCCTGCTTTGATCAACGACACTCTCCACAACCAAATGATATGTTTCTTCAAAATGCACGAATTCCATATGGTTTCATACCTCGTATATCTGATAGCCTTTCAAGGCCAGTTTAGAGGGTTGAATATTGTAGGAACTCTGGGTGTGCAGCGAGTTCATGAACATTTCTCACAGCTGGAATTCTCACAATTAGAAAGACACTTCAAGCAGGTGAATGACCTCTTTTTCATGCACACAGTGAGGGACCTTGATCACGAGTTACTTATACACATTTCACCAGAAGCCAGATTGGCAATGGTAGATTGGGTCAATTGGTTCATCTAATTCCCCACATTTACCTACATTCGCATATATGGCTACTTAGGTCATCCAGCCATGTTACCCTGTTATCCATCGGATAAGGTGGTATTCATGGAGTTTCTATGGCAGTTGCATGAAGTCCACACCTTTCTACGTAATAAACGCAAGTCAGCTACCAACTTTCCTTTTGTAATGGGTATATACAGGTGCAGATCAGCAGCTAACGCCAAGTCAACGAGCCATGAAATGACGAAACTTAATCTTAAGTTTCTCATAGAAAGGCGCTCATATGACCCTTGGGCTCACTTGGCAACTTGCCTTGGCCACCATTCTTCACATAAACCTTCCATGGAGGATTTTTGGTTAAGTTATGAAGACAAGTTATGAAGACGAGTTTGAAGTGTGCAGGCGCAATTATAGAAAATTCACTCTTCCACAAATCGCTGATTTCTTGTCAGAGGATGTGGAAGGTTTATCGGATGAAGATGGGGAAGTCATACTTCCCATGTATTTTAGAGATCAAATTGACTCGCAGCCACTTCGATCCGTTTATTGGTATGCCAAAGAGAGCACCTCTATTGAGGAAAGGACAAGCAGGGTTGTAAGGAATAGCAGGCTATTCCTGGATAGCAAGAAGATGTTGAAGGTAGTCATTCCAAATACAAAGCCGCCACCACTTACTACCACACTACCTTCCACTTCTAGATTGAAACCCAAACAAAAAACATTAAGCAATCCTCCAGAGGGTTTGAAGAATCCAGATCTAGTTTATCGTTTGAGGTTTTGTTCTTATAATCTTTATTTCAGCCTACACCTCGAAAGAGAAATGATCCTTTGAGGGAATCCTGAGATCTAGTCTATCGTTTGATGTATTACTTCCATAAACTCTATTTCAGCGTACATCTGAAAGAGCAATGAGCCTTTGGATGCGTTCTGAGAACAAGTTTGTCTAAGTTAGCCAAAATCATTCCCCATTTACTTCTAAATCCTCTTGCTCTGAATTTACTCGAGCATATAGAAGCGTTATAAATTTAGGCCTAGTTGTAGTTGAGATTACAAAACCAGTGAAAACCTCAGCTGCAAGGCAAAGAGTTTTATAAACCTTGTGCTCTCAGCTGGGATAAAAAGATAGGAATTTAGTTTACATTCTTTTTAGCATAATCAACAAAAGAGGGAGCTTCCCCTCCTAAGTTGAAGAGCAGTCTAACTGTGCATAGCTGTCCGTTTCCAATCTGTACACCTGAGGTGCGAATTGAAACGCCAACATATAGCAAGGAGATACTTTCCTTGCTGAGGAGGGTGCCACCATATGGGGATGAGGAGGTTGCTAGTAGCTATAAGGCTGCATTTAGAAGGATATTTCTATGTGAAGATATCCAAAGTGTTGTCTTGAGTGAGTTTGGCCACTTCATTTCTTCAAAGAATCATGATGTTTCTGCTCTTTGAGACTAATATAGGAAAGATGCTCATGATTGGTGGTATACACATGGTCAAGGCTCCATTTACTTGCAACCTCTTGCAATTAAAATTCTCCCCCAAGTATTTATCTTTTTATTTTTTATTTTTCTTGTTTTTTATTCAATGCTATTATGTTATATATTATATTTTGTGATAATATAATTTATAATTTTATGTTTTGTATTTATAAAATCAAATACTAAATGTTGTATGCAAATTCAACAGTTTGTGAGTTCTTCTTGAGCTGAGTGGAATTGGAGTACACTCCTCCATCCAATCAGTTAAGCGCAACCATTTGAGTGCAAAAACAGCTGAGAATTTCGTCTATGTATTTTCTAACCTTTGTCTTGTCACACAAGACACCTGAATACAATGAGGGCATTACAAAGAATTGGGATCTAAGTCCTGAGTGTGCTGATTTAGATGCTACAGTTGCAGAGCTTGCCAAAGTCTCTATAGATGAGGCAGCTTCTGCATGTGACACAGTTAGTGGGGGTGGCACTTCAATTGATTGTGGTTCAAATGAAATTGAACCAAATATTGACCTTGCTTTTGATGAAGAAGGATATGAAGACTATCAAATATTGATTGTAATTTTGAATTTTCATTGTGTAATGACATTTTGAGACTTGAGTATTTTCATTTTTGCATATTATGAATATGAGGTATTTAAACATTCTATTTATTCGCATTTATTAGTATCACTGTTCTTATAGTTTATAATTTTGAGAATATATATAGCCGAACCCATACCCGTACCCAAGGATTTTTTTTTGCTGTACGCAGTACCTGCACCCTTACCAGAACCAGTAACTTAGCCTTGGAAGCACCTCTATCCCTGTGGACATGCTAAATAACTTCTTGAGTCACCACAAAATTTGGATTAGCCCTATATAGACCCATACAAGATGAACCTAGAAAGAATAATTAATCAGCTAAAGGGGAGCTTGGACTTGCAAAACACTGATAACTGTACAAAAATTTAAATACAAAAGACAAGAGCAGAAGACAGTTGGGTTTTCAACATGGCAATATATATGCTACCATTCTATAGAGAACCATTTCGTAGGAGGATTGGATGTTCAAATTCATACCTAACATAGCATGCTGCCACAACAAACTATGCACAAAGCCAGTGAGATACAATTAATGTATAGAAGCATTCAGAAATTTATCTCTAGCGAGAGAGAGGATGCTAATATGTCAATGTGAAAACCCCTAAACCTGCTTTTGTATTGGCCAAAGCTTTAGGCCCTTAGGCCCATTTATGCATAAGCATTCTTTGGTATGGAGGTAGCTTCTTATATAAGATGCAGGCACACACATATTAGTCTGGAGGACTTAAATATATTATTGTATTCATATTGTATAGAGTAGCCAGTTAACACAGGAAAATAAAGGACAATGGACCAATCAAGGTGGCTGGTTTCTGAGTTTATGCTTAACAGAAAAGATAAGATGACATTTAGGGGAAGCAGAGATGCAGTCATTTAGAGAGAACCCTGCAAATCATATTAATAGACTGTATGGATGAGGACTCTTATTTTCATATTTTAACTGCATAAATCTTTGTTTCTTCATGCAGTCATATTCATTCTTTTTCATGTGTGCAAATGTAAATCAATGGGCCAGCTACATGGATTAAGAGTTTGTCCTTGCCAGTAGTAGATAACACAAGATGGGAAAACTACTTGGTGGCCTGTGATGTCCTTAATTTGGTTACTCTTCTACTCACACCTTGGATTGGTTGTATTGCACTTGTACTGCACCAAAAATAAAAATACATCCTTAAGAAGAACATTAGGGGCACCTGAATTGGTTGCATCTGTGGACAATAATGTGGCTCTTTGGTCCTGATTATTTTCGGAAAAGATCTTAATGCTTTTATAGCAACAAAAATAGAGCAGAAATTAGTGGAAAGAAACATGATTTGACTCCATAGAGGCATCAAATCATATCCTAAACATTTTTTTGATTTTCTATGAACTGTGAATGGGTTCAGACCTACAAAGAAAGGATGGGTATTCCTTGCCCAACCTGCTAAAATCCCTATTTACTCAGATGTTGCCCACCTTAAAAATCATGTACTAGTCAGCTGCAGATCAATAATAATTCTCATGAAAATTTAAATTAATTTTTGGCAATTTTGAAAAGAACGAATTTTTTGTTGAAATGATAAAGTACCAAAAGCTATGAGTTTATGTCCTTCATTTCATCTTTTTTTCTCAAACAAATATTTTCATATTCTTCACACTCCTCAATCAGAAGAACCCACATCATGATACATTAATGATTCTTGAGCCCATTTGCTCTATGTGAAAACAACTAAAATATGTAATAAAATAATTTTGCCATACATCACACAATTATCAATCTACAAAAATTCTTTTCTCATTATCATTGCAGATCCTCAATTCAGAACAGCAGAACAGTTACCCACCGATGGGACAGGCCTTGCAACTAGAATTTTCCTCCATTGGTCTCCAGTCCATTGCACTCCTCTGCTATCAGTCCATTCCAGTACACACCTGAAAAATGGCAATATAGAGCAACACAAGGATTAGCTACTATCAAAAGGGATTTAGCCTGCATAAATTTATCTGGTAACCTGTGCAGAATGGGAATATGGATTTCCTCTTCTCATGGCAGAGACTAAATCTTATCAATAGAAATTTCTTTCTGGCAGTATAACTTGTTTGTTTGCTACAAGATTGGCAATATTATTTCTAGATCTTTTGACACATACAAAAGGGGTTTACTCAAACTATGCAATTAGTGTATGCGTCTCCTGCATCACACTATTTAACCTTCAGGCTTTGCATCCCTTATTTCTCATTGCAATGGTCAGTAGGTCAGTCTCCAACTCTCCTCCACTACTATTTTTATCCATCCCTGCTGCTTAATCCCAAGTCCTTTCACCATTACTATATCTTCTAATCAGTTATTGGTTTCAATCCCTATGACATGTCTCAATATCTTCCCATACCCAGACAGCACTGGGTTTCCTTTCTCTGCCTCATCAAAATTCAGTTTCAATCTACTGTGGAGGAATATTTCTTTTGGTCACCATTCTTTTCTTTGTGCCTCCTGTTTAAATCATCTCCAAAGCGTTTTGTTTTCGTTAAATATAAATGGAAATAGGCCCAGACCTGCAAAAAAGGCAACCTATTTCGACCTCTCTTTGCTTGCTTTATTTGCTCAGTGGTTTACCACAAGAAAGTTAGAAACAAATCATGAAGTAGTTGGTGTAATGACCTACACTGAATTTCCTAACTCGACAAATTTTCAATGTATGTACAAATCCCAACACTTTCTAATGACCAAGTTCCTGGGATTGGCAAGGTGAGAGCATACAGTGGCTGGAAATCAAATCATAATTGCATTACTGGTGGTAAACTACATAGCTTAAGAAGCATGCAAAATCAGAATGTAGGTCTTGGTGGGTAAGCCATCAATCACCTTTACAAGTCAATGCCAATATTAAATGAAGGTCTAGGGGCTATGACTTCGAGACTCCATCATTAAAATCAAATGCAATATGAAAGTTTTGGTAGATAACTGCACAAAGCTCTATACTGAAACATTGAAACACTGAAATTTCCTTATATGATCAGCAAGTAAGAATGTATATCCAAATAGAGGCACTGCTGATATGAATCCAAATCCACACTACTAAAACTTTATACAATATTCTCTGATATGCACATATTTCTGATATCCATGCTAGCAGAAACTCTTTTCCACATGTAACAATATTCTGAAAACCAATTGTTGATGCAACATCCGATGCAAATTTACTGCAAAACCATTTCAATATTGTATTCAGCTAATAATAGCAACAGTACCTACAGCTGAAAATACTCGTATAGCCTGGAGCAGCAATCTTTGTAGTCAAAGAACAGAATATTATTTACTTTTGAGCAGCCAACCCCCAAATATGTGTTGCAATGTAATGTCCCCTTTTGAGCGTGCATCAGAGTTTGGTGATTTAGCCTATCTTCGGGTCCTCCTAGGCTAATTGGTGGCTTCATCTCAGAAGTCACATTTGTGCTTCATCGATTTTCAGGAGAGATTCATAAGAAGGGTTTACAAAGTTTCAAGATTAGAAGTTGTTATCCAATTATGATCTTATTGTAAATTCAAGCAATAATTAATCAGAGTTGATATTTGATGTTTTGGCTTTCAGCATTTCTCTATTTGCATTTGCTTTGCAATTTTATGCATTTCCTGGTAAATATTTCAAAAAAAATAAAAATCAGTGAAGGCAGTTTCTGTAGCAAATATCTCGAACAGTGCGGGATACTACATGCAACCTTTAATTGAAGGAATCACACTTCTTAGTCATGCGACAACCTTCACAATATAAACTCACATGTTAATACTCCTTAAGTGAATCGCTGCCATCCCAACCGGAGACAGCAGCCTTAGTCATAAAATATGATGCGACCTGGCCTGGGAACAGCGGCGGCCCCCTCTTTTGGACTTAATAAAAGCTAATATTAAGTTTAGAATGGTACGACATAACCATTAACAAAGTTGCAATTGATATTAAATAAAATAAATATAATCACACTGCAGGAATCAGCATAAAATAGCTGGAAAATAGGGCTGGTTCAGCTAACCAGTAAAATAAATTATTATTTGTACAATATCTTTTCACAAATAAAAAAAAATGGAAACTCGACACACATACAAATTCAGGAAACTAGAAATTTTAACACCAAATGAAAGACACTGAATACCTGCAAACCACACAAATCTTTTACTAGTTCAGCCAGCAAGTAGTACAAAATATTATTTGCATATCTTCTCACAAATTAAAAAAATGGAAACTTCACACACATATACAAATTCAGGAACACTAAAAATCTTCACACCAACTGAAACACACTAAAACAATGCAAACCACACAACTCTAAAAAATCTCAAAACCTTTCCAATCAGCACCAATGTAATCCTTGAGTTGGAATCACCCACTCAGAATCCAAGAGTTTTCATTTTCAAATTCCAATAAAACCTTTGTCATGTCCTCATTTTCGGAGTAATCACCTAATGGAGTTGGTTAGCCTATCTTATTTGTGTAGGCTAAGCTAGAGGGCTAAGGGAATGAACTAATTGATTAAATATTATTTTTAATCAATTTTATTGGGCAAATTGATTTTTTTTATGAGCCATTTGGTGAAAGAGAAAATAAAGGATGGAAAATGACTTTGGGTATTTTTTTTGTAATGCCAAGGAAAAAATAAAATAAATCCAAATAATTTTCCTTGGAAGAAGACGACCTAGGAGAGGTCCTAAAAATGAATTATGAAGCCCTAAAAGGTGGTCACTCAAGTGGAGAAAGAATAATAAAAATAAATTAAAATTATTTTATATTCTTGGCACCTAGAGGGAGGTTGGCCCTATGTGAAAATAAAATAAAAATGATTTGCCAAGAGGAGGTCAGCCTTGAGGAGTTTGTTTTGGAGGGCTATAAATAAAAGGTGTTTTGAAGTCATATGGGGATCATTCATATAGGATTTTCTCTTGAGTTTTATCTCATTCAGCTGCAATATTGCTAGCCTTCATTCCAAGGATGAAAACCCTTGAGAATGTGGTGAGTTGGACAAAACCCTAGCTCATCCTTGTGGAGGTCTCATCACAGGGACCTAATTGTACTTCATTGGTGTCATTTGGAGGAGAACTACATTGCATGTTCATATTTGAAGATCTATTTTGGAGCAGCACCTTGGTGGCAATTGTGGAGATTGTTGCATTATGCTTTCACCCTACATTTTCACTTGTTTTGGAGGTGGTTTGGAACAGTAAACCCTAAGCACACCTCTTAGAGAATTTTCCCAGCTAGGGTTTATCATTTTCCTTCTAATTTGCATGTATTTGGTATGTACAAATTATACTGTATAAGTCTGATTTATAATGCAGAAATTCTGGGCATTGTTTGGCATGTTGTGCCCTAGAATCCATTGTAAAAATTAGATCAGAACTTTCAGTTGTAGGAGCAGGGTTTAATTCAGAAAATCAGATTTGTTGTTTCAATTTGGTTGTGTTACATTGTGTATTTCATGGTGGATTTCATGCTTGTAATGATCATCAACTTGTGGTATCATTTACCATCATTATTTGTCATGTTTGGGCAAGTTTATGTTCGCTGTAATTATTTGTTTAAGAGGAGAAAATAAAATCAGAAATTAGGGTTTTGAGCAGAAATCTGAAGTGCAGAAATCTAGGGTAGAAATCAGAAATTTAATTCCAGAATCATAGGGCAGATCCCATTGGGGATGTTGTAGTGGTATTAGAGCAGGTGTGTCTTGCTGGCCTGCGGGGCTATTTTGGCGCATGCAGATCTACATTGGACAGGAGTGAAAGCGGGCCTTGGAGAAAGAGCATGGATTGGTGACCTAAATTCTTACCCAAGGTAGAAGGCATAGATCCTATTCAATAGCTATTGCTAAAAATATGAAAGGAACAAGAAAGGTACCTATTGGAAGCTTCCAAAATTTTGGACCAATACCAAAGTTTGTCAGATCATGCAAAAGGCTTGTGTTCCCTTTGATGTGTACTTGAAGGCACTTGAGTACCAATACCCCCACAAAATAGGCTTCTATGAATACATAAGGAAAACAGCTAAGGAGGAGGTCAAGGAACAAGACCCACAAAAATCAATTTTGTTGGAGGAAACGAAGTTTGAATTAGAATCAAAATCACCAGAAGTTACCATTGAAGAAAGGATAGAAAAGAAAGAGGAATCACTTGCTTGTGATTTGCAGCCTACAAGTGATCATGGGAAAGACAAAGATCAGTCAACATGTCTAGAAGTTTGTACTCCTAGCCGTACATGTGGAAGCCCTAAAGAGGATGAAGCCATGTTCACAAGTTCACTTCAGCCATATGAGGATATGGACAAGCAAGAATCAACTATTGCATGTAAAAGTGGATAACACATAAGTCTTCATAATGACCACAAGATTGAAGGAAATGCTGTCCCAGAGTTTGCCAAACCAGCATTGATTGATCAGTTATGTGGAGGTATGAATTCTACGAATGTTCCATTGTGTGAGTTGTAACGACCTATCCCTTGCGTAAATTAATTTTTTTTTCTAATTTTACTCCAAACATATAAAGATAACAAGTAACAAAGGAAATACAGTAAATTTTTTCCTTTCTTCATTGATAATGTATACAAGTTACAGTATATTTCCACATGAATTCCATTTTCGTTGCAAATATAAATTAGAGTACAACAGTAATACAATTACATACATAGCTTGAGAGCTTTTGAACAAATAGTAGTAAGACGGTCTAGGTTCCTTTCCTTTCAAATCTTGGTACATTGGCCGCTTGCTGTAGAGAAACATCACTCGAGCGCTTTTCCGCCAACCACGGACTTATAATGTAGTCCCCCGCACATCCATTATTTAATAAATGGCCCTCTCTTCGTCAAAGAGATTGGTAGGATATCCTTTAGCAATTACCAACTAAGCATAGTGTTGTGTCCTACACAACTAGAACCTTGCTATTTCACAGTCTCAAACTAGTGCAAGGATCACAATGAATTGACAGTGTAGTCTCAACTATCTCACACTTAAGTGGATGTTGTACATTTCACTACTTTGGCCAAAGTATTCTCATTCAATACTTTGAATGAAGGTCATCTATCATAAACACTACTCAGGGTCGATTTGACTTAAAGCTATCTTACTCTACACGTAGGCTATGTCCTTCAATGGGTATTTAGTCACCGCAGACTACCTACATCAAACTATCTACTTAGAAATGAAATAGTCTACAAGTGTCTTGTAACCTAATTCCTAATCCAGAAATCTTTATTCTAGGAGTGTTTAGCTTGTCTCAGTTAACCTAATAACTTAAGCCTTAAGACCTTACTTGATTCTGCCTTCATTTCGATCCTAATAGATAGTAACTATTTCATCGTATTCTCCTTATATGGAGATCATACAAATCATGCAATATTCATTCTAAATGCGTTTAAATCCCTTCCTTTATCTCTTACACATTATTTTCCCTTTTATGCAAAACAATTAAACCATTCCCTTGATTTCTTTTCACATAAATCCCCTTTTCACAAATCCCCTTTTTCATTGATTTCCTTACACAAATTCCTTTTTATGCATAACTTGTAAATGTTTTCCTTAATAATTCTATCCTCTTATAACTTATGGAAAACAAACAAGCACAAGAAAATAGAAACCAACACTCAAATTAAAGATACAAAATAAAGAAGATCCATGCTTGTTTTAAAGCTTCTCCTTCCAAAATTGTTCTAGTCCCTCTTTCAATCAAGCTTCTAGAATAACAGTGACTTCTCACTAAAATTGGCTTCTCAATGATGGTTTCTCACTCTATAACGAACTCCCTATGAATCTTCTCTCAATAATGAACTCACCACTTATTTCTTACTTAACAATAAACTCACAATGGTTTCACTCTCAGCTATATTGGGATTTTCACTGTTTATGGCAATTGTTGGTAAAATCACTGTATTTTTCTACTCAAAAAAATAGAGTATGCAACAAAATTATGAAATGGAAATAAAAGCTCAAAGGAAATGCTAAACTCAGATTGCATAAGTGATAAAATATAGAATGGCATGGCATCTATAAATAGGGCCTGAAATGCAACGATTTCCACTTATGAAGGCATGTTGAATGACAGCACAATGCCCAAAAACATTCAAAGAGAGACATGGCAGGTTTCTAAACCCTTATTCATCAGAAATGGAAGTGATTCGACTTCATTTGAGCCAACAAAACAAGAATAAATCAACTTTGAAAGAGAAAATGCCACCTACAGGAGACTTACCTGTAATGGCGCCCATGTAAAATGATTCACCATTTTAGTGAATCAGTCAAGGAAAAACTTTAAACACCTCATAAATTGCAGGCTGCGTCACCCTCTTTTCCAGCACTGGTTGAAAGTTTCTTCCCAGCAACCTGCGTTTTCCTTCAAACACCATTTTAGCGGGAAAAGCTTCCTTCAAAAATTTTTGCCTTTCTAACTTTTCACTTACAAAATATTTCGATTCTCCTTTGAACTTTATGTTTTAAATTCTTTTTAAATGAAAGGTTCAATTCTCTTTTACTTGAGACTCTAAAGTTTAAGAGATTAATTATTTCTCTATAGTTTCATTCTTAATATTTACTCCAAGTAAAATTTTTGTATCTTTTAATTTTTCACTTTAGAGTTTTAAAATATTCAAAACTTTAATGTTTACTCCAAGTGAAATATAATCTACTTTCACTATAGAGATTTATAATATCAAAATATAATTCCTTTATATATTTTATTATATAAATATTATTATAGTCCTAAATATATTAAACATATATATATATATATATATATATATTTAAATACCTGAGTATTTATTTATATATTTATATTTTAATATAACCATAATAATATTATATATAATCCATAATATATAATTACATATATATATTATAGATATATTTAACAAATATATAAATATATCATGAGCCAGTCAACAACCCGATATATACAAATAAATATATATACATTTTTATGTAAAATCATTAGGCAATAATAATATTATATTAATATCCACAAATAATAGGTAGTGTGTGTATGTATATATACATGTATATACTCGTAGATACCTCAGTGTACATACTATATACATGTGTATACACACCCACTGAACCTATACACATATCCACTCACGTTTTCCACACAATGATCACAGTATAGTAAGTTTGATAAACAAACAATCATCACTCACAAAGCACAAAGAAGTAAGCCAGACTCCTAAAGCCTATGGTTGACTTATCAAGACCAACTTATTTGACTTGGTTCCTCCAAACCTATAATGACGTGTGTGTATATGCTCAAATGGTTCTTGTTACTGTTTACTAAACCAAGATCCTCTTCCGAGTGATATTTCTCCTCTATTTGGAGGAATGGTTTGCACACCTGCATTCCATGACACGACAACGGGAGTCGTATGCTCACAACAAAGCAGTATACATGAAACATCTCAAAAGTTAGAATAAACATTATTCAACAACTTGCATGCAACATTTATCTAGGATTACATCAATAGAAGTAACAATCATTAAATGGTGACACATTCAAATTGACAATAAGAATAGCATGTTTTATTCATCACATTGATTCAGTGACTACAATGAGTTGCCCTATGCAATAGTAGCTATACAATCGGGGTGTAACATGAGCCTAGCATTACTTCACCAACTCTGCGTCTTATTGGTAAGAAATCAATTTGTGATTTGGATAACTTGGATAGTGATGATGTTCATACATATAAAAGCAATACAAAAATTTTGTCATGTAGTGAGCAAAGTGACTTTGATAAAGTTGATTTAGCATTGCAAGAATTGAGGGATCACTTTATGATTGTATACACCTTCTAGACCAGCAACTGAAGAGGGGCATGAATCTACTTGTGTTCTGACACACTACTCTTATGATGATTATTCCTTTATTGTGCATGATGATGATGATGTTGTCCTATGGGAAGAAGATGATTCTACTCACTACTATGATAATGATGCCTTGATTGAATTTGATGTTGACCTAGCCTCAAAACATGAGTTGTGTGAAAAAGATGTCATAGAGGTAGCAGATTTTGGGATGCATGGTTGTGAATATAAATCAGAAAATTAGCATGAAGATGATAGGCCCCATGGGTCCTATCATTTGGCAAGGCAATTGAAGGTCAACGAAGAAATGATTATTGCAGCCTTAACCCATTTTGACAATACTCATAAGTTGATGGCAGATTATTGTTCGAGGGCTCTAGGGACACACAAGAACTTTGAAGGAGAACTATCTCTTGCAGACTTATAGGTGCTCAAAGAAGCGTTGGTGGTATTGAAGTCAAATTACCTACACCTACTTTTAGATAGAGATCATCTTCTCAAGCTTGATGAGATATATTTTGATGCACTAAGAAGGAAAGAAGATAAAGTTGATAAGTTTACCTATGAGCTTAAGGTTACTATGGATTCCTTGGAGAGCACTCAAATGGCCCTTCAAGAATCAGAAATTTGGGTTGATGAGCTTTGTTTGGAGTTGAGCTTGGCACATTCTTCATCATCTACAGCAGAAACTCAGTCATCTATGCAGCCACATCCAATGAACAACAATCCTATATGAAGAGTGTGAAGACTAGACAAAGAGATTAAGAATTTGAGGGATCCTATTGTGAAGTCTTAAGGATGGAAGAGATGTACACATGAAGATATAACTTGCAGCCATAAGGCATAAATTAAGACAAATGATACACTTGATTTTCAGTTGGACACATCCACTAGATCAGCACTTGATATAGAGCATAAAACAATGAAGAAAGAAGTGCTTGGGGACCTTGAAGACACTACACAAAGACACGAGGTAGGGTCTAATTTTCTGTTTTGCAACAGCAGTTTGTTACCGTTACATAATCATGAGATGGCAGCCATAACACATGAGGATGATAGCGGTACTCAAGATTTGAGGGAAGATCCTCTTATGATAGTCAAGCACAAAGAACACTCATATTTGCATGGACATGAGGAGAAGTATGATTCAAAAATTTCTGTTTGTACACATAGTTTGCATCATGGAGATCAAGAGTCGCCTCCTTTGGAGAGCCCATTGAAGGCTCAAGTCATGGTTATGGATGAGATAGTTGAGCACACAACTTGTGGACCAGCCAACAATGATATGCATGTATGTGTAGATGTAGACATTTGTGATTCAGATCTGGTTGGGCACTTAGCCAT
The DNA here is from genome assembly GCA_007258455.2 of Sequoia sempervirens. NCBI lineage: Eukaryota > Viridiplantae > Streptophyta > Pinopsida > Cupressales > Cupressaceae > Sequoia > Sequoia sempervirens. Next base: position 4,568,384 of record VDFB02000007.1, read on the forward strand.
CCTTGAGGAGCTCAAGGAGTCTACTTGTGTTGAAGATTCCTTGTTAGAGTATGAGGCTGCACTAATTTCAGAACTGGTGACACATGTCATGGAAACATTTGATGGTGATTGGTATGCACTTGGAGGTGTGGAGTTTCAGCTGGTCTATGATCCAAGGTATGAAGATGATGCCATACAAGTACTTGATTTAGAGTGGCATATGCTTGAGTTTTAGATTGACTATGGTCTATGGTATGGAGATGAGCATGAGGACAGAAGTATTCCAGCCCTAACCCATTGGTTTCTATTTCATACATTATTGATAGATGGCTGTCCTATCTTGCTGGTCAAGGAGTTTTTCAGGGTATACCTTGAGAATAGCAGCTGTTTGGATGGATTGGAGAGGTTGGGATCACTACTTTAGTGTTGGAGGTTGGCATGATGATGAGATCTTATCATCATATGACATTGGAGGTACCTTTTGCACCATCATAGGTATGATTTTCAGTTTGCTTGGTGCTGTTCTGATTTATATCAGTAGCCTAGTAGGGGTTGTTATGTTTTTCTCTATGTTACCAGGTTGTTCAAAAAAGGACCCTGTGCCCGCTTCTGGAGCGTTTGGGTATGAGAGCGCCCAGGCAGCCCTGGGTTCTCTGTGGGTCCTTCTTGGGTGCTCCCAGGGCACTCCCAGGCACTCCAGGCACTCCCAGGGAGCTCCTAGGGTGCTGCCAGGCAGAAAATGTTAATTTGAATCACTGAAATTAATATGTTTGTGCAAAAATTGTTAATTTCCTATGGTGCAATATTCTATAACAATTTCTAGAAGAGGCATTTGAGTTTCTAGGAAGGTTGCAACCTATCATTGACTAATTTGATGCATCTAAACACCTCTGTACAACTTATTTGTCAGTTTGTTCAGGCCATACCTATATTGAGTTTGAGCCATATATCAATCAGGATCATCCTTTTTTGTTGCAGCAGTTTGTGATCTGTTTTAGCTTGGGTTTCAAATTAATTTCAAAGGTATTATTTCATTATCAGCTTCTTAAATGTTGCTTGTCAATTTAGTGGATTTATAAAATATTTATTTCAGTATAAACATTGGCATTAATCCAATATTGTAATAACTAGATGGTTTATCATCAGATCCCTATTATCATTGTAAGTTTGTAATTGTAATGACCTTCATTTGAATTGTGACTTTAGACATATATGATATATGACATAATATTGAAATTTTTAACTATCAATTGGCATTTATCTTTATCACTACCATTGATCAATGATTCAATGATGAATTGATGACTGATGAAGTATACTATATCATACTATCAAATGTATTTACAATTTTGTATATTTTTAATTTTTTGCATATATATATATATATATATATATATATATATCAAATGTATTGTACCCAAGGAAAAAAAAACGTTGTACGAACGTATCTGTATCTCATACCCGTGCCTAGTCCCGTACCAAAACCGGCAACTTAGGTTTTTCTATGCACCTATGATGGGCATCTTTCACATCCATAGGAGATCATTCAAAGTGGGATGGATAGTTGATGATGGTGACACTATGAGAGATATCTATCTCTTCATTTTTTGTGGGTGTGATGGTGTGATGATTTGGGATCTAGGGATTGGAGTAATTGGTACACTACTCCACAAGGATCATGATGAATTGCTTCACAACTCTTGGTGTGGTAATGATTGTATCAAAGTGGAGTAGTGGAAGACTTGGTACAGGTGGTTGTGCTTTAGGGATCATATCATTCATCACTTGTTGATAGACATGACTCTCTTTAGGGCTTTGGTTTTGTTAAGTGTTTTGTCTTTGATACACTTAGCACTCATGGACGATGGAGCCTTTGGAGGTAAGGAGTTGTTGGTACTTGTGGTTGAGGGTTTTGCGTCCTTGTTCCTACAGCTACATAGGCAGAATACATGGAGCCAGCAGGATTCTTGAATTTGGGGAATGGAGCCGAATTGAGTTCAAGTGTGTTTGGCTAGTTGTGCTTCATTGCTGGCCACTAGAGCTCACTTTGCATATCATTCTTCATATTCTCAGAGATGCAACCATAGGTTGAGAAGCAGAGTGATCATAGAGTACTTGATTGGATGGAGATACTTGTCACTTGATGGTATTTTGCAGGATGCAAGCTTGCAATTGCTTGTGGGCAAGCAATTCCGGGAAGGGAGGACTATCATGTCCCCATTTTCGAAGTGATCACCTAATGGAGTTGGTTAGCCTATCCTATTCTCATAGGCTAAGCCGAAGGCCTAAAGGAATGACCTAATTGATTAAATATTATTTTTAATCAATTTTATTGGGAAAATTGAATTTTTTTATGAGCCATTTGGTGAAGGAGAAAATAAAGGATGGAAAATGACTAGTTATTTTTTTTAATGCCAAGGAAAAAGTAAAATAAATCCAAATAATTTTTCCTTGGAGGAAGACAACCTAGGAGAGGTCCTAAAAGTGAATTATGAAGCCCTAAAAGGCGGTTGCCCAAGTGGAGAAAGAATAATAAATTTTAATTTTATTCTTGGCATCTAGAGGGAGGTTAGCCCTATGGGAGAAAAAGAATAAAATAAAATAAAAGGGATTTTCCAAGAGGAGGTTGGCCTTGAGGAGTTTATTTTGGAGAGCTATAAATAAAAGGTGTTTTGTATTCATATGGGGATCATTCATATATGATTTTCTCTTGAGTTTTATCTCATTCGGCTGTAATATTGCTAGCCTTCATTCCAAGGATGAAAACCCTTAGGAATGTGGTGAGTTGGACAAAACCCTAGCTCATCCTTGTGGAGGTCTCATCACGGAGACCTAATTGTACTTCATTGGCATCATTTGGAGAACTACATTGCATATTCAGATTTGAAGATCTATTTTGTTGCAGCACCTTGGCGGCAATTGTGGAAATTGTTGCATTAGGGTTTCACCCTACCTTGAGCACCACACTTGGGCAGATTTGGAGCGCTCATCCTTGAGGGCATTTTGACTTGTTTTGGAGGCAGTTTGGAACAGTAAATCCTAGGCGCACCTCTTAGAGAATTTGCCTAGCTAGGGTTTATCATTTGCCTTCTGATTTGCATGTATTTGGTATGTATAGATCATACTATATAAGTCTGATTTATAATGCAGAAATTCTGGGCATTGTTTATCATGTGCCCTAGAATCCGTTGTAAAAATCAGATCAAAACTTTCAGTTGTAGCAGCAGGGTTTAATTCAGAAAATCAGATTTGTTGTTTCAATTTGGTTGTGCTACATTGTGTATTTCATGGTGTATTTCATGCTTGTAATGATTGTCAACTTACAGTATCATTTGCCATCATTATTTGTCATGTTTGAGCAAGTTTATGTTCGCTGTAATTATTTGTTTAAGAGCAGAAAATAAAATCAGAAATTAGGGTTTTGAGCAGAAATCTAAAGTGCAGAAAGCTAGGGCAGAAATCAGAAATTTAATTCCAGAATCTTAAGGCAGATCCCATTGGGGATATTACAACCTTAGTGGTTTTTATTTTTGGATCTTGCAAAGACAAGGGGTTTTATCCTTCGATTGGTTTTGAAACACAAGTGCTCTGAAAATAGGAGTAGTTAATATCAAATTGCATATCTCCTTTGAGCTCCTTCCCCTCTTTATAGACTATTATTTCTTTCTTTTCTAAATTTTCCTCTGCACTAGTTTATTCTAAAGTTTGTAACTCCCCTCCAAATTTTAGATTATAACTCTCATCCCAAAAGATAGAGGTAATAAAATATTCCCAGGAGTTACAAATGGCTTTATTGTGCCCCATTTAGGCAGACTCTAAAAATAAAATAGTTAAGTTCCCTTTACAAAAAATTTCAAATAATGTTAAAAGTAACTTAAAGAATAAGAGTGCCCCCATGGCTTGCTTCTCTAATGACATAATATTGGCTTCCTTTTAAAAAAACGACATTTAAGTTCCTATTAAAATGTTATACATAAACTTAAACTATTATTTTAAAATTATTTCCCTCATCTTACCTATAAGCCTACAGAAAATAAAATAATAGGCCAGGTGTTCTTGAATTTCTTCTGTCTGAAAAGGGGGCATGGCAGTCAGCTGCAGATTGATACCAATTCTAAGTAAAATCCAAATTATACTTCATGGCAATCTGGGAAAGAACAAGCTTTTGTCTAAATGACAAATACCAAAACCATCAAGTTTACCTTGCTGATTTCATCCACTCTGAGTACTTATCATATTCTCTACACTCAATCAACCAGCAGAATACTCACTATGACACATAATAATTCTTGAGCCCATTTATTCTCATATGAGAACGACTAAAATCCAAAATCCTTGCAATGCGACATGCTATCCTGGATGTGCATTCTATTTCATTATCATTCCAGATCTGCATTTAAGAATAGCAGAGCTATAACCCCAACACCAAGATCAGCCCTACAACTTGATGTTTCTCTCCGTTAGTCTCTAATCCATTGCATTTGTTAGTCAGCAGTGAGCATTCAATTCCACTGCACACTTGCACAGTGAAATTGTAGCACAAGGATTAGCCCCCATCACAAGATCAGCCTGCATATGCTTTGTTAGAGATTCTGAGCAGAACGTGAATGCATTATACTTCCCATCGCTGAGACCTAAAATCTTGTTAATACAAATTTGAAATTTCTTTTTCTGGAAGCATCCCTGTTTGTTTGATAGAAGATCAGCAGCCTTATTACAAACTCTTTTAACATGTTCAAAAATGGTTTCCTCCAAGTCTGTGATCAGCTCCTGGAATTTCCTGCATCAAACTTTTTAATCTCCGGGATTTGCAGCCCTTCTTGCTCATTGTATTGATCAATAGTTGTAACTCCCCAACTCCCAGTTTTAGCCATTTCTTCTGCAATCCTGAGTCCTTTCACTGTTACCATACCTTATACCCAATTATTAGTATCAATCCCAGAGTAGATCCCATATCCCAACAAAGGCTATGCTCTATCATCTCTAAATATTCTCCCATCTGCAGACGATCCTGGGTTTCCATTTTCTGCTCCATTTAAATTCAATTTCAATCTTTTGTGAAGGATTATTCCATTTGGTCACTATTCTTTAATTACTTTGTGCTTCCTTACATTGTATCAGAGTTTTTATCCATGTCCATCATCTTCTTGCCTCAGATTCTTTTTCAATCACTTCTCTATTCTCCTTAACTTCCCACGAAAATATATTTAGAGATAGCTTCTTCAATCTTTCCCTAAAGCCCTCTTCTTCATTTCAATCCATACATTCCCTGTAATCATAGACTGTGAATATCCACACATTTTTATTTTCCAGTCAAATTATTTTCATAGCTATATATTATGTTAAATGTTCTTTACTTCAAATACATTATTGCAAGTCCAGAGTTGGTTTTCATGCGTGCAACTTTTCCATCTTTAAACTATATGTTTGTTCTTCATAAAAGTTACATTAGGATAATTCATCCCCCATTCAAGCCCACAATAGTACCATGATCTATCTCTAATTGCTATTAAAAACGTAAATGCCGGTTTATTAACTTTCACTCAAGTATGATTTTTATGGATGCCACCTTTGCTTGCATTTATATACTTGATTAATGTTTGTGCTTTGTATTGGTTTTTGTTCTAGTAGTAAAATTTTGAATCTTAGGTATCGCAGATTTTGTTTATCAAGAGGCACTTGAAACTCTTAACACAATTGATCTTTGAATGTTGATTGCAGGATGTTGCACATGTGATCAATTTTGACATGCCCTCAAACATTGAAATGTACACCCACCGTATCGGTATGCAAGTTGAAAATGTATCTGATATTATGGAATGCATTTGATAATTATTAGGTCGTGATATGTCCAGGTTGTTACTTGAGTTTTACTGCATGTTGTAGGGCGTACTGGACGTGCTGGAAAGACAGGGGTGGCAACTACATTCTTGACACACTATGACTCTGATGTCTTCTATGATTTGAAACAGGTGAACAGTGTCATTAAGACTGCTATTGCTGATTGCACTAGCATATCTATAATTATTCTGATATTTCATAGAATTCATTTTTAATCAACATGCATCCAACAATGAGCTAGAAAAGGAAACAAACAACTATAACAAACCAGTTGGGTATCAAATGCTTTTGTTAAACATAAGCAATCTCTGCTGTTTACCAAGCTTTCTCTTACATTTTGGATTTTCTAAATAGAATCAAGGTATATATTTATAACAGACTGACATTCAATGGAATCATTGTTTTTTGTAGATGCTCATCCAAAGCAACAGTCCTGTGCCTCCAGAATTAGCACGGCATGAGGCCTCAAAATTCAAACCAGGTCCAAAATTCAAAAAATGGAACTGCCATTATATATTTGAGATTTATTTTGCTCTCCTTTTGTAATGTTTTTCTGATTTGTTTGTCTATTACTTATAAACCTAGAAAAAGAGCCTAGTTAATTTGTGTTTAATTTGATATTTTCTTCTCTATAGGTACAATACCTGACAGACCACCCAGAAGGAATGACACAGTCTTTGCCCACTGAATACTGGATCCACAAAATTATTTCTTGAATGAATCCATTTATCACAATAATAAGGCCTGTCTTTAATTAGAATTGGTTGACCTTACATATGGAAAATAAGTTACCTTTATTTTTTCAATCATATATTGAACGTGTGGGAATACTTGTAATCTCTCTAAATAAAAAATCTTATTGCTTTTTGTATTGCCAATTCAAGTTGGAATCTTGTAAATTCCTTCTACAAGAATAGTCGTAAGTCCATTTGTATGTTCTAAAGGTCAACATATATGACACATTAAAAATTATCATCCTTCTTTTATTGTATAAAATTGCAAATAGATATTATGTCAACCTTGCTACTCTTGTCATGTTATGTTAAACAAAATTTGGTGTTAACTTGCAACAAAGACAATGCTCTTCAACTAGAAGTCCATTTGTATGTTCTAAATGTCAATGTATATGCCACATTAAAAATCATCATCCTTCTTTTATTGTATAAAATTGCAAATAGATATTATTTCAACCTTGCTACTCTTGTCATTTAATGTTTAAACAAAATTTGGTGTTAACTTGCAACAAAGGCAATGTTCTTCAACTACATTCTGCCTTAGACAGTAATGGGGATGGAAATAGTAAGGTAGGGTTTTCCTTTGAGGAAGTAGAGATATATTTTGTAATTCCCCTAAATTAATATGGATAAAATCTACCAAACACCCAGTTATGTTAAGTAAGCATATAGGCAAAAGATGCACATTGAGCCCCAGATGTCATCACATGCAAAGGCCACTTTTTACTGACCAAAGCAAGGGAAACATTTCAAAGGTGAAGTGAAGATGTTGATAGTGAGATGAGGTGAAATGAAACAAGTCTCAAACATGGAAGCAATGAAGCAAAGAGATCAATTGGCAGGAAGGGATCCCAAGCGGTACACATCCCCATGTGACACACCCAAACCATGGTAGACAAGAGCTCCTCATTGCCATAGTGATCCGGTGTCTTCAAGAGTCCAATTAGGGTTGAGTTTCAAGTTGTCAATCTCTAACTAGATTAATGTTAATTCATTTATCTAATTACCTTGTTTATTATATTTTATTCTAACATTTCAAAAGTTATCTAAACCATCAAAAGTAATTTATGGTAGTTATTGCTTAGTTATTGTATATATCATAAAATGTCATGCTATCCATAAAATAAATATAAAGATATATACAATATAAGACATTTATAAAAAAAATATAATAAGGATAATATTATATTTAAAATAAATAACCATACATACATATATTTGTTCCTAGTTCATGGGGCTTTTGGAGATAAACCCCAAGGTAGAGAATCAGAAAAGGATAAAATGTTGTTTCTCTCCTCTTCCTAGCAGTTTTAAATTGAATTTTGATGGAGCATCCAAAGGAAAACCCAAGTCTTTTTGGAGCAGGATATGTTGTAAGGAAAGAAGTAGGGATTATGATGTATGCTGATTAAAAGAAACTAGAGGTTGACACCAGCAATGAACTGGAGGATGAGGCTTTCCTACTAGGTCTCCAAATTTGCCTTAAATATGGGATATTAATGGTTTTTATTGAGAGTGACTATATGATCATTAACAACATTAAGCACAAGAATACCCCTAAGTAGAAGGTGCAAACATTTTGGAGAAGATTCGGACCCTTATGGACTCCCTTGAATCATATACCATACACCATTGTTATAGAGAGGTGAATAAGGAAGGTGACTTCCTCACCAACTATGCATTATATCATGACGACAACCTTACCATTGATAATAACACATCATGGGATGGACTTAGTGATAAATTCAACATCATTTTTAAGTTGTGTGAATTAAGGTTCATGTGTGAATTTATTTCGATATATTTTCAAGCATTTATTCCTTTATGGTTGGCATGAGTGACAAACCTCTTAAACAGTGAAGGCTAGGTGATAGACATCACTTTTGTTTCGTGCTAGTAGTTGTTAATAGTGGAATCAATTTGTATTCAAAGAAGAAGCAAATAGCTTTCCTATGCTCTATCTCTGGTCTATGATTGGAAAATGTTTTTAATATTGGGTTGGAAGAAGTTAAGCAAGCTGGTTCAAATGGTGCTAGTGGCAGATATTTTGGAGTCTTCCATGTGACATTTGGTAAACACAAATATGTCACCTCTTTGTTTCCACCTCGATTGCTTTCGAAGATGATAGAAATACTGTGAGGACTTTGGCAAAGTTCTTTTTAATAAAAACTTACTAAGAGGCCTGGATGATGCCCTGGCTTTTACCATGGCTAACCTAGGTCGATCACTACCAATAGTGGGATGTGAAATGAGAGGTCTGGTCCCAATTGCTTCACTTAGTGAGTTGGAGGCAAGATATGTCATGTCCCTTTTTTTTGAAACTATGGAAATAATTAAATAAAATAGTGATTTTTTTTTTAATTTTTTATTAAAAGATGAGTCATATTTAATTATTTAAAAAAGTAAATTTAAATGAATGATTGAAGTGTTGCTAGACACAAGGTCCTAAAAGTGAGTGCAAAAACTGACACTATTATTTTAATAACTTTGAGGGAATGATTAACAAAAATAAAATAATATTATATTATTTTGTTTTGAAAAGGTTTTGTCTCAAAAAAATGATTGCTTGCTCATTTTATGAATTTCATCTCTAGAAAATGAATGTGAGTCCTACATGAGGATGAAAACCTTTTGGAAAATGGTTTTGGGGACAAAAACCCTCCTAGCCAGATGAGTGATTTTATCTAGAGATCACTAGTGCTGAATGCATCCATTTCAATTTCCTGTTGTGTGAAGATTTTCAATTATTCTGATTTTGGTTGTGGTTTTCAATTTTTCAGTTGTTTGTGGTGTGAGATATTCAGAAAATACAAAAGACAATTTTGGTGTTTCCAATTTATATGTTTCCAATTTTCAGACCATTTTTAGTCTGATGTGGAGATCGGTTTGTACTGGGCTTTGCCCTTATTTCCTATTGCAATACCAGTTAAGTGCTTTTGGTTAAATCTTAATTTATATTGCTATATATGTCATTGTTATTGCTTATTTAACCCTACCATATATTTGCTATTTCTGCTCATATTTATCTCTAAGATTGTCGTACTATAATAGCAAGATGGAAATTATGCTGTTAAATATTATTCTATGAGTCTTTCAGACTTATGAAATAGCCGCCGAATCAGTTTTCCAAGACCGGTCACAACACTTGAGGGTGTTTAATATTAAAATAGTTTTGTATCAATCTCCACTCTAATCACAGTTTGTTGGCTCTGTTTCTGTATGATATCATAGCTTGTGGGCCCCGCATTTTACTTTGGGGAACTTTCATCGATAACAGTCATCATTTGGACTTATTAAGTCTGCGTAGCATCTTTTCTAATGTGTTTAAACCACCAAAGAAATTGGGAGGTAACCTTGAGTCTTTTATTAGCTGCAATTTATATTATATTTGCTGAAGTTTACGTCTGAGTGTTTACTCACTTCTGCTGCCTTTTCTTGACGTTGTATTCTTATTAACTGCTACCATCTACCTCGTTGGAAACAATTTTTGACAGCAGCCAGCCATTTAATAATTTTATAAATGTTCTTGGTCGCTTAGACATATTGGGTCAGTGCATAATTTTGTAGCTAATATTTTACGTAGAAGTGTAGCTTATTAAAGTGATGTAGCAGCCACAAGATAAAGACAAATTTGGACACACTTTATGACAGCCATTCCATTGGTTATGAATTGATAGTGAGGAATTTTAGTTGAGCATTATGAGAGTCTTTGGGACTCTACAGTCAGCTGCACCTTTAAGTGAGTTGTATTTTTCTGATTTTGGTACTTCCTGAAAATTTCTACAGTAGGATTTCAGTGGATCGGAGTTGCACCTCTAAGGGAGTTGTAATTTTCTGATTTTGCTATTTTGTTCTGAAAATTTCTACAATAAAATCTCAATGGATTGGGGTAAAGACTGCAACAATGTTTCATCCATCAATAATCTTTCAAACATATCAGCATAATTCTAGGTATTTTACAACTTAGATTGTTTGTCGACAGTTTACAAAATGTTAATATTAAGAATGTTGGATTATTTGGCATAATTTCCAAATTTGTTTTTAAAAGATTTGTTAATGCTCATCATGCACAATTGTAAGCAACTGGACAGTTTACTGCCAATCAGAAGTAACATTTGATATTGTAGGAAAGTTTTGGACAGTTTCATCGTTAGGTTCCTATTTTCATTGTAAGATTTTGGTTCGTTTATATGATGAATCTTCTTTATTTTTCAGTATATTGTTTGCCATTTAGTCTACTATTTTGGCATTGACGCAATTTCGTTTGCATTCAATCAGTTTGACTTGATTGAAATTTGCAAATCACTCAACCATTTTGGTTTGATTGATTCTATGACTTTGTTTCTAGTGTAAATTGGTTTGCTAACCACCAATATCTTTTAATTAATTCCACTGTTCTCATTGTAATCATTGTATGCTATCGCCTTATCCACATCTAGAAATTGTTAATAAAGAGTTAATATTTAAGTGATTGCAAAAGTTTTACGTGGATTTGAGCAAATGCCTTGTGAGGGTTATTACAAGATACCTAGTGCTTGTCAAACAGTAGAAATGTTGCAGAAGTAAAAGAGAGGTGAAGATTCCTCCTCTTACAATCACAACATTGTGGAACTGGAGCATTCTCAAAAGATTCATATGCTGCCATAACATGTCAAAGCTTGAGGGCAAAGAGAGCCATCTCTTATCTAAAATTGAATGCAGGGATTCATGTTGTTAGAGGTAGAAGGCATCGATTTAGTTACTGAGACGGTGCTAGAGCAGTTGGAGGTCTGAAAGCTCTAATATGTTGTGTTTTAAGTATACAGTAAAGAAAAGAGATTTCCCTGATTTTCAATCAAGACTATTAAAGTAGATGCTTCACATATATTTTAGAAAACAGATCTTACAAATTTTCAAGCAAGAGGCTATAGAAAGTAGAGCATAGCTTCCCCATGATAGAGGGTTGTAGTTTTTTTATTAAATTTTCAGAGCAACCTTGTTCAACGGTTTGATGCTTGGACTCTTGTTTATATTTTTGAAGTTTAATATATATGGAAGTGAACCTAAATACACAAACACATCTTTCGCATATTATAAATTGCAATAAGGAAACAAGGAATATTGACCAACCCTAGATTATTATGAAATGTTAAAATTGGTAAATGTCTTGTTTCATTCATTATCTTTTTAATAGGAGAAGAGCATATGAGGAGGTAGCTAATGGTGTAGAGCTTGAAGGTAGAAACGTTGAAGGTTTCAAGGAAAATATAGTGGTTGACATGCAAAATCTCGAACGACAAATAAAGGAACCATCTCAAAGAAACATCAATCAATGAAGAAGCAATGTATTGTAGGGTTCAATGTGAAAGGAAGTTGGGTGAGCAGAAACAACTTCCTACACTAATCTAAGTAGGGGAGAATTACAAAAATTCCTTTTTAACACCTTATACTCTTACAATAAGAGAAGCATGTAGAGAATAAAGGAATAGAACAACAACACATATAACAGTGACACCAAATATATTTGGGGAAAACCCTTTCGGGTAAAAAACCCCATCCTCCAAAAGCATAGTACTATTGTATTACTTCAAAAGGAATTACAATACAACCCCAAGTACAAAGCCTTCTAAAACAAGTGCTTCGAAATAAACACTTGTTTTGGAGTGATATTGGTAGCATTTTGTTACCTGCTATTAAACTATGCATTCTACAATGCAAGGCACTCAATAAATAGAGAGATACAAGCTTCAAGAAGCATCTAGAAGGAGAGCGGCATCCAAATCCACATGGCACAATATCCTACACCATAGACATGCATTTGGACACATGTAACATGTTCCCTTACACCCCTTACAATTGTCAAACATGCAAATATTCCTTCATCAAGCTTGGGCGCCTAGAATATGCTAAAAATAGCTTATGACAGATACCTTACAAATCTTATAGTTGTCATAGAATCTATCATAACTAACCAAGAATATTGGATTCTCTTAGAGCTTGTCATAACTCAAATTGGGCGCCAACTTTCTCCATGTAACAAGATGCCTTATGATGCATCATAAAATCTGTCATAGGTCAAAGATTCCAAAGTGGGATGCCTATGTCCACTTGGGATGATTATGTGTCATCCAATCACCTCCAACATGGATGTTACCCAACCAGTGGTTCCCAATATATGACATGACACCATAGGCATTTAAATAATACAAATAAATACAATAATACATCAATTAAATCAATATTAGGACTCTAAGGTTGAGACACTTTAATCTCAACATTCTCCCACTTATTGAAGACTTGTCAAGAGTCATATGGAATCATCTGCTTAGAGCCCTATGGCCCTTGGAATCAAAACACCATTTGAACTTCTTTGTGCTCGTTGGTTTTGTCAATGCATCTGCAACATTCACCAACGTGTCAACCTTCTCCAAGTTCACCTTTCCATCTTCTACCATATCATGAACACAATGATGTTGGACATTGATGTGCTTTGTTTTGGCACGGAAAGTAGGATTCTTTGCTAGATAAATCGTACTTTGACTATCACAACAAACAGTAATAATATCATAACATAGTCTATTAAGCCAAATGACTTCCTTACAAGCATGAGTGGTTGCCATATACTTTGCCTCTACCATGGACAAAGCAACTACAACCTGTCACTTACTCATCCAACTGATAGGACCACAAGACATCATAAACTTGTAACCATTGGTGGATCTTCTATTGTCAATGTCACTTGCCCAATCTAAATCCACATATCCATGAATACTCACAGAATGTTGAGGTCCAACTGGATAACCATGAAAACACAAGGCATACTTGGAAGTACCTCATAAATATCTAAACACTTTTTTAATCGCATCCCAATGCACTTGTCTAGGATTAGCCATAAAACAACTAATGACTCCCATTGCCTTGGCAATGTTTGGTCTCATACACACCATCGCATACATCAAACTGCCAACTACACTCGCATATGGTACTTTGGTCATGCCCATCCCAATAGGAGATTTTGGACAATCATTCACAGAAAGCTCCATCCTCTGCATCACAAGAACAATTGATTGTCTACAATCTTCCATGTTGAATTTATCCAACACTAAGTTCACATACTTGCTCTGGCTTAACCAAAGCTCTGTATTAGCTCTGTCTCTCGTGATTTCCATTCCTAGAATGTACTTAGCCGCACCTAGGTCTTTCATCTCAAATTGTGCTGACAATTGAAACTTCAAATATGAAATTAGATTTTTACCATTCTCAATAAACAACATATCTTCTACATATAAGACAACAATGAGACTGCGACCATTATCAAATTTAAAATATACACAATGGTTAGATTTAGATCTCTGAAATTCGAATGACAACACATAGGTATCAAACTTTAGGTACCACATTCTAGGAGACTGTTTTAAACCATAAAGAGACTTCTTTAGTTTGCAAACCAAATTTTCTTTACCTTTTTCAATAAAACGCTCTAGCTATGACATGTAAATCTCTTCCTCCAAGTCACTATGAAGGAACATTGTCTTCACATCCATCTGTTCCACTTCTAAGTCATATGTTGTTGCAAGTGACAATAGAATCTAGATAGATATCAGCTTTGCTACAAGAGAGAATATCTCCCCATAATCAATTCCCTCCACTTGAGAAAACCCCTTAGCAACCAACAATGCCTTATACTTCTCAACACTGCCATCAGGACCACACTTTTTCTTGAAAACCCATTTACAACCAACAAGTTTACATTCAGCAGGTAAGGGTACCAGATCCCAAGTCTTATTCTTCTTTAATGCAACCATCTCCTCATCCATGGCTTTTATCTAGGAATCTACATTACTCATACCCATAGTCTCTCTAACAGTCCTAGGCTCATCAATGTTAGCAATCAAGGCAAAAATGCAACTGGAATCCAATAGTGAATAACTAAACTTATCTGGTTGTCGACTAACTCATGTAGACCTCCTCAAAGACTAAGGTTGAGGTTCTTTTTCTTCTTCAAAACTTTCAAAGTTGTTTGAGCTCTCCTCATTGTCAGGTCCAATAGGAGTTCATAGTTCTTTCTTGGGAGTAGGTGGAATCTGAACTACGTCCTCCTTTTGTTTCTCCTCTTTTTCTGGTTGCAGCTCAACAGTGGAAGGTTTCAACTCTATGAAAATCACACTTCTGCTGTAGAGAACCTTTTGAGCTTCAGGATCCCAAAGCTTGTACCCTTTCACACTAACACCATAGTTGATAAAGATACACTTAATAGCCTTGTTCTCCAAGTTTGACCTCTTCTCAATTGAAACATGAGCATAAGCTTCGCAACCAAATACTCTTAAGATGTCTAATCGAAGGCTTTTTATCAGTCCACGCCTCCATGGGTGTCTTACCAACAAGCGTTAATGTAGGAGATCTTTTGATTAGATAACATGCAGTGGCTACCGCTTTAACCCATAACTTTTGTTCAAGGCTAGCACCACTCAACATACTCCTAGCCCTCTTCATCAACATTTTGTTCATCCTCTCTGCAACTCCATTTTGCTTTGGAGTGTAGGGAGTTGTCTTATGTCTCTTAATCCCGTGCTCTTTATAGAACTTGTCAAACTCTACAAAACAAAAGTCACCACCATTATCAATCCTCAAAGACTTAATCTTTCTACTAGTTTGATTTTCTACTAAGGCCTTAAACTCCTTAAATCGACTAAAGATTTCAACTTTACTTTCGGGAAAATAAATGAGTGTCCTTTTATTGTAATCATCTATAAAAGAAACAAAATATACAAATTTTGATAATGAACATTCACAGGATCAAAAACATCTAAGTGAACATAGTCCAAAACCCCTGAAGACTTTTGAGAACTAGAGTAAAAAGAAACACAGTGTTTTTTTCCATATACACAATGTTCACAAAAGTTGAACTCAAGATTACAATCATCAAGGCCTTCAACAAGGCTCTTATTTTTTAGGATTCTAAGACCCTTCTCACCAATGTGACCAAGTCGTTGGTGCCATAACATTGTCTTCTCTACAAGAAGCTTCATTTCCATGGAATGAGCACCCTTAGGTACCCAAAATGCACAACCATCGGATGTAGTTGCAACATGCTTCTTCTCTGCATGATTTGATGGTGAGGATGAAGAATCCAAAGGTCTCTTATTTGATACATCAGAAGAACTATTGCACTATACAGTGCATGCATCAAGTTGAAACAAAGTGCCAATACGAACTTCGTTAGCTAACACCATAGCTTCTCTTGTCATCTTGCATTCTCCACTAGAGAAAACGACTTGCACTCTTGAATCATTCAGTTTACTTACAGAAAGCAAGTTTTGTGCCAAACCCAGGATATGCAAGACACCATGAATCCCCTTCACTCGTTCATCAGGAAATCTGATTTTGACTCTTCCACGACCAACAATCTCCATGTGAGAGTCATCACCCAGGTACACCTCTCCGCCATTGTACTCTTCATACTTTGAGAACCAATCTCTATGAGAGGTCATGTGAAAGGATGCACCCAAATCTATCAACCACACATCATCTGATGCATGGATTGCGAAGGCTGCAATAAATGCTTCTCCATCATCTTGAGATGATTTCTTGGATTCAGAATTAGAGAAAAACTTGTTTTTCTTCTTCTCCTCCTTGCAATCTTTCTGAATGTGACCAGTTTCACCACAATTCCAATATTTTTCCTTGGTCTTCTTATCAGGAGACTTAGATTTCTTGTCTTTCTTTTTTGCTTCTCTCCTTGGTCTACCACAAACAAGGGCCTCCTTGGTCATCTTAGAAAAATAATAATGAGGCAACAACCTCATCCATCTTGAAGGTGGAAGTAGTGCTTTCAATAGCCATTACTAGGTGATTCCAAGAGTCCGGCAACAAACACAAAAGGAGCATGCAACGGTCTTGTTCATCAATCTTGTCTCCAATGGAACCCAGTTGTACAACTAACATGTTAAAAGAGTTCAAGTGATCTGCCACATATCCCCCATCTTCCATCTTTAGAGAATACATCTTCTTTCTTAGGAAAAGCTTGTTTACCAGGGATTTAGCCTAATATACATCACAAAGCTTCTTCCATAGAGAAGCTGAAGTTTTATCTTCATGAACATTTAGGAGGATGGAATCAACCAAATAGAGTCTAATAAAGACCCTTGGCTTTTCTATCCATGAGATCCCAATCTTCTCATTTCATGCCAAATGGCATAGTTCCAAAAATTGCAAGCCATAAATCATGATCTACGAGCATGTCTTCCATTTTGAGCTTCCAAAGTTCAAAATTACTGCTATTAAACTTCTCCATCTCAATCCTCCCAGATGTGCCTACCATCTCTTTCCTGCAACAAGGCAATGAAACACACACTTCTGCAAAACTCCCACTAAAGCAAAGATCAACTCAAAAAACCCTTTTAACCCAACAAAGGAATCAAGGTTGGCTAGGCTCTGATACCAACTGAAAGGAAGCCGAGTGGGCAGAAATAGCTTCCTACACTAATCTAAGTAGGGGAGAGTTACAAAAAAATCTTTTTAACACCTTTTATAGTTACAATAAGAGAAGCACATAGAGAATAAAGTAATAGAACAACAAACACATATAACAATTACACCAAAATATATGTGGGGAAAACCCTTTTAGGTAAAAATCCCCACCCTCCAAAAGCATAGTACTATTGTATTACTTCAAAAGAAATTACAATACAACCCCAAGTACAAATCCTTCTTCTACAAGTGCTTCAAAACAAACACCTATTCTAGAGTGATATTGGTAGCACTTTGTTACCTACAATCAAACTATGCATTTTACAATGCAAGGCATTCAATATATAGAGAGATACAAACTTCAAGAAGCATCTAAAAGGAGAGGGGTGTCCAAATCCACATGGCACAATATCCCACGCCATAGGTATGCATTTGGACACATGTAACATGTTCCCTTACACCCCTTACAATTGTTAAACATGCAAATATTCCTTACTCAAGCTTGGGCACCTAGAATATACTAAAAATAGCTTATGACAGATGTCTTACACATCTTATAGTTGTCATAGAATCTGTCATAACTGATAGCACTTATAGTTGTAAGAGAATCTGTCATAACTGACCAAGAATACCATATTCTCTTACAAACTATCATAACCCAACTTGGCCGCCAACTTTCTCCATACAACAAGATGCCTTATGATGTGTCATATAATTTATCATAGGTCAAAGATTCCAAAGTGGGATGCCTATGTCCTCTTGGAATGATTATGTGTCATCCAATCACCTCCAATGAGGATGCCACCCAACCAATGGTCCCAATTTATGACATGACACCATAGGCATTTAAATAATACAAATAAATACAATAATACATCAATTAAATCAATATTAGGACTCTAAGGTTGAGACACCTTAATCCCAACAAAATGTTGATGGCGACATTAATGAGAGCCAAGTCCTACAATAACACCCATACCTAAGTTGTTAGGGGCATGGTTGGGTGGTGCCCTCAAGGCTACAAGCCTCCAAGCACTATGCCAAACACTTTTTTTTTGGTTCTAATAAACTATTAAATAAGGGGGAAAAGACTACAAATCTTCAAATGAATGCCAATCCACCTCTGGTTGTTGTTAACACCCTTTTTCCTTTAAGTTATTGTTTTGTATTTTATAATGAATCAATTAATTTATTTTGAAAAGAAGATTACTTGAAACAACATTAAACGATAATATTTATCTCTAAATTCCCAAGGAGGTAAAATACTCTATCTGAGGTGTAGATTGAAAGAAAGATTATTAAAATAGCAATAGTAAACCTGGGATAGAAAATTGCATAATGAAACACACACAATAAACGATTAAACCAACATTATATTAGACAATATGAACAAATATTGAATAGCAATATTGCAGACAAGGTGGCATAGCAATTTGTTATCACGAGAAAAAGTTAAAATACAATGAGCAAGGTGCTCTTATTTATAAAATCTCAAAGGAGTAGGGAACCCTAAAATCTCCTTGAGTTAACATTCAGTCTTGCCATCATGCAAGATTTATTCCTATGTCTAAACAAAGATAACCTAACAGTTAATTGGAAAAACTACCTCAGTTAATTGATTCTAATCTAAACTAGAACTCCATATGTACATAGGTATCTCCAAAATAGACATGCACAAAAGGTGGGACAACGAGTTAACTTGGAAAGAGGCTTCAAGTTAACTACTGTGCCTAATGTCTATTTGGAAAAGGTGGGACATCTTGAAGGAGTTGATTGCTTGAGATCACAGCCAATGAACTACTAGTAGAAAATTGTTGGCGTTTCAATTCACACCTCTAGAGTGCGTATTGGAAATGGACAACTATGCACAGTATTAACTGGTCTTCGAATTAGGAAGGGAAGCTCCCTCTTTTGCTAATATGTGTAAAAAGTAAAGTAATCTAAGTTCCTATCTTTTTGACTTAGCTGGTAGAGGCACAAGGTTATAAAACCAAATACATTGCAGCTAACGTTTTCTTTGGTTTCCGTAGATCTTAACTACAACTAGGCTTACACTAAAACTATCCTATCTCCTTAAGTAAAATCAAAGCAAAAGGAGTTAGGAACAATTGGGAATAGTTGACGATAAACTTTATCTTAGGATTCTCAAGGAGGTGAAACACTCTATCTGAGGTGTAGGCTGAAATAAAGGTTATTGGAAACAACATGAAACAGTAAGCTAGTTCTCATGATTCCCAAGGAGGTGGAACACTCTATCCGAGGTGTAGGTTGAAAAGAAGATTACTGGAAACAAACATGAAATGGAAAGCTAGTTCTCAAGATTCCCAAGGAGGTAAAATACTCTATTCGAGGTGTAGGCTGAAAAGAAGATTACTTGAAACAACATTAAACGGTAATCTTTATCTCTAAATTCCCAAGGAGGTAAAATACTCTATCTGAGGTGTAGATTGAAAGAAAAATTATTAAACAGCTATAGTAAATTTGGGACAACAAATTGCATAATGAAACACACATTTAGTCTTGCCATCATGCAAGATTTATTCCTATGTCTAAACAAAGATAACCTAACAGTTAACTAGAAAAACTGCCTCAGTTAACCAATTCTAATCTAAACTAGAACTCCATATGTACATAGGTATCTCCAAAATAGACATGCACAAAAGGTGGGACAACGAGTTAACTTGGAAAGAGACATCAAGTTAACTGTTGTGTCTAATGTCTATTTGGAAAAGGTGGGATGTCTTGACTACTAGTTCATTGGCCATGATCTCGAGCAATCAACTCCTTGAAGATGTTAACTGCCTCGTCATCTAGAGGTCATCACATGTCTCAACTATCAATTTACTGCCTATGAGCAACTTGAGCAATCCTAGAAATATTTGCACACTTCAACTAGAAGTTCACTGATTGATAACTTTGGTGGCTTTGTAACTAGAGTGATGATCTTTGTTTCTTCTATAGCTTGATGCTTCTGACACTTTTCTTGATTCTTTTTAATAGAAGAGTGTTTCATGATGAAACCACAAAGTTTGATTGTGAACACTCTAGCTGTGAGAAATTCCCATGAACTCATTGTGCACACAGAATTCCAATGGTATTCAACCCTCTAAACTGGCCTTGAAAGGCTATTAGCTATATGAGGTATGAAACCATGTGGACTTTGAGTGACTATGTCTGTCAAATTATTTGAATCAACCCTCTGGATGCACTTGATGCAAATCAGTGTCAGCTTTTCTTATGAAATCGTGAATCAAGACCAATTTAGTCTTGAATTCAGTTGGAGTGAATTGCATACTGAAAAACTAGATTGTTGACTATAAACACGGATATGTTCTGACATCTTTTTTCGGTGAGCTAAAAATAGCTTCTAGTGAGGCTAAAAATAGCTATTGAGGGGAAATTTTTACGAAAATTTTGAGAGGTGGGTTTTGTAAAGAATGTATTTCTAAGCAAACCCATGATGTCAAAAATTCAAAAAAGTGCTTTTTCCCTTGGCATGCAATGACTTTGCAGAAATAGAAGCTGGAGGGGCTGTAAGGGAAATTTTTCCCAAAAAAATCTGGCATATGGGTTTTGTAGCCGTCAATTTGTTGATCAAACCCAGTTTGTTCATTTTTTGAAATGTTGACTTTTCACGAACATGCAAAAAAATCTTCGAAAAAAAGTAGTACTTCAAAAAGAGGGAAGTACCGAGGCAATTTTCTAGAAAAAATTTGGAACATGGGTTTTGTTGCCAGCACTGTGCTAACCAAACCCAGATGACTAGAACTATGAAAAATTGTTGTTTACTTGGAAATGTCAGAGAAAATATAAAACAAGGATAGAAGAAATATGAGGGTGAGAAGATAGAAGTTATAAATTGCCTCTTTCAATCCTCAAGAAAATAACCTCTATATATTCCTCTGTGCAATATGAACTCGGAACTACAAAAAACACTGAAAGTGGCCTCCATTTGCTCCTTCAAAATGCATTGGAGAGAAAATAGATGAGTTTAGCTTCAACCTACAAGAAATAATGAAGTTGTGATGCATATGCTTGAATAAATAAGCATTTTGGAGGTGGTAGTGCCAGTTAGGTAGGTGTGCTAACCCTAATTGAGTTAATCCTCGTGCATGCATCACGAACTAAAGTTTTCCTCCAATTTTAGGATGTCATATGCAAGAGGAAGCATGCAAAAATCACAATTGAAAGTTAAATGATCAAACTTTGACTTTTGGCACCCAAGTTTGAGAAAGTTAGAAATTTTCTAAAGATTTTCAACTTTCGTTGTGACGAACTGCCCCTGTTTGACCCTGAATTTTGGATGCTCATTTGATCTTGAAGCTTAGTTGATAGATTCATCACATATTTGGATCAATTCTGACAAGATGTTGTTGGGAGCTGCAAACCTCGAAAAGTAGTTCTAATGGTTTGAAACTTTGGGCGCCTTTTCCCAAAAGGGTGCTTTTTTCACTAGACAACCATTTTTTGGATGTTTTTCCATCTAGTCAATTTGACCCTTTGTGCTTCAATCTACAACTTTTAGTGACTAACAACTGTCGTGAACATACCGAGATATGGAATGGAAAACCAGTTCAATTCTAGAAAATGACTAGTATTGCAATGTCTGAAAGTTGGTTTATAATGCTCAAATTCAAGGGTACCCCTGACCTGCAAAGGCTCAATTGAGTCTCTGAGATACATTTTGCAATTTGTAACCTTTGACGAAATGCTCCACTTTGACTCTCGCCACCGAGTGTTGGATTGCTCTAATGTTCGTGTTGATGATCTCATTGTGGAGATTGAACAACTCTGAAGAGATATTCCTATGAGTGACAAAGCTAGAAAGCTACATCTGAGGCCCCATAAATTTGGGCACCTTTTCTAACAAGGGTGCATTTTCGTTGACACTTTATCCAAATTTCTACTTGCTTTCATCTTTGGTGTTTTACGCTTCATCTTCATTCACGAACATTTGGTAGGTCCTGAGAGCTAACAAATAAATTCATCGTGTAGCTAGAAGGATTCTGAGTAGATCTCTTGAAGAAGAAAGCTGTCAAAAATCTCATCTGATTGACCAAAAGGCTAGGTGCCCCTGGCCTGCAAAGGTACAATTCACCTTTTGACTTTCATTTCATCCTCCATTTTACATGCTTGTCAAATCAACAACTACGGTCGTTTAGTATGTCTTATGGACTAGCAAATGCATTCATTGTGAAGCTGGACTAAAGCCGAAAAGATCATCTAGAGATTGCAAACTCAAAAACTGACATCTGATAGGCTTTATTCTTGGGCACCCCTAGGCTATAGGGGTGCAAATTCTATAATTTGACTGTCATCTTTGATGTTTACTACCTTTAGCATCTTCTACCTCTATCGTCATTTTCCACTGTCAAATTTGATGGATTCACTTGATGATTCGTTGGAAAGCCAGCAGAAATTTGAAGAAGATGATTGGATTTGCAAGCATTAACAACTACATTTAGACCTTCAAATTTAGGGGTGCCCGTGGTCTATAAAGGCGCAATTGACTCCATAGATGATAATTTTCACCTCTTTCGTGCTTTTTGAACATCGTGTTACTTGGTTGAGTTGACTGCGTTGAAGCAAAAATGTTGCTGACATGAGTATGTGACTGCATTTCACCATTTTTATGTACACGTATACTACAAAGTTGACTTGAGCGTTGACTGCACAAACACCTTTCTTGTAGCAAGGCGTAGTGTTTCTAGACTAAGAATATTTCTCACATTTTTCACTTTTTGAAAATCCCCTCCATCATGAAGCATCTTTTTTAGCATCTTTCACCATAGAATCTTTTGTGATGAGTTTGAGGCTTAGATTTTGACACCTGGTACTAGCCAACTGCCATTGACGGCCTCAGAGGTCCTAACTTTTCTCCTGAAAAAGTGAAATAGACCCACCAAACTTAAATTGACTTTGTCTTGATTCTAACTTGACCAATGTGATCGTGAAGTGAAATAAGCCAATCAAAATTATTTTTAGTCAATTCTAGAAAGATCCTATTTTTTAAGGTTTTTCCAAAAAATAGGGGCCCAAAAGCCCTAATTTTCAAAATTTTCAAAATTTGCTAGTATCTTCTAGATAGTAAACCCACAAAAAGCCCACACTTTGTTTGACCTAAAGCTAACTTTTGATGACGGTTTTACAAGGTTTAGACCATTTCAATGAAAATGCCTTATTGAAGCAAAAATTTAATTTTGGGTACAAAATGCACGTGGCAATTGCAATGGTACGATTGGTGAATGTAATATTCTCTATTCAAGTTAGGTGTTAGTCTACAATTTGGTCATGGGAAAAGGCTAGTCCCTAGTCATGGAAATCTCATGTGAGTTGAGCCCAACACCACTAGTTAGGGGTAGATCACTACCTCCACTCAACTAGTCAACAACCTAGAGCACTACTAGTAGGTCACTTATATAGCCATCTATTTGTAGTTTGAATGTTATAATGAATGAATTTTTTTCTAGAGGACGTACCTTTCACCCAAGGAGTCAAATTCTCATGTTTTTTATAAATGACAAAAAGCTATTTCTAGTATCATGTTGTGATGTTAGTGGTTTTTCTAGATTTTGTTATTTTGGATAGAAAATACTAGTTGGAAGTTGATTTTTATTTTCTTACTTCGACAATTCATATCTTGTTCCCACACTATTAAATTTTATACTTCCTATAGGAAATAAAGAGCATTTTTTGAGCACTTCATAGTGGATTAGATTTGGAGATGTTGATTTGTGATATTTTCACTTACATTTTTGTTTGATCTATTTGTGTTTTATTAGATAAGCAGGGAAAGGGCCCTAATCCTGTGGTTACAAAGCCAAAACAACAAACAGAGAAATAGGCTGGGAAGAACGACACTAGCCACCATCAGAAAACAACATCAAAATGGTACGCAGGCCAAGTAACCAAAATTGTAACCATAGAACCATCATCAGCATAATCAAAAACAAAATCCCCAAATTAATCCCCAAAATAGTATGCAGACCATTTATGAGGTTAACCAAAGTCCAGTAGGTACGAAACCATAACATTGTTATCATGCAATAGCAATCTAGGATAATAAAACTAAGCACCAGCAGATTTAAAGCAGCCATATAACCAAAGCAGAAGGATAAGAAAGAATCGGGTCCAAACCCAATCGTCCATCAAAACAAGCTTCTCAGCCAACAAAATAGTCAAAAAAGGACTTGAAACTCGAGTGACCTTCAAACCAAGCTTCTTAGCCAGCAAAGCATACCAGTAAGCCACCCTCCCAACTGCCAAAGAAACAACTTGTAACAGCAACCACCCTAAGGGTGGAAATAAACCAAACATCAAACCCACACAAGCAATGTTTAGCAAATCTTGAGACCCCAACCACCATAAAATAGCAAAGCCCACCATAACCCTTTAGAAGAACCATTCAACAACAAGACTGTAACTCAAAGCATCCAAATCTGAGCTAAGAACAGTAAAAGTTGTAAAGGAACAGAGAGCCCCCAACAATCAGCTTGCCACTCCCCCTCTATAGGAGAAAGTAAAACTGGAAAGTGGAACTACCCAAATAGCAACACAATTAATACACCAGCCCCTGAAAATTAGCAAATCTAGCACTACAAAACTCCCATTCACTAGAGGGGAAAGAAAGAGCCCAACAAGACTCTGAAGAACCAATAACTGCCAACTGCACCACCCTGTCCAGAACACCAATTGAGGCTCCACCTCAATAGGAGCAAGCTCCCCTCTAAAAGAGAGGATGAAGTGAGAACCTAGCCCACGAGTGCCACCAAATTCCTTCACACACAACCACCACCTCAAAAGGATCCCATAGAAGGAGAGGGAGCTTCCTACCATGACTACAACAACCAACTCCGCCTCAAAAGGAGATGGATCCACCTCTAAAGGAGTAGTCTCCCCCTCCATAGGAGACCTCCATTGAAGAAACCAACAGGAAGCCAACACACCCATAGAAAAGGTTAACACCTCACCCCGTGGCAGCCTAAACAATTAGTACAAGAAGGAAGAAAAAGGAAGCACATCATCCCTAAGTCGAGAAAAAAAACTTTCACAAGCCAACAAAAAGAACCAAAGCAGAATCTCCAACCAACATAAGTCCATAATAGGAGTAGAAATGACCACCAAGGAGAAAGCGGACCCAATCAACAAATTCTCATGCAACTGAGGAAAAATACAGAACCACCACAGTAAAGGAAGCTCAAAACTCTCCACCACACAGCCCTCAAAAGTTACCCAAGGGAGGTCAAAGGGTAGTGTAAGCCTCAAGAAAATAGTTGAATCCCACACCAAAACCAAAAGCCAAGAAAACTTTGACTGAACCACAAGAGCAGATACCATCACAAGGAAAATGAACTGCCAAGAGAAAGAGAGGATCAGCTCCTTAGCAGAAAAATGAGGCAGCCATAACCCCACCGAACAACAAACAACATCATCATTAGCAACGAACTACAAAGGCACAATGTCCACATCAGAAACCAAAACACCATCAACAACTTCCCCAAATTTCAAACCACCTCCATGGCTCCCCTTCCCACCTGAATGGTCCATATCACAATTTGAAAATATTCCTCTATGATCTTCAATGATCTTCAATGATAATAAAGGAAATACAAGAGAAAGAGGATAACAACCAAAGAGACCCAAAACGTCCATCCAGCTCCTAGCCATCAAGAATAGCAAAAAGTAGAGCTCTACTATAGGAGAACATAGCTAAACCTAGAACAGGAGCTTCCCATAAAAATAAAGGGAGCCACACAAGCCAATGTAAGGAAACAAAACCAATTGAAAGCTCACCGCAAGATAGGATCACCAAAACTCGAAGGCCTAACCAAGAGGCACACAACACAACCTCATCAGAAGGACCTTTTCGACCCAGAAACAACAAGCCAACCACAGAGCTACGCCCTTCAGCAGGATACGAGCTAGTAGCAAGGAGAAGGCCCCGGCTTGGCTCACCACCAACATTGGCCTGATAGCGCACACTCGAAGCAGTGCCAAAAACCAAGAAAAATCTCTACAACCTAGAGCTACTCCAATCACCATGCACAACCTACCCAAAGAGAGGGGGGAACACAAAAAAATCAACAATCACAAGGCAAGGTAGAGGCCCAAATCATATCAATAGTTCACCACAAGACAAGGTAATGAAAACCCCAAGGCCCAACCGAGAGGCACACAACACAACCTAAACAAAAGGCCCATGTCATCCAAAAAATGACAAACCAAGCACAAAACTACGCCCATCAGCAAGAATCGAGCTAGGAGCAAGGAAAAATAGGAGGACCCAGCTTAGCCTGACACCAACCTCACCCAAAACAACGACAAGCACCAAGTAGTAACTACACAGACCAGAGCTACACCAAACACCTTGCACAACCTACAAGTCGCGGAGCACTAAGAACACCAAACCCCATGCCCAAACACCACATCAGAAAGACGAGACTCCTTCAGGAGAAGAGAAGCAACGTTGTCTTGACACAACATCAAGAAGCTCCAACAACAATACAGGGATGAAACTGTCTAAGAAAGCCACATAAGGAGAAGCAAAACAAAAATCTCTAGATCCTTCAAAAGGAACAAAAAGGAAACTAGAAGGAAAATGCCATAGCTAGTCACGTTCAGGAAACAGGACATGGAAAGAAAATTCCGCAAACCATTCCACCGAAGCCCCAAAAAAACCGTGGAAAAGTTGAAAAATCTCCACATACCAACCCCAAATAGTAAGCTAGTGCCGCCAAACCTCCCACATCCAAAAATCATTGTCCTCATCTTTAGAATCATACCCTCCATCCTCTGCTTCACCAGGAAAATTTAAAAACCCCAACCTGCCGCTCTCCATTTTCCTGTATCAAGAATGTTAGATAGATGTCATATTTGATAATCACATTCCTTTGTTGGAGGAGTTTGCTGCCACATTTTGCTTGAGGGTTTTTGAATGTTTTCAACAAATCCAATTTGTGCATATTGGAATCATTGTACCATTTGAGATTTTGTTTCTCTAAGGCGAGCAATCAAAGGATTGAGCTATTTGTTAGTTCCTTTGATTGTGGTACTTTGTGAATTTGTGAAAAATCATATCTAGTATTGATTTGGTGTTTGAGTCACAAAAATTTACATTTTTATCTTTGGTTGTCCTTGTTTGACATGGTTACCAATGTATGATTGAATTTGAATATTGCATTTGAAATCTATGATTTTTGTAGTTTTAAAGGTTTTTTATACTTATAAGTTGCATATATAACTTGGATGTGAATTTTTTATACCCATAGATATTTGAATGTGGATACAGATTCTATTTGGGTGGCTTAGTTTGGTCACTTGGTTTGGTTTTCATTATGAGACAAAAAGATGTTATCTATTACATTTTTGTTGTGGGACCTAAACTTGTTGACTATATAGTGTAGATGTGTGATACTTGGTGGGAGTTTGATGCAAGTACATTGCTAATGGTGATCATAGCATCATGCATCCTTGTACACTTGAAGCTTTGACATGACATGATTGTTTAAGCAAATATATTGTTTGTGGTGTTAGATTGATCCTTGATTGTAGATGGTGGTGTGTTTTCGTAGTGTGGAGATTGTAGTTTAATTTTCCCTTTGGGAGATCCTGATATTGTAGTTGAGCTCTTTGATTATGTAGGAGTCACATATAATATTAAGTTAGGAGATGGTTGTCGTGATTTTATTGATAGCTTTCTTATACAACTCAGTTGAAGTTTTTGGTAGTGATGTTTTGGTGGTGGTTTATCTTTTTTAGTTTGGAGATTGCGACTTTACTTTTCCCTTTAGGAGCTCCTAATATTATAATTGATTTATTTGATTGTGTGGGGGCACATATATTATTTATCTTCGAGATGTTTATCATGGTGTCATGTGTAGCTTAGTATCATAGTTTAATAGAAGCTTTGGCAATGATGTGCATTAATCATTTGGTGATGAATGATCTTCTATAGTAGTTTCTAGTGTCATGGAGTAATTCTTGGATAGCATTTCATTTGTTGATATTTTTAGTTCTATTGATAGGAGATGGTTATCTTCATGAAAATCGGAGATGTTGACCTTGGTACCATGGAGAACTCTTGGAGTCTTTGGTTGAGGTGTTCATTATTATTTGTCATTTTGATAATTTTCCCTTGTTAATAAGATGAATTTTATTGTGCTATGATGGACTCTTGGTCATGTATTAGATTTTTGACATGATATAGGTGCTTTGGTTACAATTTGGGATTATTTGATTGATGAGTTGTGTGATCATTTTTTACTTGTAAGGTTTTGTTCATTGTAATGTTGCATTGGAGATCAATTGGCATGAGATGATCAATTGTACACCTATTTTAGATTTGGATGAGGTAGGAGATATCTTGATCTTAGAGATCATCTGTTGAGATGATTAATTTGGTGATATTTGAATAAAATACTAAGGATCCTACACCTAGGTTTGATCTGATGTTAGGATCTAGGACTGTTGCACATGAATAATAAATTTCACAATGATTAAATTGAAGGTCTTCAAAATGTAATTACATAATTTAAAATGCTTAAATAATCAAAGCAATAACAAAGTTATGAACATAATATAAGAGAGATAGAAGAAAGAAGATAAAACACAAGTGGATAACGGAGTTCACCAATATGGCTACGTCTTCAGGTCCCTCCCCAAAGAGTGACCAATCCTTGATTATGCTCCAAACTGATTACAAGGCATCAATAGAATACAATGTCGAGTCTTCAAGAGTTTCAAAGTCTTCCTCTTTCAAAATCATAAGGGATTAAATTTGTTTTAAGTTTGGAGGTTAACGTTAATTTTAGTTTTAAAATATCTTTTATGATATTTCAAGCCCTTAAAAATCTCCCTTAAAATCTTTTAAAATCCTCTAAAAATCTTTAAGAATCTTTATCTTTATAAATCCCCTTAAAAATCTCGTAGTATGGGCTTTTAAAACTTAAAAGGTTTAATAATTTAAATATAAGGGAATTCAGATTTTAAATTTAAATAGTCATGTCATCATTTTTTCCATGTCATCATTCTTTCCACGTCATCGTTCTTGCAACATCATCATGGTCAACCCTCAACTTTGACTGACCATAACTTTCACATACGGACTCAGATTTGGTCTGTTCAAAATGCATCGGAAAGATCTTGACAAGATCTTCGACATAGTGATGAAATATGGAGCATGTGGAACACTTCAATTTTTGGCGACAAGTATCCACCTAGATCAAGGTTGGACATGAATTCAACGTTGGACATGAATTCAACATGGGCCGATTGAGGAGATTGTTCTTGGAGAGTCATTATAACTTGGTGTGTCCTAGAGGAACAATCTCATTCACCACTCTATTGTTCTTGGAGATCAATTATAGTTTGGTGTGTCCTAGAGGAGCAATCTCATTCACCACTCTTGGTTCTCTTAGTGGTGAATTGTTTGATTGGTATTGTTGACCTTATTTTTCAAATGCACTTTTTTTGTGTTTTGTTTTCTCATGGAAATGATTCTTAAGCTATGGATACTAGTTTTATGGGGTTTATTTAAGGATTATTTGACATGATTTAATTTTACTTTGTTTTCTCATGGGGATGAGACTTGATCTATGGATGTTAGTTTTAAAAGAGCTTATTTGAGGAGTACAAAGGATGGTTTTAGGCTTATTCCCTTAGTTTTGGGAATGGATTATTTAATTTTATTTTCATTTGATTTGAGAGGCTTACATCTTGGTATATGGTTGAATTTTGATAAGTATTTTCACTTTGGGGTTTTGTGAAGGATATTTTACTTGTCACAACTTCAATATTTAGAGGTGTTGCTAGAAGGGCATGTTGCATGTTTTTATTTGTAGTTTGTCTCTTTGGTCTTTTTTTCTTCATGGGCATTTATTTTCATTTTCCATTAGAGTTGAGGTTTGTGTGGAGTTATTTTGATCACTATGTTTATGGTCATGTGTTGTTATTGTTAACATTTTTGTTGTAGTAAAATCACTTGATAAAATCCATGTCAAAATTTTATAAGGTTTTAAGATAATATGTGAGGGCTTGGTGATTAAAAGTTTGAGCAAAATGAAAATAAAGTAGAGGATTAAGTCTTTGGGTTCCAAAGTAAGGAGAAAGTTTTGGTTTTATTTCTTTTACCACGTATGAAGAAAGAGTTTAGGGTTCAAGTGTAATGGCATTGAAGGAGTTGTATAATATTGTTGAAGGAGTCTTGGAAGATAAGGAAGTTGATCATAAGTTTCACCATGTAGCAGAGACCAAACAAATGTAATGACACATTTTAAGGAAACGTTGCATCTTTGCGTGGCTCCATTTCACAATACCAAGGTATCCCACTTTAGCTTGTGTAAAGTCATCTTAGATTTACCTTTGTTAAATCTTGTGTATTTTTTTGGAAGATTGCTATAGATCTAAGGGTAGTTTATGCATGTCTCTAGTTTTGTTATGACAATATGGTTCAGTGAGGAGAGCAGATTCCTACCAGATAATGGTTTGACAATATGCTCATGAGAATATCACACTTTCCAAAACATATCAACTCAAGTACTGGCAGTTTTATGAAGAAATCCATTTTTCTTCTAAAAAAATTATGAATCTATCCACCTCCCTAGTAGATGTAGTGAACCTTTTTCCTTGTTCTAGTGAGAGATTGTTCAATGCATATAATAGTAGGGTTTGTGATATTTTGGTTTCTCCCAATTTTGTTAAAAAAATTTGTAGTGTGTCTTTTTAGCAACACAAATTAAATTAATGTCTGACATATACAAGATCACTTGCAACCTCCCTACCCTAGGGGTGTCATTCTTAAAGATGTCTAGAGAAAGACTAGTGCTCTTGAGTGAGTTCGAGTTTTTTTTGTTTCAAGGATCTGAGGAGAATATGTCAGTTTATAGAAGATATTAAATGGCCTAATTATTGTTGACAATGGAGGTAATTATGTAGCTTTAAAACTTGTAAAACTATTATACTGTAGATCTAATTAAGTGTTCTTTCTTACAATTTCTTTGTGTATGATTATCTATTTAGATTAATTTTACCATTTGTAGAAGTAGATAGAAGATTGTAGAAGAATAAGACCAGAAGATAGAAGTTACACAACATATACCGTGGAGGAACCCTTTAAGGAAAAAACTCCACCAAGAATCAATGTATTATTTAATCTCAGAATAAGATTACAATAATTTCAATCCTTTCTTGAGATGATTATTTTGCCTTCAACAATTCTTCTTCACAACCTGCAATAAAAACTAATAAACTCTCTTCAACTTGTTGCAATATATAGACAATAATGAGCCTTGTAAACTCCAATTCCAAAGAGTTTATAATTACAAAGCACAATGCTTATCTCACAAAACCCATGCCTGTTCTTTGCAAGTAGAGTTCTACTATGAAGAACAATGTCAAAACAAGTGCTTCATCCATTTGGGTGTCCCAAACTAAATTCATAGCTCAACCTTGATTCCAAAGATATCTTCTAAGCTTATCCTCAAAGTTGGCGCCCAAGAATGGGCCCACTTAACTTGGCCTTATAAAATATCTTATCATGCAAAAGTGTTGACTCCAAGATGCCAACTTGGGCGCCCAAGGTGGGTCCAAGTCAATCTCTATTAACTGAAACATATCTCTCCACCATTCATGCAAATATCATGCATGATTGATCATCCCCTCTTAACTGAATGTATCAACTTTTATCTGTCATGCAACTCAAGTCATTAGTCATGAATTCCAAGTCAACTAAAGTCAACTAGCATTCAACTGAAGATAATTGAACCATAACTTAATTGAATTGAACTGAATTGAATTGATACTAAACTAAATTGAACTGAACTGATACTAAACTAAATTGAACTGAACTGAACTACATGCATGTAAACATCAATCCCTAACTTCTAGGATCTTTACATGCATTATTGAAGTGTTATCTTTTTCTCCAAACAGTTAACTTAACTCAAGGTGAGTTCCACCTTCCATGTGGGTGCCCCATGTTCTCCTATTTTGTAGGATCTCTTCATGGGCAGCCCCACATGTTCCTATCATTTAGAATTAATTAAAAATGACAATTAACATGTTTATTTCATTCGAATTTAATCTCTTTCTAATCCTAGTGTTGGGGAACACTTTCCAAGGACTTAGGAGATACATGAAATATGTTTAGGATTGCAATTAAATGGCATCCTATTCCTAAAAATTATTTATTGATAGTTAAGAAGGTCATGACAATGAACAAAATGTATGCCACATATCCAAATCCTTCATTGTTACATAGTATTGGGATAATAAGGGTAATGACCGTGATTAATATTTTTGCATGTTTTCATGTTATAATCAAATATGACCCATTTTACCAATGAAAGTAAATCATGAAGGTACATGCATGATAATACTTTTCTGATATTGTCAATATAATTGAAAGAAGTGACCTGCGATCTAAGGTAAGTATCATAATTACTTGATAACTGTGCACAGTCATGACAAACAATAGGCATGAATAAACAAGAAAATGAGGACAACATTAAGTTCATAGGTTGATAGTGTGTAGATGAAGAGCTATAGTTGATAGAAAACAACTTAGTATGCATGAGAAATGTCAAAGGAAGTTTTAAAGGGTAGTTAGATGAGGGTATGTTAGATGGAAATAAGAGATAGTCTTATGAATTTGTTACAGGTCAAGATCAAACATAAAGGAAAAATACACTTAGTTTAGTAATGGACAGGTTTCCAATATGGTGGAGGCCACTAGTATGGCAATACAACCTCATATTCAAGAGCAAGAAGTGAAGGTTTTCAAGACAGTCAAGTTGCCAATGGATAGGGGTGGATTCAAGAGTCATTGAGCTAGATATAGGGGAGAATTTCATATTCAAGAAACCCTAGAGTTAATTGATATGCAAGGGTAAGACAGTGATAAAGGGATGAAGGCATGGAAAAACCCTTGTGAATAGTGATATTTCTAGAGGATAATACTTAAAGTGATGGAGCACAATCCTATAATCTATTACAGTGAGGAAAGGGACAACACCATTGTTGGTTGACATCAAAAAGCACAAGAAAAATGTAGATTATAGGTATAGGAAATCAATGAACGATGCCCATGCATAAGGTACAAAGGATACTATTTCCTTTAAGATAAAGTTTCAAGACTATCAAGGGAAGTTTCATAGGGCATGAAAAGGACAATTTGATGTATATCAAAAACTAGATGTTCTCCATACCATAGAAGGATAGTTATAACCATATAAGTGATAGAGCAAGGATCCAAAGGGTAGTCCCTTCGAAGATATTCTGAGACAAAGACACAAAGTGACCATCAAAGGGTATGGTAAGTCAATTGAAGGAAATAAACTAGCAATATCTAAATGAATGACTAAGAGATGGGCAATCCAATGTTCAAAATGATAGACAAATGATAGTCATTTAGGGCAGTGTATGGAGAGGTTCCCTTCAAACCTTGAAAGTATTTTAGAGAATAGAGGCTCGATAGTTATAATCATAGTTACGAGACTCGGACTCGGACTCGGACTTGGCAAGGGTGACTCAACTCGGCGACTCAGCGACTTGGAACTTGGACTCGGTGCAGACTCGGCAAAATGAATTTTTTTTGAAAAAACCCTAGAAATTTAGAGATTTTTAAGGATTTAAAACTTGTTTCAAGCACCCTTTATTGAATACAACACAAATACAAGAAAATTTGATCACATACACAATTATACAATGATCACATAAGTATAAAGTACACAAATTGTAGTTGCGTTGCTGAAGGAAATAGCATACTTAGATATATAAAATTAGTCAAATGTATACAAAACTCATGGAATATGAAATCCATGACATCAAATGTTCCATACAAATATGAAATATCAAAACAATAGCTATAATTCTATGACTCTATGGCATAGTGGAGCCAACATCCTTCCTACGAAGGCGTCTAAGGGTCCTGGATGATGTTGTAGCTGCAGCCATAGTCTATGCCTATGTCTGACTCTCCATGCCACTCTCACCAATAGCAGCTATGTCTCCTCATGCTCTAGCCTCCTCCTCAACCATGGCTACAACCTCAGCCTCTCTCTTTTCTTGGTCGACCCAATCAAGGTCCTCGTCACTAAAGATTGCATCTGTAGGCTCAGTGATCCACTCAGACTGTGGATCAACCTCCTCTAGACTGATCAAGATGTCATCATGGTCAAAAAGCTTCCTATATCTGAGCCAAAGGTTGTAATGAACATATACCAATTCATTCATCCTCTCCACTGTCAATCTATTGCGCTTCTTGGAGTGTATGTGCTCAAACATACTCCAATTGCGCTCAAAACTAGATGAACTGCATGACTAGCTCAATTTATGAATGGCAATATTTTGTAGGTTCGGTGTATCAGAACCAAACATCTCCCACCATCTATCTAAGATGAGAAAAAGAAAAAAAATCAATCTCATTTCAAGTTTCAAGTTCAAGTTCAACATTTAATAATAAATTATAATATAAAAAGATGAAAATTATGCCCTTAAATATATTTTTACCTGGCAATAATGTTGTCCTACTATCTTTGCACATTTGACATGAAAAGAAGTCTCCTCATGCCTTAGTGAAGGCATCTATCTCGTGCACTATCTGTGTAGTAACAACGGGCAACATCCACTCTATTGTCGAGTAGAGCCCACTAAGAATTTCTCTATCTGCACAGAAATCACAACGGAATTGGAAGGTTGGATTTAGGAAACATGTAGCTGCATGGATGGGCCTATGAAGTTGGTTTTTCCATCTCCTATCAATGATATCCCAAATGGAACGATACTTCTCCTCAAATCCACCATAGACTGATCTAATGGCCTCTTTGGCCCTATCCATGCCCTCATATATGTAGCCCATTGCAGGCTTCCCCCCATCTGCAACTCGTAGGAGAACTAGCAAGGGCTGAATAAACTACAAAGTGCAAACATGTTTTACAAATAAGTGTGAACGAAAATAAACAAATAAAAGTAAGATATGATTAAAAATTAAAACATAATAAAGAATTAAATGTTACCTTCACAATCTCGTCCACTAGTGTCCAAAACCCTTGCTCATAAAAATTTGAATCAACCACAGCAATCCCTGTAGTTCTTGTAGAAAAGGATGAGGAAGACCACTCCTCACTAGTAAACATGCATCTTAAAGTTGTCTTTGACCGAATCAAGGATTGCAACGCGATAAAAATTGTTGCAAACCTAGTGATGCCAAGATGAGACAACTCCCTCAACCCCGTGTATTGCCTCATAAGGTTAAGCACCCATGTGTGATTGTATACGAATTTGCAAAAAAAATTTGTTGCATCCACACATGTTTTGATCCATGGGAGCTTTCCAAGATCCTCCATCAAGAGGTCAGTGCAATGGGTGGCACATGGAGTCCAAAATATAGTAGGGTGCCTCTCCATCAATAATCTACCAGCAGCAACATAATTTGTTGCATTATCTGTCACCATTTGCACTACATTCTCTTCCCCCACATCAGCTATCACCTCCTTTATAGCCTCACACAGGTATGTGGCATTTTTGAATTGGGCAGAAGCATCAATGGACTTCATGAAGATGGTGTCACCTGAAAAAATAAGCAAAACCAATCATTCAATAAATTAAAAAACATAAATTAGCCATATTAAATTATTAATCACTAAATCAAATTCAAATTTCAATGCATTGAGGGAAGTACAATTACCTCTAGAGGAAACTAGGAAATTAAGCAGCATCCTATTTCTCCTATCGGTCCAACCATCAGTAATGATGGTGCAACCAATCCTCCTCCACTACACGCGTTGCTCCTCTAATTGTGCTTTCACATCTGCCACCTTTTGAGTCAAAAGTGGGCCCCTTAGTTCATCTTCAGTAGGGGCTTTGAACCCCGCCCTGCATATGGTTATGGCATCAACCATGTTTTTCCAAAAAGGTGACCTAAAACATGTCATAAATAAATTAATAAGTTACTTACATAAGTATTGTAAAATGAAAAGTTTTAAGTTTTTAACTTTAAATTTGAATTCGATAATGAGATACATCTAGATTCTAAAATAATAAAATATAAATATAAATTTTAAAACAATTAAATGAAAAAGAATTACCTGGCTACATGGAAGGGAATGTTGCAGTAGTACCAAAAGTCTACAATTGTCTTTTTTGTTGCATCATGTGCATCCTTGTTCCAACCCATGCTCTCAAGCAACGGTTGGGAACCAGGAGTAGTGTGTGGTACAAAATATGAGTTCACCCTAGATTTATGAACTCTAGGGCCAATGCTAATACTGCCACTACCACTAGCAGTAGCAGCGCCACCAGCACTAGGAGTACGCATAGGCATAGCTGGTGCAGAAGCAGAAGCACTAGCACTAGGACGGTATGGAGGCATGGAAGAAGCATCTCCAACAACACCAAGTCCCTGTCCAACTCCAACACTCACCAACTCTTGCTTCTGTCTCTTTTTCATTTCTTTTTGCATTTCAAAAGTTTCTAATTGCACCTACACTTCATGAGCAGCCTCAAGAGGTGCTATAGTGTAGCCCACTGCATCATGGACGGGTATGTGTGCAATATGGTATTTTAATCTATTTATGCCTCCATGATATATTGTTTTGTAGTATTTACATTTTGCTTCTCCTCTTTTCATTCCGGGAAAGATTTCAGCATGTTTCCAAGCAAGGTATTTTTTGACTGGGGTTTGAGACATTGTGAAAATAATAATATGGTTTGATTTGCAAATGAATGTGGCTACAATAACAAGTAGGGTTTCTAAAATTATTTAAGTTGCAAGTAGGGTTTGTAAAAAAAATGCAAACTCAAAAAAATAATGATTTTACAAATTACAATGAATTATTTGTTAAAAAAACACAAAAAAAGCAACTAAAATCAAACTTACCTCTTAGATTTGGCTTGGAATGCAATGCAAACTCCTCCCAATCACTGGTAATGAGCTCTCAATGTACCTCCTTTTTGGTATGAAGCTTCCCAAATGATATATGACCTTGGATTTGTCTTCAACGGCTTGTTGGTTGCCCTCTCTTCTCCTATTTTTCTTCACAACTCTCTCTTCTCCTCCTATTTTTCCAAATGAATGAAATGAGGTTACTTTTAGGGTTGGGGAGATAATATAAGACAAAAAAAAAACAAACTTAAACTTTAATTTTATGTTTTTTTATTGGCTTTTTCATTTGTTGCCGCCGGCCGAGTCCAGGGCTCAGGACTCTCTTGGATGCAGCGAGTCCAGTGAGTCCGGCCTGGACGCGGCTGGACTCGGCTGCATTTGAGTCTAGGCTCCCAGGACTCGGTCAGGAGTGCTCGGCTCAAGACTTGCCAAGTCCTGGTGAGTCCAGGCGAGTCCCGTTACAATGGTTATAATATTAGCATGAGTAAGGTTATGAAGAAGTTGTGATAGTTGTAATGTCACTTGCTGCAAATTCTATCATATTTAATACTTCTCCAATTAACTATATCTGGATTGCAAATATGATCAAACCAAGAAATCAAGTATTCAAATAATTGCTTAAAAAAACCCATTAATAATCAGAAACTTGATGCAACCAAAAGAGAATGTATTTTACTAATTTTTAATATGGGAATACATTATTATTGTTGTCTCATATAGTTTCTAACAGTAATATACATCTTTTGTAACTATGGTCAAAACAAAGAGCAAATATGAAGCCTGAACACATACTAAACTAAACCCAACTTGCAAGGAAACTCTCTAAACTCCACACCAAGGTTTATTATGACAAAATATTAGAAAATACCATGAAATATCAACAAACCCACATCCACAAATTTGTCATTAACATCTGCAACAAATAAATCACTCAAGCCCCAAATATCACACTTCCACCTACAAACAAATATAAAATACTAAAATAAAATTCAATTGTTCGACACATTGGAAATTCCTGTGTGAAACTACTCCTGGAGATTATCAGAACCATTGCTTTCAAGCCTCAATCTCTTTGGTTTACCAACCTCAAAGACTATTTCTTCTTTGGTTTCCCATCCTCAGAAGAATACAAAAAACTGTGAAGGAAAATATGAAGAATGCCTCCAAAAAGCAACATACAACAATAAATACACCAAAAATCTATAACCACCAACTTGGGCACCCAAATCTCAAAGCTTTAGGAAAGATGCTTGCATGCAAAATAACTCCCACTGTCAATTGTAAAAGCAAAAATCAAATGCACTCGAGGGAAATAATATAATATTTTCATTTCCTACACCACTTTACAAGCCAATAAAAATCAATTTTTCCTTTTTCCAAAAAGCCACACCCAACTTGGCTCAATTAAATATTTTATAAACCTTTGATAATTAACCTCCCAAATTATCTTAATTAATTCACCTTGAGAAAACAACTTTCTCAGTTCCGCTGTAGGACCTAACTTGCTATTTTTGGAAACCTGACTTACTAAAAATAGTAATTTTCTATTTTTAGAAAATTCAAGAAAAGGAACATTACAATAGTGGTAGAAGATAAGCACCTCATAGTCCTAAGGATTTTTACCTTTGGAAGTGTAGACCTTCCCTAATTGTTATCCAAGTAAACATGCATTGTGAAGGCCATGCAAAGAAGGAAAAGAAACCTATCAAGGGTTTCCAAGGTGTGGAGGATACCCAAAGTTGATTTAGTTGGCAATGAGCTATCTATTATTGGTAAAGATTTTTCCAAGACTTTAGAATACATTGATTGATGAGATCCTATATTGCAACTATTGACCATGCACTATTTCATAGTGAAAGTAGATTTGCGAGCATTAATGGTAATGGTTAGTAGTTGATTTGGTGGTCTTGAGATTATTTTGGAAGGTTCCTAAAGGATATGTTATTTGACTAGGGTAGGGTGTAAAATCTTTTCTAGGCATGAGGCAACATCTTGTACCTATGGATTGATATTAGGTAGAGGTTGAAATGGTGAGTTGCTAGTGACAATCATCTGGAAAAGGATAGTCTTGTGCATAGAGAATGAAAGACAATTGTAGATGACAATTATGTCAAGTGATAAGTGGTACCTTAAAAGGAGTTTTAGGTTGTTTGTCATAGGATATTCATTACATCATAAGAGTGTCATCATATCATATGCCTATTTTTAAGGCATTTCATGACAATGAGCTTGTAAAGAGGTCTAATAAGAAAAGGTGCCTTCAACGGTCCTAAAATAAACAGAGGAATTTTCATTCAAAGGATAGTATCACTAATGGATGACAATGACTATGGCAAGAGATTTGAGGTGAAACAATCGGCAATACAATTACAATGATGGGTAATAGTCATGGCAACAAGAAATTTACTACTAAGATATATATAACAATCATGCACAAATCAATGAGGAATCAAAAAATTAATGATAGTGTATATGAATCTACAAAAGCTTAAAGAGAACATGAGAAGTAGACATACCTTAAAAAACAAGTAGATTCCATTGATATGGAAATGAACTTCATGTAATAGTGAAAAAGAAGTGATAGTGTTACAAGGCAGCTTATATGATTTTCTACAAGTCCAGGATGGATAGCCCATGAAAGTTGCAAATCATAGTCATTATATAGCAGTTTGTATTTTGTAAATAAAAAGTTAGGGATCTTCAAGCAAGACAGTCTGAAAATACCTGTATAGTGACAAAGTGATAGTCTTCTAATAACCAAACAAGTGTTGGTCAAAAAGAGAAATATGCAAGTTGGAATGACATTATATAATGCAAAATGGTGATATTTAAGTAAATATATAGGTATTGGAGGAAAATGCAAGGGAATGGAGAGTTTTGTGATGATGCCAAGTGGTAAAAAACTACCCTTGAAGGATTCCCATGACCTAAGAAAGTTTTTGACTATCTCACATGCCCTATCATAATGGAAGAAGGAAGTTTAAGCATTCATGAGGGAGGTTGAACAGTTTAATAGTCTTTATAAGCAATTGTGGAGAAGTCGAGGAAGTTTGGTGGCAATGGGAGCATTAATGAGCAATTTGAGCTTCCTAAGGGCAATTTGCAAGCATCTATGGGTAGTTCAAACACCTTCCAAGGATCTAGGAGCCTCATCACTAGCTAGAGCACATTTCAAGGAGCTTGAAGAGACCAAGTCAAACAAAAAAACTTCTTGGGTGTGCAAAGTAGGTTACCCTATTTTCAAGCCTTGTAACTTAGTGAAAGTTAGTCCCTATATGCCCTCCTATGCTTGGGATGAGATATAAGACCCATAGGCTTCTTTTTTGAGTTAGTTATTTCTTATTTTTGAGTTGTAGAAGCAAAAAAGAAAAGCATTGTAACTCAGTTTTCTCAGTTACAACACTAAGAAATATACTTTGTAAGCATATCAAATAAAAAATCAGATCATTTTTAGACTATGTGTGATACTAAAGGCATCTTTATCAATAAAAAGATAAGATTTCACCTTCATTGTGTTGGTTATGCTATGTGTTGATTGTTTTCATGCATTTTTCCTATGTTTATATATCAAAATCTCTAAATTATGCATGCTTAAAACACTTGCAAAACCTATAGCTTATTTTTTATATGATGGTTACTAGCTAAAAGACACTTATATGAGCTCATACAACTATGGAAACCTTCATTTTTCCTCCTAAAACAATAAATATAGGTCATATTTTAACAAATAGCTTAAATCATAAGGTAGAATAGCAAGGTTGTGTGACATAAAAACCAACTTTTCTTGAATTATTGTATGCAAACTAGTTTAAAGACTTAGTATTCAACATTTTGGTGCATACCCTCATAGTTAGATTCATTTCATGTCATATGTCTACCCCTTTTCATTAGTATAAATAGTAGTTTTTGTTAGGACAGGTGAGTACCAAGGGAACTAGCCCTCTCTGGAGGTTCTTTTCCACCATTGATGACCCACAAACCTGAAAAATTCCCATGTTTCATATGGTAGCTAAGTTCTACACTCACCAAGGGTGCATATTTTAGTGACACCAATTATTGCAATTCATTGTTTTTTAGTAACATAGAGGCCCTTTAATATTTTTCATTTTTTGTGTAGAAAACTTAGGAGACTCATAGAGATTGGAGTGATGAGATTTGTGTTGCAACGGTTTTGTTTGCATGTTTTGTGTATCATTATGGATGTTTCTTGGTGCTACATGATATTGGCTACACCTTCTATGTGAGTGTGATCAATGGATCTTTGAGTGCCTTGATCATTTTCAAATTTAACATTATCCATGCAATGTGAGTCTTAGGTTGTATATTTGTCCTTTGTTGAGGGTCTTGAGTTTTTTTATCACATATATATGGGTTATACCCTAGAGAACTTGTTTATGTAGGATAGTGCATATACATGGACTTGCGATTGTAGATTGGGTTAGATAATTTTATGGCATAAGGTTTACCTATTATAACATGAGTATACCTTAGTTTTGAGATATGGTTAGTTAGATGTGTTAGCAAATAGTTGTGATTTCTATTCCAACTATGGTGATTATTTATTAGTAGCTACTTAGGCCTATTTATTATTGTTGGATTTAGTACTTATTTTTGGATATTAGTTTGATGTAATAATTATTCTTCTATGTGATAGTGATTTTGTTGGTTTGAAACAAAGTAATGTCAACAAGTCTTTAAGAATTCATCAATGATCTTTACATGATCATCAATTTGTAAGTGATATGTTGAGCTCATTGTTATTTTTCATCCCTGTAGCTTGAATGATTCCTCCTAAAAGTGACAAGTGAAGGTGGGGTCAATGTTAATATACAAGTGGACATATGATGGAAGAAAAAAAACTAGTCAAGAAAGATTTAGAGAATAGTAGAATCATGATATGGATGGGCCAAAAAATATAAATGGACATACTTGCATAGAATCAATCACCACCAAAGTGATTGATTTACTGTTTGAATTAGGTAATTCTTCAATAAAATCAATGAAAATTTTGGTCCAAACTACTACTAGAATTGACAATAGTAGTATAGTGTTGAGAGTCTAGAAATTTTCCTTTTTAACATTGGCATGTATCACAATCTACAAAAGAAATGATGCCACTTTGCATAGAAATATTAAAAAAAGTGTTTTATTCATTCATATGCCTTGAGGAATCTAAATTGACTTATGAAAGGAGATGCATGTAATCCTATTATAGTGGAACTTGAAGAGAAAAATATAGAACAATCTACCATTTATAATGCAAGTAGTTACCATCCCATGTGTATCCAAGCTTAGATGTGGGATCATTTGATATCTATTGAATTTCCACTTCTTGATGTTATTCTTGTCAGATCATTTGTAACCAATTCAAAACTAGGAAATATAACACACTAGTTGGTATGAATTTTCTATAGTCCATGAAGTTGTATGCAACCTTTTAAACTCAAATGTGTATGTTTTTCAATCTAAGTTTCAAACCACAGTCAATGATCCATCATCAGGAAGAGAAAAAAATGGAATAGGATTGTAGATAGAGCCTAATCAAGGATGGAGGAGGTGGGATGAGAGGGAACAATTAAAAAATAATAAAGAAATATCATAAATTGAAGGACCATAATATATTAAAAAATGCAAACTAATGCATATCATAAAATTTACCAATTATATGGTGTGATATGTAGTAACATATTATAGGTATATGATATACAAAGAATGCATACACACTACTATAATAATGGATATTATAAGATATATCAAATTATAATAATAAAGTAATAAGAATGTAGTATATTATTATAATATTTTATATGTAAATATAAATTTGAAAATTAAGAAACCATAGGAAGCATTATAAACATAAATATGCATTATATAAAAATATAATAAGGAATAACCAATATACAAATATATGCAATAAATATGTATGAGTAATATATACTTGTGATCAAGAATTTAAGATTTAAGATTAAGATATTAATATCATTAAACACAAAAAACCCAATCAACTATGAAGAACAAAGAAAACATAAACATAAATAAAATGAAACAATGTTACCAGGTTCATGCATCCATTGATTGACCTCTGTAGTCCTTCTCCATTCTACTATAAATAATTAATGCCCTCAGATTATAAGTATGCCCTAACAAGCCTATGACTAGACAAAGTAAAATATTGAAGTTTATTCTTAATAGCACGACAACATATATCTTCTAGATTCTAAAAATGATAGTGACATGTCATCCTTTTATAGAGAGTTGAATGCGAAATGGATGATCAAGATTAAATGATTTTCATTTCGATCAATGGATGAAATTAGACGAAACAAGATAAGATAGAAACGAGACTGACAAAAGAATGAGAAAATTCACTGATTTTTACAAAAATCACTTCAATTTGAGAGGGAAATTGCATTTTCAAATAATGAAAACATTATTTAAATGCAAAAGGAAAAGACAACTTTTTGATTAAATAGAAATTTAATTCAAAAAGTGAGAAAAGATGAGTCATTTA
This sequence comes from Sequoia sempervirens, assembly GCA_007258455.2. NCBI lineage: Eukaryota > Viridiplantae > Streptophyta > Pinopsida > Cupressales > Cupressaceae > Sequoia > Sequoia sempervirens. The sequence goes on from VDFB02000007.1 coordinate 4,611,777, forward strand.
ATTAATTAAAATTTAATTAACTTGCGACAGAAAAAACTAAAATTGAATAATTAAATAATTAACACAATTATTTAATCATAGTGGAAAGTGACAAATAATTAAATAAATATAAATTTATTTAATTATAGAAGTCAAAGATATTAGTGACGCAATTAAATAAATAACAATCTATTTAAATAGTGAGAAAGAGAAGAGTCCCAAGGAGGCCTCTGAGTCTGATAATGGAGGGGAAAGTGAGAATAAGAGCAAGGATGAGAAGGATGTGGAGGAGGAAGCCCTTTCTGCTTCTACAAGCAACTCCTCCCATGTTTCTGAAAGTTTAAAAATGGGTTCTTTAGGTCCTTCCTGTGTTAGGGCCAAAGGTGTTAAGACTAGGGCCTCAGCCATTACAGAAGGGAAGACCCCAATGGAAGAAGCAAGTAGCAAACATGACACTGTTTGGGAGGAGGTTGACAAACTTAAAATCAAAATGGAGAATTTGGAAAAATGACTTCATGATGTCACCCACTTTGCTTTGAAGATTATGCATAGATCTGCCACTACTCTCTACCTGTTACAAAATGATAATTCTGTTGAAAATGTTGAGGAGGATGCCAATTGCAAGGAACTTCTCAAGTTCTTCACCGAGGATTGGGCTAGTATAACCCTGATCAAGCCATGCAACAGAAAGAAAGATTAGGGATGTGGGATGTTTTGCATTTTGGTTAGGAATGGCCTTGCTGGCCATCATGTCTTTTTGATTTTTTTGTTGATACTTTTATGGTTTATATGTTTAATTCTAACTGGTATGGCCCTTGGTGGGCTTTGGTTAAGACTTTTCTAAAAATATTGGGTTTCAGGATGGACATTATTAGTAGTATAGTCAATGGTCTAGTGGTATACACTTTTAATTATACTGATGCTAAGTGTAGGCTGGTTAGTTTTCTCGAGATGTTTATTGGTACTATGGTTACCCTACTCATCTTTTTGATGTGGTTTTTGATATGGAATGGTTAGGGTGATTGGTTTGGTGTTTTATTTTTTATGTTAATGTGTTGATGATGTTATTCTGCTGATGATCATCCATAGGGCCTTGTATTAAAGGGACAACACCCTAGTTTTGTTGCTTTTTATATCAAAAACAATTTATTTAATTAATCAAAAGAGGACATAGAAGGATAAAATGAATTAATTAAATAATTTAGATTATTTAATTAATAGAATATTTTACAACATTAGATAATATTTAAATAAGATTATTTAATTATCAAGGATGAAAAAGGGGTTTTAATAAAGTCACAAGACTAGTGATAATTTTCAATGTCTACATTTTCCCCTCTTTGATACAATGCAATTTATCACATTGTGCCAAAGAAATTTAGTCAACATGCCCTGGTGTAAGTAGGGTGGACTCATGCCCCCTCGAAATTTTTTTGCAATTTTTCGACAGTTTCAAAAAAATAGAAAGTTGTTTTGATAAGTCCAAGCAATAGCCAGAAGTGTAATAATGATGAAAGACTTGATTTGCAAAACATTAGGTTCGAAGCCTCCAAAAATGTATACATATTGACATTGTATTGTGACACATTTTGAGCGATATATCTATGATATATGATTTTTGGCAGCAACTATATGATATGCACTTCTATATGATGTGTTGATAATGTTATGTGATGGATGATGTTGTTGTTATGCATTCTATATGATGATGCTACATGGATGACTATGCCTATATATGATTCCTAGATATTTAGATGGATGCATTTAATTTTTATTATGATGTCATGGATGTTATGTATTTGTCATGTGATGTTTATGATGAATTATGATTATGCAGTATATCTGATCGAATGTGTATGTATAATGATTCCTATTATGATAATGTTGTCTATAATGCTTCCTAATAGGATCATGTATGCAGGATATTTTTTTGTGTGTCACAGGACTCTGTCAAGGGCAGATAGAAGAAATATTAGCATAGGAGATAGGGATGTTAGCATGAATGACATCAATGTTAGCATAGAAGACATGGATGTTGAGATAATGCTAGTTGAGAAAAAATGAAAATATATATTTTGCTAGACAAGACTTTTGCATTTAATCATCATTGGGGGGTAAAATATGACAAATGGACAAAAAACACCATGGTATGATATAAACCAAGGTGTGCAAGGTCATCCATCTGTAAAATAGACAGTCGTAGACAAAGAATGTCCTAACTCATACTAAGGGTCATGTTGCCCCAATCTTTTTGTCAAGACAAACCACAAACATAAATCAAATAAAAGATGAGTCATGAGACATCATCATTCCTCTAAATCCTTCATGGGAGATCCTCAAGGTGGCTAGTAACATGACCGAAGTAAATCGAAAAGATAAGACAAAATAGACCAAAAAGTTCAACAACCATTCAGATTATTTTCCAATAAGTATTTGCCAATGTGTTAAGGGACGAAGTGAGTGATGGGTGGACTATTTTGACAAGGCCTAGTTTTAGAAGAAGAAACATATCATATAAGACATCAAGTCTAGTTTCACCACAAATATTAATACCACATAAATTGGGAAGCAACTGATTGAGCCCATTCCACAAATCTTAGCACCTGAATCATCTCCAAATTTAACAAGTCCTCCATCATATTTTCAAGTTTAACAAACTTAATCTTGTCTTTGGTCATATGATTTGAGAAACCACTGTTAATAACCCAAATTAGTTCTTATCTTTTCTAACATGAAAATTATATACCAAAGTACATCCCGTCCTATCATTTTTCTCTGAAGCACTTTCCTTCACTCAACTCTCAGAGTTAGCAAAAACAGATTCATCTTTCAAATCCAAGAACAAACATTCATTATCATCAACATCTCCATAATCAGATTCATCATTAGGAATACCAACATCTTCTCTAACATAATGTATTTTCTTGATCATCTTTCCTTTTTTTCCTTGTTCTTATTGTTCACAACTTTGTTTGGACATATCAAAGCATAGTGACCTATATTTCCATAAATGAAACATTTGAAAGGTAATTTACCTTTGTACTTACCAGTGCCCCTTTTTCATCCTTCTTACAAAGTTAGCTTCTACATCATCAAGATCATGTCTCCATCTGAATCTTCAACTTTTTTTGATTTTCCATCTTGAAAGCAATCTCCACTTTTACTCCTTTATTCAGACCATTTTTTCTCATTTCAAATGTGGTTAGTGTGCCATACAATCTCTAGTGTAGGTATTAAAATTTGCAACTTCCTCAATAAAAGAAACCTTTTCACCATAATAATCAAGAAGAGTTTTGATAATTTTCTTTACCACTTTGGGTTCTTTGACATTTGCACCAAGATCTCTCATTGCATTGACAAGTTCATCAACCCTCTACATGTAACTTGTAATTGTTTCATCTTCAAACATTTGCAAGTTCTCAAATTGTGTCTTTAGATTCTACATCTTAGCTTGTTTAACCTTATTATCTCCTTCATAAATACTTTCTAGATTATCCCAAATTTCTTTAGTTTTCAAATCCATCACTTTCACTAATTCAAAATTTGTAAGACTACTCAAAAGGACAAACCTTACCTTACATTTATTTCATAGGCCTTGATTTCATCGCTTATGCTCGGTCCATTTGTAGGTATGGTATATGAAGTCCTCACTACTTGTGCAACATCAATTTCCAAGGTAAACCAATAGCCTTCCATTTTAACCTTCCAAAATGTATAGTATGTGTCATCAAACATAGGAATCTCCTTCTTGTTCACCATCTAGGATCTACCTCAAGCGATTAAGTTTTTCTCCAAGGAACCTTTCTCTTATACAAATTGTTGAATGAACAAGAAAACTAAGTGGGGGGGGTGAATCAATTGTATCCAATTAAAACATCAAAACCCTCAACAATAATCAGATCCACATGCATTCATTAAACCCTTAATTTGTTATAATGTTTAAACATGAAATGTAGATAATAGAAACTGAAACAACACTATACACAAGAGAACACCAGATTTACATGGAAAAACCTAGGAACGAAAAACCATGGTGAGGATTAGCTCACAATATAAGTAATTGCAAAATTGGTTCAAAAAGGCTCACTGCCAAAATAGGACACACTATCCAGATGGCTCATAGCCCAGGCTCACTACCGGAATATAAAGAAGATAGAAGATAGAATGTTACATAGAGAACATGATCTCAATGCAACAAAGAATCCACCACAACAGCTCCAACAACACTCACAGCTCTCAAGAGATCAAGATACCTACAACTCACTGCATTTAACAATCTTGCATTATAGCTTGCACTACATTTCACATCTTTGCACTTAATTTCACATCACAATAATCAACTCTATTCCACTCACCATCTCACATCAACTCACCTTTCATTTATACCATCCATAACTTGAAAAGCATCTTCAAGTCGGATACACACACCTTGCACTTTAAAAATTCAAAAATAGGTTGACACTAAGCATTCCCGTGGTGGATAGGAATGAAAGTGGACCAATAAAAAACTTAATTGGGACCCAAATCAACACTTACATGCCATGCTACACCTTCATCAATACTTAAACATCTTTGAATGTAGTGTAAACACCAGGTCAACTATTACCCTGTGAACACCATTAAACTTTGAAGTACATGCTTCCTCAAATCCAAGGGAAAATTGAAAACCACACACCATGCTTTTAGAAAATCTAGAATAATCCACAAACCACCTAAGATCCAACAAATTCTTCGCACCAACTCACACCTTCAAAATGTGCAAGCCTAGTACACTAAACTACATTGCTAAACATTGTAACTCTAAAAACCATCTTCTAGAGCTCCAAACTGTAGTACCCCTCCATTTATGTTTATGTTTTATGTTGCATGTTTTTACACTGTGAGACTTTGGTACTTTGTTTGGATATTTTGATCGTTGGTTTTGAGCGACAATGGATTCACTTTGTGACATGATGATACATTGTATTGCGATATTTGGTTTCTGACATGCTTTGATATAGCATAGATGTTTCCTTCAGTTGATTATTGCTATGTATATGTTTATGATGGACTAACTGTTATTTTAATTCATCAGTCTGATGTGACGTGTATTGGTGTGGATAATGGAATTACATCACTCCTGCGAGTGCCCTGTGATGTCCGTGATTTTCTCCGCATAGTGTGCTGTACAATGGTTTATATATATATATATATATGCATGTTATTGCTTGGTTGCAGGATTGCAGGTACATGACACCGACTCCACCTGGTTACTCAGTCTGAGCGTGTCAAGACTCAACGGAAATGTTGATTGGGAGGTAGTAGCATGGTTCATCCTAGTCTAGTCTATAACCCGGTCATAGTACATCGTCAGTTAGTTTGAGTCTTGGTTGTCTTGTTTGTTTCTGTTTGGATTATTTGTTTGAAAAGGAAAATTTTGTTAATTAATAATAGTTTATTATGTTTTAATTTACTATTATTTAAATTAATTTTTAAATGTTAAAGAAATTAGTTTTGCATGTTATTTAATAAATTAATTAGTTTGTTTGGTTAAATAATTTGATCTTAGAGATTAAATTTATTTAATTAAATAAATTAATTAATTAAATTAAATTGTTTTAAATGAGTGAATAGATTTTATTTAAATTAAATATTTTTGTGGAAATGGCATTTTTAATTATTAAATAAATATGCAATTTGAATATTGAAATTTTAAATTTAAAATGAATTAAATCCATGCAAATCTTGAGAGGCAAGATTGCCGAGAAGTGGTTAAAAGATATTTTGTACTTCTCGACATGTGTGCAAGTTGCATTGATTGTTTTTGTTGAGGAATTTGTCAGAGGTTATTTTGGATCTGGAAAAATATAGAAGAGGTTTTCTATTCTATTGCTCTTCACGGGAAAAATATCAGTTCTTTGTTAAAATTTGGGTTTATGCTTTTGGTATTGTTGCAAATTTGTGGAAGTTCTCTGGTTTGCAATTTGGGTATTGGTTCTCGGGAAAGGATTTGGAAGCTACAGGCAACAGAGGATTCTCATCACCAGATAGTCTTCTGAAGCAAAGGAAAAACATGTATTCCTCTTGTGGTTTTTAATTTGTTGTTTTTGAAAAGAATATCTGAGAAAGAAACTTCATTAAATTAAATCTCTGTATTGGAAAAATCATTCACTATTTATTTCCAAAGAATTTATTGAATTCATAAAACTTCTGTAAATTTCTCTTTCTGGAAAAGTACGTTTTAGTGAAGGGAAATTATTTAAATGGGGAAAGGAATTTAAAACTTATGGGGTAAATTAGTATTTGTTTGGAATTGCAGTGCGTTATTTCCATTGAAAACCCCAATGAAAATTTTACAGTTTTCCGATTTCCCTATTGTAACCCTGAAGAAATTTCTTTATTCTTTGTTAAAAAGAAAACCCTGATAGAATTTGATAAATATATATATATATATGAATTTATCCTCATATATTAAATTGGATTGTGAAAGTTTTAATTCATAAACATATGAATTTTTTTGAGAAATCGCCGTACAAAAATCGTCAATGTATTTTATTTAATTTTTTTTTTAAAATCGCGTTTTTATTGTGTGGTCGCCGTATGATCAAAGTAAAAAAAATAATATAGTGAATTGGGGAGGGCCGAAACCCTCCCCATCCCTTGCTTTGGTGGGCGCAGCCACCATGGCTGCTGGGCGCAACCCTGGTGTGGGCTGCGTCCTCCCCAATAAGGGAGGCCGCGGGTGGGCTGCGATTTTCTTAAGTTTTAATACCTTTTAAAAAATATATTAAATGTGATTTGTTTTAAATGTGTTATATGAATATAATTCGGATTTTTATTTTTATGTTTTATTTATAATATATTTTATAATTGTATTTATTTGTATATATATATATATATAAATATGATTATATATATATTTGGAATATGAATATATTTAATTATATTAATTTATTTTAAAAGGAATTTAGAAACATATATATATTGGTTTTATAAGTGAGATATTTAAAAGTAGATTATTAAATGTTTAGATATAGACATTTAATAATTAAAATCATTATAACAAAGTTATTGGTGTTTTGATTAATCGGATGTTTTTAAAGTTTATATGGATTTTATTCTAGTAAATGATTATGAAATTGGGCATATTGTAGATTTGTTATTCAAAATGAATAGAAGTTAAAATTATACCTTAGAAGATTAATTTTGTACTACAAATTATTGCTTGATTGGATTTAGTAAATCCGAATAGTAGACATTTATTTTTTAATTTGCTTTTAATTGTGTTTCTTATTGGGTAAACTGGGAAAGTCTTATATGTATAAGTCTTCCAGTACGAATTGTATAGAAAGGGTGATGTTAATATTCATATGTATTTCTTGTGTTGTCTAGGGTTGTGCACGTGTTAGAATATGGTGTATTGATAACTAGTTTATGAATAAAAGATTAAATGACTGTTGTGTGTCATTTGTTATTATGTGATTGAAAATTGTGCACCTTGTCTACCCTAGTTAGAAAACTTAGATTCCTTTGTTATGTTTAGGGGAGTGGCTCTGTGTAAGGGCCGACACACAAAGTGGTGTCAGGGTAACTTACAAAGAGTTAGTAAGTCAGTGATAACTAAATAACACAGTAGTTAAAATTAAAATTCTTAACAAGATGTTTATGCCTCACTTATGGACTCTTGAGCTAGTTCAGTCTTGAGTATAAGATGAGAAGGCCTAGAATGGAAAATCGATGTCTTGTTTCTCCAAAAGATATTTGATTCCGCAATAGTTGCAAATGGGGCCGGGTTTCGTAAGAGGTTACCAGGGTAACCCATGTTGGGGGCCAGAACCTAGGAAGAAACACCAGGGTAACCTTTGCAATATTGTGATGACACTCCACCTAAAATAACAGTCTACCTTGTGTATGTAGTACATTCAATTGTCTTAAATCTGGAAGAATGTAACCATCAGTTAGTTATGTACTTGTGTCTAGGGTTAATAGGTTATGTCTAGGTAACCATATTACTATCTCCTAGCACGGGGGGTGGACCTACGGGTACCACATGGTTGGGTGGAATGTGCACCTTACTTCGTTGGGTCCCAAGTTTATGATCATGGCAACGAGAGCTTCATGGATAGAGAGCTCGCACTTGGATACAGATGTACTTTCTTTATTGCATTATTGTAAAACTTGTATTGTAAAACATCCCTCAATTGTATATGAGGTGAACATTGTAAATGTAACTTGTAACTATTATTTGATCTACCTCATTAGATGAATGAGTATTGTAATATCTTATCAAATGCAATGTAAGAAACATGTTGTACTTTAAATTATCTAGAATGGAATTTCAAATGATATGCAATGTTTATTTTTAAGTTTATGATTAATTAAATATGTGCAATGCGAAATACTAAAGTCGTCTATGGAAACTCAAGTAGTGTAACGTCGCGTAACTTAGTGAATGTATGCAAACTAATTAACTTAATAATATTACTTTTAAAAAAAAAAATATTTCACTTTTATACACAATTGCAACATTCCTTAGGTTATTATGATGGGGCATTACAGATTGGTATCAGAGCCAAGGTTACAAACACTGGACGCTCTGGGTAATCACGAGCCCATTAGGTTGACCTAGTACGTACTGTCGCTATCTGTTAGCCTTGGTTGATTAGTATCTAATACTCGTTATTGTTGTGTAGGAACATGCCTAGGCGAGGTGGAAGAGGTCGTGGTAGAGGTCGAGGTGGAGACCGAGGGCCAATCCCTCAGGTTACACCCCCTTTGAGCCCTCATCAGAGTGATCAGGCAGAGTAGTTGGATCAAAGAAATGAGGGACAGAATCTCGAGCAGTCAGGAGTAGAGGGTTCACAGATACATCCTTTATTAGAGGAGGTCCTAGCTCGACTTGGACCTAGACAGGAGGTTGAGCAGGAGGTTGTTAGAGAGAGAGATAGATCTCCTAGGAGAGTAGATGATACAGTGCATCAAGATGCTATTACTGTAGGACACATGAGGGATTTACTGAGGGCATGCCCTCCTACCTTTGATGGTACAGGAGGTGGATTAGAGGCTGAGACCTACCTACTTTGGGTAGATGCTTCGCCATGCACCCTTACGGTAGCAATACGCGTGCGAGATGCGCTATCATGCATCTGAGAGGATTCGCCTCTACTTGGTGGTGCCTGGAGGAGCAGAAGCTCCACTTAGATATTGGGTTAGTGTCTTGGGAGATGTTTCTGGAGAGGTTTAGAGCACGGTTCCTATCGGAACACTGGAGGCAGCGACGGGCTGACGAGTTCCATGATCTACGTCAGTTGGCTCTTTATGTTGAGCAATATGAACGTAGATTCTATGAACTCAAGTAGTATGCAGGTATTGGCAATGATGAGCCTATGCTTGTACAACACTTCATTAGGGGTTTAAATGCTTGCATTAGTGGTGGAGTCAGAGTCTTTGAGCCAAATACTATGGAATTTGCGGTGGAGAAGGCTCGAATAGTGGAAGAGAACCTTGTTATGGCGTTAGGTGGTCACACAGGAGTACAGATTGGCAGTGCTCCTGCAACAGGTTTTAGTCCACGGGGTGGACAGGCACAAACAGGAGGTTCCTCTAGGAACCAACAGACACCCTCAAAGGGTGGGCAGCAACAGCAACAACGTACACCTCAAAAGAATAATAATCCACAACCACAGTAAGGTAATAGTCCTCAAACAGGAAAGGGTCGCAACTGGTGGCGCAACAAGCGCAATAGGCAGGATCAACCTGCACAGAGTGCTCAGTCTACCGTCAGTAGAGGTAGTTTCCAGCAATCCAATGCACCTTCAGGTGGCAGAAGATTCGGTAGAGGCACAGGTTGTTACTCATGTGGACAGCAAGGACACATTGCTAGGCAGTGTCCGATGAGAGGTTCTATTGGTTTTGGGCCTCGACCTACAGTTTCAGAGCCTACAGTGGGTGATGCAGGACGATCACATACAGTATATGCTGCGGTTAATGACCGCCAAGCCGATCACCAGAACACAGTGGTCGAGACTTTAGGTAAGCTACATGGTGTTAGTGTTTCCATTCTTTTTGATTCCGGAGCTACCGACTCCTTTATTTCACCAACCATCGTTGATCGATGTGTTCTTGTGGCGGTAAAACAAGGTGGTAAGTGGCATGTTGAATTCGCTTCTGGGGTGAAAGTAGCAGTAGAAAACTTAGTACATAATTGTGAACTTAAAATTGGTACGTTAACTACTTCAGTAGATTTATATGTTACACCTTTAGGATCGTATGACATAGTTTTAGGTATGGATTGGCTAGCATCTTATCATGCTATGATTGACTGTCGACTTAAGACAATTAGTTGTATTAATGATTTAGGTGCGAAGGTGGAAATCATAGGTGTTCAAAGACCTATCTCTTTGCGGATGATATCTACTATGCAATTAAAGAGATGTCTTTGTCAGGGATGTCAACTGTTTGCAACAACAGTTACTGATTTAGAAGAAGGTGAGATTCGAGAGGTATCTCTTGAGGATCATCCTATTCTTAGGGAATTCGCAGATGTGTTTCCCGATGACATACCTGGAATGCCACCGAAGAGGGATATTGACTTTAGAGTTGACCTAGTTCCTGGAGCTGAGCCTATATCTAGAGCTCCATATAGAATGACGACTCAGGAGTTAGAGGAACTTCGTATCCAGTTAGAGGAACTATTAGAAAAGGGTTTCATTTGTCTAAGTGTTTCCCCTTGGGGAGCACCTGTCATCTTCATAAAGAAGAAGGATGGGTCACTTAGATTGTGTATTGACTATCGTCAATTGAACAAGGTTACGATTAAGAATCGTTATCCTTTGCCTAGAATCGATGATCTTTTTGATCAAATCAAGGGAGCTAATGTGTTCTCTAAAATCAATTTGAAATCTGGTTATCATCAATTGCGAATTGCTGAAGCTGACATTCATAAAACTGCTTTTCGTACTCGTTATGGGCACTACGAATTCATAGTAGTACCGTTTAGGTTAACGAACGCACCATCGGTATTTATGAGTTTAATGAATGGTGTTTTTCATACTTACCTTGATCGCTTTGTCCTTGTATTTCTCGATGATATATTGATATATTCAAGAAACATGAAGGAACATGAAGAACACTTGAGACATGTATTGCAATGTTTAAGGGAAAATCAATTGTATGCGAACCTGAAGAAGTGTGACTTCTTTCAAACTAAAGTAAAATACCTTGGACATGTGATTTTTGGAAAAGGTATTGTTGTGGATCCTTCAAAGATTCAAGCTATTGTAGATTGGCCTGCGCCTACTAATGTAGGTGAAGTGCGTAGTTTTATGGGTCTAGCTAGTTATTATAGGCGGTTTGTTGAGGGATTTTCTAGAATCGGTCATCCTATTACTTCTCTTCAGAGAAAAGGGAAGAAGTTTGTTTGGACAGAGCAGTGTCAGTTGGCTTTTCAAACACTTAAAGAAAAGTTGACTAATGCGCCTATTCTGATTGTTCCTGATCCTACTAAGGATTTTGTGGTTTGCACAGATGCATCCTTAAAGGGTTTGGGAGCAGTTCTGATGCAAGATGGGCATGTGATTGATTATGAGTCTCGCAAACTCAAGGATCACGAATTAAACTGTCCCACTCATGATTTAGAACTAGCTGAAGTTGTGCATGCATTAGTTCGGTGGAGACATTTCTTATTAGGTCATTGTTTCAAACTTCATATTAATCATCGTAGTCTACAATACATTTTTACGCAACCTAACTTAAATGCTAGACAAAGATGGTGGATGGAGTTCTTGTGTGAATACGATTTCGAAGTGAAATATGTTCAAGGAAAAGAGAACATAGTGGCTGACGCTCTTAGTCGTCGTCGACATGAGATCTCTAGTACTACTCTTGAAGTAGATTTGAGAGGTCAAATATTAGCTGCACTTCCTATTGATAGATTATATCAAGAAGTGAGGTCAGAGATTGAATCTGGTAGACCTTTAGAAGGTCGATTTGTTGGGTATGTCCTTGAACCAGATGGTATATTATGACATTTAGGTCGTATCTATGTACCACATTTTGAGGGACTTCATACATTAATTATGACTGAAGCACATCGAGCTCCGTACTCAGCTCATCCAGGTGTTAAGAAAATGCATGCCGATCTTCGGCAATTGTATTTCTGGCCTGGTATGAAACGTGATATTGCTGATTATGTATCGAGATGTCTTGAATGCCAGCGAGTCAAAGCTGAGCATCAACATCCCGCTGGATTATTGCAGCCATATCTCATTCCTGAATGGAAATGGGATATTGTATCCATTGACTTTATTGTAGGGTTACCTACGTCGTCACGTCGACATGATGCCATTATGGTAACTGTTGACCAATTGACTAAAGTAGCTCATTTTTCACCAGTACGATCATCTTACAATGCTTCATCCATAGCTAGGATATTTATGGAGGACATAGTTAGATTGCATGGGATTCCTTGTAGGATTATTTCTGATAGAGATCCCATATTTACTTCAGCCCTATGGACTTCATTACAACATGCTTTAGGTACACAATTGAACTTTAGTTCAGCGTATCATCCTCAAACCGATGGACAAACGGAGAGAGTTAATCAAATATTAGAGGATATGCTTAGAATGTACGTAATGGACCAACAATCACGTTGGGAGGATTATCTGTACTTAGTAGAATTCGCTTACAATAATGGATATCAGAGTTCCATAGGTATGCCACCATTTCAGGCATTATACGGTCATCCTTGTCGAACTCCACTAAGTTGGGATCGACTTGAGGATAGAGTGTTACTTGGACCTGAGATGCTTCGAGACATGGAGGAACAGGTTGACCCTATTAGAGAACATTTGATAGCAACACAGGATAGGCAAAAGAAGTATGCGGATGCGCATAGAATAGACCGACAGTTTGTTGTTGGTGATAGAGTGTTTCTTCGAGTGCGACCACAAAAAAGTCCAATCCGTTATGGAAAAGGCTCTAAGCTTGCGCCTCGTTTCGTTGGGCCATTTGAGATCTTAGAGAGAATTGGTCATGTGGCATATCGACTCGCCTTACCACCCAGTTTGTCACGTATTCATGATGTTTTTCATGTATCAATTCTTAGACCATATCATCTCGACATTTCTCATGTACTTAATTGGAATGCGTTATAGGTAGAGGACGGGCAGTTGGCTTTGGAGCCTTTGGCCATTCTACAGTGCCAGACGCTCGGTCTCAGGGGTCGAGACGTTGATCAGGTGAGGGTCCAATGGGATCCTAGCCATGAGGCTTCTGCTACTTGGGAGGATGCGACATGCATGAGGGAACTTTATCCCTATATGTTCGCAGGCTTTCAGGAGCAAGCCTGATCCTAGGGGGGGAGGATGTAGTACCCCTCCATTTATGTTTATGTTTTATGTTGCATGTTTTTACACTGTGAGACTTTGGTACTTTGTTTGGATATTTTGATCGCTGGTTTTGAGCGACAGTGGATTCACTTTGTGACATGATGATACATTGTATTGCGATATTTGGTTTCTGACATGCTTTGATATAGCGTAGATGTTTCCTTCAATTGATTATTGCTATGTATATGTTTATGATGGACTAACTGTTATTTTAATTCGTCAGTCTGATGTGACGTGTATTGGTGTGGAGAACGAAATTACATCACTCGCTTGCGAGTGCCCTATGATGTCCGTGATTTTCTCCGCACGGTGTGTCTGTACAATGGTTTATATATATATATATATGCATGTTATTGCTTGGTTGCAAGATTGCAGGTACATGACACCGACTCCACCTGGTTACTCAGGTCTGAGCGAGTCAAGACTCAACGGAAATGTTGATTGGGAGGTAGTAGCATGGTTCATCCTAGTCTAGTCTATAACCCGGTCATAGTACATCGTCAGTTAGTTTAAGTCTTGGTTGTCTTGTTTGTTTCTGTTTGGATTATTTGTTTGAAAAGGAAAATTTTGTTAATTAATAATAGTTTATTATGTTTTAATTTACTGTTATTTAAATTAATTTTTAAATGTTAAAGAAATTAGTTCTGCATGTTATTTAATAAATTAATTAGTTTGTTTGGTTAAATAATTTGATCTTAGAGATTAAATTTATTTAATTAAATAAATTAATTAATTAAATTAAATTGTTTTAAATGAGTGAATAGATTTTATTTAAATTAAATATTTTTGTGGAAATGGCATTTTTAATTATTAAATAAATATGCAATTTGAATATTGAAATTTTAAATTTAAAATGAATTAAATCCATGCAAATCTTGAGAGGCAAGATTGCCGAGAAGTGGTTAAAAGATATTTTGTACTTCTCGACATGTGTGCAAGTTGCATTGATTTTTTTTGTTGAGGAATTTGTCAGAGGTTATTTTGGATCTGGAAAAATACAGAAGAGGTTTTCTATTCTATTGCTCTTCACGGGAAAAATATCAGTTCTTTGTTAAAATTTGGGTTTATGCTTTTGGTATTGTTGCAAATTTGTGGAAGTTCTCTGGTTTGCAATTTGGGTATTGGTTCTCGGGAAAGGATTTGGAAGCTACAGGCAACAAAGGATTCTCATCACCAGATAGTCTTCTGAAGCAAAGGAAAAACAGGTATTCCTCTTGTGGTTTTTAATTTGTTGTTTTTGAAAAGAATATCTGAGAAAGAAACTTCATTAAATTAAATCTCTGTATTGGAAAAATCATTCACTGTTTATTTCTGAAGAATTTATTGAATTCATAAAACTTCTGTAAATTTCTCTTTCTGGAAAAGTACGTTTTAGTGAAGGGAAATTATTTAAATGGGGAAAGGAATTTAAAACTTATGGGGTAAATTAGTATTTGTTTGGAATTGCAGTGCGTTATTTCCATTGAAAACCCCGATAAAAATTTTACAGTTTTCCGATTTCCCTACTGTAACCCTGAAGAAATTTCTTTATTCTTTGTTAAAAAGAAAACCCTGATAGAATTTGATAAATATATATATATATATATATATGAATTTATCCTCATATATTAAATTGGATTGTGAAAGTTTTAATTCATAAACATATGAATTTTGTTGAGAAATCACCGTACAAAAATCGTCAATGTATTTTATTTAAAAAAAATTTAAAATCCTGTTTTTATTGTGTGGTCGCCGTACGGCGAAAGTAAAAAAAATAATATAGTGAATTGGGGAGGGCCGAAACCCTCCCCATCCCTTGCTTTGGTGGGCGCAACCACCATGGTTGCGCACAACAACCACCATGGTTGTGCACAACAGCCACCATGGCTGCTGGGCACAGCCCTGGTGCGGGCTGCGATTTTCTTAAGTTTTAATACCTTTTAAAAAAAATATTAAATGCAATTTGTTTTAAATGTGTTATATGAATATAATTCGGATTTTTATTTTTATGTTTTATTTATAATATATTTTATAATTGTATTTATTTGTATATATATATATATATATATGATTATATATATATTTGGAATATGAATATATTTAATTATATTAATTTATTTTTAAAGGAATTTAGAAACATATATATATTGGTTTTATAAGTGAGATATTTAAAAGTAGATTATTAAATGTTTAGATATAGACATTTAATAATTAAAATCATTATAACAAAGTTATTGGTGTTTTGATTAATCGGATGTTTTTAAAGTTTATATGGATTTTATTCTAGTAAATGATTATGAAATTGGGCATATTGTAGATTTGTTATTCGAAATGAATAGAAGTTAAAATTATACCTTAGAAGATTAATTTTGTACTCCAAATTATTGCCTAATTGGATTTAGTAAATCTGAATAGTAGACATTTATTTTTCAATTTGCTTTTAATCGTGTTTCTTATTGGGCAAACTGGGAAAGTCTTAGATGTATAAGTCTTCCAGTACGAATTGTATAGAAAGGGCGATGTTAATATTCATATGTATTTCTTGTGTTGTCTAGGGTTGTGCACGTGTTAGAATATGGTGTATTGATAATTGGTTTATGAATAAAAGATTAAATGACTGTTGTGTGTCATTTGTTATTATGTGATTGAAAATTGTGCACCTTGTCTACCCTAGTTAGAAAACTTAGATTCCTTTGTTATGTTTAGGGGAGTGGCTCTGTGTAAGGGCCGACACACAAAGTGGTGTTAGGGTAACTTACAAAGAGTTAGTAAGTCAGTGATAACTAAATAAACACAGTAGTTAGAATTAAAATTCTTAACAAGATGTTTATGCCTCACTTATGGACTCTTGAGCTAGTTCAGTCTTGAGTATAAGATGAGAAGGCCTGGAATGGAAAATCGATGTCTTGTTTCTCCAAAAGATATTCGATTCCGCAATAGTTGCAAATGGGGCCGGGTTTCGTAAGAGGTTACCAGGGTAACCCATGTTGGGGGCCGGAACCTAGGAAGAAACACCAGGGTAACCTTTGCAATATTGTGATGACACTCCACCTAAAATAGCAGTCTACCTTGTGTATGTAGTACATTCAATTGTCTTAAATCTGGAAGCAATGCAACCATCAGTTAGTTATGTACTTGTGTCTAGGGTTAATAGGTTATGTCTAGGTAACCATATTACTATCTCCTAGCATAGGGGGTGGACCTACGGGTACCACATGGTTGGGTGGAATGTGCACCTTACTCCGTTGGGTCCCCAGTTTATGATCATGGCAACGAGAGCTTCATGGATAGAGAGCTCGCACTTGGATACAAATGTACTTTCTTTATTGCATTATTGTAAAACTTGTATTGTAAAACATCCCTCAATTGTATATGAGGTGAACATTGTAAATGTAACTTGTAACTATTATTTGATCTACCTCATCAGATGAATGAGTATTGTAATATCTTATCAAATGCAATGTAAGAAACATGTTGTACTTTAAATTATCTAGAATGGAATTTCAAATGATATGCAATGTTTATTTTTAAGTTTATGATTAATTAAATATGTGCAATGCGAAATACTAAAGTCGTATATGGAAACTCAAGTAGTGTAACGTCGCGTAACTTAGTGAATGTATGCAAACTAATTAACTTAATAATATTACTTTTTTAAAAAAAATTATTTCACTTTTATACACAATTGCAACATTCCTTAGGTTATTATGACGGGGCATTACACAAACCATGAATCCTATTGACATAGGTAAGATACCAACACCATCAACATACCTTCAAGATTGCAAGACCTAAAGCACAACTACAAAGAAACATGAAGCAAGAACATTTATCCTAGACACCTTTGTAAGCAACATTGCAAATCCAGTTCACACACTGGTGAACATAACTTTTTTTGCACATCAATCCAAAAGCCCAAATTATAGATATAGAAATTTTAAACACCTCTAACCATCATATCCAAACCACACAAGCATATTTTCAACCTAGAAGAAATGCAAAGCAAAACCAGAACACCTTTGCAACACCCAGTTTCCTCTTTTTATCAATTTTCTCAATATCTTCAACATCTTTATCACTACCACAACCATAACCAAAAGCTTATCAAAGCAACACTAGTAACTTAACTGATGATAACATAATGCAACTAATCAAAGCAAAAACCTTTCTCAACCACTACACAACTAATGCCAACAACAACACAAGCATGTTGACATCAATGACAACACCTTCATACTTGCAATAGTATAGGATCCCTCAAGTCCTAAAATAAATGGGTAACTTGACTCCATTCTATCCTACAATGTTCAATCTCTTGAAGACCCAAACATGATAGCCAAAATATGTATTTACATGGATATGTCAAAACCCTCTTCCTCTCATTACTATAAAATCTTCATCCAAAAGATGGAACCAAAGGATTCTCCTATGAGGGAAAAAAATCTCCTAGCAAGAGATCCCATTCTCAAAAGTTAGCCCAAGTAAAAATTCAAGTTATTAGATACAATGGTTTGACTCTTCCATCTCTGTCAATTTAAGACTCTTTGGTGAGAAAAGATCTAGAAAAATCTATCTTGAAGTTTAGATGATCAAAATGTTATAGATTCTATCCTAAATAAGAACCTCTTAGAGGAAGGAAAACATTCTTATAAATCTATAGAGAAAAATCCTCTTTTGATAGATCAAGAAAGGCTCTCAAAGAGCCAAGAAAAAATGTAAAAAGAATCATCTACGGTTGGTTTCACTAAAATAGTAGATAAAATCCTAAAAAATATGGGAAGTCAATTGATTGAAGAACTAGCTATAGAAGCAATGGGGGACTCCCCCTTCTAGAGACCACCATAAATTCTTCCCATCTACCAATTGACAATCAAATTTATCCCAAAACTTGCACTTATCTCTTCCAAAAAAAGGAGAAGAAATTTTGAGATCATCAAAACTTGAGAAGAAATTTCTATTGGAATCTAATCTAGCTTAGAGCTTCACTCTCCTCAAGATTCATAAGGATCCTATCATAGAATTTTAGGGGAGTACATAAGTAATTTGATAAGATTCCAACTAGAATAAGGTAATTTGACATAATTATTTTGCAATAATTTAAATGATCAAATTACAAGGGTGAATATGTGTTGAGGAATTGGAAAATATAGGATTTCCTAAATTCCCAAGCTCAAGGTGCTTCAATAGGTCTATAAAATTATATGGAATAAAATATTATAAATAATAGAAAGCATTGTGTCATCCAATAATGGGATAGTGGTCAATGTCAGAATCTTTTCTTCTAGTGTTTCCTTCTAGCTTTCAATATATTAGGTTTACACCTCTCTTTGAAAAGGGAACTATTATCTTAAATTTCCTATGTTTTAGACCCTCTTAAGGAATAATTGGTCATATTATGGGGTGAATTCAATATGATCATTGAGCTAATAAATAAGAAACTAGAGGGTTTATTCCCCCCTCAAGCTATATAAGACTTCCCCTATATTCCAGGAGAAAATATGTTTACCATATAAAAGAGAAACTAGTTAGCTTTATTATCTCTACCAGCTAGTTAGTCTTGTGAAGCTTCTCCAACTTTTTTTTTCCTTTTTTCTTTTTTTTTTTGGTTCTAATCACTTTCCTATTCTACTTGAAATATTTGAACTAAGACACTTAAAAAACACCCTTTCAAATTTGAAGAAATGTGGTTTAGGGACAACACTTTTTGGTTCCTTCTTGCTTCAATTATATTCAAAACTCAAATTCATAAAAGGTCATGTTAAAAAATAAAAATTAAAGCATTTCAAAAAATACCTTTTTATAGAAAAATAGGGTTTATAAGAGTCATTTTGAATTAAATGAAAAGTTAATAAAAGATGGGATGGTTAACTCTTCCTTCAAGAGAAAAAATTAAAGTATATTTTGAGGAATTTCTATCCAGAGAAGAAATTTGTTGAATACGTAAATCAATAGAGTTATCACTCAAGGAAGGGGATAGATATACAAAAAAAATTCATGTGTCTTCCAAAATGTGAAGGCAATTAAACTAGGTATCTTCCATCATAATAATAGAAGGTTAGAAATTTTAATCCCAAGTTGAAGTCTTTCTTAATAAGAAAGATCAAATCATCCCTTCATTGATTGAAAATATCTTGAGCCATGTTCCAAATATAGTTTCTAAAGAACATAATAGCATGATCCTCACCTACTTCTCTTTGGAGGGAGTTAAGGAAACTATTTTTCACTTCCAAGTGGCAAGGACCTTGGACTAGATGGTTTCTTGGAAATTTTCATCTAAAAGTGTTAAGATTTTGTGGGTCATGACATTTTCCTCACCCTTGAAGTGGATGGAAAGCATAAATTTATCCTCAAATAGATGAATGCCACCTTCATTACTTTGATCTTGAAGTATTCTAATCCTCTTTCAATCATAGATTTAAAATCCACATCCTTTTGCAATACCAATTATAAAATCTTATCTAAAGAAATTTCTTCTATATTATCTTTTTATTAGGTAGCTTATCTCTTTTGAGAAAGGAGGGTTTGTATCAAGTAAAGAAATCTCTAAAGGGATCCTAGTTGTGCATAAAACCCTTCATTCCATTCAACATACAAATTTTAGGCTATATGATAGTTAACCTAGATATGGAAAAAAGCATATGACAAGGTAAGTTGGAATTTCCTCATGCAAGTTCTTCATATATTTATATTTTCTCATAATTGTTGGAAGGGGTCCTTTCTTGTATTTTACGACCCAGGTTCTCTATTTTCGTCAATAGTAGCCCAATTGTTTTTTCAATTATAGTTGTAGTTTAAGGCAAGGGAGTCCATTTCCTTATTCTTTTTTATCCTCATGATAGAATATTTGAGTAGGTCAATTAAGCTTGTGAATTCTCAACTAAAATACAAGGAAATTAAATTACAAGATAGTTCATAACTCACTTCCTCTTTGGAATGACACACTCCTATTTGTTCTTTCAATTTTTTTAAGGAAATTTTAGTTAAAGATGTCTTTAATGAGTATTATAGTTTTTTAGGTTAGGATATTAATCCTTCAAACTCTCAATTTTTTTCTTCAACACTCCTCACAAATGTTAGGAAAAATTATTAGGCTATCATGATTCAAACTAGTGAACCTACCCTCTTCTTACCTAGTAATCCCTTTTTTCTCTAATGGAATTAAAAATTATGCTTGAGATATGATGATATCTCTAATCCAAGGCAAGCTTGGTTCTTGGAAAGGAAAATGGTTGATTTTGGAAGGAAGGCTCCTAATGGCTAATGTTACTCTCTTTGCTATTCCCATCTACATGCTCGTATTCCTAAAAATCACAAATGGTGTAGTAGAAAAAATCAATAAGTCCATAAGGTCGTCTTAATAGTGAAAATAAAAATATGGCCTTACTAGGTTGGAAAAAAAATTGTAACTTGAAACTATTTGGAAGAGCTAGAATTCATGATAGTTCTATGTAGAACCCATTTTTGGGAGAAAATTGTGTTTCACATATGTACTCAAAGGTTGATTTAGGATGATGTCAAATAGTGCAAGCTAAATATTTGGACTCTTAAGGTAGGGAACGAATCTTCATAGTTTCAAACCCTCTTTGGGGTCTAAAATGTGGAACTTTTTAGTTAATAGTCGAGAATTTATCCTTCCCCCACATCTCTTGGGTAATTCACAATGGAGAAAATGTTTCCTTCTAGGAATACTTGTGGAATGGTCATAAGCCATTAATGAGTTTCTCATGAATGTAAGATATTAAATCTTTCCTATAGACCATTTGGGGAATTTGGAAGTGAAGGATTATCTTAAAATCACATGAGAAAATGATATCCCAAAGCATTTCTAGAAAAAAATCAAGAAGCTTCCAATCCTATAGCACCAAAAGGATTGGCTTGATATCCTATCGAAATAAAGGGAAATTTTATATTCTCAACATGACAATGAAATAAAATGGGTGGCTTTGATAGGTGGAGAATACACAGTTAAATAAGGCCTTAGAACTCTCACCCAAGTGAGTTGAAGAATGACTCATAGCCCTATGATAGGATAAGGTTATTCTCCCTAAAGTATGTTCTTTTTCATGGATTTCCCTTCACAAAAAAATTATTACAAGCAAAAGATTAGAAAAAATAGGAATTTCCTAGTCTTTTAATTATGTTCTCTATTGTAATTATATTGAAGAAATTGTAATTTTAGCATCCAATATTGGAAATGGTTATGCAATGAATTAAATTGGCAAGGTGTCTTCCCAAAATCTATTTAGAATTATTTCTAGAGTTGACCTCATTCTCACAAGGACTCAACCTTTTCTTCTATATGGGAAGTAGCTCCATCTATTATAATCAGGTTGTTATGGAAAGAATTAAAATCTTTAAAAAACCCATCTTCTTTGCACTCCCTTATAGTGAACATTGAAAGAGAAATATCATAACTATTAATACTTTTGTCTTACAAAATTTCAATTGTCTCAAGGAATTTTCAAATTTGATATTTTGAAGAATTAGAATTTACCATCAATGTATATGTGTCTATCCCTATTAGTTTATATATTATTTTATTCATGATAGCATGTGGTTATATACATGAGATTAAGCCTAGTTAGATGTCCTACTAAAAAATAGCTAAATTGCCACCTCTTACAAGTTTTGATGAAATTAACTTATAAGTCTTCTTCAGTAATCATGCTAGCAGTTGCTTCCCTCTTTATAATATGTACACCACATTTATCTATCCTTGTGTTCTCTTTACATTAATTTTTTATTTTGATCTTATAAATAGGAGCACATGCTTGTTCATCTTATGTGGCTCAATCTGATACTAGCATTCTAATAAATTATACATTCAATATGAGAGTAGATATAAACATTTTGATGTTTTATGTGAGTTATTTTTCAATAAAGCATCTACAAAGCATATTTCGGCTGTTGTATTTTTATGTGTTTTCTAGAAAGCATCTACAAAGGTATTTTGTGCCCAATATTGGCAAAGAGCAATGTTGTGTTGAGGTGGTGTGTATGAAGTTTTTTGTATCGCCAGGCGTAATACCAAGTCAAGCTATTCACATTGTCTTTCATATTTTTGGTTGTTGATCTGGTATTGCTATTTTATATTGTTGATCATCCTTTTTCAAGGCATAGATTTCCCGTTATGTATTGGAGGCCTGCGATTTGCATGGATTTTGTATTGTAGGCAGGCCCATGATATGGATTTCCTAATGCAAGGTGAGAATTATGATGTTCGTAGAAACAGTCACTATTCATAGCAATTTGGGTTCAACATTTACCCTCAAATTACATGGAAGGGGAAGCACCAAAAATTTTAGCCC
Source organism: Sequoia sempervirens (assembly GCA_007258455.2). Taxonomy (NCBI): domain Eukaryota; kingdom Viridiplantae; phylum Streptophyta; class Pinopsida; order Cupressales; family Cupressaceae; genus Sequoia; species Sequoia sempervirens. The sequence continues at coordinate 4,634,413 of VDFB02000007.1, forward strand.
TAGGAACTTGAGGGCTAAAACCCCATGATTTAGTCTCTTCTATTTTTCGTCAAATTGATTTTCAAGGGCATTTTTTTGTTTTTAATTTGAAATTGTGAAGTGTAATTTAAGTAATAAAGGGAAAATTAAAATTGTCAACTTAAAATTGAATGTTTTTTTAAAAGTTGATAATTTTTTAAGCCCAGTCCATTGTAAATTTCATTGCACTAAAATTATAAAGTTATTTTTTCATTCCATTAGATTTGTCTAAGCACTAAACATATAAAGTGTCAAAATTTGGGTGGATCTAATACTAAATTAAGGGGGAGTGTTGTGTGTTGTGTCAGTGCCAAAATTTGGATGGATCTAATACTAAATCAAGAGGGAGTGTTGTGTGTTGTGTCATGTGCATTTCCTACTTTCCTTCTAGTTCTTCATTTCTACATTTTCTTTTCTAAAATAATCACTTTCAAGTATGGATTCAAATCATATCATTGCAACATTAACACCCTTTAACTATCACAATTGAAAACTAAAAGGACAACTTATGTTAAAGAACAAATGGTTTTATAGGGTAACAATGAGAACTAAGAAAGAACCTATTGTTGAGGAAGACAAAGAAAATGGTTTAAGAAATGTGATCAAGCCTTTGGATTTTTGTGTTTGAATATATTTTTTGAACTTCTTTTTCATGTAGAATCCTTGAACACACCCAATGAATTTGGTCTTGCACGAGAAAAACTCTTTGGGAAGGTAGATGAAATGAAATCTCATGAGTTGGAGAACGAGCTTGTAAGTATGAGCCCCAATTTCTTTGACACCCTAGAGGACTTCTTCACTAAGCTCAAATTAGTAAGGTTGGAGTTGAAAGAATGTGAAATAGAGAAAAAAGAGGATCAACTTGTGTTTTCTATACTCTTCAAATAAGGTCCTAACTATTTTGTGTTTGTATCTACCTTCTAATACACCAAAAGGGCTCTTGGAACTAGATGCAAAATTCCTTCTCTACATAACATTATTGCTAACTTGACTATGTAGAGCAGGACAAGTTAATACATATAGGCACATTGAAGTCTTTAAAACCTCAAGACCTCTTTGTTGGGAATGAGAAATAATAGGATTCAAACAACAAAGGCAAGAAATAAAAAACTCAAAAGGATGAGGAGACTAAGAATAGAAATCAAAATCTTCCAAAACCAACACCAAAACTTCTTCAAATCAAGTAAAACCTAAGAAATAAAAAGTTAAGTGTTCCTATTCCAAGAAACTTGGGCATGTTGAGCACAAATGTGTGAAGAAGTAGATTGACCAACTCTCACATCTTCTTGAGAAGAACAACATAGGGGTCCCTAAATCTATCAAAGAATCCTCATCAACTCAAGAATCTATTAAGGCAAAGGAAAAATGTAAAGTTAAAACTAATGTCAAGGGTCTAGTTGCTATTGCATCATTATTAGCTTCACCTTGAATCATTGACTCGGGTTCCTCACACCACATGGGTTCTTCATAGGTTGAGTTTTCTTCCTTAGGGCCTTATGGTATGTATGTTATCAATTTGGGTGATGACACTCTTTAGTATTGGTTACAAGGAGGGGATCTATTGAAGTTAAAGGTGAAAAATTATTGGTTTTGTTTCTTCCTAAGTGGAGGAACGAGATTGGGTCATTTTTAGCATTCAATCTCAAGAATCTACCATCATTGCAAGAGACTCTACTTTGAGGGGGGATTTCATAGTCTTTCTTCTTCTTCTCTCTTATAGGGGGACCTTTTCTTCACACATGGTTTTGTTCTTCTCATCTTCTAAAGAGATTTTTTCATGTATTTTCTCTCTTTTAGGGAAGATTTTTGTCCCATTGGGTTTTCTCCTTTTCTCCACTTTATGAGAGATTTCATTATACATGGGTACCTCATTAGGCCTATTTGTTGAGACCCAATTTTATTATGCCCATCTAAGTTATGCTTAAGGGGGGTGTTAGTGTATATATTAACTTATGCATTATAGCACGCAGTTATACACATGGCATTAAGCCTAGTTAAGTGTCCTAGTTAGAGATAGTTAACTCACTACCTCTTGCAAGTTTTGAGGAATTTAACTTGCCACCACTCTTTGTTTGTGCGATTCGACTATTTATTATTTTTCACAAGTTGTGTTGCAAAAATATTCCTTCTTTGTTATATGTACACCACATTCATGGCTTAATGATATGTTGATTTATCATTTCTCATATTCTCATTTGGAGTGTATTATTTTTCATCTCATAGGTAGGAGCATGCGCTTTTTCATCTTGCATGCCTCGATCCAGTACTAGCATTCTGACAAAGATTCTATAAAATTATATAATCCCTACTATAAGGTTTGCTCATCTCTTTGCCAGGTGAGAATTTTCTTCCCATCCTTTTATCAAACTCATTTTTTATGGAACCTCTAGGGGAAATCCAAGGCCTGTTAGGCTAGGATGCATTCTCATAAACAACAAAGGAAAAATTTTATTGGCTATTTCTTTAAAGTTAACAAATGTCACAAACACTTAGTTTAAAGCTCATGTTTAATACTAATAGATTTAACTATAGAAAGAGGAGAATTTATTCCAAATGCCCATATAGAGAGTGATTTAATTATTATTAACAATGCTGATGGAAATTAAAAATAGTTTTTGGTTGATCTAGCCCTTGCTAGAAAAATTTAAGGGTTATAAATGTAATCATGTATATAGAGAAACTAGTAGGTTGGAATATTCTCTTACAAATATGGAAAATTCTCTTACAAACATGGAAATAGATCAAAATGAGGACAACATCAAGCTTAAATAGGATTTAGTTTCCCAAACCTAAAAAAACTTAAACAATATGATTGGCATTAAACCATTTCTTTACAATTAATCTTCTAATAATTGGTTCCATCTTCATTTCACACATGGCTCAGAAATTATTTTGACTTATTTTCTTTAAGATTTTTATTTAGAAAAAGAGTTAAAAGTTGATGTTGCATAATAGAAAGTGTAAACATCTTCTAAATTCTCTAATTTGAAAACCATAAGGCTAAACAATAGTGTAAAATTATTAGTTAGAACCATTAGATGAATGTGATGTTTTCAACATTTTTAAAAAAATGATTCAATCAACCTTACTAAATATAGATTGCCTCATCCTAGGATATAAAATTAAAACCTTCCATGTGTTATACCTTGGACACCTTAAAAAGTGAGTCCAATGATGCCTTCTCTAAACCTTAAATGGTGTCTAGACATCTTTTCCTTTGTGATTATCTAGATCTATAATCACTTCAATAATTATTTTAATGATTTCCTTAATTAATGATTAGATTTGAATAGAAAGATTGTAAATTAAGAACATATAAGGCTTGACTATTGAATAAATAAAGAGATTTTTAAATGACATAGAAAATATTAGGATGTATCATTCTTTCAAATAAATGTTAAGATTTAAAATAATTGATTATTCTTGTATTTTATTATTTTAGAATAGACTAATGAAAAATAGTCTCAGAGAATTGAGTTAGATGTGTTAAAATCATATAAAAGAGAATTCATAGTATGTACTAATTTTTTTGAATTCATTGGTTATAACATGTGAATGGTCATTATATTAGTTGAAATTGATTAAGAAAGATGCATAAACATAGCATTTTAAAGCATTCTTGGAACAATAGGATGTGTAGGATGTATATAGTTAATCTATTTAGATGTGTTCCTTTTAAATTGTATATGTGTAGGAATTTTTGGAATATAATCATTATGTGAGTCAATTAGGATTAGGAGATGAAGGTTATGTAAAAATTTACTTCATATGTGTGTACTCCTATGTTCTTAAGATAAGATATCAAGAGTTTTTTATTAGTGAGGTAGTAGAAATATAATACAATTTTGAATAATAATACTTGTAGGATGATATCATTTGCATTATCGAGTTATGTAATAAATATAGATAAACCGAATTTATTATTCACCATCCCTAAGGAAATAGCTAGGATAAATTTAGTAGCAAAAATTTAATGAAAATAATCACAAGGATGCTAGATCATAACAAGAAATGTTAAGATGGCATAGTGAAATTGGTTATGTGGGTAGATAGGGCAACCCTAGAAAACCTATAGGTAAGTCCCCATTTGAGATTGTGTATGGAATCAATGTTTTCTTGCTAATGATTATGGAGTTACTAGTGTGCAAGTTTATGCAACAAGTTTTTAATGAAGAGGGAATTAATTTAACTCATAGGATGAATAATCTTGTTGAAATAGATTAAACAAGGTAAAGCTCATGTCAAAAATGTAAAGATAAAACAAAAGGTAAAATTCTTGTTTGATAAGAAAGCAAGGAGTATAGAATTTCAACTTGGTGACTTGGTGTTAATGTGGAATTCTAGGGCATAAGATAAGGGAAAAAATAATATTTTTTGAGGATCTTTGGTTGGGGCCATAAATAATTAAAAATCATTGTGGTACTCTCACTTTTTAATTGATGAGCCTAAGTAGATAGTTTTTAGGGTTTCCAATTCATGGAAAATATTAAAAATAATATGTTTCTTAAGGATTGAGGTAGATGTCCATTGCAATTATATTCTAAATCCATTATTTTCCCTCTACAACCATGAACTTATTGCACTCATGGTAAAGAGTATATATATATAGTTGTATGTGTTCTTGTTTTATATTTTCTAGTATACACTCTATATCTAGATTATTATAGAATCTTGTTGCATCTATAGGAGGCACACATCCCCAAATATGATCCATTACTACAAATTTTCCAAATAAGATAAAAATATAATTTTTTTTATCATATACATCTAGAAAAAAATTATTTACATTGGGACATGTTTTATAAAATCAAAGTCCAAGTTTTCCCTATGTAAACCCTTTTAAAACCTAACATTATAATAAAATTAGCCTCGAATTCTTCTCAAGTGTATTAGATGTCATATAATGACTAAATTTTGCACATCGCCTTATGTTTGTGTGTCTTTATCTTTAATATATGGCTTTATACACCATTGTTCTCACTGGTCTATATTCTTTTGGTTGCTATACCAAACTCAATGCATTGGCACACACAACCAATTATTATTTTGTATTCTTAATTAGTCTGTTAAACTTTATATTGGTCTAAACCCATGTGTTTTCTTTGTTGTGTACAAACCATAAAGTGGAGGTGGGTCATGATCTTTAAGTGGTAAGAATGCATGTGAAAATTGAATTGCATAATTGTTATATATTAATGTGTTAGTCTCATTTATTGATGTAGCCTAATTCAATGCATTATCACAAAGAACCTTACCCTTTTAAATTTTTATTATTGTAAAATCAAGACCACATATCAATTAATATTATTGTATATCCAATCACCTCATATCACATATATCCAATTATCATACATTACTAGAAAAAAACATGTGTACATTTCAATTAGCTTACAACTCTCATGGGTCTTATCACACTAGGTTATACCCTTGTTTTGAAAAGGCTTGCCACCTTTTATTTCAACATGGCTATTCCTTTGTATCGTGCTAAGTATTATTCATTGCACTAGGTAAAATACCTCACTTGAATATAACTCAATACATTGGTGCAATGCCCTCCACATATGCTTAAGCTTCCACATGACATTCACTTACTTCTTGAGTCATTTCCTTGTTGAAACAATGATATACTATCATTTTACTAACATTAACACTCTTATATAGGCTTGGGTTTTCCCTTTGGGCCGCACCACATGTCAAATTTTCATTTTAGAGAACATGCCTTTTATCTTACTAAGCGCCTTTCCACATGTCTAATTCTCATTAATTGTACCAAGAAATGCTCTTGGTGGTAAATTTAGCTCCTCACTAAAGTTAAACTTAATGCATTGGTGCACTATCATTAATCTCAAGGCCCTAAATGCTCAATGGTTAAAATTCATCTAATATTTACAAGATTTAACTAGTGTTAAAGTTATTGGTGTGAATGGGGTCATTTACTAACTAGTTATTAGTGATGACCTATTCACATTAATAAGTTTACTTAGGAGTTAAGTTAGTCCTAGTTGTCATTTCTAGAAGTTAGTTATAATGGGGCCATCTATCATTATTTACTTCTAGTTATCTAAGCATTTAATAATTCTCTCATGCATTTAATATTTGTAGCCAAGTAGTTATACTACTTCATCTCACCTTGCCTATATATACAAGGTTCTTGTACATTTGAAAATCAATTCTAGATCAATTCAATATCAATCAATAGATCACCATTTGATCAATCATCTATCTTCTTGCTCATGTTGCAACACTTTCTTGTGGATGGTATCTTTCATGGTTTGATCCTTTGAAGAGTGTGCAACTTTATTTGGGTACTTTGTTCATCAATCCAACATGGTATTAGAGCATAGACCTTGCAAAGTCCACCTCAAATTGCAGAATTGAGATGAGATTCTTATTGCAGGTTCAAGGATTTTCATCAAGGGCTAGTTATAGTCATCTAGGAGGTAGCTTATTTTTGAAGCACATTGGGTCTGATATGACCCCACCATTGTGTTTAGAAGGTCCAAAAACCTCTAAAATGCCTGTCCAATTGTTGAAATTTGACACTTTTGATCCGGAGCCATCAGAGATTTTTTACAAGAGGGTAGAAAATACATACCATACGGATCATATAGTTAGTAACAAAAAATTTCACCCCACCCTTTTTCACAAAAAAAAAATTGAGGCAGCATTATATTAATTGTGCAAGTTTAAAAAATATATCAGGTAATTAATTTTATTGGGCATATTATTACGCCGAGAGGCGTTCTACAGTCACATAAGAGTTTAAGACCCTGTGTACATAAAAAAGAAAGCTGATTAGTTACAAATTGAAGAAAATGAAGGGTGGAGGGATTTGAAATGTGGAAGGTGACATTTACGGAGGTGGAAGAAGCTAGAAGATTAAACAGTTGGTGTTCAGATGCAATGACTGGCAGGAAACCGTTGGCATTCTGTAACTAAAACACGCTATCCTCACCACCTCCCCTCCCCGATGAGATTTGGAGTGGGAGCATGTTTGTAATTATAAAGAACAAGAATTCTGAGTGGAAGAGTCACGATGAGTTTCGATCATTTGCAGGTGTGAAATAATATTCTCCATTGTAATTCTGAGATGCAAGCGATGGTTTTCAGTGAGATACACAATATGTGTACTAAAAGCGAGATTGGGATGAAATTGGAGAGAATCTCAGCCACAATCGGAAATCACGAGCCTGAGGGTGACGAAAACTAGCCCGACCTGGAAGAAGACGATAATGTTCAGCATGACCATGCCTTGGGGCTTGCAGGGTATTGCGACCATTTCAACCGATAGAGGCATCATAATTTCAGCCATACAAGGAGGCAAGACCCGACATAGGTGAGCAGGGCAAGAACAGAATTGGTTCCTTCACCGATTATTTCATTGATCCCTATTTTTATTTTGTCATGGATATTTTGGCTATTGTGAATTTGTTACTGACACGATCTTGCATTGCACTTCTTTCTCTATTGTTGACTAGATGGTGTTAAGGTTGATGTGTCCTCCAAAAGTTCATTTTCATGGTTTGGGAAATATTCCAATCTGATGTTGATAAAAATATATTCAAGTGTTTCCTTTTAGACGTTATCTCTGGGTGGATGCTCATCTTTAGGACAAACAATTGTCTTAAAGTTTCTTGAAAATATTTTTTTTGATAAAGCAAAAGGCTCTGATTTCCTTTAGTTTTCTAAAAGGAACTGGAAGGACACAATATTCTGTCCAAAATGAGACGACAACAACATTTGAAGGATACGAAGCTTGGTTTCATTTTGTTCATGAGTGTTTTGTGGTGCGTTCTATCGAAATCCACAGTTGGGAGATCCACCCCCGATCTAGCACGCCTGCCTGCATTCGAACTCGACTCAAAACTTACAATTTATGCGCCCAGCAATTGGTGCAGCCATGGGTGGCTAGAGCTTATCCCTATTACCCGACGGCTAACCTAACAATTAGATCAGATATTATATAGTCTTTTAATATTTGAGATGAGTTTTGAAGTACTCCAAGGCATTCATGTATAGAGGAAATGCTTTAGCATAATTTCCTGCATTGTCTTCATTCATTGCCTGCTTGACAAATTCTATGGCTTTCTCTTTAAAATTGCTATACATTTCTGATGAAAAAAGGACCCTGATGGATCGAATGGGTTCTGTGAGAATTCCAGTCCAATCCAATCTATATATTGTATCTCAGAAATTTGATGTGTTTGTATGGTTTGAAAAGTAGGCTACAGTGGCCCATCGTAATGGTTCCTCTTTTTGCTTGAGTTTTGTAGAAATCCCAAGGTCGAGCCTGTGAAGTGGGTGAACCATCATTATCCAAGAAGCTTTTTCTTCCATGGGTTACAGAGAAAATTTGTGGACATAAGTACTTTAATATGATACAAACTGATATCGCCCCTTATTGGATGCTTTTCAAATATTTGCATGTGCAAATGATAGAAACTGCAATCAATTTTCTAAATTTTAGAAAAAAAGTGCAAGAAAAATATATTATAAATTTTAAATAAATTAACCTACAAAAAATATTCTAAATTTATTTCATATATAAAAGAAGTTTTTAAATTAGACTTAATTTTTTTTTCTAAATTTACTAGAACATAAAAAAGTAGAAAGTTAAGTGCAAAAGAAATATTTTAAATTTACTATTTCATTTAAAAGTAGCTTTAAAATTAAATATATAATTTTTTTTTTTAAAGTTTACAAAAGTAAATGCAAAAGAAATATTCTACGTTTATTACTTCATATAAAAGAAGTTTTTAAATTAGACTTAATTTTTTTTTTCTAAATTTTAGAAAATCAATTGTAAGAAAAGAAAATTCTAAATTTACTATTTCGTATAAAAGTAGTTTTTAAATTAAGTTTTAAAATTTAATGTAAATTTTTTTTTCTAAATTTTAGAAAATTAAAAGCCAAAGATATATTTTAAATTTATTTATTTACAATAAATTTCAAATGTATTTTTTGTTTTCTAATAATTCAAACAAATTTGATGAAACAAAAAATCAAACAAATTTGATGAAATAAAAAATCAAAATCAAAGAGATTTCATAAAGCAAAAAAATCAAAGATATTTCATGAAACAAAAAATTAAAGAGATTTGATAAAACATAAAAATCAAAACAAAGAGATTTGATGAAAAAAAAAATCAATGCAAAAGAAATATTCTAAACTTTAGAAAAATAAATGCAAAAGAAATATTCTAAATATATGTAGTTTTTACTTAATTTTCTAAATTAATATAAGATAGAGTTGCCTAATTTTAAAAACTAAATATTCTAAATTTACTATTTAATATATAAAAGTAAGTTTCTAAAAAGTTGAAAAATATTTAAAAATAATACCATTAAATGTTTCTATTTGTATGATAGAAAATAATTTATGATTTTTTATTATATTAACTTTTGAAAGAGAGAACATATTGATTTTGTAAGCATGAGGAAAATCAAAATAATAATAGAAAGATAAACAATCATATGCTAATATTGTGAGACTTTGAATCACATCTTCAATTAAATTAGTCTTAATTTAAAATGCATAATCAAATATAAATGTTTGAGAATTGAAATATTTAAAAGTGTATATTTGAAATGGAAATATTGAATATTATGATAATCCAAAAATATATATTAAATATAATCCTGCAACTATACAATGCCCATTCTCAAATTACACAATTCAACTTTTAAATATTAAAGTTAAGTGTAAAAGAAATATTCTAAATTTACTATTGCATATAAAAAGATAAGTTTCTAAATTAATATAAGCTAGAGTTTCTAAATTTTAAAATCTTAAATATAAAAGAAATATTCTAGATTTACTATAAATTGATACTTAAAACTAAAAATATTTAAAAATCTTTGATGTCATTGTAAAATATTTTTAATAATAGAATAGAAATAAAATCATAAAAGGATGAGAAACAATTATATTTTTAAAAAAATTCAAAATAAATGCATTTAAAATTGAAAAAGTAAAAAACTAAATAAAATTGAAATATTATAAATTTACTAGGGGAAAACCCCCAATTGTTGTTTACTCCAAAATCACCTCACCCCCAATAACCGTTTACATTTTAGTAATTACATTGTTTTAGTTATGCCAATAAAAATTTACGAATTACACCAATATATGTTCACTATTGAATGTGTAGTTGACCAAAAAAATAAAACAAATTGAAAATTATTGAAAACACATTGAAAACTATTGAAAACACCTTTAATTTTTGTAAGCTTTTATTGGTTGTCTAATGAATGGTACTGGTGAAGTGGTTAAGATATAGGGGACAGAGGTTTAAAAACACCATTTTTTAGCACATTTCGCTTTGCAGGTTCCACAAGGCACGTTTAAGCTAAAATTTTCTTTTTAAGGTCCTAACTCGCTTACCAATGCACGAAGTTAGCCCTACGGCTACTGGTATGTTTACACATAAAACATATTTAATATTTCAAGAAAAAATAAAAACATTTCAAAAAGGAAAAATCATTTATATTGTAAAGCTATATTAAAAATAATAATTATGGTAAGACTTAGTAAGCATTCAATTAGGGTTAGGGTTCAATTAAAGCTAGGGTTGAGATTAGAGTTTAGTTAATGTTAGAATTAGGGTTATAATTATGGTTCAATTAGGTTTGGCTTAGGGTTTAATTAGGATTCAAGTGGTGTTAGGGTAAGTGCTAAGGTTCATTTATAGTTAGGATTAGGGTTACAAGATAAATCTTTGGGTTAGTCTTACAATTAGGCTTAAATTAGCATTAGGTTTTAATTCAGTTTAGTGTTAAGGTTAGGGTTAAGTTTGAATTAGGATTAGGGTTAGGGTTGGGGTTAGGGTGAGGGTTAGGGTTAGGGTTAGGGTTAGGGTGAGAATTGGGGTTAGGATTAGGGTTACAATTTAATTAGGGTTAGGGTTAGAATTAAGATTAGGGTTAGGGTTAGGGTTAGTATTAGGGTTAGGGTTAGGTTTAGGATTAGTATTAGGATTTAATTAGGGTTAGGGTTAGGGTTAGCATTGCAATTACGATTAGGGTTATGTTTAGGGTTAGGATTAGGGTTAGGGTTATAGTTATGGTTTAATTAGGGTTAGGGTGAGGGTTAGGGTTAGGGTTAGGATTAGGATTAGGGTTAGGGTTAGGGTTAGGGTTAGAATTAGGATTAGGGTTATGGCTAGGGTTATGTTAGGTTTTGAATTTTTTTGTAGGGTTAGGGTTAGGGTTAGGGTTGGGATTGGGTTAGGGTTTAGGGTTTAGTATTTAGGGTAAGGGTTAGGGTTAGGGTTTAGGGTTTAGTATTAGGGTTAGAGTTAGTCTAGGTTTATTAAAAAAATTTAGGGTTAGGGTTAGTATTAGGGTTAGAGTTAGGGTTAGGGTTAGGGTTAGGGTGAGGGTGAGGGTTAGGATTATGATTAGGGTTAGGGTTAGGTTTAGGGTTAGGATTAGGTTTATATTTAGGGTTTTATTAGGGTTAGGGTTAGGGTTAGTGTTACGATTAGGATTGGGAATAGGGTTAGGGTTAGCGTTACAGTTAGAATTAGGATTAGGGTTAGGGTTAGGGTTAGGATTTTTAATTTTGTTTAGGATTGGGGTTAGGGTTAGGGTTAGGATTAAGGTGATTGTGGTTAAATAAAGGCTACGATTAGGGTTAGGGTTAGGGTGATTGTGGTTAAATAAAGGCTACAAATAGGGTTAGGGTTAAATTAGGGATAGTGTTAGGGCTATGGATCAATTAAAATTAGGATTAAATTTTGGTTAGGGTTCAATTAAGGTAGGGTTATAAAATAAAACTTGGGGTAAACGTTAGGGTTAGGGTTAGGGTTCAAATTATAGTTAGGAGTAAGTTAAGGTTAGATTTTAGTTAAGGTTAGGGTTCAATTCATAATATAGTTAAAATTAAGGTAGCTATTAGATTTAGGGTTACTATTAAAATTATAATTATGAGTACTAGAGTGAGAATTATGGTCAAGATTCAAATTACAATTTTGGTTATAGTTAGGGGTAGGGTTAGAGTTGGGGATTGAATAGTGTTAGGGTTAAGCTTTTATTAGGGTTAAGATTCAATTATTGTTAGGGTTAAATTGATGTTCAATTAGGTTTAAAGTTTTAACTTAAATTTTGGGGTTAGGGTTAGGGTTGGGTTACAAAATAAATAGGATTAGTGTTACAACTATAATTATAATAATGCTTATCACGCAATTAGGATTTAATTACTAGAGTTACAATTAGGCTACATTAACATTTAATTAGGGTTAGAAATCAATTAGAATTAGGGTTAGGATTAGAATTCAATTTTGGTTACAATTAGGATTAAGATTATGGTTTAATTAGATATAGGGTTAGGGTTAAGGTTAGATATACAATTAGGATTGGGGCTAAGGTTCAATAAGGATTATGATTAATAATCCCAACCCTAACCCTAATCGTATTCCTAACCCTAACCCTAAATAAAATTAATAAAACCTAACCCTAACCTTAATCCTAACCCTAACCATAATCCTAACCCTAACCCTAATCTTAGCCCTAACCCTAACCCTAGCCCTAATCCTAATCGTAATCCTAACCATAACCCTAACCCTAATCCTAATCCTAACCCTAATCCTAACCCTAACCCTAAATAAAATTAATAAAAACTAACCCTAACCCTAATCCTAACGCTAACCCTACCCTAACCTTACTCCTGACCCTAATTGTAATCATAACCCTAACCCCAATCATATCCCTAACCCTAATACTAATGTTAACCCTAAACCTAATCCTAACTTTGACCTAATTAAACTCTTTAACCCTAAACGCAACACTTATAAATTCAAATTTTAAATTTATATTTAAATTTTTTTTAAAAATATTTAATAAATGTTTGCAAATCAAGCTTAACGTAACCCTAATTCTAAAAGTATACTAAAATATTATTATATAATAATATTATTATTTAACCTAACCCTAACTCGAACTCTAACCCTAACTCTACCCTAATTAAATCCTAACGCTAACCTAACACTAACCCTAATCCCATTCCTAACCCTAACCCTAACCTAATTAAACCCTAACCCTAAATTTAACCCTAACCCTAACTCTAACTCTCACCCTAACCCTAACCCTAATCCTAATCCCAATCCTAACCCTAACCCTACACTTAAACCTAACCTAACTAAACCCTAACCCTAACCCTAATCCTAAATCTATCCTTAACCCTAACCCTAATCCTAACCGTAACCAAAACCCTAAACCTAATCCTAAACAAAAATTAATAAGTCTAAACCTAATCCTAACCCTAATTGTAATCCTAACCCTAACCCTAACCCTGACCCTAACCCTCATCCTGACCCTAACCCTAACCCTAACCCTAACCTAACTTTAACCCTAACCCTCATCCTAACCCTAACCCTAACCCTCACCCTCACCCTAACCCTAACCCTAACCCTAACCCTAATCTTTTCCCGTACCCTAATACTAACCCCAACCCTCAACCTAATCCTAACCTTGATGATATTAGAATATTTTAATTATTATAATAATTTTATAATAAAGCAATTTTATAATAAAATATATAATAAATAAAAATAAATAATTATAATATTTTAATTATTATAATAATTTTCTAATAAAATATATAATAAATATAAATAAAAAATTAAAATATTTTAATTATTATAATAATTTTAAAATAAATATATAATAATAATAAATATAAATATAAATTAATTTACTTTTTATTTAAGATATTACATGTTGCGTCGCGACTGCTACTAGCATATATATCTTATATTTAAGATATATAAATTACGCTGAGATATATCGAGATGTTTAATTTTTCATCATTCAACTTTAATAATATAGATGTATTAAATTGAAAAATTAAACGCCTCGATATATCTCGGCGTAATTTATATATCTTAAATATAAGATATATATGCTAGTTGTGGGGCAATTTTATTACAGTCTCCGGATTATTACTGTTGCGTGGATATATATTTATGGTGGCATATTTATTTCTAAGGATTTATTTTTCAAATAAATCTGAGCTAATTATTGGTGGCTTTTAAATTTGTCTGTGGCAAGATTTTGTCATTCACAGTCTTTATTTTCTCCAACTTTTATGGGAAGGCTTTGAATATTGTCGGTAGCTTTTAATCTTATTTGTCACATTAAACATTGTTTGTTGCGTATTTAGTACTCGCCCAATGGTTGTCACTCTCTACCGCTTGTCAGATTCCTTTGCATGGCGACTGACAACAACTTCCTGACCATCATCAAGTGGCCTATCACCAACGGAGCCAAGCGAAGCAACGCTATCACTAACCTTTGCCTTGCCACCATTACTGGTGACATTTTCATTTTTTCACTCAAACTGCCACTGTCACATCAGTGACTAGAAGCTTAAGCCCGAGGGGGGCTTATTTTTATCCCCAAGGTGCTTCATTTTTGCACCTAGTTAGCCTATAGGCCCAAATTGGACAACTTTTTTCTCAACGGAGCATAATCATTTGTCAAAGTATCAAATTTTTGCAAACAAGATATTGACGAAAAGTTAGTTTTGTGTACTTCACAATGGTGCAAACCATTTTTCCATATTTTTCCTACAGGTACAAATTATTTCCAATTGAAGTCAGTTCTTCCTATTGGACTCCCAAACTCATATCTTTTCACCAATTTGTCAAATTTTGGAGATTCGAGTGGCATTGTGAAGGTGATTAAGAGCTCTATCATTTTGTCCATGCATTTTTTCAAATTCAGCCCTAGGTACAATCCATTGAGCTTTTCCAATTATGGAATTTGCTTGAATACTTGGACATACTATTATTTGGATAAGGTCTATTTGATTTGGGAGGCTTCATTTTCAATTGCACATCATATTTTGGGAGTTTCACATCAATTTCTATCCAATATTATGTGGTTTTTCGTCATTAGGTTCTCTTTTGGCTTCATACTTTCTTCAGTAGTTTTGATGATACTTCATTATGGGGGGGCAATCTAGTCTCCATCTTTCCCTTCATTGGAGGGGACATTATATTGTATTCTTGTGATAATTGTAGCTCTTGGGGGGTATTGATGTTGAGACCTCCACACATCACTTCTATCACTTGTACATGATTTGTATTGTATATCTTTTTTGAAGAGGAGTTTTGTCCCATGAGGTTTTCTCCTTTTCTCTGTTTGTGAGAGATTAGTTGCATGATTAGTTGTACATGGGTACCTAACATGGCCTCATTGTTGGGACCCATATTACATCATTTTCATAATAACTCCACTCCCTAGTTGCACTTAGGGGGTATTGGTGTGAATGGGGTCATTTCCTAACTAGTTATTAGTGAAGACCTATTCACATTAATAAGTTTACTTAGGAGTTAAGTTAGTCCTAGTTTTCATTTCTAGAAGTTAGTTATAAATTTGGGGCCATGTCTCATTATTTACTTTTAGTTATCTAGGCATTTAATAATTATCTCATGCATTTAATATTTGTAGCCAAGTAGTTATCCTACTTCATCTCACCTTGCTTATATATACAAGGTGCTTGTACATTTTGTTGGGTGAAAATTATGTAATCCCTTTTAACAGATTACAAAACCTTGATTTCAACCACAATTATGTGAGATAGAATCTCTCCTCTCAGAAAGGGGAGGCGCCCTTCTTACTACTTATTGAAACTAAGGAAAACTAATTAAATATTTACAATAATGATATGGGGTGTGTCACATTCATGATTCTCTCTTTTTTCAGAGAATATATTTTACAATGTTTCATGATTTTAGGTTCTTGATGCAATACAACTTCAAACTAAAACCAAGCAGTAATTCCAATATTCCTATCTTGTCAAAGCAAAGCCTAGGAATACCAACATGATAATGATAAACAATAAATAAGAAAATCTCACAGAGGCATAAAGTCGTTCTGTAGCCTTTGATAAAGAATCCTTCAAGATAGTAACCGACGTTTTATGAGAAGCATAAAGTCTTCTATATACTTCACAACAATCCCACAAACAACATGAATAAATATAAGCATAAAGTCTTATAGAGAATTCACCAATAGTATTCAACAATATCACAAATTCAAGTAATGAGTGTAAATTTTTACACAAATTTACTCAAAGCCCTTCCAATCTCAATTACTAATCACTACCAATTTGATCAAACCATAAGATAATTGTTCCCAATACAAAGTTTGGTATGCGACTTGACTTCTTTATTGATAAAAAATTAGATTCACAAAATTGAACTCAAAATTTCAATATCCATTTCACAAGTGGGCAACACTTCATTGCCAAAGATAAAAGGTAACCATTACAATAGAATCCTCTCTTATTTATAAATGAGAGAGGAGAGAAAATCTAGGAAAATTAGAAGAGAAAATCTAGGAAAATCCTAACTAGTTGACTTATTCAAAAATTTCATCCACAATTATAAGAAAACATCTATGTTTACCTGTAATTACATTTGTCGAAATGACATGTAAAATGTTGAAGCCTATTTACAAAATGCATAGAAGAAAGCATATAAACTATCTAACTCTAGAGATATAAGAGGTCTTTATGGTTCCTTGCTCTTGGCTCGGAAGTCTTCATATTTCCTCTTTTTCTCCTGCATGAATACCTCATTTGGACCAACTGTATAATCAACAATGGTATGAATCCTTGTGATTGACCTTCTTGCAGATGAGAAATTTTTTTGGCATCTATCTAGATGCGTCTTGAGATTGTCGAGAGAAAGTCGTGCATCACATATGGAATTCATTGAAGTCTTTGAAAAGCCTTCATCTTCCACCTGCTTCATGATAGCTTCTTTGAAGATTTGAGCAATCTCGCTAACCAGGAGGAAAGTATGATCATCATCAAGGAGTTTACCTAGTAACTCCTCAATTCCATTCACCATGACAACATGATGTCCTTTGACATCTTCTTGTACTTGGTGTATGTCCTCGATGAGGGATTTGATTACTTGTATGTGATTCTTAAAAGATTCTCTTATTTCCACATACTTTTCTTTGTTAGGAATTACCCCAACTTCCACTAACTTGCGTAGTTTTGTCTCTTTCATTTGTGACCAAAATGAGAGACATTGTTCCATTTCCTTCTGCTCTTTGGAAAGCATGTTTCTTCTTTTTCAAGCTCCAATTTCATCTTGGCTATTTGAGTAGTCTTTTCATCTACGACAACTATGAGCTGCGAGCCCTGTTCTACTATCTCATCAATGAAATCATAAAATACCCTACCCTTGGAGACAAACTTCTCTACCTTTTGCATTGTTGGTTCCTCGATATTCACCATAGCCATTGGTTGCATATTTTATGAGGAGCCTACAATCTTCCTCAAAACTGATGCATATCACTTAGCTTTATCCTTGTACATATCTCTAGCCTGTTCCATTTTATCAAGTCTACCTAAAAATGCATTCAAGACTACTTGTGCATCTTCTTTTGCACTTACATTTGTTACCTTACCAAGCTTAGCTCTTGTTAGAGTGTAATCTTCCATGTTTGCATCACTTTGTTCATGTGGGGGTAATCCAATATCTACATATTTGTGACCTAATTTGTCTATATGAAGTCCTGAATGAATTTTAGCCTTCTTCTTCCCCTTGGATTTTGGGGGAACTATCTCTTCAAGATCAAGCTCATATGGGGAAATCATTTGTTTCTTACACTTTGATACTTGTGAGATTAGCCAAGGGGGGAGAGATGAAGTATATATCCTTCTTGACTTACTATCAATTCCTGTGTAGTGGGTACTTCTGTAGGAATGGATGATGTTGTAACAATTGGAGCAATATTAGTCATGATAGCTCTAGTAGACTGCAAACCAAGTGGATCCTATAATGATTCATTCATGAATTGTAAAACTTTTCATGAGAAGAGATATCAAATGATGGGGATGATAAACTTAGAATGGATGAGGGAGAACTCGAGGAAACATCAATAGTTTATAAGTTGGAAACTTCAGGAGGAGTGTTAAGAACCGTTGATACTGAAGAGGGAATGGAAACATCCACTACATGTCTGGTTGTTGTAGGAGGAGGTGAGGTAGTAAGAGGAGGTGGAGGAGTAGTAGGATTTGAAGGGGTATGAGGGATATTTGAAGTAACAGGCGATGATGTTTGGGGAAGATTTTCAACAACATTCTCGTGGGGAGATAGTGGTTGTTCATCATCATGCCTTGGTTCCTCCTCATTACCTTCTTCTTTAACTTCATCTTCTTCAGATTCTTCCTCTTCCATAGATTCTTCTAATTCTTCACTTTCGTTCCCTTCTTCTTCAAATGATTGTTCCTTGGAAGCAAGATCCTTTCCTTCTATAGATGGTTTTTTTGATTCAGTAGCTTCCTCTTCTTCAGCTGTTTGTGCAACACTTTTACCAAAAGTGAATTTGATCTTAGGACCTCTTTAAGAAGAAGAGGGAGTAGCCACATGCTTGTTTTTAGTGCAGAGCTCTTGTCATTGGCTAGTTTCTCCTCCCAGTGTTTCTCCTTCTGATTCTATCTTGAAAGATTTCATTTGAAAGCCATTCCTTGCAACCATTCAACTATTCTATGCAAAATAGGGGCAAGTCTTTCTCTAATAGAAACACTTTCTTTCTTAGACCATTGTACAAGAGGCAAGGGATTCCTAGCAATTTCATCCTGTTCATAAGAAAAATTCATGATGTCGCCAGGATCTTTGAAATCCTTTGGAATATTAGCTACACCAAGATATCTGATCTACTCCACTACCAACCTACAAAAATCCATTCTCTGGATGTCTTGTTCATCTCTACTATCTTCCCATATGTCTTCAAAGTGATAGACATGTTGATGATCCTTTTTAAGTTTCCTATTCACATTTCGGTAGTCAAAGTCAAATTTATATCTATATGTCCTTATAGTCATAATTTGCATTTCTGTAGCTACTGACTTTGCTTTTTGTACACTATGAATAGTCTATCTCCTAATAGTAAGTGGAAACTTGAAACCTGGCTTGTGAATTTTCATACATTCTTTGTGAACTGAGATCAGTTGTTTGCACAATTCCATTAGTACCCACTTGTCTGAAGAATATCTGGGAAACATGCATGGACACCCAATATAGCAACCTACTCTCAAATATGTGAAAGTAGGAAACTGTAAGAAGACACATCCAAACTTACAACCTTGTAGGCTTCATTTGATACTCTCTTCTTCTCAAGAGTCAAATCAAAAGTGAAAAGTAGAGGTGCAAAGAAAGCATCTGTGACTCTCCAAAAATGTTAAGACTTTTCCTCACAGTTATCTGAGAATAAAATTTATATACAGGCACAACGTTTCTATTACCTTTTGTTGAAAACACTGGAAATTACCTCATGACCACAACAACATATACCAAGTAGGAAGTCATATAGAATTTCAAGGTAGTTGGCACTTTGATCAATTGTTCATGAATCTCATCACTTAGCCGAGTCCCCCAATCTATGTGTACTTTCCTCCTTTTGATAATGCAGATATACTCGTACATCCAATCTTGAAAATGGAATGAAAAATGCAAGCCTTTCACTCTACTCAGAAGAGTAATCATATCTTGAACATCCTCCTTGAATCTCTTTGAGGAAGTCCTTTGGGCCATCTAGAGGTTGTGGGCCTTGGAGTTTTTAACCATTGAGTATTAATCAACTGCTTAGCCATATATTGGATCTTTGTCGTAGACCTCTTGTGCTTGTTGAATAGAGATTGTGGTATATTTTTCCATATGTGGAACCCAAAAAACTATATCAAATAATTCTGGATCTAATCTCATCATGATTTGTCCAGGTGAATCTCTCACACTTTTGTCTTCTCGGATGTAATGAGATGCAACTTAAAGAAAAAACTCTGTGTTATGAGTAGCAGTTGGAAATGTAGATACTAAGTGCAAGTTGCTATGAATGACAGATCACAAATTTTATTCTAATGGTTTCTTCTCAGTTCTTTTTACAAAATCTTCCATATCTTGGTGACCAATCTCTGTGTTTTTTATTTCATCCACCTTTGAGAGTACAACAACAGGTGGAAAGACACCTTGCTATTTGTACTTCATTTTATTTTCTTTCTTAGAAGATGATGAAGGCTTTTCTGATGTCATCTAAGAGTGCTAAAGATCAAGGAAGGTCACCTTCAAAGATCACCTGATAAGAGCTTGAAAGGAACTGCAAGAACAATGGATTAGGAGATGTTAGGAGAAAATGCATTATGAGAGCGAGTTGGAATGCGTGAAGCAAGCATGCAATTTGGAGCAAGTGCAAATGAGCTATGAAGCACGAAAAATGAAGCATTAACAATGGAATGAGGTTCGGAGAGCAAATGGAATGATTTCTGAGTGCTATAGTGAAAAACTGCTTTTTGTGTAGGAGCATTGAAAATCAGTGCTTCTACATATGATAGAATTCCATTTGCATGTAGTAGCACTGGAAAACAACGCTCCTACATGCCTTTGAAAATTGGATAAAGTTGTGTTGGAGTGCTAAAATTTAGCGCTTGTGCATGCAGTGGAGAAGGTTAAGTTCATGCTCGAGCGCTAAAAATCACCGCTCGAGCATGACCCTTTTTAGATAGAGTCAAGTGTATGGGTGGGATTTTTTACTGCCTTCACATTTGGGGGAAAGACCACTTCATGTAGGAGCGGTGATTTTCACCGCTCCTACATTTGGAGTTGGTGAAAAATCATTTGACAAAGTGGTGAAATTTCCCGCTTGTGCATGTGGGAAAAATTAACTTGTGAAAACGTTGAAGATTTAATCATTTCGATTTGCTAAATACAAAATTTCCACCGCTCAGACATTTATGGATTTTATTTTTACAAAAATGTAGCGAGCAGATGGAGAAAGAAAAACTCGCAACTTTTGAAAGGAAATGCCAGTAGATCGAAAGAAAAACTCTAAGACATAAAACAACGAGCAAGAAGAACCAAGGGAAAATAATGATAGGAAACGAAGAACAAGAATTATCAAACCCTATTGAAAATAGATAGCATTGAAGGAAAAATGAAGGAGAATAACATAAAACATACCTGGTGAAGGTAAAAGAAAAAGGTGCGAAAACCCTAGTTTACAATTGCCCATGAAATCTGTCCACAACATTGCTTGGTAAGATCTCAGATGATTAGCACAAAGGAGGAGGAAGAAAAAGGATTAAGATGAGGAGAGATTAACCTAAAATGACTTTAATAAGCTATGAAATTGATCATTACTGAACTCGAGATGCATTAATGATGTGCATACAAAAGGGGGGGGGAAATGTAGGAGCGGTGAAAATCACCGCTCCAACATTTTTTAAAACATTGGAAATGCACAGGCGGTAAAAATCACCACTTGCGCATGACAAGGTGAGTGTAAAGTGTAAGAGTGGTGATTTTCACCGCTCCAACATTTTTTAAAACATTGGAAATGCACATGCGGTAAAAAACACCGCTTGCACATGACAAGGTGAGTGTAAAGTGTAAGAGCGGTGATTTTCACCGCTCCAACACTTGGAGAAAGTTTTAACACTAGACTCATGTAGGAGCGTTGATTTTCAACACTCTTACATGGGTGAAAAATATTCTAACTCTCAAAAAATGAGAGTTAACCAAAATATTAAAGATTTTCGAGAGACGAACAAGGAGAAACACTCAAACAAATGACTTGAGGTTTAGGACTAAGTATCAAGGCCAATTGAAACCTGCCTCGATTTGCATGCTTGAAGTACACGAAACTACGCAACAAACAAGTTTCATAGGGGGTTATCCCGTGAATCGAGCACAACTGGATTCAAGGATAACACATTTATAAATAAATTCTAGATCAATTCAATATCAATCAATAGATCATCATTTGATCAATCATCTATCTTCTTGCTCATGTTGCAACACTTTCTTCATGTGGATGGTGTCTTTCATGGTTTGATCCTTTCAAGAGTGCACAACTTCATTTGGGTTCATTGTTCATCAATATTTCCAAAAGTAATCATATTTTTTAATTTTAAACATGAGAAACACCATTAACAAGTCTTCCATATAATGAAGGCATTCCATCTGTAATGAATTTTCAATGTTAACATGATTTTACTCTTACTATCAACTATTTATCATGCCCTAGTCTGCAACACCATGTTTGACCAAGTTAGAATTTGTGAGATAAAATCAAGTGACTATGGTTGGAGTCTATTCAAAGCCTAAGAAATTAATTTGATTATACTTGTAAGTCTCAAGTAGTGATTTAAGATTTTTTTATCAAGTGAGTTTATTTTTGTATCTTTGTACCCTCTTATTTCAACCTTAAAGTTGTTATTCCATTAATACTGGAATCTTTAGTGTTATTTTTATTTTTACTACATTACATATCTTTTTGTTTTATGTCATGTGACTACATCTAAAGTCTATTATAACTCTATCCATCCCCAATCAATCCCAACCACTTAAATTCCATATAAGTTTATAAATCCACCCAAGAATTAACTAAACAAATCCCATGGTAAATGAATGAATTTAAGAAACCAATAGGAAATGGGGTTTTAACTGATTAACTTGAAGATTGCATGGTTAAGATCAAATATTCTCTAGCTTCCAAGAGTTAGTGGGATTTATTCAAGATATTTTCCAACTAGTTAGTTGGGAGATTCCCATTTGTACCCATAGAGGTTTAAACTTGTGAATTTTGTAATATCCTATTGCTTCATTAGTCTTAACCTTGTTGAATGTACTACTAAAATGTACAACTAATGATCCATCTCATAATGGATGCATAGGGAAAAAAGGTTAAATTTATAAACAAAGAATTATTCTAAACATTTTCACTTGATGCTACTACAAAAGGTGTATTAGACTTGAAAATATTGGTTTTATAATATAAAAACCATAGGACAAGCTATAAGGTGAAGTAATTTCCCCATTATAGAGTCAAGGGAATCAACAAGAAGTTGAATCTAATTCTTGATGATGAGATTAAGCCCTTAAGCATGGAAATATTTTAGGAATTTCAAAGACATATATTAGGGCATTTACCAAGTCACGAGGGTTTATTTTCAACCTATGAAATTTAAAAAACCTATGGTATTAGCCTCTCATAATCAACACACTCAATTAAATACATTCTATAACTATGAAAGCTTCCTTGCAAAACACATGCAGGAAGGATTGGAGAATGTAAATAAGAAAGAAACTAACAAATTATTTAGGTTGTATTCACTCTTATGCCACATAACTCTTCATGTATTAATTGGTGAATTAGATAAAAAATTGGGAGTTGAGTTGGTATCAAAGAAATTTCCTAAGGGAACATTGAAGCATATCCACTTACAGACTATCCATCTTAATAGACTATCCATCTTAATAGGCAAAATCATGGTGCCCATTACTATATATATGAAGAGCATTTTGTTACCCCCATCTTGAGGAAGCTTGGATTTGAGAGACCTAGGTTGTCAAAGGAATTTTAGGAATTATTTTGACCATTCACTTAAAAAAAATCCAAGAGGGGGTCATAATTTGTGAGACTAGTTCCTATATGAAAAATGCACTATCATAAAAGATTTTGAAGCAACTATCATGCCTCATAAGTTTCTAATTTGGTCCCATCTAAAATAGCTTTCCTATAAACTAAGCAGGAAATAAATAATGTAAAATACGAGCATTTAAAGATCTAAAAGAGAAAAGGCATGTTGTCAACTCATGCCAAATTCTCTAACTTCATTATTTTAGGCAAAAATAAATGTAGCAAGTGGTGTTATTTTTAGTGACAATCTTTGTTTGTAGGAGTATGCTACAAACGAGGAATAACATGGATGCAATCTTATTATTTATGTGAGTGATGCTATTCTTATGGGTACCTGATTGTGGAAATCTCACAACATGGTATCATGTAGTGATTAGTTGACTTTGGTTTGGTTGTAGGTTTATGTGATTGAAGGAAGAATAATATGATTGATTTTATTCTTGAATCTTATCTTTGTATAAATGTCATTAAAAAGTAATAACATATGTTTTATTTCTAATCATGTTTTTTTTATGGTGATATGGTGAGTGGTGTTATCTTCATAGATGCATGTTGTAGGTAGAAGATTGATTATAATTTTTTACCATAAGAAATTTTAGATCATGCATGGTGGCTTACAAATTTGATCTTGCTTAGTGTGTACCTTTGTCTTGTGGCTCACTTGATTGGTATTTGTTTATTTTGCTCTTTTTGCTATTTGAAACTA
This sequence comes from Sequoia sempervirens, assembly GCA_007258455.2. Lineage (NCBI taxonomy): Eukaryota > Viridiplantae > Streptophyta > Pinopsida > Cupressales > Cupressaceae > Sequoia > Sequoia sempervirens. Next base: position 4,658,572 of record VDFB02000007.1, read on the forward strand.
ACAATATTTAAAAATATCTTTAGAGGAGTGCCATTACATCATAATGGGACATGTTCACCTAGGTCAGACCCTAAGAATGTGTGTAGAAGATTGACAAATAACAAGCAAGTACCCTAGAACAATGTATGCATATTTGTTATTTATTTTAATGGACTAAGTTAAAGTGCTTCTCTATTAGTTGCTCCTTGAATGCTTTTAATATGAAATAAAATGATTGGATATGAGAGGATGATAAATGAATGTAATTAAATGCCTTTAAATGCAATCACATAGCATTAAATTGCATCAAAATGTGTTTAGTTGATTCATAGTGGCTAGTAGAATGGGCAAGAGTTGGCCAAACTAGAATTTGAATTTTATAATTTTACGGGTCGAGTCCATGACTATGGGTTAGCCCATCAACCACCAAAATGACATTAGGTAGGTGAACAATCACAATTATATAGACGATTAATATCTATGTCTGAAAACCATTTATATAAAGATAAATGAAAGTTAAGAAAATAATTTAATTTCATATAAAATTATAACATTTATCATATTTAAATTAAACCATCTCATAAAATAAATATAAAAATAAATAAAAAATAGCATAATTATTAAAAGTTCCTAGAAAGACATTACAACTATTAATTACACAAATAAAGGTTCCTAGAAAGACATTACAACCTCCCACCTCAATTAAATAAAAAATGGTTCGATCTGTAGTGAATCTGAATGGTTCAGTGCACCTGGACTTACAAATAGAAAATCTATAAACAAATCCGTCAAATTTGACCTCATATATGTTCCATGATGTACAAAACCAACGGCCAACCAGGGATGAGCTTTATTGGATTGGCTCTTTCTACTTCCAACAGTCACTTACACACTATTTGAGCAAGGAAGGAGCTTTATTAAATTATGTCTCTTTGTATTTCCAAAAGCCAGTCGCCGACTATTTGTGCAAGGAAGGAGCTTTATTGAATTATATCTCTCTATTCCTCCAGCAGTCACTAAGTTTACCCTTTACACGTTTTTATAAGAGCTGTGATTGCCTCCTCCTGACACATCAACTAACCAAAGAGGCTTATAAGTGCAGGGATGAGCTATATTTATTGAACGAGGCAACACAGTTTTGTTATTCAGCTTGTTGATTTTTGGTATGCTGAATTAATCGAGGAGTCACTGGTACGATTAGAACCTGTGACGGATGATATCTAAGCCACTCGTGCCGACCATTGAACAAACCATGGCTGTTCTCCCCCGTGTAACTGTGCATGAGCATGCATGCCCATCTTTTATGCCCACGCACTATCACCCAACCCATAAGATTCCACGTACCCAATTGCATATCCAAAGAATAAAATCCCAGTTCAATGTAAAAGCAGATACAAAAATCTCGCCTACCCTGACAGAAACAGAAAGAACGCACAAATTCTCCCCATTTTCATTTGCTCAAGGCCTGCCTTCACTCCCCACCGGTGAAGAGCATGAACATGAACACGATATTGCCTTGAAACTGCCTCACCTGCATCAAATGCTACAGCTACTCAGAGAAAAAGAGGGCAGTAGTAATGAAGAAGGAAGAGAGAGAAGAAGAGGGGGAGGCCCGGGAAATGTTTATCTGGTGGGAACAGGGCCGGGAGACCCTGAGCTGGTGACATTAAAAGCATTAAGAGTTATGCAGACGGCTGATCTTGTTCTCTATGACCGTCTTGTCTCCACGGACATATTGGACATGGTTCACTCTGGAGCCACACTGTTATATGTCGGAAAGACTGCTGGTTACCATAGTCGAACTCAGGTTGGTAGGTTTATTTCTCAATTTTCAAACATCCACTTTATAATCATATTCAGAACAGGTCCTTCGGAATTTGGGCTTTGGAAGTCGGGGGTTTATAAATGATTGTTTTCTTTGCTCTCGTAGGATGAGATTCATCAACTCCTGCTTAGTTTCGCCCAGGCTGGAGCAACTGTTGTCAGGCTTAAAGGCGGGGACCCGCTGGTTAGTTTTTTATTATTGAACTTGTTGGAATCATTTGGTTTCCCTGTTTAATGTTTTGGTTGTCTTTGGTTATATAATAGGCAATGGTTAATATAGTGTGATCCAAAACGCCAATGATAAAAAATGCCAGACAATTTTCTCCAAAAGAGATTTAATTTTGCATTAGTACGTAATAGGTATTCAAAGAATCAATATGGCTACCTTATTGCTTCCATGCAAACACAATTAAGCACACCTAAATCTCAATTGCATCAGTATGATGATAGAAACCCAATTTATCATTATTACAAGTCGGAAATTCTGACTATTGTGGCTAGCTTATTTCTTCCGCTCAAAAAATGTAAACTCACTATAAGTTCAACTGCCCCAGTATTATGGCAAGCTGGAAATCTGGCTTTGGTGTGATTGCTCTCTTTTGCCAGCTGGAAGGTAGATGCAGATCACCTTTGCTTTTAAAATCATTTAACAGGCTCATATACCATGTTTTTTTTGCTTTTTAAAGTCTATTATAAAGCCCCCAAAATTTCAAAGAAACCGAGAAAGGATCAACTCTCCGAGACTCTTAACTCTGAGCATGTCCAAAAATTAGAGGAAAAAAGGATCTCATTTGGTGTAGCGAAGCCTGTTGCCAGGTCTAAATCAGCATCTTGTATCGGTCTAAATCATTTAACAGGCTCATATGCCATGTTTTTTTTTGCTTTTCAAAGTCTATTATAAAGCCCCCAAAATCTCAAAGAAACCGAGAAAGGATCAACTCTCCAATACTCTTCACTCTGAGCATGTCCAAAAATTAGAGGAAAAAAGGATCTCATTTGGTGTAGCTAAGCCTTTTGCCAGGTCTAAATCAGCATCTTGTATATTTTCTGCATTGCCATTCTACTGGGGAGTATCGGTAATCACGTGGTGCCCACATAATACCATGGTTGGAACAATACTCTTCCAAAGCATAGTTAACCTCCATGATATGGTCTCAAGTATATGACCATATGCTCAGATTGTTTTTCCACCATGACTCTCCACTTAATGATTTTTTCAAAGTCTAAAACTTAGATTTCACACAATAAATAAAAGTATATTTACAGAATGTGTTCATAAAGGTCAATATGTATTCTATAAGAGATGGATGGTTCAAACTGCATAGACTGGAATGAACAATCTCAAGATGTTCCTTGGCATGCCATGCCATGCCTTCCCTTTCTCAAAATTTTGATGATGATATTTGTTGAGAACACGTTCTTCACTTGTATCTGGATGGAGAAATAGGAGTTAATCCATGGACCAAATTCTTATAGTCCATCTATTGCATGCATTTAAAATTCACGTGTCTGAGCTTTTCATGCCACAAATTAGATGTCTTGCATTATCTAGCTTAGCTGGCAACGCATTCAGACGTATTCTTGAGAACATTGCTGAAATTTGTTAACTTGTAAGCCTTAGCTTTCTCATCAGGATTACCACCGTTAGTCACTTAAATTTGTAGCTTATAATCTTCACAATGAATCATAAGACAAACCTCAACCTTGTTTTCTTGATAAATTATTTGATAGGACTAGCAGATCCACATTGAAATCAGGTACATGGCAGACATCCTTTATTGTACAATCTTGTAGCACAATATCACCACCACCAAAAATAAGAAGAGCCAAATCATCTTCTATAAACACCTTTTCATAATCTTCTTTGCCAAGTTTTTAGAACAAATTTCCATCTTTGGCCTTGTGATGAGTTTAACTAAATTCAAATTAAATTCACACTTGGATGTTTGTGCATGAGAAGTATGGGCTACATGAACATTACTCTTACCCTTTTCATTGTGCTTGCCCTAATGCTCCTTGAGTTCCTTGATCTCCTGCCTAAGACCGCTCATCATCTTATCATGGGCATCCCTTGACACAATAGGCACATTGCTTATGCTTCCACCATTTTGAGAACTTGTCTTTTTTTATTGCCACTTCTTCCTTGGTCTTTCCTTGGATGCATTTACCTATCTTCGCTTATTTTGCCTTTCCTTTGCTCAAATGAACCTGCTGTCATGAAAAAGACATTGTCTTGCCTTTGTCCCTCATGATGGCTTTGGTAGAGAAGAATGTGCAGAGAAAAGTTTCATAAGGCAGCCTCAAGTTCTCAAGGATGATCTCAATGATCTCATTGTCCTTATTGTACTTTTTTCTGCACTTCAATTCAAACAAAATATGCTTCACATTAGCTAAGTAATTTGGATCCCATCAAAGACCAATGGGTTGAGAGCACAAAGCTTGCAATTCAATGTGTAAATCCTTGATTCATTGATCTGCTCGAACAGGTCTTTTGTAGAGTCAACATAGCCATAGTAGTTTTGGATTCCTTCAAGTATAAATCGTTGATAGGTGCAGTATGGGTAGCAAAATCCTAGTAGCTTCGTCCTCCTAATTTTAGTAAGTATCCTTCTCCTTTGTAGAAGGGAATTTTTTAGTTCCTCATACAATTTGCCACAGTCCGATGGTTTTCAAAGTAATTTTAGCAGAAAATTCTCATGACTGGTGATTATGTATCATCAATATAGGCACCCTTGGGATTGTCTCTGTTATTACTGAAACTAAGATCACTGAAGAAGCTTGCAAATACTGCTCAACATAATGCCTTTGCAAAGAGCTTTGAAATAGATTTCCAACAGTTTGAGAAAAGGGACAAAGTTATGAAGTTTTGTGTTTTAAGTTTGAATTCTTATGCGAGAAATTTGTAAGTGGTACTTGATTTTCCAGAGGCCATAACATTGGAAAAGGGCTCAAATGGAGTCCATATGGCAAAGTTATGGCCTCCAGAACTTTAGACTGCAAAAAATTAAAATTTGAAAAGGCAGGAATCTGACCACTTATAACTACTAAATCTGCTGACTATGCATCCTGCTACCTGCTGATTGCTCTTTTCTGCTTACTGGAGTGTCACGTGGACTGTTGTGATTCATTGAATGGAAAGATTCACATAAATAGGCAAACATTGGACTGACGACATTCAGATACATGTTTGCCACTCAAACCTGTAATTTTGAGAATTTGTGGAAATTTTCAAATTTCCAGCCTTGGTTGTTGTAAAAAACTCCCATGCCAGTGCCACGTTACAATTGCCAATAAAATATTCAAGAAGAAGGATAGCAAGAATTTATTCCCTGGGTACCTTAATATTTATTGGCAAGCTTGTCAAGTAGGCTACACCCCTGTGCTCAATCCATCTAGGATTCATTGCAGTTTTTATAAATGTTGAGGGTTATTCCAGTGCTCTTGGTTGCCTGCATGAATAGTGTTCGCATTCTGATCTCCAAACCTTGATTCTCATGTGACCTGCCATCTCATTCTGCTTAATCTCTATGTTACATGCTGAACCCACCTAGGGTTCATTGTACTTTTAATAACTGCTGGCACTTATCCTAGAAATAGCCATAGTCCTTGCCCTCAGTTGTTCACCTGACCAATGTTTGCATTCCAACCTTCAACACTTGATCACCATGTGACCTGTTGCTTGCTAGCTCTAAGAATGCTAGACTTTGAAAACTTTCCCATGGAAATTTTGAAGGCCAAAATAGATGAATTTCTCTGCTACAAGAGTGAAGCCCTGATGATTTTTGTAAGGAATTTATATATGCAATCAGATCTGAATACTGATGTACTTGAAGGTAATTTCTTTTAGAAACCGTAACTCACCTCTATTAGACAAAATGTTGCACCGGAAGAGCCTCACAAACCCAGTCCTCTTCGAACAAGTTCCTCTTGCCTCCAAACACTGCAGGGAACTTGTATCTGAGATTATAATATGTCCTTTGCCCACAAATTTTGTTGGATCTCTTTCTTCTTCAGAAGATTGACCCAACACTTTGGTGAGATACTGCCCATTCTTTGTGCATCCTTGCAACAACAAAGGATCACAAACCTGAGTTTAAATCCACAATGTCTGATACTGTATGAGATTTAGAAACACAGGTTCATAACTAAAATATTAAGAAACTCCATGAGCATAATAGGGAACACTAATAAGTAGTGGTGACAAAAGACACCAAAAGGAGAATCTCACTATAATACAAATGATACCAAAATGAATCAAACAAAGTGGTTATAATGAATTCTAAGGTTAGAGGAATTGGCTCTATATATACATCTCTCAACAACTTACAGTGTGGTAGGTTGACCAATTAAGGCACTAACCCAATATAATTTTAAGTGCAAGTTGTACATGCAAGCTACACATAAACCCAATAGTATATCATGAGTATAGGGAACTCAAGGGGACTTGACAAGTTTCTAGGCCCTTAACGTTGAACACATCTCCAAGTTTGACTGAGCTATAGTACAACATTTTTTTTACCAAGGGGCATTTATCCAAACTAGTTTTGCCAAAGTTTCTAATTGTAATGAAATAAATGCTTTCACTACAATTTACCTAGAACGATAATAAAACAATGATAAAACTCTAGAATTTAGAGTTGGGACTGGAATAATGAATTTATTATTAATTAGAAAATATAAATTCTTAATTACCTATATTTCTGACGGTGGAATATGTTGCTGAAAATACCAAGAATTGATTTGCCAACATGCTGGAATTTTAGGGCTTGGTTAGGCAAACACCACGTAATCCGTATAATGATTGCTCTCCACTGTGGTTCAACCTATGGAGCTGCTCTTTGTGCTTGCAGAACTGATCTGGCTTGCCGAATTGAATAGGACTTGTGGAAGTGAACTAACAGAATGGATGACTGTAGCAAATTGATCTTAACTCATTGTACTTGTGTCTTAAGTTGGGTGGTGTTTACAGACACTGTTTGGGAACTTGCTAAGTGAGGGTCATGTTCTCCTTAGTCAAGTCCCTACTTGGACTGATTCAATAGCAATAAACCAAGATCAAAGACAATGAACAAGTTTGCAATATGCCTCGGATGATGTATGCTTTGATAATGCAATTAAAATCCTTAATGATTCTGCTATGATGATGTGCAAATAGTTTAGGGCACATGGCATGATTTCAAATAGAATAACAAATGTCCTTAGATACAACAACATAGCACACAAACATGCACTAGGTTATCTCAGAATAGCCAGTAAAAAGGTTGGCTCACAAGGACTAGAGAAAAGGTTGGCAAGGTTTAAATTTCCATTTGAATTTTAAAAGTTTGAGGTTCAGATCTGTGACCACAGAAGTGACCTAGGTCAATTCTGCACCCATGAATATGATCCAAGGTGGTGATGAGAGATCTAGGGATCAAGAGTGGTTTCTATGGACGAGTGATGATGGGGACAGGACATGATAATTTCATGATCTGAATTTCACAAAGAATATGCCACTTGTTGACTGGTTATTGCATAAAGGACACTTTAATCAAAGTGAGCCCAAAACAAAAGGGAAAAGGGCTTGGGTGTCTGTTTTTCATCATTACACTGATACAATACAACCCATGGACTTGGTAGAATATGGTTAAGCTATATTTTCAACTGCAGAGCTTTTGATGCAATCCTTATAGTAGATGGATATTGCAATTTCTAGTAGAATTTCTTTGCTTAAATCAAGCACTAGGGACTGATAAAAGTACCTTTAGCTTCCATTTCTTTTTGTGATGCTGTGCAAGGAAATATCTGTGCATACAGGTTTGTTATTGTTACTTATTCATTTATCTGTATGCATATATAAATGTGCTATACCTACAGTTGTTATTGGCATTGCTACATATTCATCCATCTGTATCCCTATGGATAAGTTTAATTTTTACTTTTTCTTCTATCTTTATTTAGATCAGACATCCTATCTCACTGACTAGACTAAATTATGATCCTGAAGCCAAGTAGATTGAGTGCATAAGACATAAAATCTTTTAGACTTTTAGCCTAAATGGCATAAATTTCTTTGGAATTTGAAGTGAAGCTTTCCTGGAGTATTAGATTAAACAGTTGTATTATCCAAAGGTTAGAGATTTCTATCTCATCATTCCCAATCAGAAGTTATTCTGGTTTATCCAAGTATGCAATTGAAATGGCTTCTTTGCTACTCATTAATGAACGAAGGCAATGGATAATAATTGGTTTAACTAAAATAAGTTCCATTTTATTGAAATTTCCATTATGTTGTTAGTTGATGTCATAATTGGGTTGTATTATATCTTCTTTCCTAACAATCCCAAGGCATTGCATGCAGGTGTTTGGCAGAGGTGGGGAAGAGATGGACTTTCTCCAACAGCAAGGGATTGAAGTCAAAGTTGTACCAGGTTTACCTGATTTAGACTTTAGTCTTGCAATTGAAGTCCTAAAATGTGACAAATATTTCAAATTTGTCTGCTTCTTATTAATAGACACTAATGAACATATTGCAGGAATCACTGCTGCTTCAGGTATTGCAGCAGAATTGGGAATACCACTGACACACCGGGGTGTTGCAAACAGGTAATCAACTGTTTCAACCAGTCTTTACATTGATAACAACAGCTATAATTTAGGATTGCATGGATTGTTTTTAGTTGAAAGTTCTCGCAACTTCAGGTGTAGTGTGCAAAGAAATGAAATTATTCAATAGAATAATAACTTCTTATCATCCTTTCCTGGTTTACCCATAAGCAGATCTCACAACTGATAATTTTTAGTATTTTACAATTGTACAGAAAATACATTTTTTCTATTTGCTTAAAATACTTCTTGAAGTACCATTCCAATGCTGAAAAATGTGTGCATCATCTGCATTAGTCTTTATACATTGTATAAACATTCACAAGAAAAAACTCATTGGAAGCAATTGAAGTGCTTAGCAAATACAGTAGTAAGTAAATCAAAGCTTCACATTTGGATTTATTGTCAAATATCTAATTCACATGCATCATTGCTTTATGTGCAACTTCATTGGCTTTATCTACATTTCTAGTGTTGCCTCTGCCAAGCCCAACAATGGAAAACCATAGTCACTAGGAGACTTTGGGGTACGGCTAGTGGTACTGGTACTAGTGTAGAGGGGACACCGTTCAAATCAGGCTATGTAAGTAAATGGAGGAGGGTACAGCCATATCATTTTACCTACAAGACATCTTACTATGACAATTGGGAAATCAATTTTTAGACTAATCAAAATACTAGGATGCTATATTAAGGTTTAGACAACAATACAAGTTTGGCACATTATCTTGGGTTTCAAAGTTTTAATTAATTTCAGAAATGAATAAAATTTAAATGCAAATGAGGTTGGTGGTACTTGAAAGGTGGGTGCATGTGAAATACCAAGTACGAGTTTATCTTGTTTTATGTTATATGAAGTAGTTTATCTTGCTTTTCCTTCATGTAAATTATATTTTGGCTCTGTAAGAGGCCATTGGTATCTATGTATTAGGGATAGTAAATAAAGTTACTTTTGTGTAATGTTATGATTAAACAATATTATAAGTATGATAGATTGTGTGGTATGGTGGAGAAGAGAGAATGGATAAGACATGAAAAGCACAAACAATATAAGGAGGAATTGGAGAGGCAAACTTTACATTCTTTTGACGAACTATATATTCTCCAAGATCTATCTAAATTGAAACAAAAAGTATGAGGCCATTATGTTATCTGTTATTTTTATTAAAGGGTAAAATAAAGGGGTTTTGAAAAGTCCCCAAACATTGTAAAATGCTAAAGTCCAGCTAAAAGCAGTGAAAGACCATAACAATACAAAGAAATAAAAAATATGAGACTAGGCCTTAACCAACACCAATCCAAACACACAGCAAGAGAGGACAGCTTAACAACAGCCTGCAGCAAAATTACGGCAAAGATAAAGCAACATTTCAAGCTAGGGAGAACCCAAAATACTCATGTCTTTGATCACCTCGCATTCCTCTGCCATGAAGTTGACATAATCTTCTGTTAATTCCAGCTCGGTTTATTTCTCTTCCACCATCTTCTTCTTCTCTTGGGTTTTGTTTCTTTTGTTAGCTCCAGTTTCCATATGATTGTGATTTTTAGCCTTTAACCCATCCTTTAGCATGTCCATATTTGCAACAAAGTTCTTGATGGTGATCCTACTCAGCTGGATGAATTTATCCAAGTTCTCCTTTAGGGATTTTTTCTCAGCCTCTATTTGATTCATTCTTTCCTTGAGGACAACCATCTTCTCTTTGAGCATAGAATTCTTAGCCAAATGAGGATTATTCTCCATTCTGTTCATCTGCAGCTGGAATTTCCTTATATTTTCCCTTATTTCTCCATTGTATTTCAAAATCCATTCCATTATACTCTTATGAAATTTTATATCATTCTCCAAAGAAACAACTTTATTTTGAACATTTTTAAGCATAGTCTGGTGGGCCCTTGTCTTATTGTTCCAGTAATCCCACTTAGCACTTTGCTTTTATCCTTATTTAGCATAATTCTCTTCATGCACCTTATCTTTACCTTTCCCGTCTTTGCAATGGGCAGATGAGTTTTCAGAGGAGGAGGGATACCATATAGAATTAGAAGAGCAACTTGCTGTTCACCTACATTAATAATAGGACTCATGCCCCTCTGTCTTCTAAAGCCGAGAAGCCCTGGTCCCCCTTTTGATGGAAGAAGAACTACCAACTGGGGTTATGTTAGGGACAATAATTCAAAGTTATTCATGTCATGTGTATTTATTAAATGATGTTCAATTAATAATTCATGGTGATAAAAAATATGGTATGGTGTAGAGGACACGATCATTGTTATTAGTTGCCATTATAATTGATTAAATACATTTCAAATGAGAAAAGGAAAAAATACATTATAGATATAAATACTATATGGGAATAGGATCGATTATCATTTATTAATTGGATTGTCTAATGCATCTCAACCATAGTTATCAGATTTGAACTAAGTAATCTGATTTCAGATTCAACACTTGGATGCGGAATAATAACTTGCTAAAAATTTGATATACTTTAAAAGAAAAAAAAAACGATGTATGGAGATTTATTTTAAAGAATGATTTTCTATGCACCATTTGTAAATCAACTTTAAAGACAAAAGATTAATCAAATACATGCTACTTTGCTCACATGCACAAGTATACATGAAGTAAATGGGTACAAAAGTGGAATTGAGTTGAGGGAAATAAGATTTTTAAATATATAAATCTTCTTAAGTGTTTCTGGTGTAGATAAATAATGGATTAGGATATCCATGGCATCAAAAAGAAAGTATAACATAAACTTATGAACTATGGTAGAAACTAGAAAGTAGCTTGTATCACTAGCTCAATGGGTTCGTGTCTAATATAGTTCCTTGATTTTGTTGCACACCTATCCGTGTGTCATTGCAATCCACAATATCTGCTTGTGCTCTCTCCCCCTGTGCCACTGCTATTGTCTCTACATCAAGCTTGTCTAATCAATCCACACTTGGTCATCCTTAACAAACATCGGATCCCCAAACTTGTCGGTCCAATTTGATAGGGGATCAACTTCTTCCTATGTATTGAGAGATAAATCTGAGCTTGGGATTTTCTTGTGATGGAGGTGAAGGTTGTAGTGAACATAGACAAGTTTGTTCAATTATCAACCTTTGTACCATCAGTTTTAAATGCTTCTTGGAGTGTATGTGCTCAATCATACTTTATTTGTGCTTGTATCTTAAAGCCTTGCATGGTTGGCTCAAAACATGTACAACAATACTTTTAAGGTTTGGTACCTTAGCAGCAAATCTCTCCTTCATTTATCTAAAATGAAAAAAGAAGTGAAAAGAATTCAAGCTCATTGTTTAACATTAATGCTAGAAATCTAAAAGTACAACCTTAAGCAACTTTTACTTGGCTGCAATGTTTTCTGAGTTGCTTTTTATATTCTCACCTGAGGTCCCTTTGTGCAAGTCTGAAGACATTAATCTCAGAGACAATTGTTGTAATTTGAGAATTCACTTCCATTTTTGCTATGACTATGTAGAGCTTGCTCAAAACTCCTCATTGGCTTTGAAATTGAGCAGAATTCGAATTCTGGATTTAAGAAAAATCTATTGTATGTAATGACTCATGAAGCTAATGGCATCATCACTGATCAATGATTTACTTTCAGGGGCAATATTTTCCATCAACCCCACCATAGATGTCTCTAATGGTCTCTTTGGCCCTATCTATGATCTTATACACATAAAAAGAACATAAAACTAGTAAAATAGGCAAAAAAAAGGAATAGAGTAAGAACTTACATCTACAATCTCTTTCATTGGAAGCCAAGAGTGTTTCTTATCAAAGATTTAAACCATTTTTTTTAACATTGACTTCAGCATTGGTCCTTGAGTATGAAAATTGAGACCATTTCTCCTTAACATACATTTTAGATGCTAGAGAATCTTTCAATTAAAGCAAAGATTGATCATAAAGTTACAAAGACAAGCTAACTCCTTTGTATTTTTTTCTTATTAAGTAGAGGAACCAAGCATGGTTATATATATGTGGTAAAATTGGTCGCAAAGTAACCAAGATGAGTAAACTCCTTTGTATGCTATTTTATCAGATAGAGGATCCAATTTCAATGTTGACTTCGACCGACATTGGTCCTCAAGTATGAAAATTGAGACCATTTCTCTTTATCATACATTTTAGACTTGAGAGAAGCGTTCAATTAAAGAAACGATTGCAATGTGGTAAAATTGGTTGGAAACCAAGACAAGCTAACTCCTCTGTATTTTTTCTTATTAAGTAGACAAACTGAGCATGGTTGTATATATATTAGGTAAAATTGGTCACAAAATAATCAGGGTAAGCCATCTCCTTCGTATGTTTTTTTATTAACTGGAGAACCCAAGCGTGGTCAAATATATGTGTAGATATAGTGACCATGATCTACAATGGGTATGACTTGAGGAAGTTTGTCAAGATCCTCCAATATAAGGTCAAGGTAATGAATGCACAAGGAGTCTAGAAAAGAGATAGGTGCCTCTCTACAAGAAGTCTACATTTAGCAACATAATTTGCTGCATTGTCTATACTTATCTGCACAAAATTGCTTCACCCACCTGAGTGTCTACTTTTTAAAAAAATTGCAAAGAAATTCAACATTTTTCATCTTTCTGAAGAATCAATGAATTTTTGTTCCATCTGAGGAAGAAACAAAGGAATTGAGACCCTTTTCTCATATCTATTCAACCACTAGACATGATGGTGAAACCGTTCTCTTACCCCGTCTCACCTTGCTCTTCAATTACGGAGCTTCAGCTACCTTCTTTAAAATTTAGCAACATAATTTGCTGCATTGTCTGTAATAATTTGCACAAAATTGGCTTCACTCACCTCAGTGACAACCTTCTCTAAAATTTTGCAAAGAAATTCAACATTTTTTATCTTTCTGAAGCATCGATGAATTTCAATAAAATTCCTCCATCTAAGGAAGATACAAAAGAATTGAGCCCCTTTACTCATATCTAGTCAACCACTAGACATGATGGTCCAACCCTTCTCCCACCATATTTCACTTTGCTCTTCAATTATGGAGCTCACATCAGCTACTTTCTCCTTTAAAATTTAGCTCTTTATCTCTTCATCATTAGGGATTGGAAGTTTGAACTCCAACCCAACAACAACAATGACATCCACTAAATTATGCCAATAAAGAGATCCAAAAATAAATTTGAAAAATGACTATTCTAAATAAAACAAATATTTACTATCTAAATTTCAAGATAGGTAACTTAATACAAAATCATATTCTAAAACAAAAATTAGAATTAATTATCAGAGCACATGAAATGATCAAATGATAGAACCAAGAATCTCCAACTGCACTCCTTGCCATTTCGTTTTTGTCTCTATTCCCAACTTTGCTCTCAAGTGATGGTTGGGAGTTTGGTCAAGTGTGGGAATCCAATCCTGATCTGTGAACACTAGGCACAAACTAGTGCTCGAGCTCTAAGTCTAAGGAAAGGAACGAAATTTAGAAGTAGAAGTTTATACTTGGCCCATGGCAACTATTTCTTTCTTTTTGTCTCTTTTTTAGGTCCTTTTCCTTAAAGGTCTCAATTTGAGATTACCCTCTTGCATAACTTTAGATGGGGTTTGTGTGCACAAAGAAGTGTCTCAGTCAGGAACACACACAAATAGAATTTTAGATGATTAATGTCTCCTCAACTATGTTTGGTTGTATAGTAATTGCAAACCAATTCCCCTTTCTTAACACCCAGGGTGGCAACATTTCCAAGAGGGCCCTTATCATTTTAGTGCTGACATTATGACAATTTGCAATTTGGCTGCAAGACAAAGAAAACAGAACTTTTTTTAGTTGACAGATTTTGAATAAAAGGAGAGATATGAAAAATAATGGATTATAGAGCAAGGAAGAAAAAGAGGCAAGAATGAAAAGTAGAATAATTTCTTTTCAGTTTCCCTGATTTTTGTTTCTTGTTCCATAATGGAAAGAAGAAGAAAAGTGTAAAATAAACTGGTTAATCAAAAAAAAAGGGCAATAGCTTTTCAAAATAGCTGCTTCAAATTCGCTCTTTGCTGCTCCGAATGCACTGTGGGCCTCTCTAAATTTACAAGTGCACTCTCTGCTGATTCAAATCACCCTTTGTTGCTGTTTTTTGCTGTCTTCTTGTTTTTGCTTTGTATGATGTATTTTTGTTTTTCTTTTTTCTTTTGAGTGATCTTTTTGCTTTGTTCATGTTCAAGTGTTAGTTTTCTTTTTTCAAAATTAGTTCTTTTTATGTATTTTTTAATTAAAAATTTTGTTAATTATTTTTTAAACACGAGGGTGAGTTCTGCTAGTGGATTTTGAGAATTTTTCTTTACCTGACTAGTCCGATAGACTTGGTGAGTCAGTCAGAGATTGACTGGTTTCTATTTTCTAGGGTCAGCCTAGGACTCGCGAGATTCACTGGATTACCAGTGAGTGTGGTAACAATAATCTTGATTGAAACAAAAAACATGTCCTCTCTATAAATAATTTTTAAATATATTTGGTTAGGGAGAGGAAAACCCTCATTTACCAATAAAAAAGGAGAAATAGAAAAAGGGAAAAACAAAATCAAGGATTAAAATGCATAAAAAATTATTTACATATCTTTATTGGCATATCCTTTGCATCTATGAGTTGAAATTGCTAGTATATAAATATAGTCACCAGAGAATGTGGGTACGGGGATGGCAATGGGAATGTGAGTACAGGGCTGGCGAATGGTTGGTAGTGTCGGCTGCCTTTTTGTGTTCAAAATTTTGCTTAACTAGGAAGGTCAAACAGTGCAGATTTCCTAGGCAAATCACACAAATTCACTGGACTGAATGATGACTAGGGGGTTGTGCCATCAAGTTGCTTCAAGCAAAGTCCTTGCAATTTGATGGTCTCTTGAAATGTATAGTAAAGTTGCAATCTCTTCTCAAAAGTTGTTACAAAGAAAATATTCTCTCTTTTGAGCAGTAAAATCATATTTGTTATTTGCATAATTGGGAGTTTTAGCACTGTAAGCCCATTCTTTACTTACTTCAGATGTGAAATTTTCACAAAGAATCATAGAATGCAGTGCTGCATTATTTTGGATCTCTTTTTCAAAAGCAGATGACTATGTTCACATTTTATTCATCAATGATTATGTGCTACATCTATACTCAGTGGCATCTCCTTATGAGAAAATTTATTCTTGTTTGTTTTAGTGTTAGGTTCCTCACTGGTCACTCTAAGAAGGGAGGAACAGACCCTTTATTTGTAGTTAAGCATGCAGCTGATCCTGAATCAACACTTGTAATCTACATGGGTCTGGCAACTCTTCCAGCTCTTGCAGACAAGCTAATTTCATGTGGATTGACTCCAGAAACTCCAACAGCCGCTATTGAGCGTGGAACTACTTCTCAACAAAGAATGGTATGGTACTATCTGGCTTCTGAATTGTTATTATTCTGGCCTGTCTAATATAAGAATATGTTTTCAAGAGCTGGAAATGAATTGACAAATTTAGAAAAGTTTTTAAAGGAAGCCATCTTTAATGCTCTATTTTTCTTCATTTTATTTCATTCTTCGTTGGGAAATGCATATTTGTATAGTTCTAAGTATATTGTTGTTGATAATGATCAGAAATCTTCTTGCTTCATTCGGTCTTAACTTGTCTTTCATTTATTTGTATGTGACCTGTGAAATTTTATCTGCAAGGACTCCCAGTCACCTTCTTTTGACATTTTTTTGCAAAGATTTCTATGTTATTCACAATGCAATCAGATCCTGACTAAAAACACCATGCTTGCATTCTTTTATACAATGTCTTAAAAATACCCTTCTTACAAGCTTTATGGTATTATTTTCAATTATATCATCCAAGATTTATGTGTTATTATGCAGTATGCACTATCTAATGAAGCTGGATGATTCTTTCGAACATTTCCTTGATTGTTTTACTTTTAACTGTACTTGTCTGAGATGAATC